>OX424500.1:25617780-26317780 GCA_949152395.1 Agrochola litura
GCCAGTTCGGACACGTGTCATTCACCCTAGTTGACACTGTACGAGTGTACGACTTACTCACACAATACAGTGCTGCAAGTTGTCTAAACTACTGAGAAGTTTAGCCGACTTGTCTGAGACGCATAGTTCTAAATACCTAGTAACCAGATGCAGAGCACTCTATCAAACGTGTAGTGGTATGTAACCCACACATGCACACAATCTGCGAACTCAACTACTTAAGACGTGTGTCGCCCGTCTGTGGCCCCAGTCAATCTGAGTTCTAACACGATACGACACACAAGCAGTTACTACCTGCGTCCCGCGTCATCTCGCGTCACATTATATAATTAGTTACTCGTATTCAGTTTATAAACCGTGTTTAGTCATAATAATTCCATAATAAATTCAGTGTGTTTAAACTAAAGGAACATTTCATTTTATTACTTATAGAACCTATGACACACCCTAACAAAAGTTCTATATTGGTGACCCCGACGAAAAAAATACGGTTAAATACTGTAAATCGCGAGTGCAATTGCGTTAAATACAGACTTAGACTTTCAAAGTGTTGCTACTTTGAACTATTTTACAAAATTTCGAGATGTCCAACCCTAACACTGCTGCTACCGCTGACTATACCGTCGTTACCGTCGTTACCGTCGATCCTGCGGGCTTATTCCCGAAATCCCCCCTGAAATCCCCCCTAAGGGGGAAAAGTGGAATTTATAAAAAAAAGTCTAGAAATCCCCCCTGAAAATCCCCCTTGGGGGGGAAAACTGGAATCGAAATAAATACTTATTCCACAAATCCCCCCTGAAAGTGCACCCTGGGGGGGAAAACTGGACTCAACAAAAAAAAGTCTGGAATTCCCCCCTGATAATCCCCCTTAGGGGGGAAAACTGGAATTTGAAAAACCAACGTCCAGAAATCCCCACTGAGGTCCTTAAAATTTAAAGTCCGGTTTAAAGGCCGGTGCTGGTTGCCAAAATATTTACCGCGGACGCCGGCGGATATTTTACTTAGATAACCTAGAATGCAGGAGCGAGCGAAGCAAGCTTGGGAAAATTTTGACTTATTCTGTTCTAATACCACTGGTATTTGTTTCAATTCCGAATGAATTCCGATAACACATAACCACAGATAATATAATAACATAACATCACGTAATTCCCGAAGGGTTAGGCAGAGGTGTACCTATAGTAAACCCACATTTCACCAGTTATGTTTAAGTCATGTCAGTCAGTTAGTATGTGTAATAGGGGGCGAGCCTATTGCCATCAACTGGGCACAAATCTAGACTCCAGGCTGCAACTGAGAAATTCCTGCTGGAAAAACTCAATAACACTTTGCCTGACCTGGGAATCGAACCCAGGACCTCATGCTCAGCAGTAGCGCTTGCAACCACTAGACCAACGAGGCAGTCTACCGAACGGATACTTCTCTTTAAATAATGAAATTAATTTGCGAACGAATACTAACAACTTGAATTTGGTACAGTCAGCTCAGTCAAACCTAAAAAATAATAATGATTGTTTTATTCTCGGTGCATTACCTATTATGATTTATTTTATGAGTTCTTTTTATTGTTGTACGTATACGTAATGATATTTTTTTTTAGTATTCGTAAACTGTCTAATTACTAGTCAACCGTGTTGTCGTCTACTAGTGATGGTTTTATATTTTCTCTTTATCTTTGTACTTCATTGTTACTTTCTGCAAATTGCCGAAAAACTTGATAATTGTTACATATTGAAATTTGTGATGTTCAGGGGGGGGGGGGTGTATGCTAAACTACTTTGTTTAAACTGTTTTAATTATTATTTTTACTAATATCGACCGATTTACCTTATCGCTGTTTGTTTGTGATTGTTTTTACTCTTCATCACATTTTATTATGAATAAAAAAATTCTGTGAAAAATAAGACTCATTAATTATACTGTCGTTTTTTTTTGTTTATTGCATTTTACCTAATCACTGTTTTTTACTTTAAGAGCGTAGAAATCAAAAATAAAAATAAGGGGGAAAAGTGGAATAATCCAAAATGATAAGGGGGATTTCTGGATTTTTTTACATTAGGGTTCAGTTTTCCCCCCTGAGGAAGATTCTCTCAGGGGGGAATAGTGGAATAACTCAAAATGAAAAGGGGACTTTCTGGACTGTTTTTACATTAGAGTCCAGTTTTCCCTCCTGAGGGGGATTCTCTCAGGGGGGAATAGTGGAATAAGCCGATCCTGCGCACACAGCCGCCACGGCTGGCGCCGCACCTGGTAGCGTCTACGCACCTCAGCAAGCTGGTTCGAGTTACACCGTAGACCAGCACCAGCCGCCAGAAACGGGAGCGATCACCATCAACTCCCGCATCGCCGACTTCTTGTCAGCACGCCCGCGACTATGGTTCCACCAGTTTGAAGCCATAATCGGTGCACAAAAAGCAGGTGACTTGCATAAATATCAACTAGTTATAACTAAGTTAGGTCGAGACGAATTAAGTCAAATTAGCGACATTCTCGAGAACCCACCTGAGAACGGTAAATATCAAGCGTTAAAAGATAGGTTAATTTCAGAATATGAAGAGTCTGATTCCAAGCAATTACATACGTTGCTTACGAAAGTCGAGCTAGGGGATCAACGACCCACTCAACTCCTTCGTAAAATGCGCGAACTCGGAAGGAACAAAATACCCGAAGACACCATCAAAATTTTGTGGTTAGATCGCCTGCCTCAAACAGTCCGCGCAGTAGTCACTGTCTGCGACGATAAATTAGACAATGTCGCAGCAATGGCTGATAAAATAATGGAAACATCACGGCCATCCGAAGTCTATTCACTAAATCCTGTCGCTATTCCAGGACAATCAATTGATCAACAATTTAATCATTTATGTAAGGAAATTGCCGCGTTAAACACAAAAATTAGCGACTTAGAAAACACACGCCAGAGCAATTATAGGAGTCGTGGCAATTACCGGTCGCGATCACGGTCATAATCACGGTCTCGGTATTTTGAAAATCAAAATAAATACAGGCGTCAAACAGCGCAACCGGGAGACAAAAATTACAAGTTTTTCTATCACTTTATTTATGGGGATAACGCCACAAAATGCGGCGACGAACAATGCGTCAAAAAGGCGTTAAACTAAAGTCGACACCTGCTTTGGCGAGCGCAGGTGTCGAAGGAACACATCACTTGAGCGTTACCGACTGGAAAAGTGGTACGCATTTTCTTATTGATACCGGCGCTGATATTTCAGTTATTGCCTACAAAAACGCGAATCGTCAACCTTCTGATTTTACGTTATTTGCTGCCAATGGTACAACAATCGAGACATATGGGTCTCAGAAAATGACTTTGGACCTTGGCCTACGTCGAGATTTTACCTGGGAATTTGTCCTGGCCGACGTACAACGGTGCATTATTGGGGCAGATTTCCTAACCAAACATCAATTACTTGTTGATCTTCACTCTAAAAAGTTAATAGACAAAGTCACTCTACTCTCTAGGAACGCTAACGTAGAAGACGCATCAAATATTCCCACAATTAAGGTCATCGACTCGGATAATAAATATCACCGCATTTTAACAGAATTCCCAGACATCACTAAGAGCGAGTGTTACAAGGACCCACCCAAGCACAATGTAATGCATCATATTTGTACCCGTGGCCCACCCGTTTACGAAAAAGCACGTCCACTTAACGCTGCAAAATATAAAGCGGCAAAAGATGAATTCCAACGTATGGTAGAGCTAGGAATATGCAGGCCGTCATCTAGCCCATGGGCAAATGCTTTACACGTAGTTCAAAAGAAAAACGGTGAATTACGCCCGTGCGGAGATTATCGTCGTTTAAACGCAATCACCGAGCCTGATCGCTACCCGATCCCTCGTTTAACGGATTTTACATACATCCTCAAGAATAAAAAGATATTATCAAAAATTGATATTCGACGTGCTTACCATAATATAAGCGTTGTACCTGACGACATATCAAAAACCGCAATAATAACTCCTTTTGGTCTGTTTGAGTTTACGAAAATGAGCTTCGGTCTGCGAAACGCTGCGCAAACGTTTCAAAGATTTATCAATGAAGTTTTGAAAAATACTCGCAATACATTTAGTTACCTAGATGATATTCTTATTGCTTCAGAATCAGAAGAATGTCACATTCACGATCTCAAGGAGGTGTTCAAGCGACTTAACAAATTTAGCGTCACAATCAACACGTCTAAATGCGAATTCGGAAAAACCGAGCTTACATTTCTCGGTTATCGCGTTAGCTGTGATGGCATACGGCCGGACGAAGAAAAGGTCGAATCCATCATTAACTATCCGCAACCCGAAACCATCGAAGAACTGAGGCGCTTCCTCGGTCTTATAAATTTTTACCGAATGAGCATTCCTAAAGCAGCCGACACTCAAACTGTTTTAGATAAATATTTGCACAATGCAAAGAAAAAAGATAAAACAAAAATCGCTTGGACGAAAGAAGCAATAAACGCATTTAATCAGTGCAAACATCATATAAGTGAAGCCGTCACTCTCGCGCATCCAGAATCGACATCGAAACTAATCTTAATGACCGACGCAGCGAATACCTGCGTCGGCGCAGCTCTCCATCAATTAGTCAACAAACGGTTAGAGCCACTAGGATTTTATTCAAAAAAACTAAGTAGCGCCCAGACAAAATACAGTACCTACGACAGGGAATTATTAGCTATTTACATGGCAATAAAACACTTTCGGTATATGATTGAAGGGCGTGATTTCACAGTGTTAACCGATCATAAGCCGTTAATATTCGCCTTATCAAAGAAAGAATCAAAATCAGATCCACCAAGACGTCTTCGTCAATTGGATTTCATTTCTCAGTTTTGAAACAAAATTGAATACGTTAAGGGCGAGCTCAATAATGCCACAGACGCTCTTTCAAGAATAGAAGAGATTTATGTACATGATATTTTCGATTATGATCAATTACATAAAAGCCAAGTCGAAGATACACAATTAACAATGCTTAAACAAAAGCCTAACTTGGAATTTAAATTGTTCCGCATGCCATACTCAAATCATGAGCTTATGTTCGAAACATCCACTTCATCAGCGCGACTTTATTTACCGTCGCAGTTTCGAGAAAAAGCCATATCAAGTGTCCATGAATTTAACCACCCCGGGGTAGCCGCTACGCGTCGCCTTATCACGCAGCGCTATTTTTGGCCTAACATGAATACAGACATAGCAAACTTTGTAAGAAATTGCATACAATGCCAGAAATGTAAAGTTCAAAGACATACAATTACACCTCTAGGAGAATTCGAAAGGTCAGACCGTTTCGAACATGTTCATATTGACATTATAGGACCATTACCACCTTCCGACGGATATACATACTGTGTAACTATGATTGATCGTCAAACAAAATGGCCTGAAGTCGTTCCTGTAAAGGAAATAACCGCTGAAACCGTGGCGAAAGCTCTTCTCGAGCATTGGATAGCACGTTTTGGTTGCCCTGCAAGAATAACTTCGGATCAAGGTCGTCAATTTGAATCTAATCTTTTCACACAGCTGACCAAACTACTTGGAATAGAAAAGATTAGGACAACGGCATACAATCCAAAGGCAAACGGACACGTCGAAAGGATGCACCGAACACTAAAAGCTTCCATCATGGCACGTTGCGATAGTAGTAATCAATGGGCACTACAATTGCCTATCGTGTTGTTAGGAATGCGCAATACAGTCAAAGAAGACTCAGGATACAGCCCCGCTCAGATGACCTACGGTAAATGTATGCGTCTATAAATGATAAATGATTTTATTTCTGTAAGTAGGTTTGTACAAACACTTTTACACGTCAATCATATTTTAAAACTAGATGAGGTCGGCGTTTCCTATCTGACTACTCTGAGAAGAAAGGCCGAAACAAACTCAGAGGTCTCAGTCTCTTTTAAAGTCCAGACATAATCTTGGTCAGATAACCTGGTCTACCTGGAGATTTTTTTGTTCCCACTGAAGCGAACATCAACACGACTATACCTGCAAACTCATGGAAACATTAGCGAACCTTCAACCGACCACAAGAAAACATTTTCGTACATAAAGATTTATCTAATTCGGATTACGTTTTCATTAAAAACGAAGTTAAACGTTCATTAACACCGCCGTACGAAGGTCCGTATAAAATTCTCAAACGAAGCAATAAACATTACGTTGTTCTAGTAGGTTCTCGAAAAGTTGCTATTTCTCTCGATCGCCTCAAGCCTGCTTACGTTAATAGCTCTACACTTGAGTCACCACAGGTTTTCGTTTCACCCGAAACGACGGTAAAAACTATGGTTGGAACCAAATCGACCCCACTCGACCAAACTGAGCCACTTGTCACAACAAGATCGGGTCGCATTGTCAAGAAAACCGTGAGATTTGCCATTTAAAACATTTTTTGTGGCCAGTCCCAAAATAATAAATACATCAATGTGAAAGTGCGGTGAAGTGTTTTGTGTTTTAAAATAGACAAAGAAACCAACATTTGTGCAAGTAATTAAGTGGCGTTCTCACACTTTATTATGTCTATAATGTATTTTATCGTTACCACTTAAATGTTTAACTCATAAGTTTCAAACCTTTTTTGTAACTTAACAAATGTGTTTTAATTTTTTTTTACCAAATGTTATGAGTCCATTTGTGTAGTTTTGTTTTATATTAATTTTAAATGCCTCATGTTAGCGTAGTGTTTTATACTGTATGCTTTAAGAGTTAAGTATAGTTAATAGTTAGGTATACACTTTTACACCAAATCAATTTTATTATTTACAATGTAGTTACAATTATTTTTACACTTTTCTCATTGTTACTTTGATAATATTTTTGTACCTTCTTATTAAATTGTTTTAATCAAAGGGGGGAGGACATGTAGTGGTATGTAACCCACACATGCACACAATCTGCGAACTCAACTACTTAAGACGTGTGTCGCCCGTCTGTGGCCCCAGTCAATCTGAGTTCTAACACGATACGACACACAAGCAGTTACTACCAGGGACTCAAACTGTAACCGTAATAAGTGTTTTTGACACTGTTTTTTAAAACAGTTTTAAAAGAAAAACATTTTTAAATGTAACAGATACAATAATGTTACAGAATCAAAGTGTAACCTTTTATATGTGTTAATAAGTGTTAATATGTGTAACTGAAATAGATAGTTTTAGCATAGTTTTAGGTATAATTGCACAGTACGGCAACAACGCGCGGCGCGACGACGCGCGACGTCAACGCCGACGACGATCTTCAGTACACATACACACACTAACGCATTCAAAATAACATATTTGTTCCAGTTCCGATTCCGACTTCCGACCGCGCTCGCGCCCGCCATTTTTAACCGACTTCAAAAAAAGGAGGAGGTTCTCAGTACGACGGAACCTTTTTTTAAATATATGTTCTCCGATTACTCGAAGATGGCTGAACTGATTTGAAAAATAGATTTTTTGTTTGAAAGGGTATACTTTCAAGTTGGTCCCATTGTTATTTATGTACGATCTGATGATGGGATCTTGGAGAAATCGAGGGAACTCTTCAAATATTATAGGCACACCTATAGCGATTTGGGTATTTTTATAGTAACTCGTGCATTTGCTCTCAGAAAGCATCATTTGGTAAAGTGGAACTGATGCTGAAGGACACAGATGGCCACCGGAACTACTCAATAACATGTATTTCACGGGTTGCGATTCGATTACTTTAATATGATTGGTAATCAATTGATGCTCGTCACAATTCATAATAATGGTGCAGTGGAGCTGATGGTGAAGTACCTGGAGAACTCCTCAACAATTAAAGTCCCTGCATCAGGAAAAGCAATATTTTGTAAAAGGTTATGAGCAATTGACATAAGGCCATTGTAACTCAGATAAATTACAAACAAAACCACAAAAAAGTGAAAAAAAACTTTTTTACTATAAATATAACCGACTTCCAAACTACAAAGTGAAAAATAACTTTAATTTCGGAAATCTGTATTTTTTGTAAAAAAGTTTTTTTCATCTCAAGTCGCCATCTTGCTTACAGTGTTACAGTAACGGTGTTATAAGCTTTACTCTTTGAGCATTTTGGTATGTTTCAATTTTAGTTGGTGTAGTCTTTAATATGTGTGAGTAAGCATAAGTACGCCTGCACGGTTTTACATGTTGAAGCTCCTGTGCAATGAATTCACCAAAATGCTTGTTTCTTGGATCCATTCGTTCAACTATACCGTCACTACGCAACGTACACTCCGAACGGAACCATACTTCTCTGCAGTCGAACTTTTCGTTTCCGAATCCGAAGATTTAGGATACCTAGTCTTCGTGCACATCCAGACGTGGTTTTTTCTTAAAAGAAAGGATTGATTAAGAATAATCCTCCGAATCCATCCAGCTTGCGAAACTGAAGACCGATGATGGCAGAATCGTATCCGCCAAACCTGAACTACTGAGAGAGATCGAGTTTCTATGGACAGTTCGTCAACCAGTAACCCCGTTACGAATCTGACAAACAACCGAAGAGCTAGTTTGACATTATACCGAAGACATCCCAGACGTCAGCTTGTACGAGATTAGGATGGCTCTAAAGCAGCTTAAAAACAACAAGGCGCCGGGTGATGACGGAATTACGGCCGAACTCTTGAAGGCCGGTGGAAAACCCGTCCTTAAGGCCCTCCAGAAGCTTTTCGATTCCGTTACTCTCGAGGGTGGTGGTACTCTTCTTTAAAAAGGGCGACAATGCCCTGCTTATGAACTATAGGCCCATCACACTTCTGAGCCATGTCTACAAGCTGTTTTCAATATTCATCACCAACCGTCTCTCGCGCAGGTTTGACAATTTCCAGCCTCCCGAACAAGCTGGATTCCGTAAAGGCTCTGCAGACCACATACATACGCTGTGGCAGATTATACAAAAGACCGAAGAATATAACCTGCCTCTCTGCTAATCGTTTGTGGACTACGAAAAAGCCTTCGATTCGATCGAGACATGGGCTTATACTGCAGTTTCTTCAACGATGCCAGATCGACTATCGCTACATTGAGGTGCTAAAGTGTCTGTAGGTACGAAAACGCCACTATGACAGTCCGACTCCAGAACTGGAATTCGAAACCTATCCTTCTGCAGCGAGTTGTGACACAGAGAGACGTTATCTCTCTGAAACTGTTCACCGCTGCACTCTTCTTCTCCGCTGCACTGGAGGATATTCTACAAGTCTCTGGACTGGAAAGGGCTAGGCATCAACATCAATGGAGAGTATATCACTAACCTTCGGTTTGCCGACAACATAGTTATCATGACAAGACCATGGAGGACCTCAGTACAAGGCTCGAGTCTTAAAATGGATCTTAAAATGAACATGGACAAGACAAAGGTCACGTCAAATGCCCATGTAACACTCACTCTCAATGAAGATCGGAGACGCTACGCTCGAAGTTGTGGATGAGTGTTTACCTAGGACAAACTGTCCGTCCAGCTAACGTCAGTCTAACTTCGAGAAAGAGGTTAATCGTCGAATCTGACTCGTAAGGGCAACGTTCGGGAAGCTACGCAATATCTTCTCGTCCCACATACCACAGTGTCTCAAGACGAAAGTCTTTGACCAGTGCGTGTTGCCAGTGATCCTATGGCACTGAAACGTGGTCGCTCACAATGGGCCTTATCAGAAGGCTAAAAGTCACTCAAAGGGCAACCGAGATGGCTATGCTTGGAGTTTCCTTACGTGATCTAATCAGAAATGAAGAGATCCGCAGGAGAAGTAAGGTAACCGACATAGCCCGAAGAATTGCCAAACTTAAGTGGCAATAGGCAAGGCACATTGCTCGCAGAACGGATGGCTGATGGGGCCGAAAAGTTCTGTTAGCAACCGCTTACTGAAAGACGTAGCGTTGGAAGGCCGCCCACTAGATGGACCGATGATCTTGTGAAGGCCGCAGGAATCCGCTGGATGCGGGAAGCACAGAATCGGCCGAAGTGGCGGTGCTTGGGGGAGGCCTATGTCCAGCAGTGGACGTCTTTCGGCTGAAATTATGATAATGATGAATCCTCCGAATATACTTCCGGATCTATCAAGATATCGGGACTATCAGGACGCACAACTTCTTGTTGAAGTGGTAAGCAGTTGATTTAAGGATGGTTGTCATCCTCATCCAGACGAGGTTTTTTTTAAAGAAAGGATTGTTTGATCCATTGCAGTCAACAAAAGTGAAAAACACAAAAGTGTTCAAATAAGCTTGAATTTTAAATCATGAATATTTTAAATATTTCGGAGCACGTGTTTTTGCACGAATATAACACACGACGCGTGGCTAATACTTAAATTTGGCAACGCCGCATTTCCCTGTTACACTTATTAACACTGTTAACACTTTTATATCTGTTACAGATATATTACGGTTACACTTTTGTAAGTGTTTTGGGTTAACACATTGAAAAACACATTTATAAGTGTTACATATTTGATTCTGTTATCAATTCAAAATGTAACACTTATAATTCTGTAACCTTTATGAATGTGTTTTTAAGTCCCTGGTTACTACCTGCGTCCCGCGTCATCTCGCGTCACATTATATAATTAGTTACTCGTATTCAGTTTATAAACCGTGTTTAGTCATAATAATTCCATAATAAATTCAGTGTGTTTAAAATAAAGGAACATTTCATTTTATTACTTATAGAACCTATGACACACCCTAACAAAAGTTCTATAAACGCAAAAAAATGAACCTAGTCCTTATTAGCTGCCGTTATATTTTTGGCTCGTAGCCAAGTGGGGTCGTACACTCGTTGGTCGAGACTGCCTCGTTGGTCTAGTGGTCGCAAGCGGTACTGCTGAACATGAGGTCCTGGGTTCGATTCCCGGGTCGGGCAAAGTGTTATTGGGTTTTTCTATCTGGAATTTCTCAGTATCAGCCCGGAGTCTGGATTTATGCCCGGTTGATGGCAATAGGCTCGCCCCCTATCACATGGGACTTAAACATAACTGGCGAAATGTGGGTGTACATATTACAGGTAGGTACACCTCTGCCCTACCCTTCGGGGAAACAAGGCGTGATGTTATGTTATGTTCTAGGATCATAAATAATTTATCCCTCATCATTACTTATATCATGATTATTCTTATTTTTACTTATTACAATTTACCTGCCCCAGAAAAGACATCAACGCACCTCACCAAGTCGCGAGCTGCATTCATCTTTCTAAAACACTTATCAATCTGCCTAGCCTTTTCTCAACTTTACTGGGGTCAGCTTCCAGTCTAACCGGATGCAGCTGAATACCAGTATGGTGCGACTGCCTATCAGACCTCTACAACCCAACTGGGTAATACGATACCCCTTGGTCTGGTTGTCAGACTTTCGGACTTCTGACGACCCGTAACGACTGTCAAAGATTCACGAATGACAGCTGGCACCAACGGTTTAACGTATTTTCCGAGGCACGGAGGAGTCTCGGTATGTAAAGATGGTCACCCATCCACGGACCAACCCCGGCAAGCGTAGTTTAACCTGATGGATTGATCCGTGCGGCTGTTATTACTTAGCCACAAGCTCCTCACTTCCTAAAACACTTATACCTTTAAGCATACATAACACAACTTACTTCAAACCTACCGCAATCTTTATCAGTTAAACACTGCGTTGAACGATTTATAATAAATCAGTAAAATCATTGAAGTCCCCGCATCAAACTATTATAACAAAATAGCTGTCAGACGTCAGGCGTCAGGCGATACAAACAGGAAATATTTCCACAAAGCGCCCCTAATCATAAACAGACCGTAATCAGTCTTAGCCCCAAGTTTATTTTCTGGTAAATTTTCTTTAGAGCATTCAAACTGAAATAGGAGCTACTTTGTGAAATTTGTCCACTTATGTAGAAAAGTTTCAGAATTAAGAGAACCTAGACTAAAAGAGTGAACGAAGCGACCTCGTTTTTTCATCCCGCCACGGATAGGTTAACTTTTATTTTTACGTTTTTACCGCTCAAGCCCCGGTGTCAAACATTGTTTGACACCCGACTCTTTTGGAACGAAGTTCCTTATCGCGCGTTGCGAAAGGGGGCTAGACGGAAAAAATTAAGACCAGAAGTTGTAACGACATGTGTAACGACACTTTTTTTTTAATTTTATATATCTCGGAAACGGCTGGGAATATCAAAGTTCTGATAAAATTTCCAAAAAATATTGAAAATCACGTTCCGGCGCGAGAAAACGTCAATCTACGAAGCGCTCGGGCCTTGACGGTTGTTGCTATAATATTTCGTTATTTTTGTAGTTTTTGTGTGTAAATCGACGGGAAGTGGTGTTATTTTCATTTTTAAGTAGATATTACATCGTTGTAGATAATATATATGTGTCGGAGACGGGTATGTGACTCTCGTTATTATCAGCGATATTTCAACTACTGTGGGCGTAGTGTGGGTAGTGTTGGTTGATGCGCAATAGAAAAACAGTTTGCAGTTCAGATCACATTTTAATTTACTATCAAATGAATCACACTAGCTAAATTATACACACACTGGGTGCGACGGCGTTTATTAAAATCACCAATTAACACAATGATCACAAATTACAACTAACACAATTACTGAGCACAACGAATCGAGAACAGTTCCGTGACATCTTGATTCCAATGCGACCAGAGGCTGAATGCCCTCCTCGCCGTGGCCTTCAAACATCACGACTCTGTAGAAGCGCGCCTTTTTTGTTGTAGGTAGTTCACTCTTGATGTCGCCAGTGGCGCGCTTGCGATTCGTTTCGTGTCCGTACTAATGACCGGATCCGACACGGCCATCCTGCTATGCACACGTCCTCGTGTGTTTACCTGCAACCAAAACTCAACAACAGTACCTGTTCGACTCGGCCAATTCTGACCATTTACGGGTTCCAACTTTTGAGATAAGGAAACTTTAATCCTCAACACTTTACAAAACAATACTCCTACTGCTCAATGAACTCGACAAACTTTCGACAAATTATGGCAAAAATCATCAACCAGAGCCAGGTACCATCGTTTTCCACATTAACAATCGTCTTTTCACTAAGAGCCTTAGAAACCCATACACGAGTAAACCACTCCAACGCCATGGCTCTCCAACCGACTAGCAATCGCATTGCTCTCACACATCCAGCGCATGGATCAAAACTATGGTCTCTCCAGACCCTGACCTCCGCCAGTAACTACTGGCACGGTCCCACACAATACGGCCATTAGAGAACCCTACTCGCGTGGTTCCCATTACTTAGGTTTGCTCATCACTGCTGTGATCAACATCTACTACGACTGGTACATGACCTACTGGCATCTTTCTTCACCTAACGTAAACGTGAACTTCTGTAAAGTTTGTTTATTTAACTAACATCACATTTCTAACATCATTCTACTAACTTCAAAAAGTCAAATTGTAGGCAGGGATAACAATTAAATAAGCAACATGACAATCAATCAGAGTCCAGGTACTATTGAGGATTATGTAAACTGATAATTTAAGAATTGACCCAAAGTCATTAACCAATTAACAAAGCCCCGGGTATCTCATTCGCGGTCAACAATCACATGCGCACTTCCCAAAGGAATGCCGAGTCGTCCTTGACTCTACGATCTTGGCTACAAGGCTAGACCCGACCATACTACCCAGAGCTATCGCGTACCACGTACACGATACTCTGGTACGGTCTCCTATACGGTCTTGGCTACACGGCTAGACCCGACCATACTACCCAGAGCTATCGCGCACCACGTGCACGATACTCTGGTACGGTCTCCTATACGGTCTTGGCTACAAGGCTAGACCCGACCATACTACCCAGAGCTACCGTGTACCACGTACACGATACTCTGGTACGGTCTCATACGGTCTTGGCTACAAGGCTAGACCCGACCATACTACCCAGAGCTATCGCCCACCAAATTCCTACGGTCTATCTAGCAAGTAGATGCCGATTTCTAACGGGCTATGGCTACGATACACTGGTACGGTCTCCGACCTAACGAATCGAGAACCCGTGCATCTCATACGAACAATTCAATTCGACTCTACTTTCACTATCCCGTCTTCTTCAATATCCTCAATAGGCCCTTGGCCCTTGGTCTTCAGCCCTTAGCCCTCGGCCCTCGGCCCTTGTCCCTCGGCCCTTGGCCCTCGGCCCTTGGCCCTTGGCCCTCGGTCCTTAGCTATTGGCCCTCTACTTCACGTCAAGCTTAATTTAATTACGCTCTTCGTTTTCTAATAACACTAAATCCCCAAACGAAATATTTGTTAAATCTACTTTTTTTTTAATATTCTCTTACGCAATCTTGCGGACTTCATCAACGGGCTTATTCCACTATTCCCCCCTGAGAGAATCCCCCTCAGGGGGGAAAACTGGACTCTAATGTAAAAATAGTCCAGAAAGTCCCCTTTTCATTTTGAGTTATTCCACTATTCCCCCCTGAGAGAATCTTCCTCAGGGGGGAAAACTGAACCCTAATGTAAAAAAATCCAGAAATCCCCCTTTTCATTTTGGATTATTCCACTTTTCCCCCTTATTTTTATTTTTGATTTCTACGCTCTTAAAGTAAAAAAAGTGATTAGGTAAAATGCAATAAACAAAAAAAAACGACAGTATAATTATTGAGTCTTATTTTTCACAGAATTTTGTTATACATAATAAAATGTGATGAAGAGTAAAAACAATCTCAAACAAACAGCGATAAGGTAAATCGGTCGATATTAGTAAAAATAATAATTAAAACAGTTTAAACAAAGTAGTTTAGCTTCCCCCCCCCCCCCCCTGCACATCACATATTTCAATATGTAACAATTATCAAGTTTTTCGGCAATTTGCAGAAAGTAACAATGAAGTACAAAGATAAAGAGAAAATATAAAACCATCACTAGTAGACGACAACACGGTTACTAGTAATTAGACAGTTTACGAATACTAAAAAAAAAAATCATTACGTATACGTACAACAATAAAAAGAACTCATAAAATAAATCATAATAGGTAATGCACCGAGAATAAAACAATCATTATTATTTTTTAGGTTTGACTGTACCAAATTCAAGTAGTTAGTATTCGTTCGCAAATTAATTTCATTATTTAAAGAGAAGTATCCGTTCGGTGGACTGCCTCGTTGGTCTAGTGGTTGCAAGCGCTACTGCTGAGCATGAGGTCCTGGGTTCGATTCCCAGGTCAGGCAAACTGTTATTGGGTTTTTCCAGCAGGAATTTCTCAGTTGCAGCCTGGAGTCTGGATTTGTGCCCGGTTGATGGCAATAGGCTCGCCCCCTATTACACATACTAACTGACTGACATGACTTAAACATAACTGGCGAAATATGGGTTTACTATAGGTACACCTCTGCCTAACCCTTCGGGAATTACGTGATGTTATGTTATTATATTATCTGTGGTTATGTGTTATCGGAATTCATTCGGAATTTAAACAAATACCAGTGGTATTAGAACAGAATAAGTCAAAATGTTCCCAAGCTCGCTTCGCTCGCTCCTGCATTTTAGGTTATCTAAGTAAAATATCCGCCGGCGTCCGCGGTAAATATTTTGGCAACCAGCACCGGCGAACAAATCGACGCCCAGCTCAGGTAGCAGAGCACTCTTTAAATTTTAAGGACCTCAGTGGGGATTTCTGGACGTTGGTTTTTCAGATTCCAGTTTTCCCCCCTAAGGGGGATTATCAGGGGGGAATTCCAGACTTTTTTTTTGTTGAGTCCAGTTTTCCCCCCCAGAGTGCACTTTCAGGGGGGATTTGTGGAATAAGTATTTTTTTCGATTCCAGTTTTCCCCCCCAAGGGGGATTTTCAGGGGGGATTTCTAGACTTTTTTTTATAAATTCCACTTTTCCCCCTTAGGGGGGATTTCAGGGGGGATTTCGGGAATAAGCCCATCAACGTCCTATCGTAATAATTTAATTACTTTGCAATTTAGTGTCGGGAAGCACATCCCAAAATCAAAACAATTAAAACACAAAAACCTCAAATTGGTGTTCGCTAATCGTTACGCTACATAAGAATGGTTCTAAGCTGAATACACGTGTTTGACCACCGTGTTTTACCAGTCAACGCAACAACGTTATTAACTCGTTTGCCACTTAATTTGGCTACACAACTCTCCTTTACTAACGAGTATTCAACACCAGAATCGTTAACAAAACAATACAGCTCACCTTTTTATTTTAACGTGCCTGAGGGTAGTTGTGCGACGCAATCTTCCACTCGGTGTTCACTGCTTACATACAACACGTACAGCATCCAGAGCCAGCATCCGACTGGCTGCCCCTGTTTGTACACCGGTTCCCGATGTGTCCTGGTTTCCCACAGATGAATGTAGGATCTTGACCATCACCAGGTGCGACTGCACTGGCGTCCAGCTGCACCAACGTCCAGCTGCACCGACGTCCAGCTGCACCGACGTCCAGCTGCACCAGCGTGCAGATGCACTGGCGCCTAGCTGCACCGGTACCCAGCCGCAACAGCGCCGAGCCGCACCGGCGCCCAGCCACCTTGCGCTAGCTCCCACTCGCGCATCCCGCGGTCCGCCGCGACCGAGACCCCAACCACGGCGGCCGCGACCTCTATGGTGTCAGCCATGACTGCGACCAGTTCCCGGTTCCACCCCCGAATGGACACTATCTCGTGCCAGGGTCACCAGCTGGTGCCCCGTGAGGATGCTTCACTGTCGCGAAACATTATCTGAAACTCATAACAACGGGTTTGACTTCTTTTCGAACAAGCCGTGAAAAAGTTAAAATGTCGAGTATCTTCTAAACGGTAGGTCGTAGCTCAAAAATAACAAGATTTTACTTCCCCTTGTACGCCGTGAACTTAACCAGGAGATAAATTTAGAGAAAGAAAAATGTGACCTTCACATGACCTCAACTTCATCAATTGGTTACTATACGGATCACAATCTATTTAATGTTTGTTACCGATGATTCGAATACACCACCTGAAAATTAAGCACCCGATGGGCTTCGCTGACGGCTGCGGGGCTGCTTGGCTCGATACTAAAGACGTCATAGATCTTCCTCTGCTGTCAATCGACTTGGCTTGGCTGTCGCGCACCATGATCACGCATAAACGCTTGCATGTTTTTATTTTAATGTTCAAACACGGCACGCCAACGGTCATTTTCAACGTTTTTATATTGCGCATGAACGAACACGAATCCCACTTCTGATGTCGGAGACGGGTATGTGACTCTCGTTATTATCAGCGATATTTCAACTACTGTGGGCGTAGTGTGGGTAGTGTTGGTTAATGCGCAATAGAAAAACAGTTTGCAGTTCAGATCACATTTTAATTTACTATCAAATGAATCACACGTCACGTAAACATTAGCTCCGTGAATAAAATTATAAAAAAATTGTATTACCGAATATCTGACGCTGAAAGTGGTGTTAAAGTCACAATATCGCCTAGAATTAACTGTCCTATCGTTTTCTGGAAGACAACTTTACCCATAAAAGTGAAAATTGAACTAAAGGTGAAGTGTATTAATTGTTTGAAAATAAGACTTTGGTGCAACAAATCCTTATAAAATACAGTGTTTAACCCTTAAAACAATATCTCATCAGGAGAGAATCCTTAACGATTTAACACATAATAAAACTTGTGTCTAAAATGTGCAGCTAATACAGTGTGACGGTGCAAACATTTTTGCAGCATGAGTCACATAACGACTGTTTAAAGTTCAATAATTATTTGAAGTCGGAACTGATACAGTATTTCAAGCGTTACGATACTGTGCAGCTAGTCGAGTGGTAAATTAGCTGCTTGAAATTGATGCACGAACGGAGCGCCGCAAGTTCGATTCCAATGAATAACAAGTCGCTTTTTGCCCATTTTTTTCTTTTGTGAAACTGATTTTGTTTGATACGACTAGGCATCAAGTTCGATTCTGACATACATAGATTACTTATCTTTGGCTACTATTATTTTTTCTACTTATATTAACCAATAATGGCGGCTGAAGGCACTAGTAATGTAACATTAAGGCAAATACGAAAAACAACGTCTCATAATAATGTGTCGATTATGAACACTTCAGACTCGTCACTCTTTGATACCACGGTGCAAAGTCTACCAGACACATGCGAGACTTTAGAAGTACGTGACCTACAAATAAAACTATCATCTGTACAGGAGGAATTGTCGGTTGCAAATAATGAAATTGACCATTTAAACACGGAAAATACGAGCTTGAAATGTGAATTGGAAAGATGTCATAAAATTATAGAATTGTATAAAAAGGTTGGATACGGGGAATCTTTTTCTACCCCACCAACATCTGCGCGGAAAAAGAAAGAGAATGAGACAAACACCTCTTATACAAAATTATATAATCAGCGTATTGTAATAGCCGAAAAGTCTATTAGTGTAGAACAACCAAGGCAAAATGCATGTTCAAAAATAAGTTCTACTATCAATCAGGACATGGAAAATGTAGACAAAGATATCACCCCAAGTGTGTGCAAGACAAGCCAACCCGTTTGTCACAAGAATAAGTTATGCATACTGAGTACGAATGAGAAAAACAAAATACTCTCCATAACGCAAAATACCTTCGCTAACACATTTAATTGCTGTCACTATTTGATGCCTAACGGAAAAACTCAACATCTCCTGAAGGGCTTAACAGAAAAACTTGTGAAATTCACCTTCGATGACTTTTGTGTAATTCTTTTAGGCGATGAAGACTTTATAAATACTAATAACTATTTTGAAATTATATTCCATATAAGACAAGTTCTTCAAAACATAAATCATACGAATGTGATCATCTGTGCACCGACGTATAAATATGGATACAACGCTAATTTATTTAACTGTAGAATAGAAACCTTTAACAACCTTCTGTATCTAGATGTATTGACATATGAACATTTGTATCTGTTGGATAGTAATTTAAATTTATCCTATGACTACAATATATATGATAAACGAACTGGCTCAGTAAGTAACCGTGGAATGTATACTATATTTAAGGACATACACGATTTAATAACTGACATACAATATAATAATAGCACATGTGATAAAATTGATATAACCATAGATAATAATTTGACAAATAAGGATACGTTTTTTCTTGACTAAATATTTATGTACATTACATCAAAACATTGCTGGTCTCGTCAGTAAATCTGACGCTCTCTCAGTCTGTTTAAGTGAGCTTTCCGACCGAGATGTTGATGTAGACATTATTTGCATTTCAGAGCATTTTATGACAGCTGGCAGTGAGAATCAGCTGCACATACCTAATTATAGTTTAGCTGCGTGTTATAGTAGACCAGCAAGTAAGCGAGGGGGTGCATGTATCCTCGTTAAACATGGTTTACAATGGAAAGAATTGACCAACGTAGCAAAAATGTCATCGCAGAGTATATTCGAGTGTTGTGCAGTTAAATTGACTGACTATAATATTGTATTTGTGTGTATTTATAGAGTTCCCAACTCAAATAACATCAATGAGTTTTTAGATAAACTCGAAATTCTTCTAAAATATTTGTCCAAACAACGATGTAAAAATATAGTAATAGCTGGTGATTACAACATTGACATTTTAAAGCGAACTAAACAGTCAACCGAATTTGAATGTATTCTTTTAAATTTTAATTTACAACTAGCATTAAGGCAACCTACTCGGACTGCGAGCCAAACATGTATAGATAATTTTGCGCATAGTTTTGGTAAGCGTTGTAGAGCTGAAGTATTGGAGTTCGCGCTATCCGATCATACAGCACAATTGTTAAAGTGTCCCGTTAAAAAAAAGGATGCTCTAAAATATTATCGTAAAAGTACACGAGACTACAGTCAGGCAAATATAGAAAAATTCAAGACTTGTCTAGATAGTCTATCCTTCTCAGATATGTATGAAATGAATGATCCTAATGAAGCTTATAACTGTTTTATCGAAACTTTTCAATTATTTTACGAATTATGTTTCCCCATTAAAATGGTTCACATAAACATCATTAAAAAACTTACTTGGGTGTCACGTGGGATAAAAATTTGTAGTAAAAACAAAAGGAAACTTCTTTGGCATTACAGGTTAAAACCATGTCAAGCTAATAGAGATAAATTTAAGAAATATTCAAAATTACTCAAAAGAATTATGAATCTAACTCAAAAAGCACAAAACAATTACAATATTAAAACCTCTAATAATAAATCTAAAACCACATGGCAAATAATCAATAAATCTAGATTTAATGCCCAGAAAAAATCTATTACTTGCATCAACTCTGAAAATAAAAAAATTACACACCCAAAGGACATAGCCAATGCATTTAATAATTATTTTATAGATAAAATCCAACCAACAATTAACGCAGGAACGAACTCAACGTCACTAATCCTTAGCAGAGCACAGTCTATATTTATGGCTCCGTCTACACCGCGTGATATATTCAATATTATAATGAAGCTAAAAAACACGAACAGCGTTGGCTATGATGGCATTGCCACAAAAATATTGAAAGCAGTTGCATCTGTAGTATCTACTCACTTATGTTTCATTATTAATATTTGTATAAGTGCAGGTATATTTCCTGATGCATTAAAAAAATCTATAGTAAAACCGCTATATAAGAAAGAGAATCACGAATTGATGGCAAACTACAGACCGATCGCGCTTATACCAGTCATATCTAAGGTATTTGAAAAATATATATACGGTGAAATGAATACCTATTTAGAAAAATATCATATATTAGCTGACGAACAAAAGGGATTTCGGAAAAACAAAAGCATAAATTTGGCTATTTACGAGTTTTTACATAATGTCATGTTAAATGTAGATAAGAGGACACCCGTTTGTGCCATTTTCTGCGACATGACACAGGCCTTTGACTGCGTCCATTATAATTCCCTAGCAGAGAAACTTCAAGCTTATGGTGTAAGGGGTAACGTCTTGGAACTCATTAAATCATATCTTCATAACCGTAAACAAGTTACCGAAATCAGTAGACTTAACGGTAAACGTGAGGTAATTGCAAGATCCGAGGAACGAGAAGTTATATACGGAGTACCTCAAGGCAGTGTGCTTGGGCCTCCGTTGTTCACTTTATATATTAATGACTTGCCTAAAGCAACTGAGCAGCAGATGACACTTTTTGCTGACGATTGCACTGTGACAATAGCTTGTAATGACAATGACACATATGAACTTGACATTAATAATTCGCTTATATCGATCATAAACTGGTTAAATAATAATAATTTAATAATTAATTTAAAAAAGACTAGTGTAATGCATTTTAGACAACGTACACATACAGCTAAAAATCCAAATGTTCAACTTAATAATATTAATATTAATGAAACTGACACAACAAAATTTCTGGGACTGATTATAGATAATAAGTTAAATTGGAAACCTCAAATAGAAGTGCTTAGCAAAAAATTAAGTAGTGCAGCCTACGCTTTAAAACAACTCGCAGCGGTTCTCAACAAAGATGCACTGATTACTGCTTACTATGGAGTAGCTGAATCAATTCTTAGGTACGGAGTTATTTTCTGGGGGAATAGTACAGACATTGAAATAGCGTTTAGGGCCCAGAAAAGATGCATTAGATCGATGTTTAGACTGCAAACAACAGATAGCTGTAAATCTTATTTTAAAGAGCAAAACATATTAACATTACCCTCACTATACATTTTGGAAACAATAATGTTCATTAAAACTAATCCGAATTTATTTCAGCGTTTGTCTGATGTTGTCCCAAGGAATAGACGTGATAATTCCAAACTCTGTGTTCACGGCACTAAAACGGCTCTTGTGCGCAAGAGCATCTTTTACATGGCTCCGACCATATTTAATAAATTGCCCAAATCATGGAGAACATTGCGTATATCTGCTCTTAAATGCAAATTAAAGACTTTATTAATTGAAAGAACTTATTATAATATTTCAGAGTTTATGAAAGAGGACAATTTTTCTTAGTTTTTGAAATGATGATGTTGTCTTTGATTACTCGTATTGTGTCTTGTATTGTTTTTATTGTTGACGGAATTAAAATTTGCAATGACTCAATTAATAATAAGTATGGACATTGAATTGTAATAATAATTTATATAAGTAATTGTGATTTAAAAAGTAATTTTATAATGTAATTCTTGATAAATATAGTCGCGGTTTGTGCACCATCTCTTCTTACCAATTTGTACGCCACGATACGTGGCTGAACATGATAGAACTTTTCTGTGTTTAATATCTTGCATGCAATGTAATGTACACCATGTTTATACAAATAAATAAACTTACTTACTTACTTACTTACTTACTTACTTACACTAGCTAAATTATACACACACTGGGTGCGACGGCGTTTATTAAAATCACCAATTAACACAATGATCACAAATTACAACTAACACAATTACTGAGCACAACGAATCGAGAACAGTTCCGTGACATCTTGATTCCAATGCGACCAGAGGCTGAATGCCCTCCTCGCCGTGGCCTTCAAACATCACGACTCTGTAGAAGCGCGCCTTTTTTGTTGTAGGTAGTTCACTCTTGATGTCGCCAGTGGCGCGCTTGCGATTCGTTTCGTGTCCGTACTAATGACCGGATCCGACATATGTTTATTTTTTTTTTATTCTTTATTATTAAGGGGTTTTTATCCACACGGATACGTCAACCCCATTGTACCTTATACTCTATTTACACACAACTATACACTTGTAATTATATTATATTTTACTACGTTACTATCCACCACCACAATATATAAATAACTATTAAAAAAAATCAAAATAAAATATAAAAGAGAATCACTGCCCAGACTTCTACATTAAACCATAAATTATGCGTTTAGTTCTTTCTGATTTAGGGTATGCCAAAATATTTTGAATAAGTCCAACATCCCACATGATCAATTTAAACTCCCTAACCAGAGATTCCCTTTCATTCAGATAATATTTGCAGTAAATAACATCATATTATACCTATTTTGACCCAACCAAAAAGTGTAAACAAGCACGCGAGTGAAAAAAGTGAACGTGCTGTGATTTTGTGGTTTTTTGGTGTGTAATCGTCGGTAATTCATGGGTAAGTCCTTTTTTTATAATTTTTTATTAGTTTTATTATAGTTTTGACAGTATTTTCACCTAAATACTACAAAAAAGTATTTTTTTTGGAATTAAGAAAGTTACTTAAGCACTAGATAATCTAGGTCATCAAAGTTTTAGATTTATTGAATTTTTATTTTCAATGTTTGTCTCTAAAAATGCTTTTGTTAGATAACATAACTATTCATAATTTACCCTGCAAAATTTCGTGTGAATTGGTTCAGTAGTTTTATCAGGAATCGTTAAAATAGTGAACAATAGAATCCCTAACAAAAACGCATAGGTAATAAATCTTAGTGAACGTTTCTTACGAAAGTCGTAAATATTTATAATGGATCCCTTATCTATTCGAGAACCGAAAAAAACTGACGGTAACATTCAACATGTTCTGAGAAACTTGAGTATTTTGTTTATTTGAAAGTGAGTCATAAATCTTTTACGTCATGGGTGGTCGCGGGGCTTGACAGATATGACTCATCTGTCAAATAGGACCTGAGAGGTCCTATTTGACAGATGAGATACTACTATAGGAGTTACTTTTTGATTTAAATAGGTTCTTATTTTTATTATTTTGTTTAAAGAAAAAAAAAATAATCTATATAAGATTCTTTTTTTATCTTTTAGATTTTGTGAATGTGAGAACGTTGTAGGCTGTAAACTTTATTTATTTATTACAAACATACGCTACCATTACAGTCTCCCAATTCGGTAGTGTGTAGTTAATTATCAATTAATGAAATAATACAACATAAAAATATTAAAATTAAAAACATAACACGTGTAACGTTACCCTTGCGAACTCGCCCAGTGAACATGAGAAAAGATCTATTTTGTTGGCAACTAAATTTAGTGTGTGCATTGTTCGCGTCAGAGGGACATTGTCCAACAGTTTAGTTCGACCGCGCGGCACCGCGAAGAAGTGAAAGAGATGGTAAAAATTAAGAAAGATGAAATGGAAGAAAAGTATAACAGGATGTTTTCTGATAACTTCAGGGTCAATGTTAAGCTGTTCTGGAAACAGGTAAGATTGGCTCGCGGAGTGACAGGAACATCGAATATGAATGCTATAAGAGCAGAAGATGGATGTTTACTAAGCGAAGAATATAAGGTATTGGAACGCTGGAAGGGATACTTTGAAAGTTTATTTAGTTGTCAGGATAGTGTGCAAGGAGTGGGTAACTGGGCAGACGCCAGTTTTGAAGACCCAAACTCAGATGTAGATGACGAAAATGCGATAGAAATAGATGAGATTGTAAGAGCGCTGAAAGGGATGAAAGTTGGGAAAGCTGCAGGGTACGACAGAGTGTCTGCTGAAATGCTGAAGGGCGGTGATGGGGTGGTAGCAAGCCTGTTGTGCCGAATCTTTAATATGTGTTGGAGATATGGCCGTGTGCCGGATGATTGGTGCAAGGCTGTAATCGTACCACTATATAAAGGAAAAGGCTCTCAGCAGGAGTGTAAAAACTACCGTGGCATTAGTCTTTTGAGCGTTGTCGGCAAACTGTATGCGAAGGTTTTGATAAATAGAGTGATAAGAGTGACAGACGAGAAAATATGGGATGTACAGGCAGGATTTAGAGAGGGAATGGGCTGTATGGATCAGATCTTCTCCTTAAGGTGCATAACCGAAAAACATCTAGCAAAGCACAAAAACGTATATTGTGCTTTTGTTGATTTGGAGAAGGCCTATGACAGTGTGTGGAGGGAAGAACTGTGGTCGACACTATCCAAGTACGGTGTGGACTGGCGCTTGGTACGGGCACTGAAATCTTTATACAAAGATTCCAGTGCTTGTGTTAGGATAAATGGGGCATACACGAACTGGTTCTGCATCTCAAGGGGTGTTAGACAGGGTTGTGTAGCATCACCGTGGCTGTTCAACTTGTACATGGATAGTTGTCTGACAGATGTGAAAGAGGGTGAGTGCGGATTGAGGATGAATGAGTTGCCTGTCAAATGCCTTATTTACGCAGATGATCAAGTTCTTCTTGCATCGTCAGCAGAACAGTTGCAAGACATGGTGACTGTGATGAATGAAGCATATAAGATGAAAGGGATGAATATAAATGTGAATAAGACGAAGGTCATGGTGTTTGAAAGAGGAGAGGATGTATCGGTGTGTGATGTGAAAATAAATGATAAGAGTGTGGAGCAAGTAAGTGAGTTTATATATTTGGGGAGTCTGTTCACAAGGGATGGGAAGATTGATGGAGATGTGGAAAGGAGAGTAAACGCAGGAAACAAAGTGAATGGTGCTATACATGCGATTGTGACCAGCCAGTCGATGTCTAAAAAGGCTCGACTGGCTGTTCACAATGGTGTGCTGGTGCCCACGCTTATGTATGGAAGTGAATGTTGGGTGTGGCAAAAACAACATGAAAGTAGAATAAATGCTGTGTAAATGCGTTCCTTGCGAAGCATGTGTGGTCTGACTATGAATGATAGGCTGAGGAATGATGTGATAAGACAGCGGTGTGATTTAAAAGAAGATGTAGTGACAAAAATTGAAAAGGGTATGCTGAGATGGTTTGGGCATGTTGAGAGGATGAATGAAAGGCGACTAACAAAATGTATTTACGAGGCTAATGTGAAGGGAAAGGCCGGGCGGGGACGCCCTAGGAGGACATACACTGACCTTATTGGTGATGTTCTTCAGAAAGGCCAGGTGCGTAGTACTCGCAACCGGCGTGCGTGTATGACCAGATGTATGAACGTAAACGAGGCAAAAGAAGTATGTAAGGATCGTAGCAGGTGGCGTTCTGTAGTTTCTGCCTACCCCCATGGGAAGAAGGCGTGAGTTTATGTATGTATGTATGTAAAAATATTAAAATTAAAAACATAACACGTGTAACGTTACCCTTGCGAACTCGCCCAGTGAACATGAGAAAAGATCTATTTTGTTGGCAACTAAATTTAGTGTGTGCATTGTTCGCGTCAGAGGGACATTGTCCAACAGTTTAGTTCGACCGCGCGGCACCGCGAACAAGTTGGGCCGTCGTCGGCGCTACACGTACCCATCTGGCACACACAAGCCTACCCGCTGTAGCACACCTGAATTATTTATGTTACCCCGGAACACTCCAAGGATATACGACACCAGTGCTAGATCCCTCCTTGTTTCCAACTTGTTGTATCCAACCATGCCCAACACGAACAAGGTTGGATACATCAAGGGGTAAAAGGGATATACTCCATACCGTCTTAGGTATATGTATCTCGTGAACTTGTTCTGTATGCACTCCAACATGAGACTATATTTAGTCTCATGTGGAGCCCATACTGCCGCATTACCCTCCAACTGACTCCTTATTAGAGCGTCATACAATGCCGAAATGGCTTTAATATTTGTGAAACCTGCTGCTCTGCGAAGCACAAATCCCAATCGCTTGTAAGCCTTTTTACAGACATTGATAATATGCTCCCGGAATCTTAATTGAGTATCCATGCGCACACCAAGGTCTCGCACTGCCTCCTCCCTTTTCATAGGCACGCCGTCCATTTGGTAGCTGTGGTGGAGTGGAACTCTTGCCCGACTGAATGTTAGAATGGAACATTTCGTAACATTGAATTGCAGTTTGTTCTTTCGACTCCACTCCACTACTCGATCAATGTCTTGCTGAAGGCGGTGACAGTCGTCCTCGTTTTCTATGGCCAGCAGCAACTTGAGGTCGTCTGCAAATAGCAGACACCTGGCATCTTTTATTACGTCAGGCAAGTCATTGACCATTATTATAAATTCTAACGGCCCGAAATTGCTCCCTTGACTAACACCAGACCTAGTGTAATAAAGCTGCGACCGGAAGCCACAGTACTCTACATACTGTTTTCTGTCCCTCATATAGCTCACAAAGAATTGGAGCAATTTGGGTGTGCAGCCAACTTTCGCTAACTTTGATAACAAGACATCGTTATCCACCAGGTCAAACGCCTTCTTAAAATCAAAGTAGGCGGCGTCCACCTGCACTCCGGCATCAATATGAGGAACTAAGTACGTCATGGCATTCAATAGGTTGCTGGTCGTGCTACGCGCCGGTCGGAAGCCGTGTTAGGCGTCCGACAGTTGCGATGCTACTTGCTCCTGGACATCTCGCTGAATGGCAGACTCAAACACCTTCGCTGGTGTCGACAGAATCGCCACCGGTCTAAAAGATTCGACTACCATCCCGTCTCCCCCTTTTGGTATGGGAATTACGCGGGTGACCTTCCAACGTTCTGGGAAGTATGATGTTTCTAGGCATAAGTTAAACATGTGTACGAGCGGCTCTGCCAACACCGAGCGGCAATCTCGCATAACAAATACTGGAATACCATCCGGGCCTGCCGAGCGCTTGGGTTTGAGCCGAGCAAGCGCAGATTGAACTTGGTCGAGTTTCAGTCGCGGGATGTGCACCCGCGCGCTGCTTGTGCCGCCCGCCTCCACCGCTTCGTTCACGTCAAGCCGTGCGGGCTCCTCATTATACACAGAATAGAAATAATTTGCAAATTCTGTCACACATTCTGGGTCTGATAAAATTACCCCCTCTTTCATAATTTTGCTACATTTACATCTTATTTGCCCTAATATAATCCCAAAAAGACTGAGGATCCTTTGCTAAGTTGCTCTGCACTCGATCTTGATGATTTGTGTTCTCACGGTGAATACTTTCTTTAATCCGTGCTCTGCATGTAGAAAATGCATTGTAATCAACACGCGATCCCGTCGATTTATACCGCTTATGAAGTCTCGCCTTTAATTGTATATCGGCAATTACTTCTTTCGTATACCATTCTGGATAACAATACCTACTATTTACCCGTTTTGGCTGTTTTTTAGGTACACAATTTTCAACTACACTATTAAAAACATCGTAAAAATACTCTAAAGCTTGTTCTGGTTGCTGCATGCTATAAATTGGATTCCAATCGGCGGAGGCCAGTGAGGAATATAATAAATAAAAATCAGCTTTATAAAAGTTCCATTGCGGTTCGATCTGGCTGACGGGTACCTGACGGTGTGGAGTCACGGACTCGGCGGCCAGTGGTGGCATGGCGCTTGCGCTGATTTGCAAGGCTATCGCGAGTGGCGGGTGATATGCGTCCACAGGCACCAGTGGCTCGTCTGCCTCGCATACTTGCACGTCCTCACATAAACATAACGAGAACAACACCAAGTCCAATTGTCTCCCATTGCAGTTAGGCACTTTATTCATCTGGGCGAATTCGCAATAAGACATAAAAAATTCAAAATAGTTTTTAGTGTTTTCATTACTTGAGTTTAGATTAACCGCTCAGGCGCCGTCATATCAACACAATAACATGCCTATATATATATAATCACCCAACACAATAACATGCCTATATTTTACACACAATTGTTCTATTATTCTAAAAGTATCATGTACTCATATTCATTCGTCTTTGGTGGTATATAAACAACACAACATACAAACAAGAATCTACATTTTACATGTACGGTCGCACAAACTAGTTCAAATGAGCAGTTATCTATGTTGACGTCACCCGGTGTATTCACTCGTCGAAGCTCGAACCCGTGTGTGGCCACGAGAAACGCACCACCTTTCTTGCGCCCATCCGTCCGGTCGCATCGTATCATTTGATATCCTGATGGTACAATCTCCGCGTCGAGTATAGAATCGTTACATCCTGTTTCTGTTATTGCAAATATATCGGCCCCAAATGATTCTATATTATTATAAAAACTACTCAACTTTGTCCGAAGACCTCTGGCGTTTTGATAATAAAACTCAAAATTTGTCTTTTTCTTTACTTGGTTTGCTTGCAGATTTCCGAAACCAAATCCATTCGCAAAATTCAGCATTGACTGGCCACATTTCTGGTTGATACAACTTTTCGTACACTGACTCCGATACCGCGATGATAAAAGATGCATAGTCTCTTTCCGTTTTATGTTTTATCTTTTCAATCTTAACATAAACGTCGGACCCACACACCCCTTTTACATGCGATGTGAGTTTTTCAACTGTTGTTTCTGTAGACAATCGCCAAACATGAAGATGCTTCTTTTTTTCTGTAGCATGTATTTCCACCAAATTCGCTTTTTTTCCCTTTCTAACATTTTTGGATTGAAAACTTCCCTTCTTGTTACGCACTGTGATCCACTCATTATTTTCTTCTTTACTATTTAACTCGACCCCTGGAACTGTATGAGGTTGACTGAGTTGAGATTCTGTATCTGGTAGACGCCCTGGCGCGGTTTTCGTGGCCTCACGCGTTTGACTTACGCGGGTAGTAGTGTTTGTTTTGTTTACGTTATAATCACTACGAGTCACATCGGCGAATGAACTTGGGATTCCGACTTGATTGGTCACCTCAACAACAGATTTCAAACTTTTTGATAAACTATCAATACTTTCACATGGCTGGTTGCGAGTTAACAACTCTTTTTGGACAACTTTTTCTTGAAATACCTTCATATTTGTCTTTAGTTCTTCTAATTCGGTTTTTGTAGAATAACATACTTCTTGAAGATGTTGAATAACCTTCGTTTGCATGTCTAAACGCTCTAAAACTTCCGATCTAAACTGTCTAAACTCTGATAACAAAATACCGTCATCATGATCACCCTCGACGATCGATTCGTCTGCTGTTTTTGAACGGCTTCCTCGTTGTGTGTTTACGTTGGCACTGGTCGCGTATGTCTTCATCTCTGGGGTGCTGCGGACCGGAGTATCCGGGTCATTCCGTTTGGGTTTAGGATTAGAACAAACGCACTCCGGACATACCCAGTGGTGGGTGTATTTCTCGGAGAAAGTATTAAACTCTTCTTGTGTCAATCCAAGACACTTTAAATCGTACACTTTCTCGCATTGTTTTTTGGAGCACTTCATATACAGTCTATCTGGCACGTCAACACCACAAGCTCGACAGTTAATAGACATCGTAACTTATAATTTCGGAGTAATTCTAAAACGAACGCAACAAATACGTCCGCACCGTACGCGCGCACCAACAACTTGTATACCATTTTTTATTTTACTAAGTACCTGGTATTTGTTGATAGGCCTACACTGTCCTCCCATACCTATTAACACTGTAATTTGAAAACATTGTAGAAACAATTTATTTTGAAAAGAGTAACCGTGGAGTTTCTTGCCGGCTCTTTTCCATAGGAAGCGACCGATTCGAACCGTGCACCTAGCTTCTGACGTTTCATAAATGCCCTTGTTGGTTTATGTGAAATAAAATATTTTGCAGAAAATTATAAAAATTAAGAGAACCTATGCTGCAATAGCGAGCGAAGAAAGTGCAAAAAGTGGTGTTTGTTTTAACAACATTAGCTACGCAAATGACATGGTGCTGCTGGCTCCCTCAATCGGTGCTCTCCGAAAGCTACTCAATGTGTGCGAGTCGTACGCTGTGACTTATGAGTTAATTTATAATAGCAGTAAGACAGAAATTCATGGTCTTCAGGTCTGGCACCAGATGCCCCACTACTGACCTCTCCTAATGAAAGGTCACCCAATTAAATTCTAAGGCGTAAGAAATCTGCCTTGCTACTCCGCAGGATGCGTGGCAGGCCCAACACTATCCTACAATCAATAGCCTCCCGGCCAGACAGCCCGCTAGTGTGGGCGATTACAAACCGGACCCGTTCTGTTTTAGTTTTTAAGTACTAACTATTTTGTTATTAACACTATAGATAGACCATTGTTGTCTGAATAAATAAAGATTAATAATAAAAATAATAACTGTGTTGCCAGTTATTATTTTTATTATTAATCTTTATTTATTCAACAAACGCCTTGAAATTTTATTTTCTGATTTTTCATCTTATTTAATATTATTAATATCTTTCGACGCAGTTTAATAGTGTAAAAAAGAATCCAGAAACAAACCTGAAACCCCATATATTAAAAAAAGAACAAAATACATGAACCGAAAACTGCCGAACAGGAGGTGACATCAGCTGTCATGTCACCTCCGTCCGATAAAACCTTGATATGTCTATGGATAAAACCAAACGGAGATGAAAGAAATCAAAAGAATAGTTGACACGATCTGCCACCCGTAAAGCACGCCCATCACCTCCGGACTCGTCGCTCAGCTCCGCCTCGCCACCACCGGTACCCAGCCCCATTGTGAGTGCTGTGATAACACCGGCTGCGGTAGGTAGGTGCGTCGAGCTCGAGCGACGAGTATTTCTCTCCGCCCACGACCTCTCGTCGACGGGGAGGACGCCGGCTGCCGGACCTCAAGGCCCACCGGCCTCTGATAGGGTCCCAGCTCCCGGCGGAAGTGTGCAGCGCATGAGATGGATACGCTCCATCAATGAAAACGTCATGCGCTCATACTATGGGGCTACAGATGGAGGAAATAATCTGACCGCGTACCGTGTTCGGATTCTCTGTCTTTTTCAGGTGCTTGAGCCAGCTGTCAACTTTTCGGCACAACGACTATCGGATCAGGTGCGGGTCATCCAGCGTAATCATATGCTGGACGACACTGCACTTGATCACCTACGAGTTGAAATGCAGAGTAGCCATGTCGTTGTTCCCCCGTCATAGACTGTTGTAGTAACACCACGGTCCAACACAAGCCAAGCTGACGAGGGGAGTGACGACAGGGCTACAAACGTAAGTACCCAATGCAATGAGGAATTGAGGAGTGCTTTGGAAGATGCGATTCAAGAATATCGATATATGTCGCCCGAACTTAGGCCACGCTTACCTCGTTTGCCCATGCATGATAAAACTAGGGCGCTGGTGGCGGTTCTGAATTCGCAGTTATCAAACTATTTTGATGACTGCGAAGCAAATTTTTATATTTTAAATGTTTTTATATTTTCTTTATTCTAATATTTAAAAATATAATTTATAAGTATTTAAATGAAATAAAAAAATAATAATAACCCCACCGCCATATCTCTACGTTGATGTCGTGGTGGGGCTTGCGCGCTCCAAAATCTCTGTCTGTGCCGGTAGAGTTTACTTTGCCGGAACAGGTCTAGGATGAGGGATAGAACCCAAGAGACCAAGAGAGATACAAAAACCCGCAGGGCAGCATGTGGCGAGCTGTTGGGCAGTAGTGACCCCACGGACCCTATCTCCCGGGAGAAGTCTTGTTCCTCACCTCTGGCTTGCCTTTATTGGCTGGCTGGAGTGAACACTGACGAGGAACGGAGCTCCCACCTCATTTTTGCTTTTATTGGCCGGCTTGAGTGGAGATTCGCAAGAGCAAATGTGCTCGGAGGAAGGAAGTATTCCATTAAGATGCTGGTAGGGATCTTGACCGTACCGCTATCAGGACAATCCCGGAGGATTGTCCTGATAGCCGTGGAATATCTCTCCCCTCCTCATAAGCACCTCAGGACATGTTGCCCCCTTGTCGCTATGACACTATTGAGTGTGCAAGTCACCCCCTGCCATCTTATCTGTGTACATATAAAACATTGATTAGGCAGGGGCCATAGTCCTTCCATAGTTCCAGGTCACCAGTCAACTTAAAACACTCAAACCCATAGTCCAATAGATTTGTTTCCATATTCTGAAATAGTCCTACGCCAACCGGGGTTTGTCCTTGGGTGCACTTGTATAGTGCATACTGGGATAATCGTCGATTGGTGCCTCATTCCATATAAAATTGTCTAAGGGGCCTCTGCGAGTTGGCTTCGGCCCCTCGTACGCCTTCCAAAAGACCGGGACACTAAGGTCCCGAGATATTTAAATTTATATAAAAATAAATAATAATAATTAGTGATGACTATTGTAGCCAATAAGCCTGATATTGTGGTAATAGATCGATGAGAGCGCCGTACAATGATTGTTGACATCGCTGTCCCTCATGACGAGAATCTCGTGAAAGCTTAGAAAGATAAAAGAATCAAGTATCTTGACTTAGCACACGTGGTTGTCGACATGTTGGATGTGGACTCTGCAATCATTGTACCAATAATCGTTACTGTTAATGGCCTAATAGCGAAGAGCCTCGACCAACACCTCAGGAGGCTTCAATGACAAAAAGATATAATCGATTACCAGATAATCAAAATAATAAGTGAGTTTAAAATAAATGAAGATTATAAGTATTTATTTAAATATATAACTATATCAAGTGCACTAATAACAATATAAAATGTTCAAGCTAATAATTAAATAATCATTAATAATATATAATCTAATACAAATATAAATAAATAGATTGACCTACACATATTATATTCAGAGAATAAATTAATGAGTAATACATAAATAAATATAATAACTAATACTGCAAAAAAAAAAAAATAGACGGATAGGACATAATTTTAATATTTAGTAATAAGCTTCCTCTCTCCTACTTATTTAAAATTTTGCTGTGCCCGACAGGGTCCATAATTGTTTCAATTTAGTTTTCCCTACCACCTGTATGTGTACATTATGGATTGCAATAAAGATAAAGATAAATATAAAGATAAAGGCTCTCATTGCGCGGCTGGGGTCAAGGGCTTGATTCAGAAAGCAGTACTCCTAGACATGGCACGCATAGTGAGGAGGTTCCTCTCTCTAGAGCCCTGACCACCAGCAGCTTGGACCCTGTTCCTGATGCCAATGGGCCACTATTTTTATATTTTTAAATGATTTTTAATGATTTTTATAAAAATATTCAAAAATGTTTTCTAAATGTAAAAAAAATAATTAAATAATAATAAATATCTTGACTTAGCTCGCGAGGTTGTCGACATGTGGGATGTAGACTCGGCAATCATTATGCCGATAGTCGTATCAGCCAATGGCTTAATTGCCAAAAGCCTTGACGAACACGTTAGGAGGCTCTCGTTAGGCAGCTGGATTAAGGGCTTGATTCAGAAAGCGGTACTCCTGGACACGGCTCGCATTGTTAGGAGATTCCGCTCTCTGGATCGCTCAATCAGAGCATTTACATACAGACCGAAGAGCAAAGACAAGGATAGGCCCCCTTGCCTCACCCTACATTTTGGCCGGCATGACTCTGACAGCTCTCCTGCCCGCCGCACCTGAGTCTCTTGGTTCAGGCTCAAAGAATTCATCGAATCTTAAATGTAACCATTGCCATTGTCATGCAAACTTGCAAAAACCGTCGTGTTGAAAGTTTTCCGTTAGCCAAAGACAAAAAGTAATGAAGTAAAATAATTCAAATATTTATGTTTCCTTTAATATTATTTATAATAAACAAACACGACAAACACATTATTGATAAGGAATATAAGCCTGATGTTGCTACTATTTTCTTAAACTAGTTATATGGATAAGGACCGAACCAACCCATGATAATATTTAATTTTATAAACCCGATATGAATTGTGAATAAAGTTTTGAATTTCAAGATTACATTGCCTTCCACTTTGAAAGCAGTCGGATGATAACGGATGATAACGATGTTTAAACCTCAGGGTAGTTACATTGAGCCCACGCTCCCCTGGCAGTAGTCTACTATAATTATGATGATGGTGAGGTGTGTTGTGTCTGGCATCCACAGGCCGAGACGGGGTGGTTTTCAGGGCGAGACGGGGGTGGGTGGTCTAGTACACCTCGACGCTCTCCTGGTGGTGCACGGTGTCCTGGCGGAACATCTCCACGTCCGCTTGGCTGTCCGCGTGGATCATCTTGACGCGACCCTCCTGTTTCGACACAACATAGTGCATTATTAAATTAATCTTTCCTAAACATCAAGAACATTTTCTTCCATTGCTGCTCAAAACCGCACCTGGATCAAACAGAAGACTCAAACAAGCACAGGTACGCCGTATGACCCTAAGACAACACTTTATTACTACCCTTTTAATACTTGTACTGCATCCTCTGCCGGCGCTCGCTGGGCTCAGTGAGGGCAGAGGAGGTTACCTTGGGATGCATGAGGATGAAGGGCAGCTCGGCGACCAGCTCGCCGCTGATGGCGCCGAGGTACAGCTTGACCTTGGCGCTGTAGCTCACCACGATGCCAAACGCGTCACGCTGGTCAGGATCCAGGAGCCTACAACCAGTCATGTCATGACTATGCAATTATACTGCTCAACACGTTTCTGCTGAATTAAGCCTAAATTATAGCATGTGACCTATCGCTATTATAAGGACCTTTCGCACAAGTTGATTTATTGAAATGAGTAAATCCGGGTCTACTGCGCCAATTTTCTAACAAAATATTATATTTATCAAAACAGCCCATCCGCTGCGACTTTTGAGTACCTACCTAAACAATTTTTTGTTGGAAAAAATGAGTTCCGATGAGGAAGACGTGTCTGCTGTTTTATCAGATTTAGACGTGCAAAAAAGAAATAGATTCCGTGTCTGACCACAGAAAATTTTTAAAGAGCTCATGCACTTTTAAAACATCACGGGGATGTTAAAGTTTGTCGCGGTAAATACGATATGTTTTTTCTAACAAACCAGTTAGGCCACACCCCCTTTCGGTTAGAAAACGATGTTATGTGTTTGTAAAACACGAAAATGTGGCGCAGCGGACCCGGCTTTACTAATTACAGTACCTCATTTATTATAGAAGTTCTTATAGCTTAACAAACAAATATGTTGCCGGGGTGTTTGTTGCGCCACTACTTCTTCCCAACTAATCACCATCAAGTGTTCAGTTGTAGAGCGCTTTGGGGGTTGTTGTTTTTAACTTTTGACTATCAATAAATGATGCTGCATTCTCATTAATCAGTTGAAGGACACTGTACGAGACACAATAGAAATTTTATTGTTATTACGTCTGGGGGCGTTTAGTGTCCGCAGCGTTATACAGTTTTTGATTATTTTATTGCTGATAACAAAAAAGAAACAAGACAATTATAGTGATAGGTATTAGCAGGTTACTAGCATGTGTGACTCACAGCGTGGTGGAAGCAAGCGTGGTGTCGGAGCGCTTGAGCTGTCCGTCGAGCGCGATGCCGCGTTTGTCACGGTTGTGCGCCAGCGTCGGCGTCAGGTGCAGCACCTTTTGCAGGCTGGAGCCCGGCTGCAGTGGGCAGCCATCCCTAGGACGCAACACAAGTTTCAGCGTTCAAGAATAAGTCTGTATATCATGTCACTTTTCGCCCATGAAATAAAACATCGTCATTATTAATTTTGTCGATGCTCTGCTTAGCCACGTTTTTGCTGTGGTTTTATAGTATGTTTACTTACAGTATGTGTTATACAGTCTCTATTTTAAACATATTCGGAAAAATATTTGAAACATTAGTTACTAAACGCCTAAATGCACATGATAAACAATCTATTACTACCCATCAATGTAGTTTTATCAATTCAAAATCAACCTCTACAAACCTTATGTGTTATGTCACAGTCATATCAGAGTCTCCTGATAAAAGAATCCCGGTAGACTCGATATACACAGATTTCAGTAAGGCATTTGGTAAGGTTAACCATAAATAAACTACTGAAAAAAATAAACCAATTGGGAATAGGAGGGTCATTACTTAAATGGTTCCATTCTTATCTCGTTGGCAGGAATTTAAAAGTGGACATCTTTCCTACAACATCGGGAGTCCCGCAAGGCTCGCACCTAAGCCCTATCCTCTTTTTCATCTTCATTGACGACATTACGTCATGTTTTAAGCTCTCACTTTTCTACCTGTTTGTAGATGACGTTAAAAATAATCATAAAACCAATAGTGACCAACTTAGATTCTAAACTTTTACAGGTTGGTCTCGATAGAATCCGCCATTTTATTGGTGTAGAATAAACAAAATATCGCTCTATGTCTCTAAATGTCACTGTATGCAAGTCTCCCGTAATAAAACAGTGCAAATCAACAAATACACATTGCATCAGCAAACACCACATACATGAAGTAAAAAAAAAATGTTTTTTTTTATTATTTTGTATTATTTGTATAATGTTGTACCCTTACCTGTTTTGCTTTTCATTTTGTTTTCCTTACTATGATTTTCTTGTATTGTCCTTGTTGTACCTACTGTAGCATTTTTTTTTTTTTTTTTTTTTTATGTATGTCCACCGATTTCTCCGTCATTTGTGGACCGATTTTGAAAATTCTGTTTTTGTTTGAAAGGGTATGCTCCCAAATTGGTCCCATATAAATTTTATTAACTTTGCTTGGGTAGTTTTTGAGTTAGCTACAAAATACGTATTTTTTTCCCACTTAGTATGTAGATGATATGATAAGTTCCTGTCACTGGTAGCAGGTACTGGTATCCGAATGTGTGTGGTGTAGGTACCACAACTAAAAAGTGAAAAATCAAAACTTTTTACAAAAAAAAAACAACCGACTTCCAAAAAAAAAACACTACAAAGTGAAAAATAACTTTAATTTCGGAAGTCGGTGGCAAAAAAAGAAAACACAAAACCCAACACCGACTTCCGAAATTAAAGTTATTTTTCACTTTGTAGTGTTTTTTTTTTTGGAAGTCGGTTGTTTTTTTTTTTGTAAAAAGTTTTTGATAAAAGAGTCATTTGCTGTCCAACTTCAGATGAAGCTTACATAAAATTTTATTTCTTCGAAAAAAAAAGGCCGAATCTATTTTATTGTAGGTGATATTTAACCAAGACTTTGAAGACAAAGCAAAATGAGCTTGAATAAATAAGTGTTGTGTTTTTACCGAAAAGGTGCGTATAGTACAATTTCCCATTTTTCTCTTGATTGAAACCCTATCTGTCTCTTCCCTGCATTTGAGACCATCGCTCGTCAGGGTTTATATGGTTGTTGGGGTCACAAATATGGTAGAACCCTGACGGAATAGGAGGGTCGCCTGGCCGGGTTTTGTACATATACACACCTACGTATGTACCAGAACAAAGCAGGTAAGTAGTACGAATCACATCGTTAAAAAAAAGGTGTCTGCATACAACTACATATACAACGTGTTCCTTTTGATGTCCCATAATTCGGTTATATGGTAAGTAAAAATAATACAAAAAGTCCTAGAACAAGTGTTCCAAAAATACATAGTTTCGAAGATAACATCAATCATAATTAACAAAACTTTTTACAAAAAAAAAAACAACCGACTTCAAATAAAAACACTACAAAGTGAAAAATAACTTTAATTTCGGAAGTCGGTGACAAAGAATGAAAATTCAAAACCAAAGACACCGACTTCCGAAATTAAAGTTATTTTTCACTTTGTAGTGTTTTTTTTTTTGAAGTCGGTTGTTTTTTTTTGTAAAAAGTTTTTATTTTTCACATTTTAGTTGTGGTACCTACCCCACACAAATTCGAATATCACTACCTGCTATGTAAATAACAGTGACAAGAAGTTATCATATCATCTACATACTAAGTGGGAATAAATACGTATAATTGAAGCTAACTCAAAAACTACCCAAGTAAAGTTAATAAAATTTATATGGGACCACCTCTGAAGTATGATCTACCAAACAAAAAAAGAATCATCAAAATCTATTCATAATTGGCGGAGTAATCGCGTAACAAACATACAAAAAAAAAAAAACAAAAAAAAAAAAAAAAAAAAAAAAAACATACAGATGAATTGAGAACCTCCTCCTTTTGGAAGTCGGTTAAAAATTGAATATTCGAAGTGAGATCGTTGATGAATATCATAAAGTGTACCGGACCTAAGTGAGAACCTTTGCAGAACTTAGCTGCCACGGCTTATTTTAATTTAATTTTTGAATTGTATTATTTGTTTTATTTTCTATTACGGACGCTTTTAACGTTCTGCATCGTTCTCACAAGTATAACTTCAACATGAATGATGTAACCAATATTTTGCAACCATATTTTGATTTAAAAGAGTGTTCGTGGAGTTTCTTGCCCGTTCTTCTCCATAGGTACCTACTACGCTTTGGAATGGGCAACTAGTTTAATATTTCTGACTGACCGACCCCTTGACAATTCAAAAGTGCCTGTAATTGGTTTATTTCAAATAAATGCTTTGAGTTTGAGTTTGAACTCCAGATTATCAAAGTCAAAGTCAAATAATTTATTTCAATTAGGCACATAAAAGGTACTTTCGAACGTCAAAATTTACAAAAAATGGAATTGATTCTAGTCGCCCCTTCCAAAAGGTAGTTTTCGTATGGAGAAGAATGGACAAGAAACTCCACCGCATTGCGTAGTACGATCGGGACTCGAACCTACCAACTGCAACTAATTAAGATCTTTTAGACAAGTATGATGCAAGTTAACGTAATAAGGGACCACCGATACCAATAAGTTCAATTTTCCGTAGATAATGGTTTACTTTATCAAAAGCGCTAGTGAAATCTGTCCAATAAACTGGTCTTCCACTACCACGATCGCCAGGTTGGATTTTGACCGAAGGATACCTACTGTAGGTATCCTTCGGTCAAAACCCGGCCAGGCGACCCTCCTATTCCGTCAGGGTTCTACCATATTTGTGACCCCAACAACCATATAAACCCTGACGAGCGATGGTCTCAAATGCAGGGAAGAGACAGATAGGGTTTCAATCAAGAGAAAAATGGGAAATTGTACTATACGCACCTTTTCGGTAAAAACACAACACTTATTTATTCAAGCTCATTTTGCTTTGTCTTCAAAGTCTTGGTTAAATATCACCTACAATAAAATAGATTCGGCCTTTTTTTTTCGAAGAAATAAAATTTTATGTAAGCTTCATCTGAAGTTGGACAGCAAATGACTCTTTTATCAAAAACTTTTTACAAAAAAAAAAAACAACCGACTTCCAAAAAAAAAAACACTACAAAGTGAAAAATAACTTTAATTTCGGAAGTCGGTGTTGGGTTTTGTGTTTTCTTTTTTTGCCACCGACTTCCGAAATTAAAGTTATTTTTCACTTTGTAGTGTTTTTTTTTTGGAAGTCGGTTGTTTTTTTTTTGTAAAAAGTTTTGATTTTTCACTTTTTAGTTGTGGTACCTACACCACACACATTCGGATACCAGTACCTGCTACCAGTGACAGGAACTTATCATATCATCTACATACTAAGTGGGAAAAAAATACGTATTTTGTAGCTAACTCAAAAACTACCCAAGCAAAGTTAATAAAATTTATATGGGACCAATTTGGGAGCATACCCTTTCAAACAAAAACAGAATTTTCAAAATCGGTCCACAAATGACGGAGAAATCGGTGGACATACATAAAAAAAAAAAAAAAAAAAAAAAAAAAACACATTTGCGACGAACATATAACCTTTTTGGAAGTCGGTTAAAAAATATGACGCATTTGAGCAGTCAGATTCAAAATAAAAACAGAAAAATAATGACTTGTTGGCCAGTTGGGAATTATCAAGTTACCAGCATAGAGGTTTTTGCAGGGGAATGCTACAGTAGGTACAACAAGGACAATACAAGAAAATCATAGTAAGGAAAACAAAATGAAAAGCAAAACAGGTAAGGGTACAACATTATACAAATAATACAAAATAATAAAAAAAAAACATTTTTTTTTTACTTCATGTATGTGGTGTTTGCTGATGCAATGTGTATTTGTTGATTTGCACTGTTTTATTACGGGAGACTTGCATACAGTGACATTTAGAGACATAGAGCGATATTTTGTTTATTCTACACCAATAAAATGGCGGATTCTATCGAGACCAACCTGTAAAAGTTTAGAATCTAAGTTGGTCACTATTGGTTTTATGATTATTTTTAACGTCATCTACAAACAGGTAGAAAAGTGAGAGCTTAAAACATGACGTAATGTCGTCAATGAAGATGAAAAAGAGGATAGGGCTTAGGTGCGAGCCTTGCGGGACTCCCGATGTTGTAGGAAAGATGTCCACTTTTAAATTCCTGCCAACGAGATAAGAATGGAACCATTTAAGTAATGACCCTCCTATTCCCAATTGGTTTATTTTTTTCAGTAGTTTATTTATGGTTAACCTTACCAAATACCTTACTGAAATCTGTGTATATCGAGTCTACCGGGATTCTTTTATCAGGAGACTCTGATTTTGACCGAAGGATACCTACTGAAGGTATCCTTCGGTCAAAACCCGGCCAGGCGACCCTCCTATTCCGTCAGGGTTCTACCATATTTGTGACCCCAACAACCATATAAACCCTGACGAGCGATGGTCTCAAATGCAGGGAAGAGACAGATAGGGTTTCAATCAAGAGAAAAATGGGAAATTGTACTATACGCACCTTTTCGGTAAAAACACAACACTTATTTATTCAAGCTCATTTTGCTTTGTCTTCAAAGTCTTGGTTAAATATCACCTACAATAAAATAGATTCGGCCTTTTTTTTTCGAAGAAATAAAATTTTATGTAAGCTTCATCTGAAGTTGGACAGCAAATGACTCTTTTATCAAGAAGATAAAGAAACACCCTTAAATACAATAATCCAAGGGGAACTAACATTAAAGAATATAAGTGAAATGATAATTCTTCGTTTACGAGAAAATAACAAATCTATAATAGCGGAGCTTCAAAACACGATTCAAATTGAAATTAACAAGGCGATTACCAAAGTTAGAGAAGATTTCGAAAGAAAAACAGACGGGCTTTTTAAGGAAAACGAGCAAAGACGAGAAGATATAGAAACGATAAACAAGAAAATAGAAAACTTAACTATAGAAAATGAGAAACTGAAGAAAGAGATTAAAGACTCGATGACACTAAAACCAACAACACACTTGATATGCACTGAGAACAACTGCAAGAAAATCGTATTATACGGTTTCCCTGAATATTATAAGGAGCCAGATTATGATCAGCAATGCAGATTAATTGACCTGTGTTATGAAAAACTAAATATCGATCTTACAGGGTATATTGAAGAAACATATAGACTGGGCAGAAACCACAATACAAACCGGCCTATAGTAATTGAACTCATTAGCAAAAGAATGGCAAAATACATGATAGAAAATAGACACTATCTTCAAGGAACAAGACTGTTCCTATCCGAATTCTTAGATGAAAATGCAAGATTAGAAAGAAAGGAAATGCGTGAAGAAATGCTAAAAGCTAGGAAAAAGGGGATGTATGCAATAATACGAAACAATCAATTGTTCATAGAAGGTAAAAAAACAGAGGTACAGAAGGAGCAAATCAACACATTTAATAACAATAAAAATGTACATAACGAAACAAAACAGAACCAAACTCAATACTACATAAATAAAGATAACGAAAATCGTACATTTCGAAATCTCAGACCAACAATTTAAAATTATGTTTCAAAACATTCAAAGCATTTATAATAAGCAACATCTTCTAGAGGCTTTCATCAACGATAAACCCACCTACAAAGCAATATGCATGTGCGAGACCTGGTTAAACAAAGATAAATTGGAAAATCTGCAAATTAACGGATACAAGACTGCAGCATCATAATGTCGTCGCTCCCGAAGCGGTGGCGGTGTCTGCATTATAATAGAAGATCATATAGAATGTATAGAATGTTGTGACATTAGAGATATGACTATTGAATATTGTATAGAAATATGTGCATGTAAGCTTCCAAAGCAAAATCTATTAATAATTACCATGTACTGGAATAGAAGAGAGGAAGAAACTTTTTTTAGTCAATTAAAACAAGTAATGAATTGTATAAATAACAAATATAAAAAAACTAACGTCATAATAGGAGGAGATTTTAACATCAATATTTTAGAAAATAGCGTAAAAACAAACCAATTGATCAATCTTATGTTAGAGTATAAATTTATACAGCATATAAAGGAACCTACGCGAATATCACAAACCACGTCAACATGTTTAGATTTGATATTCACAAACTTTAGCGACAATAATATGTATACAACCGTAGAAGAATTAGGTTTTTCAGACCACAGTGGCACATTCATACATATGGTACTAAAACAACAAAGTGAACAATCCATTTGGTTTACGAATAAAAGACTTTTTAATAAAAGTAACATAAAAAAATTCAAATCAAAACTTAATACAATAAACTGGAATAATATCATACTGCCGGAGAAAAATGTAGATGAGAACTATCAGTCATTCCATGACACACTGACTGATATCTTAGAAAAATGTATCCCTAAACATAGAATAAAATTAAATACAAAACATAATAATTATTGGCTTACTATCGGTATAAAACAATCCTGTAAAAATAAAAGACTATTAAAAATCCTATCCCTAAAAACAAAAAATTCAATACTGACAAAATACTATAAAAATTATGAAAAAATTCTAAAAAATTCAGTGACAACGGCAAAAAAATTACATTACATAAATAAAATGAATAAATCAACAAATAAAGTTAAAACTATGTGGAATATAGTTAAAGAACGAACAAACAAGAAAAGCAAAAACGATAAACAAAATATAACATTACAAACTACGAACCTGGTAAGTGAACCTCAACAAGTAGCTAACGTATTCAATAACTTCTTCGCATCCATTGGGGAAAATACCACCCAAACACCCGGGTCCAAACCGCGTGAAACATCAGTGATTAACCCCACTGAAAATACCATGTTTCTCAGCCCAGTCGATGGTTACGAAGTGAACAAGATCTTAAAAAACCTAAAAAACAAAAAAAGTCACGGCATAGACGAACTCCCACCAACCCTTTTCAGACAATGTGCTGACGAACTTACCTTACCATTTTATAAACTAGTCAATCAATCGTTCGAAGAAGGCATATTCCCCAATCAACTAAAAAAAGCTCTAATAAAACCTCTTCATAAAAAAAATGCTAAAACAGACCCAAATAATTATAGACCAATTTCCCTTCTCCCCACAGCATCTAAAGTGTTTGAAAAAGCAATGTGCGAACGCGTATATTCCTTTTGTGAAAAATATAAGATATTTGATGATTGCCAAAACGGATTTCGCAAAAATAGATCTACAACGCTAGCGGTCTACAAGTACATTCAAGAAGCTTTAAATATTTTAAATAACAAACAATACGCAATTGGAATATTACTTGACATGACTAAGGCCTACGACAAAGTGCAATTTAAAATATTATTAAATAAGCTACATGGAATAGGAATACGCGGGAAAGCCCATGACTGGTTCACATCATATCTGAAGGGTAGAGAGCAATTGGTTGAGATTGAACACTACAACAAAAAAACAAAAGAAATACAACTCACAAGATCCGATGCTAGACAAATACATGCTTCAATCCCCCAGGGAAGTGTTATAGGCGGCCTCCTATTCCTCATTTATATAAATGAACTACCCAAAACCATAGATGGGCCATGTGTACTATTCGCAGATGATATTTCACTCCTCACCTCATGCCAAACAAATGCTAATTTAAATGAAAAACTTTCTACCATTCTCAATAAAACAATGCATTGGATGAATGAGCATAATCTCGAAATTAACTTCACCAAAACAAAATTAATAACTTTTCATCCTCGACAGAAAAGCCGAATAAATATAAACTTCACATTTAATCAACATAATTTAGAAACAGTTAATGATTTCACTCTCCTAGGTTTGACGATAGACACACATATAAACTGGAAGGCACACATACAGAAGGTTATTTCAAAAATTTCAAAATTTTCATACGCCCTACGCGAGATTAAAAAAACTACCAACTTACAAACCGCAATAGTCACATACTACGCGTATGCCCATGCTTGGTTCAGCTATGGCATCATACTTTGGGGAAATAGCACAGACGCTCCCTCCCTATTCACCCTACAAAAAAAAACTGATGCGAATAATTATAAACTTGAACAAACAGATAGTTGTAAACCTTACTTCCAGAAACACAAAATTCTCACCTTGATTGGTATTTATATTTTGGAATTATGCAAATTAGTACGCAAACACCCAGAATCTTACAACACACGGGAAGACATACAAACAAAATATTCTTTGCGCCATAAAAACAGATTAAATTTGCCTCCCTCCCGCCTTAAACTGCACTCTTCTAGTCCATATGCGATGTCAATAAAAATATACAATAAATTACCGGAAATCATAAAACAGGAAAACAAAACCAATTTATTTTTAAATAAATTAAAACAATTCCTAATTAATAAAAGTTATTACACAATAGACGAATATCTAACGGATAATTTCAATGACAAAAAGTCATAGTTAAAAAATAATAATAATAAGTTAAAAACTAAAAATAATAATAATAATAGACGGATAAGACAAAATTTAAATATTTAGTAATAAGCTTCCTGTGTTGCTGTGAAATGTTGCTGTGCCCGACAGGGTCCATAATTGTTTCAATTTATTTTTCCCTACCACCTGTATGTGTACATTATGGATTGCAATAAAGATAAAGATAAAGATCAAAAACTTTTTACAAAAAAAAAAACAACCGACTTCCAAAAAGTCGGTTGTTTTTTTTTTGTAAAAAGTTTTTTGTAATTACTCCTTGTATGCACGCCGATGATCTTAAAATTTATAAAACAGTCAAATCCCTTGATGAAGCAACTCTAATACAAAATGATCTTGAAAATATTAACCGCTGGTGTACCTACATATAACTTAATGATCCTTAACTCCACTAAATTTCATCAAATCACTTTTACTAGAATGAAAAATCCTGTGACATTTAAATATACGCTTACCAACACTAAACTAGAATCAGTAAGTGAAATCAAAGATCTAGGAGTTACAATAGATAGCAAACTGCAATTCACATCCCACATTGATACCGTAGTTAAAAAATCTGCTCAGATGCTAGGTTTCCTTAAACGTAACGCCAACTGATCCAGGCAAACCCAAACTAAATTGCTTCTATGCAAGACGCTAGTAAGAAGTAACTTAGAATACACATATACAGCGTGGAACCCGTCTTATACTGTTCACTCTCAACGCATTGATACAACGTATGTTCACGCGCTCCTCGGCATTTAGCAATCGCAGTATTTCTCATAGATGCCCATGTAACCAGTGCCTTTCTTTCTTCAAAATGACTTCTCTCCGTGATCGTCGAGTAATGCTTAGTATTTCATTTTTGCACAAATATTGTAGTCACCTTCTAGCAGAGGTTCCCATCACAGTTCCACGTAAGAGACCCCGCGCTGTCCTAAGTAACACATTTTGTCCTTTATTCTGTCGTACCAATATCGGTGCCCATGTACCGGTAAGTAAAAACTATTAACCGTTACAATAATAATGCTCAACAAAAACTTAATTTCAAACCTGGACATATTTCATGCTCCTTGGGTGGTATTCGGAAAAATACTTGACAATTATAATTTGGTTTCTTAATTTATCTTAAAGTAGAATAATGTTTTAGAATTTGATTTATGTGTGTTATGTTGTGTTCATCTTCTTAATTAATTTGTGGTCAGTTGTGTTTCATTTGTTGAAGCTTATTAAAAAAAAAAATTATGTCCAATGTTTTTATTCCTTAAATGTTACACAGTTTATTTATTTTTTGTGTGGGAGTTTATCAAATAACTTCTCCCACTCTGGGCGGAGCGGGAGGGCGTGTCAGACTCTTACTGACTAAAACCCACCCGTGTTACTTTGGTTGCCATATTGCCGGGGGACACGATCTCCCTTTCGGACTTCTTCGTAACCCCGGCAGGCATTGGCCCTAGCGGACCCCGTCAATTCTGCTGACATCTCTTTGAGGCGCGCGTGGAATACAACACGCCATCGACCCAGGCCTGGTCCTTATCGGACGGCGAGCTACCCATTGCTCACCATCCGCAAGCCCGCGCCTACGGTGGCCGGAAATCGGCCTGCATGTTATGTACACCTATATATAATCTTTATCTATAAAAGGAAAGGGTGACTGACTGAATGACTGACTAACTGACTGACTGATCTATCAACGCACAGCTCAAACCACTGAACGGATTGAGCTGAAATTTGGCACACAGGTAGATAATATATGACGTAGGCATCCACTAGGAAAGTGTTTTTGGAAATTCGACCTTTAGGGGGTAAAAAAAGAGGATTTTGTTTGTGTGAAAAATCTTATTCCTTGAGTTAATAAACTTGAAACTTGGCGCGAATACTTCTCTATGTAAATTATAAAGTTAACCATTTTTAGTTTTTCTAAACTACCCCCAATGGGAGGATTGGGGGGTGTCAAAGTTTGTATAAATATTAAATAATAAAATATAAAAATAAATAAAATCAAGTGTTAGGGTTTTTTGAAAATCTACCCCGTACGGGGTGAAAAGAGGTATTGATTTTTACAGGGGAGGATTTTACTGTGTGGCTTGATTAACTTGAAAATTGGTGTAAATAATCTATAAGTCTGTCTGTATGTTACCTTTTCATGGCTAAACCACTGAACGATTTCGATAAATTTTGGCAAGGAGATAGATGGCATCCTGTAGAAGGATATAGGGTAATTTTTGTCTCAAAAATAAAATGTTATAGGGGATGAAAATTTTATGGGAAACCCAGCATTTCTTAAGATAGGGATATGAAAATTCAAATTTATGCTTTTGGTAAGAAATAAAGAATTAAGCATTTCAGTGTTTTTGTAAAATTATTCCCCAAAGGGTTAAAATAGGGGATGATTTTACAATTGTTATTTTTTTGGTTTTTCTTTTCAAGAGATTTAAGGGCTTGGAAATGTAGTCCTAAGTCCGTATCTTGAATGAACATTTGGACTTTATTTATTTAAAATCGGCCCACTCTGTCAAAAGTTATTACAATTTAAAGTCATAAACTAGCCTTTCTAATATGTAGGTATTTCATGTTCAATAGCGTCCCTAGAGTAGCTATTACAAATTAATGGTAATAATAATAGTAACATTAATAATTAGTATTTTAAGGCATTTTTAATCAAAATAAAAAAACCGGTCAATCGTGAGTAGGACTTGCGCCTTGAGGGTTCCGTCTCAAAGCTGTGCTTGCTCGGCTGCCCGAATTTCCTAATCCGCAGTGAAGGACAAACCATTTCAATTGAAAAAGACTTTCAATAGAGCGGAGAGTACCGATTTGAATGAAATACTCACTTAATGTTACTGCAAAACACAACCTATGAAATTTTGATCCCAGATTGAAGAACAAACTTAACTTTGTAGTTCATATATTACCAATTTTCGGATTTTGCTCTGTATTTGACTTTGCTTCTTGCCAAACTTCATGCTGCTGGGCCAACGGGAAGTATCAAATAGGCTTTGGTTTATCTGCGAGTGTCATTCGAAGTTTGATTTTCGTTACAGATCCAAGGGACCGTAGATCTAAGGATAAGCGCGCACTACGATTATTATCGTGCTGATAATATTCGCCAATCTGTGAACAATACCATTAACTAGAGTCCGCACACTGCCGAAATAAATCGTTTGAGAGTGCGCGTAGGAATTATTTTCGTTTACGATTTTATTTCGCAGAATCATCGCAACGATCAAAATTCGTAGTGCGCGCTTAGCCTAAGTTTTGAGATCTATTTCAACTTGATGCCTCCACATGTTCCTGAGAAAAAGGGTATTGACAAACAACGAATTCATCCTTTAAGGGTTTCCATTTTTCATTTTGAGGTACGGAACCCTTAAACAGATTTATTATCTGTCCGTTACCTTTTCATGCCATAACGGCTGAACAGATTTAGATGAATGGCATACGGATAGGCCATGACCTGGTTTAGGACATATGATAAGTACTCTGAATCCCGGTACCGACCGGTCCCGGCCCCGGTACCGGGATATTTTCCGACCTTTACGCGTGCGAAGCCGCAGGCAAAAGCTAGTTTGTGTGTACACTAGCAGTAATTCCTTTCCTAATTATAATTTTTATTTTTAAACCAATGTTAAATGAATATGCTGTTGCTGTTCTTTAATAAATAAATAATAAGTGTATGATGTGGTCGCCTTATTTGGAATCGCACACTTGTATTTTAAAGTGCATGTAATTAATTATTGTGCAGCCACAGCTGGCGATCCAATAAATAAATGTGTACTGACAATACACGGTCATTACAGGACGTCGATTTTTTTTTTAAATGAAGACTCGGTGTGCCACATTATCGGCCGGCAGGGGTGGGGGGGGGGGGGGGGGGGGGTTGGTGTTAGTGGTATAGTGACTGACTGTGTCTCGATGCTGGCGACGATGTTACGGTACTGCCCGTTCTGGAACAGTACCACGTCCACGCCCTGCTGGATGCACGCCTTGATCTTCTTCACCACCTTGTTGCTGTGGTTGCGCACGCACATGTTTACCGCAACAGTCTCGCCGTGAATGTACAGCTGGACAGACAACCACATAAGCACATTACATCTAACACTTAAGTATTATCACCCTACGCTGTCGCATAGTGCTGTAGTATAGGCTTCTTCTTTTAAGGACAATGATTGCCATGGCCCATGAGAAGCATGGAAGTTCTGACACCAGTTTATTCACTAACCACACGAAAAAGAAGAAGATTGCAAAATGCTCTTGAATTTACTATGTCTGTAATATTGTGAATCCTTTTTTTTCAAATAAATAAATAAGCACAATGTATTATCAACAGCAAGATATCTTAAAACATAATTATCACAGTCGATCGTTTTCAGTCGATCTCTACCCTAAAGGTGCTCTTCAATACTCTTGTGAGAAGTCTACTGGACTATGCATCTCCAGTTTGGAACCCCACTTACCGCGTTCACGTAAACAGGATTGAACGTATTCAAAGAAGCTTCACTAGACACCTTCGTTTTAGAAGCCGTAGCTGTCCAGGGGATTCTTCTTACGTTCAAAGGCTTAGTCATTTTAAAATGTGTTCACTTGAACACCGTAGAGACGGGACGGAACAAATCCTTCTTTATAAAATCGTAAACGGTATTCTAAATGTTCCCGATCTTTTGGCAGAATTAAGTATAGCTGTAGCTTGACAGAAAGCTATTAGATCTAGTCGCGAAACCGTTACCTTTGCCACGACTGCAAGTCGTACTAACCTTGGTAGCACCGCACCTATGAACCGTCTAATGGCAAACTAAAAAAACAGCTACACGAACCAATAGCATCGACATGTACTCTAACCCTTTACTACAATTCCGATCGAGACTTCTAACCAGCTCGGAATCTTGAGTCGTCTGTGTAACACGAACCGCCTATTAATTATTGTATTTACTTCATTCCCTTCTTTGTAAGCCATTTTTTTTGTTTTTCAATATTTTTGTATTTCCGATCGTATTTGTGATCATCTTTAATTTCATCTTTATTTAATAACTCATATGTAATTTAACTAACGAACGATATCTTGCATGTACTTACTATTGATTTCTCTGTTAGTGCTGTGCACTTCTGTAAATGACGAATTCACAATTCCTAAAACAGTATGTGATTTTTGCTTGTGTACATAATATGTCTTAGAGAATAAGTCGTTGAAGCGCCATAATAAATAAATAAATCACGCTTACTGCTTCGCCGAGACAAATACTGACAATATTTTTCAGTTAAAAAATACTTATTTTTTGGTGACATGACCAAAAGCTAGAGTGAATTGTAGAATCCTCTGTTTACTATGATCATAGTTAGGTTACCTGTTTGTCGAGCGTGAGCTCCAGCTCGAGCTGGCCGGGCGACAGTACGAAGTCCTTGCGCACCACGGTGCAGGGCTGCGGGCCCGGCTTGGCCGGCGCGTACTGCAACTTGCGGATGCCTAGTGCCACGGTGCTCCTATATTATTACATTATTTTAATACACAATATTGGACTTTAGAAATTCTCAATACAAAGGATACTGCCAAGTTCGCACTGAGGAATAATGTGAGTGTGGGGACGCGTACCTTCGGTGTGAACGGTCGATCTCGGAGTCTCCCACAAAGATCTTGACGTAGTACTGCACGCCGCAGGGCTCGCCATCATCCTCAAGGCCAGGCTGCAGGGTTACGGAACCGGGCGCGCCGGCTGGTACAGTCAGCCGGAAGGGAACCGCTCCATCTCCCAGTTTCTTCATCAGACGCTCCTGTGACTCAAGATTATGATGACCACTTGTCAGTTTCCACAAATCGTTCAGAGCTTCAAAATATATTTTTTGCGAAAATCAGTAATATTTGTACCTGAGTACGCGAAAGTTCATAGTTCTGTTTCTCTGGCAGCGGGTAGATCTGCTCGGAGGCGAGGAACAGCTCTTTGTAGAAGTTGAGGCCCATTACCTCGTCCTCTTCACGGCCATAGCGGAACGTGCACACCATCTGGCCAAACACCTTGCGCCCGCGCACGTACTCCTCGTCCAACAGGACCACGCCGTCTAAGTTGACACAAATTTATTTATATAAAGTTACAACTCGATGAGATTACGTACGACTCACGGCAGAAGGTGGACTTCTCGAGTCGTTGGGAATCGGTGTAAGGGAAATTTTGCAAGGATATTGTACCACTGGTTACGCAGAAGCATATTATTAATCATGTACGTGAATCCTGTATTCAGTTTTATGACAGTCCCAGCAATTCATTTTTTTGTGGAAAAGGGTAATAGTAGTCGTTGCACACGACTTATCAGAAGCATACTTTTTGACTTGCTCTATAATTTACACGATGTTGCGTAGGAGCAATAGGCAGCTCAACAACTAAGCAGCTAAGTAATTGAATACATTTTTTCTGGCCAAGGAGTTTAGCTCGGGAGGGGCTCTGGCGCCATCCACTGAAGGTACAGATATAAGAATGGTGTAGAAACACCACTCAAAAACGACGACACAGTGTCTTAATCTAAACCGTTGCAATTCAACACTAGTTTATTGATTCGATCACGCCACTAAATACCTAATAGACCTCAGGGTCTACTGGGGAACTATTTTCTGAAAACAAAATTGATCGCGTATCCAACAGTCACTGCACGTCCTGTACTGATTGATACCTATGGGCTCCACGGTCGATATGTGATCGATGAAGTCTCTCTTCGCCATATACAACGTGATCTTGCCATTGGGTGCGCACTTCTTAAACACTTTGAAGTTGTACACCATCTTGCTGAACTGCTACCTGCTGGCGACTTGTGTCAGTGGTGATGTGTCACGGGGGTGTTCCCGTCAGACTGAGCCTGTAGAGCCGCGCTGTGTTTATATAAGGGATTATTAGTTTGCGAGGCTTCGGCCGCGGTAATCTCGTTAGCCTCATTAGCGACTTGCGTGACGAGCGCAGGGGGCAAGGGGTTGCGGGGGTGGCGCTACCATAACCTGCAAATTATGATTACTCATCTGTAATGAGATTAATGAACTGGTCAGTTAAAAAACAGCTAAAACTGTCTTCGTATGTTACATAGGCTTCCTGAATGAATAAATTAGAGGTAAACTATAATTCATGTACTTAGAAAGATTTGATTTCTTTATTAAAAATCAATTGGTTGTAACGACACGGTTGTTTGATTGCCGTACGAAGTGTGTGTATCATTTGTGTTTGCCGTTTCTCAGAATTCTATGTTATTTAGATTTCTTGCCGTGGCCACGCCATACCGATGCCATACCAATACCATGACTTAGTCTTTTGACGAGGTTTAGAAAGTAGGTTTTATAAGACAAATATTATTATTATCTCAGCGTGTCCTCTGATGGCTCAGCAGATGTGGTCATATGAATAGATTCTTTCACACCCTAGTTCAGCGAAATCATGTGAAACTGTAAGTATAACAGCTATTTATAGTTTGTCAAACGAAAAATATGTTAACAATTTAATGTCGTTCAGTTAGTCAACAAAAGCATTATCATCACAGTTGCCATACCAAACGAATGACTCATTAACAGTCATTTGTTTGGCATCTATTGCCAGCCTTTATGTCTTGACAAAATATCATGTAGACATTTTGTCATGGTCTTCCAGCATTTCAGTTTCCAGTAAGTAGGTATATGAGAAATGAACTAGTTTAAAAAATCAGGCAACTGGTATGCGTTGGTGGTACATTTCAATGAAAAGGTGGAATGTTTGTAAAACATACTTACTGTTACTTTCATTAGCGTCTCGATCGATTCATAGTAAACTGATCACGGCTGCGCGGTGACTCAAGCGCAGCGCGGTCGTTCACCTGTGCTGCGTCTCGCTCGCACGCGCCATCATCACCGACTAGGAGAAATACTCCATGGCGATCGACTGAAACAATGTAGGAATGAAAAGATTCTGATACGGGGACATGGGAGACTATCTACGCCTGTGCTGTGAACAAAGTTATTGCAGTACACTGTAGCCCGTAGTAATCTACGCGGTAAGCGCATCGCTGCGATGACGTCAGAGAGCGGTTTTCTGCGAAGTGGTGGAGTCCCCCCTCCGGCGTCCTCCGGCCGGCAGCCGGCATCGGCAGTGAGTCGCGGACTCGCGGAGTCCACCGCACCGGCCACTCGCGTCGTCTTCGGCGCTATCTTGGTACGCATCTTGTGTTTCACTTACGTATGGAATGCGCAAACGTCGTTTATGTTTTTCTTATATGTTTGTGTGCAGTGTGTCCCTACTGAGTGAAAACATGAATGTCGTGTAGTGTCGTTGTGTGTCGACAGAAGAACACCTGTGAGGATCTGGCGCAAGCGGTCAACGCCGTGCAACTGTAAAACGCCGCGACGCGGCGCATTGTAACTGTGGATTGTAGAGTGTAGGTACCTATTATAGACTGTGGTGACTGTGGCCGATATTGAACCGCTGCTTTATGTGAATCTGCCGGCTAAGCTTTAGTTTAACATCCACCAAGTTGGGAGTCTATTTTTTTTACAGAAAGTTCAAAATTATTATAAGCTTCCGCGTAAAGTTATAAGTTGCGGATATAAATGGTTTACGAGAAAAAAAAAGAATCAAAATCGTAGAAATTTTGCAGTATATTTTATTCTCTTTGACATTTTGTCTCGCCATTGAACGTTTCGTTTTACGTAAGCTCGACGCACTAAAATGTTTTACTTCATAATAAGTAATTATGAAATAAATACCTACCTATATTTACTATATTTCGTGATTTAAGTACTTTTTACGCATATTTCATATTATATTTTTTTTATATTTCGCTGATTTAAATTAATGCTATTAAATTAACCTTTTAATAATTTTGCCGTTATGTGAAACTAAACATAAAATAACGCTTTTTTGTATTGTCACTGATACTTCACATAGTCTGTCACTCCGTCAAGTGTCTGTCCTCGTTAATAAAATACCATGCTATAAAATCCTTCTAGGGCGGATCCGACATGGTTAGGTTAGGTTAGAAGGCTAAAGCGGGAGCGAAACGAAGTGAAGCTAACGCCCTTAGCCTTCGTGGTTTTTAGGGTTCCGTACCCAAAGGGTAAAACGAGACCCTATTACTAAGACTCCGCTGTCCGTCCGTCTGTCTGTTTGCCCGTCTGTCACCAGGCTGTATCTCACGAACCGTGATAGTTAGACAGTTGAAATTTTCAAAGATGATGTATTTCTGTGGCCGCTATAACAACAAATACAAAAGGTACGTTTTTAGGGTTCCGTAGTAAACAAGGAACCCTTATAGTTTCGTCATGTCCGTCTGTCTGTCTGTCTGTCCGCGGTCTAGCTCCGAGACCCTTTGTACTAGAAAGTTGCAATTTGGCATAAGTACACATATTAATTACGCCAACAAAGTGGTAAAACAAAATTATGAAAAACATTTTTTTTAGGGTACAGTACCGACCAAAAGTCCATAGGCAATCTCACAAAGCAATAGACTGACGCTTCGGTTTGAATTACGACCTTCTTCTATTACAATACTATAGACACGCACAACACACACACACACACACCCTTGTTTGTACAGACACCCTTACGAGGACCTTGTTAGTTTTTGAACGAACCGAGGACCTTCCAAAAAACTGGTTTAAATACGTCGTTGGCCTTTTTGAATGAGATAGAAAGAGACAGGTGAGTAAATCTATAGTGATGAGCTTATTGGAATAATGCTATCTCAACATTTTTCTGTATGAATTACGGCTATCATACCGAGGACTTGAAATACACAGCTAAATGGGACCAGCGATGCACATACGAGGACTTTGTGTAAGCCAACCGAGGACCCCTTATGTAAGCCCTGCGACGCCCTTCCGAGGACGTATTTTTACACAATATTTCTTATATCTTGTACAAAGTGCGGACGCTGTGTTAGACTTTATATCACTAAACCGAGGACAGTTTTTCGCGTAGAACTTGTACAAAGCGAGGACATGAAAATCTACCTACGTAAACCATTTTACGTGTAAGGTAAGTTATTGAAGTACGTTCCGATTTATTTCTTACACACATTTTCTAAAATAAAGTACCAAGCGAGGACGAGTCGATGTCTTTACGCTTGTCGGCGCCTTCTAAAAGTAACGGCTGAGTTACTAGTTTATGCTGATGTTGTACCCAGGGTCGTTTCTTAATGAAGAAACTCTTCAACAGGCAATATAGCATGGCTTTTAAATTTGGCCACCGCGTTAGGTTTGCATAGTATAACTCATCACCAGTTAAGCAGCCTTATAAAGGCGGATAACAATTAAAATTCTATTGTGTCTCGTTAATGACAGTTGAAGGGATAACTGAGATAATAACCAGTTTGTGCCGATGCTGCAGCAAGGGTCGTTTCATCATGAGGACACTCCTCAAAAGCTGATAGTATCGTCTTCAAATTTGGCATACGCATTAGGTTTATCTAGTAACACTCAAATAATTACCAGTTTGTGCTGAGGCTGCAGCCAGGGTCGTTTCCTTATGACGGAACTCCTCAAAAGCTGATAGTATCGTCTTCAAATTTGGCGTACGCATTAGGTTTATCTAGTAACACTCAAATAATTACCAGTTTTTGCTGAGGCTGCAGCCAGGGTCGTTTCCTTATGACGGAACTCCTCAAAAGCTGATAGTATCGTCTTCAAATTTGGCATACGCATTAGGTCTATCTAGTAACACTCAAATAATTACCAGTTTTTGCTGATGCTGCAGCCAGGGTCGTTTCCTTATGACGGAACTCCTCAAAAGCTGATAGTATCGTCTTCAAATAAATAATTACCAGTTTTTGCTGAGGCTGCAGCCAGGGTTGTTTCCTTATGACGGAACTCCTCAAAAGCTGATAGTATCGTCTTCAAATTTGGCATACGCATTAGGTCTATCTAGTAACACTCAAATAATTACCAGTTTTTGCTGAGGCTGCAGCCAGGGTCGTTTCCTTATGACGGAACTCCTCAAAAGCTGATAGTATTTGGCATACGCATTATGTCTATCTAGTAACGCTCAAATAATTACCAGTTTTTGCTGAGACTGCAGCCAGGGTCGTTTCCTTATGACGGAACTCCTCAAAAGCTGATAGTATCGTCTTCAAATTTGGCATACGCATTAGGTCTATCTAGTAACACTCAAATAATTACCAGTTTTTGCTGATGCTGCAGCCAGGGTCGTTTCCTTATGACGGAACTCCTCAAAAGTTGATAGCATCGTCTTGGAATTTAGCATACGCATTAGGTTTATCTAGTAAAACTAAAACAATTACCAGTTTGTGTTGATTCTGGAGCCAGTGTCGTTTCTTCATGAGGGAACTCTTCAACAGTTAATAGCATTGTCTTCAAATTTGGCATACGCGTTAGGTTTATCTAGTAACACTAAAATAACTACAAGTTTTTGCTGATGCTGCAGTCAGGGTCGTTTGTTTATGAGGAAACTCCTAAAGTCGATAGCATCGTCTTTCAGTTTGGCACACGCGTTAGGTTTATCTAGTAACACTAAAATAATGACCAGTTTTTGCTGATGCTGCAGCCGAGGTCGTTTCTTCATGAGGAAACCCCTCAACTGTTGATAGTATTGTCTTTAAATTAGGCATACGCGTTAGATTGATCTAGTAACACTAAAATAATTACCAGTTTGTGCTGAAGCTACAATCAGTGTCTTCATGAGAAAACTCCTCAACAGTCGATAGCATCGTCTTTAAATTTGGCATACGCGTTAGGTTAACATAGTTTAACAAAAACAATAACCAGCTTGTGCTGATGCTACAGCCAAGGTCGTTCCTTCATGAGGGAACTCCTTTTTTTTGGGTGGGTAGTTATCAAATAACTTCTCCCGCTCTGGGCGGAGCGGGAGGGCATGTCAGACTCTTACTGACTAAAACCCACCCGTGTTCCTTCAGTTGCCATGTTGCCAGAAGCCACGGTATCCCTTTCGGACTTCCTCGCAACCCTGGCAGGCATTGACCCTATCGAACCCCTTCAATTGTGCTGACATCCCTTGGAGGCGCGCGTGGGACACAACGCGCTGTCGTCGACCTGGGCCTGGTTCTTATCGGACGGCGAGCTACCCATTGCTCACCGCCCGCAAGCCCGCGCCTACGGTGGCTGGGAATTAGCCTGCGATTCCTGACGCCCAAGGCGTCTCTTGCGGTGGTTAGATGCGTGAGGGCGCGAAATTTGCCTCTCCTTCACGCGCTCCGCCTCCTCCTTCGCAAGCATTACTGCTTTGCAGAAGGAGGTGACGGCCTCCCATGCCCTCTCGCTCCGTACCATGGGCTGGACCAGGGCCGGACGCGAGAGATCACCGCCGCTGATCGCCTCCATGAGGACACGGCGATGCTTCGCCCAAGCCGGGCAGACCTCCACCGTATGCTCCACCATGTCCTCTGGGCGATCCACACTGTGGTGAAACCCAGGCGTTTCCTCCCGCCTTATCCGGAACAGGAACCTACCGAAACACTGGTGTCCGGTGAGAACTTGCGTCAGGCGGAAGGTGAGGACGGTGTGGCGCCTCTCTAGCCGCTCCTTAAAGAGGGGACTTATTGCCGCAATTGTGGCGTGCCCATGAGGGAACTCCACAATTGTTGATAGTATCGACTTCAAAGGCAAACGCGTTTGGTTTATATAGTAAAACTAAAATAATTATCAGTTTGTCGTGATGGTGCAGCCAAGGTCGTTTCTTCATGAGGGAACTCCTCAACAGTTGATAGTATCGTCTTCAAATTTGGCATACGCGTTAGATGTATCTAGTGAAATAAAAATAATTCTGTACCTTCAGTGAAAACTGATATATCTTGACTTTTATCAGTTTTAATATTCTTACACTAAGTTTAACAGTAAAAAGTTGGTTTAATTGGTACCCCTCTAAGATTAAAATTGCGCAAGCTTATTTTGGTGTAAAGTGCTCTAACTAAGCATTTTTTTACATTTATTAATGTGTAATCAAATACATTTTAAATAATATCAATGTGAACTGAACAAATATTTCAAGTACCTTAATGTATATTAATACAAATGTATGTGACTCTTATTACGCGATCTATGTGAATTAGTACAAACTGACATATTTACCTACACATAATCATCCAACACCAACCAATAAATAATGTGTAAAATGGTTCAAGTAATTTTAAATTAATTTACACATAAAACGACTTTAATATATGTTGTGTTAGGTGATACAGCTGGATTTCTTTTTAAATTATAAAAAACGATACAAATCAATCTGTTTCTTCTTACACTAAGTCGTGCTCTAAGATATTGTTTACCAATGTCAGTAATCAGTACTCATTTTAGTGAAGTAGACAAAGAGTCAGATTTTTTTTAAACTTTGACATTAATTTTCTCAAAATCATGATTTTCCAGTTACATCACTTTTCACTGAAGGTACAGAATTAAGTAGGTACCTTATTTGAATCGTTTTATAATACTATTAAGTAAGTTTTCTGCTCATGCTTATCAAAGATGTTGCTGCAACTTGATTATTATTTTAATTAATATAGCGTTGGTAAAAGTTAGTTAAATAATTTGTTTAATTTTAATAAATTAAAAGCAAAAAAAACTTAAAAAAGAAAAATACTTTTATTTACATGCTCTAAAAAGATTTTTTTTTTAATTTTGACTCTCAACTGAAGGAAAAAGTTAAAAATAAAGATAAGAGCTCATTGGGCGTCAAAAAATTCGTCCGCATCGCTGTCAGCGGGAAAAGTGCCCAAAAGGCTGGCAGCATTGCCACGTTGGATGGCTATGCTGATTCTTTGGCCTAAGAATTGGCCAGCCCTCTGGTCACGTAAAGAGTCGACCAACCGCTTGGCGATGTCCCGGAATACTCGGTGAGCACTCGGACCCCATGGCCCTATTGTTTCAACCCCAAACGGCTCAAAAATATATAGCTACCAGTAAGATTGCTATATTTGCGCCGTTTGAGGTTTTCTGCACCTGCAGCAGCCGCCCCGCCACAGCCCGCAGTGCTAGGAAGATGGGATGGCGCAAAGGTGTCGACACAGGTTGCATCCCACACCAAAGGCCTACCCAACTTCCAAGGCATTATGGTCATTCCGTCTGGCCTCTTTCCATCGTCGCGTGCCAAGCCATTGGGTTCTAAAACAGCTGGCACCCCGGCGGTGACAAGAGCCCGACGGAGGATGTCATTAATGCTTGCGTGCCGTGCCAACCGACCAGCGCTCTTGCTGCAGGAAAGGCCATGGTGTGCGAGGCGAATTACTTGTGTAAATAAACTAGTACCTATTTAATTGAGTAACTTAATCTGCTAAGTTTAATTTTTAAACCTCGCGACAAGCTTTTATGATCATATAAATTGTGTATAATGAGGTTATAAGTTGATAGTTAAAATTTTAAAAGAAAATTTTATTTTCTTTTTTTTAGAGCATGTAAATAAAAGCTTTTTTTTTTTAATTTTTTTTTCTTTTAATTTATTTTTACTTTTTAGTTATCGCTGGCTAGGTTTCTACTAGTAGGTAATCGAGGTCTCTACACCAAATTTCAGGCGGATTAGAGCAACGGAGCTTATAATCACTCTCTTTTTTTAACCTGCATTTTTATTCTCAGCGAACCCTTTCATTTAATACGCATACTATAGGAAAGCATAAAAAACTTTAAAAGTCCGCCATATTGGATTAAAAGTGATGTCAGAATACATTTCTAATTATTCTCGGCAAGCCCTTTCATTTGATACCCATATTGCAGAAGTGCATAAAAAATAACTATTCCGCCATCTTGGATGTTCCGCCATATTGGATTTAGAATGACGTCACATTATTTTTCGAGTTACTGTCAACAAGCCCTTTCATTTGATACCCATATTGTAGAAATGCATTAAAAATAAATATTCCGCCATTTTGGATGGTCCGCCATATTGCATTTAGAATGACGTCACATTATTTTCCGAGTTACTCTCAACAAACCCTTTCATTTGAAACCTATATTGTAGAAATGCATTACAAATAACTATTCCGCCATCTTGGATGGTCCGCCATATTGGATTATGAATGACGTCACATTATTTTTTGAGTTACTCTCAACAAGCCCTTTTATTTGATACCCATATTGTAGAAATGCATTAAAAATAACTATTCCGCCATCTTGGATAGTCCGCCATATTGGATTTAGAATGACGTCATATTATTTTTTGAGTTACTCTCAACAAGCCCTTTCATTTGATACCCATATTGTAGAAATGCATTAAAAATAACTATTCCGCCATCTTGGATGGTCCGCCATATTGGATTTAGAATGACGTCACATTATTTTTCGAATTACTCTCAACAAGCCCTTTCATTTGATACCCATATTGTAGAAATACATTAAATATAACTATTCCGCCATCTTGGATGGTCCGCCATATTGGATTTAGACTGATGTCACATTATTTTTCGAGTTACTCTCAACAAGCCCTTTCATTTGATACCCATATTGTAGAAATGCATTCAAAATAACTATTCCGCCATCTTGGATGGTCCGCCATATTAGATTTAGAATGACGTCACATAATTTTTCGAGTTATTCTCAGCAAGCCCTTTCATTTGATACCCATATTGTAGAAATGCATTAAAAATAACTATTCCGCCATTTTGGATGGTCCGCCATATTGGATTTAGAATGACGTCACATTATTTTTCGAGTTACTCTCAACAAGCCCTTTCATTTGATACCCATATTGTAGAAATGCATTAAAAATAACTATTCCGCCATCTTGGATGGTCCGCCATATTGGATTTAGAATGACGTCACATACTTTATCGTGTATTGTCATCCAAACTAAACATGTATACAAAATTTCAGCTCAATCGGTTGAAGATATCTGCTTCAAAATTGAGTAGCAAGATTCCACCCGAACATACATTGTCTTCTTAACTACGTTCACTTCATTTATTTCTTTGTACTTTTTGTTTACTTTAAATCTTGCTGCCGACATTTCACCTAGGAAGGCATTTCTACTTTAGATTCTTCATGAAGAGCACACGTATTCAGCTCCCATGATACAATATTTTATGGTGCAAATCATAATGTGCAATCTAAGCCAGCCTAGGTATTTAGTACATACTGCAAAAGAAGCCTCCTTATTCCTCGTGCACCTAGTCGCTACTAACAATTTGCTTAAGGATTCAGTATACTTTCAATTTTCTCTTCCATAATTTTATTGAAATGATAACACATAACTCGTCTTCTACACCCGAGGAAAACTGTCTAAACGAGGACTAGAATACACACTGTTCGGAAAATCTAGCAAACCGAGGTCTTAAATACACATTGTTTGGAAAAGCTACCTTACCGAGGTCTTTTGTGTTAAAGTTAACACAAAAGTCCTCGGATAATACAACCAACGTGAAATGAATGTAAAAAAGCTGTGTATGAGGCGACAGTGGCGCCACCTGGTGGATACACAATGCGTGTGTAAGATTATGAAAAATCTTGATCAAACCGAGGTTCAGACCACTTTTTCGTATTAAGTATACAGAAAGGCTCAAAATCGCTTGCAGAATACAAATCATTGGTCAAGTCAAACCGAGGACCCTCGAAAAGGTCCTCGCTTTGAAAAGGTCCTCGGTCGTGCCTTGTGTATTCATACGCACGTCCTCGGATGGTACTTAAAACAAACACACTCACTTTGTCTGCAATCAATGACTAGTTCGATAATAATTCGTTTTTTGTTTCATTCGTCTTGTTCACATAAATATTAAAGTTTAGCAGGTAGACCACAGAAAACTAAGTAGGTAAATTATTTCGATTTCTGTGGGGTAGATGCAGTTCGTTACGAGTATTCACTTAAGTAATAGAACTTTGTTGGTTCGTGGATACTGTTGGTGACGAGTACTTAGCGCGGTGTTGTGGTTCTTATTTTCAAAAAGCAGCAGATACAAATATTGAAGGGAGATCAGATCAGATCAGAAAATATTATTGCGCTGCGTAAAAGTGAACGTTATTTACACAAAAATCTAATGAAACGGGACTAAGTGTGAGTGTTATGATTTAAATATTTCAAATAAACATAAATCTTAATCAAGGGTATTGTTGATAGAACAGAGGTATTGTTGAGACAGAAGATGCCTTTAAAGTTTTAAATTCATTATGAGGTTGTGAATAATAAATAATTAGGTACCTATTGTAATAAATGCAATGTTATTCTTTTTTCTAGAGAAATACTGTGAGGGTTAAGAGATATGAGGAAGGGGCTTATTATCGAGTACCTAGCAGCGACGTCAAATGGTGAATGAATATGAAACAAATGGTTTCATACCAACGAGATATTTTGCTGAATTATTAAAAACACGTCATTATGAACCGTTCGCCGTGCACTCTGAAGGCTTGCATCAGTGAAGACCAGCTAGAAAACCGTTTTTGACCTTAAAATATTGACCGTACCAACTTAATAAACAACAGATTTGTTATTGCATGAATGGTAACGAATTTTTTAAGCACGTTTCTAAATGGTGTTTGTCGTATTTCTTGCAGATAGACCGAAAATGTTTAATATTATTTTAGTAATATTATTATTTTATGATTAAAATTTGAGGTTTAGTTTCAATCTTCTTTTTGTAAAGAAAATGAATACTTCAGCTATAACCTCAATACCAACCAATATTTACTAAAGCCAAATAAAATGTAAAATAATTAATGTAAGTAAACAAACTGCCTATACTTAACCTTAAAATCACCCATTTTGTCAGTAGATTTTTTTACATTTTAAGCAGTCTAATATTCTTATTTATTGCTTAATTACTTCGACCATGATCAAAGCTTTATATTTATGGTGAAAAAAATCCATTTAAAAATTAAAACATTTCAAAATTTAAATATGTCAAAATAATACAAATTGCTTCCAAGTTTCTAGACATTATTTCACATCTTATTCAGTTGAAGCAGCTGAAGTAATGATAAATAATTGTAGCAGTTTGTTAACTATACTTAAGTAAAATAAATATAACGAATAAATATTTTTTAATTTTATTATAACTTATCACGCGTTTTTTATTGTAAACCCTTTATTGCAATAACAATATTAATAAAAAGGCAGCAATATTTAAAAAAATATTATTATTGCAAACAAAAATAATAAAATTTGCAAAAACAGCGATGTGATTTACGAGATTAGAACCTTAGCCATCTTGAATATAAGACCAACGCTTAACGCCTTCTGCTATCTGCACATATAATTTACTTTCGAATTTTTGCAATGCCATAAACTGGCCAAGATCACTCGTATGTATTACCGTGTCTAACAAAAGTGATGGAAATATATTTTTGTTTCATATAGTGCGGCGTTCTATGACCAAATAGAAAATGCCCGAAGCCTTGCAAACGGCAAAGTAATATTATTGGGTGACTGGAAAGCAAAGATAGGGAAAAGAAAACTCGAAGAAAACACAATAATAGACCCATACTGCTACGGTGAGAGAAATCATAGAGGCAAAAAACTTGTTCAGTATGCTCTTAAAAATAAATTTACCATAATAAACACAATATTTAAGAAAAAAATCAAGAATCTTTGGACATGGATAACACCGGACAAACAAAACAAAAACCAAATAGACTTTATTTTGAGTAATCACTCAAAACTCTTTACCAACATAGAAGTCCTAAACAAACTCTCCTTCCCAAGTGATCATAGACTTTTGAGAGGAACAATAACTCTAAATACACAAAAGAAAAGCCGAGTTACCTTTAATTCAATCCCAGTAACCAACTTATCTGACGAGAAATCACAAGAAATATTCCTTCATGCCCTAAGAACAAAAATTGAACAATTGAGCTGGGAAGACAATGATGACATAGAGTCATATTATTTCAAGATAGAGTCATCCATACAAGAAAGTTTAAAGAATACTTCTCCTATTAAAACAAAGAAAGAAATAATATCAGAAGAAACTAAAAACCTAATTAAAAAACGCACCGATCTACAATATAAATCCTCCAAATCAAAAGAAGAAAAAAAAGAACTTTCAGAAGTATACAAAACTACAAACAAACTACTTAAAAAAGAATACGATAATTACAGGATAGAAATAATTGAAAAACATTTACGCTCCACTGGAAGCCAAAAGAAAGCATATAAACAATTAAATACAGGGAAAAAATGGATTCCAACATCGAAGACAAAAAATAAGCCAAAAGAACAACAAACTAGGAAAGACCTTGTAAAAATTGCCTCAAACTTCTACGAAGAGCTGTACGATGATAAATCTACCGATAATAAAAGCTACGAAAAGTCTTCAAAAACAGGAGATAGAAATCAGACAATTCAACCTTTCCACAGCGCCGAAATAATAAAGAGAATCGAAAAATTGAAAAAAGATAAAAGTCCTGGGGCCGATAATATCCCAAACGAAGCTTTGATACTAGGAAGACATCTATTGTTAGGCCCGCTCACTACTCTCTTTAATAAAATACTTGAAAAACAAGAAATACCGATCAATTGGGCAAGGTCACGGATAACTCTTATATACAAAAAGGGAGATCCAGAGGACATAAATAACTACCGACCTATTAGTCTACTGCCTACAATATATAAGTTGTTTGCTATGTGCACGGAGAAAAGAATAGAGCCAACTATAGAAAAGAACCAACCGGTAGAACAGGCTGGCTTTCGCCAAGGGTACTCAACAATGGATCATATACATACCTTAGATCAAATAATTGAAAAATATATAGAATACCAGGAAAAACTCTATATAGCATATGTTGACTACGCGAAAGCGTTCGACTCTATCTCGCATAAAAGTATCTGGGACGCATTGGAGCATCAGAACCTTCACTCTACATACATCAATATTATCAAGGATATATATAGAAAAAGCACAAGTCGGGTTAAACTGGACAGGCTAGGCCAAGAATTTAATATTCGTAGAGGCGTGAAACAAGGAGACCCGCTATCACCAAAGATCTTCATTGCTGTCTTACAAAATATAATGAAAGACCTAGATTGGGATCAAAAAGGAATAAATATAGATGGGAATAACCTCAGTAACCTGAGATTCGCCGACGATATAGTACTTTTTGCTAAGTCATCAAAACAACTTCAGGAAATGCTGATAGAACTAAGCGCTGTTAGCGAAAATATTGGGCTACAACTTAACACCTCAAAGACAAAGATAGCTACCAACGGCACTAAAGATATCATAGTAATAAACCGAACAACAATGGAGTACGTAGAGAGCTATACATACCTTGGAAAACAAATTTCATTCCAAAATACAAGACACCTAGACGAAATAGAAAGGCGCATTAACATGACGTGGAAAAAATACTGGAGTAACAAGGAAATATTAAAATCAAAACTCCCAATAAGACTAAAGAAGAAAGTGATGGATTCGAGCCTCCTGCCCTGCTTAACATACGGTGCCCAAACCTGGATCTTTAACAAAAAAAATATGTCAAAAATACGCGCTTGTCAACGGGCTATGGAAAGGAGCATCCTCGGTATAAAAATTTTAGATAAAGAAAATAGTGAAAAAATAAGACAAAAGACCCAAGTGATAGACGCACTGAAACATGCACTACGTTTAAAATGGAAATGGGCAGGACACATCGCCCGCTCCTCTGCAGACAGATGGGTCAAGCGAGCAACCATTTGGAAGGGCCCTGGAGGTCCTGGAGCAAAAAGAAAAAAGGGCAGACCAACAGCTCGCTGGGTCGACGACATACCAGAAGTAGCAGGAAGAAACTGGGTGAAAACAGCTACTGACAGGAAAAAATGGAGGCAACTGGAGGAGGCCTATACCCGAAAGGGGCCATGACATGTTTAGCTTATAATATTTATACTTAATGTACTTTTTTTCTAACGGTAACCGATGTTTTGGATTAATAAAGGCTTTATTATTATTATTATTTTTAAAAGTCTAACATATCTCGGGACCCTGGGGTCCCGGACCTTTGGAAGGCGTACGAGGGGCCGAAGCCAACTCGCAGAGGCCCCTTAGACATTTTTAAGTATTGAGGCACCAACCGACGACTATCCCTGTTCGCACTACGCAAGGGCACCCAAGGACAACCCCCGGTTGGTGTAGGACTATTACAGAATATGGAAACAAATATATTTTGACTATGGGTTTGGGTGGTTAAAGTGGACTGGTTACCTGGAACTATGGAAGGACTATGGCCCCTGCCTGATCAATGTTTATATGTACACGGATAAAATGGCAGGGGGTGACTTGCACACTCAATAATGGGCCCCCGAAAATGGTCGCTAGCACAAAGTGTCGAAGCGACAAGGGGGCAACATGTCCTGAGGTGCTTATGGGGAGTGGAGAGGTATTCCACGGCTATCAGGACAATCCCGGAAGTACGGTCAAGATCCCTACCAGCATTTTACTGGAATACTTCCTTCCTCCGAGCATATTTGCTCTTGCGAATCTCCACTCAAGCCAGCCAATAAAGGCAAGAATGAGGTGGGAGCTCTGTTCCTCGTCAGTGTTCACTCTAGCCGGCCAATAAAGGCAAGCCAGAGGTGAGGAACAAGACTTCTCCCGGAAGATAGGGTCCGTGGAGTCGCTACTGCCCAACAGCTCGCCACATGCTGCCCTGCGGGTTTTTGTATCTCTCTTGGTCTGGCTCCTCACTCTAGATCTGTTTCGGCAAAGTAAACTTTACCGGCACATACCCAGAGTTCGGAGCGCGCAAGCCCCATCACGACGTCAACGTAGAGATACGGCGGTGGGGTCAAAGTAAACTTTACCGGCACATACCCAGAGTTCGGAGCGCGCAAGCCCCACCACGACGTCAACGTAGAGATACGGCGGTGGGGTTATTATTATTATTATTATAGTGCGGCGCCCGCGAACCGTGACGATACGACAGTGTGTAGTGCAAAACTGCGTTCTCTATGGTGTGTGTACGGTACACACACCACAAAATTCAAAAATTCAAAATATTTGATTTCACATAAACCTACATGGGCACTTATGAAACGTCAGAAGCTAGGTGCACGGTTCCAATTGGTCGTTTCCTATGGAGAAGAGCCGGCAAGAAACTCCACGATTACTCTTTTAAAAATAATTGGCTTTTACAATACTTTCAAATAACAGTGTTACTTGGTATGGGAGGACAGTGTAGGTCTTTCAATGAGTACTAAGTACTTAACAAAATAGAAAATGGTCTACAGGTCTACAATTCACTAAACCTACAGCGTTCTCACATTCACAAAATAGAAAAGAATCTATACAAAAGATAAATAAATTAATATAAGTAAAAACCATTATTTTAATAAGACGCAATTATATGATTGCTATTACAATTGTAATCAATCTGAATAATTATCATGTCCACAAAAATCACAAATAAAGAGTTGAAATTAAATCGTAGGTATATAATGTCAAATAATAGAATAAATATGTCAAGGACGAATGTAAAAAATAAAAATTAAAGATTAAAATAAACATGGTAATTTGGGAGCAGTTAATAGACTCTTTCTTATTTATGCCGTTAATGAGGTACCAGGGAAGCCACATGTGCAGAAGGAATTATTGCCAAACTTCCTTGTCTTCAACGTAGTCTTTAATTTTATAATATGATTTCTTGATAAATAAGGACACGTTTGATGTGGGTTTTGAACTTTCCATCGCTAAGTTCTGTCACCGACTTTGGCAACTTGTTATAAAAGCGGACACTGTTTATATGAAATGACTTGCTTGTTTTAGTTAATCTATATTTGGGTATCACAATTTCATGTCGACTACGTGTATTTATACTATGGAAATCGCTTCTTATTTTGAAAAGTCCTAAGTTTTTGCGAACATACATAATACTTTCTAAGATATAAAGAGAAGGCAAAGTCAGTATTTCAATTTCTATAAATTTGTCTCTAAGGGACTCGCGAGGACCCATTTTATAGATCGCGTGGATTGCCCTCTGTTGTAAAATGAAAATCGAATCTACGTCAGCTGCCGATCCCCACAGCAGGACGCCATAAGACATAATACTGTGGAAATAAGCAAAGTATACTAACCTAGCTGTGGCTATATCAGTCAACTGCCTTATTTTTCTTACTGCATAGGCAGCTGAACTTGATCTACCTGAAAGAGTTCTAATGTGGGCGCCCCATTGTAATTTTGAATCTAAAGTAATTCCTAAGAATATAGTTTCCGTTATTGCATCTAGCTTTTTGCCATCACGTTTTAGATTTAGACCTACTTGAGGTACATTTGGTAATGAGAACCTAATACATTTAGTTTTGTTCGCATTAAGTAAAAGATTATTAGCTGCAAACCATTTTGAAAGTACAGCCATACTATCGTTGACATGAAAATAGACAGGAAAGATACAGATGTCTTACATCTGTATCTTTCCTGTCTATTTTAAAAATAAGAGAAGTGTCGTCATCAAATAGAATTATATCCGATAAGTTAGTCATCATGTAAGGAAGATCATTTATATAAACTAGAAATAAGAAAAGGCCGAGAATTGAACCTTGAGGCACGCCCATTTTAACTAGAGACCCCGAAGACGTCGCCCCATTAACATTTACTTTTTGCTGCCTGTTTGATAGATAGGAAAGAACAAGATCAGCAGCTTGTCCACGAATTCCGTAGTGGTGTAATTTACAGATCAGTGTTTTGTGGTCAACGCAGTCAAACGCTTTTGAGAGGTCACAGAAAATGCTAATTGCATCCTGGGACTTCTCCCAGGATTCCAAGATGTGACTGATGAGTTTTACTCCTGCGTCAGTCGTCGACCTACCTTTCGTGAAACCAAACTGGTGACTATGTAAAATCCCATTCGAATTAAAATGTGACAACATCTGGTCTAGCATGATTTTTTCATATATTTTACTCAATGCTGGTAGCACAGATATTGGTCTATAATTAGAGGGATCACTCTTACTACCCGATTTGAAAATTGGTACTACTTTACTATGTTTCATTAAATCAGGAAACGTACCGCTATCTAAACATTGATTAAATATGCCTGTTAGGACAGGGGCAATTGTGTCAATGATATCTTCAAGAACCTTAACGGAAATCCCCCATAAGTCTTCAGTGTTTTTTATTTGAAGACTTTTAAATGCTTTTTTAATTGTGACAATAGAAATGGGCTTGAATTCGAAACTTGGAATGTTTTTACTGAAGTCTTCTTTTAAAAGAGATTCAGCTAGTATAGATGATGAAGGGAGAGATTTTGTAACCTCTATTTTGATGTTGGTAAAGAAATTTTCTAGTGTTTCAGCAACTTTTAACTTATCTGAAATGGTTTCATTATCAATTTTTAAAGACAATTCATTCTGATCTCGCTGTTTTGTGTTTCCAGTTTCTTTGTTAATTACCTGCCACGCAGCTTTTATTTTATTTTTAGAAATATTAATTTTGTTACTTATTAATTTAGATTTAGCTTGGGCGCAGACTCTTTTAAATATCTTAGAATATTTTCTTACATAATTATGAATTACTTGATCAGAAGTCAATGATTTTTCGTTATATAAATTATATAAAATATCTCTGCTTTTTCTAATGCCAGGAGTGGCCCATTCATTAAATTTTGGTTTGGTATTGATTGTTACTGTTTTTACAGGACATGCTTTATTGAATTCTTGGCATACTGTAGAAAATAATGTACCATAGTTTAAGTTGGGGTCTTGTGAATCAAAACTAGCTGTTGAAAGATTGCTAAGAACATTATTATTAAACATTTTCCATTTTATTTTTAGTAAGAGGTCTTAACTGAATAGTTTTATCTAAACGTAACTTTTTATCTGATTCAAAGGATATAAGTTGACCTGTATGATCAGACCTGACGCCACTTATTAGGGACGAGTCTTTTATTTTACAATTAGTAAATACATTGTCTATGCATGTAGCTGAGGTTGCTGTTATTCTAGTTGCTACGTTAAATATACATTTTAAATTGAAAGATTTAAACAATGAGATAAGCTTACATTTTTCCGGTGAATTTACTAATAGATCTATATTTAGGTCACCGCAAACAAAAACTATTTTATTATCTCTAAAAAGTTTAGTTAGTATTTCTTCCATTATGATTAAAAATGATGACAAGTTTGAGGCTGGTGGTCTATAAACACATAAGAAAGTACGGCTTTCAACCTCTGCACATGCTACCTCACATAAGCGATCAACAGAGCAAGCAGTGATATCCTTCCTTTCCTTATATCTGAGAAAACTATTACACAATATCAAGGTACCACCCCCTAATGAAGACCGGTTGAACGCACTGGCAACTGAAAAATGATTTACATTAAACAACATTCTATCTGGTTTTAACCAGGTTTCACAAAAACATAAAATATCCATATGATATTTGTCTATTAACATTTCCACGTCTAGGATTTTGCCAGAGAAGCGATTTATATTTTGGTGATAAAGTAAAATATTCTTGTTATCCTTATCTTTTGTCGATCTGACATCTGATCACAGACGTCTGACTGCTTCCACATACATATGTACGGATTATACCGCGTGTTCACAGCAATACGACTCTCAGCGTGCCTATGCACTTTTGAACGCTTACTGTACCTCCTATACACGTAAAGTGGTCATTTTTTTTTTTAATTTTCATCCCATTATGTGGGGTATCATTGGATTATGTTGTTTTTTTTAAGTCTTGAAAATCCGTTATTGCATTCAAAGGGGGCTGCTACATCCCCCTTCATTTTATTCGGCACCCCCCCACGTCTTCTGACATTGAAATCTATGTAAATATAAAAAAATAAAAAGTTTGCTCAAAAAAGGGGGGTTCCGCAACTTTTCCTATGGGGGGGTTCTACACCTCTCTCTCCTCCCTACCCTTTCTCCCCCCTACTCCCACCCCTTAAATCAATTGGCATTCGTTGTGAATTTCTGAATGTATAACCTCGTCGGCTTCACTTGAACACAAGTCTAGTTTATCGGTTTATTTTATTTTATTGGGCATTATTGTATTAAAGTAATAAGTGTCCCTGCTAATGTTAACCTTTAACTTCTCCTAAGTTCAACCTAAACATGAATCCAGATTTTCAATAAAAAAATTACATTATGAACGTTACGTCACGTTGTGGGTATTGTGACTAATAATTTAACAACTTACCCGTCATACTGTCATCGGCAAAATCGATAGCATACATCTGGCTTCCCCTCGGTAAGTTAGACGATACGACTTAATTATGTTGAACGTCCCCAGTGTCCCGCCGAGCCTTCGATTGGGGGAGCAGGCTGAGCAAATTGAGCAAGTGAGCAGCCATGCCCCACAGCAGCCGCAGCAGTCCTGACTCGCAGGTCCCCTCCGGTGAGTAACTGAACTGACGGACGTGATCTGTATATTCTGACGCAGGCAGGTGAGTAGTGTAGAATTGGGGTTCCTGGATCAGGAGATCCAGGAACCCGCAATTCCACACTTGAAAATGGGTTATCTATCAATCAATCAATCAATTTAGGGTTTCTGGATCAGATGAGATCCAGAGACACCCAATTTCAACCATCATTCAGTACATTTGAAAATATGGTCTACATTTCGCCTCAGTTATGTTTAAGTCGATTCAATGGGATCGAACTCAAGACCTCATGCTCAGCTGTCATCATTCCACTACTCAAGTATGCATATTTAGGGTAACAGTAATACGCAGTGCCTACTCTATACGACACGGCGCGGCAGGGCATTGAATATGGAATGCTCTCATGTTGCCCGCCGCTGCCTTATATAGCGCAGTGGCTATTTACGCTAAACTGTTCTATTAAGTACTTCGTATTGTATAAGGTAGAAATAAAATGAACCATTTTTTTTTTCAGTATTATTTATATTTTAAATGTAACAGTTTAATTATGACATTTTTACATAGTTGCTTGTCGACCTATTTATTACCTCATACATTTATATTTTACTGAACGGTACTTAATTTTATTTAATCTACGGTTTTGGATCAATGTCATCTTGAATTCTCGCTATTAATTCTCTAGTACTGGAATAAATATCATCAAATAATATGGTTTTTACAACATGCTGAACACACACATCAGCTTCACAATTACACATCGGCTGTTCTGATTTTGGAAAACTGTCCGTATCGTAAATTTCAATCTTGATTATTTTTGTCCCGCGAGTGACCGGTTTCTTTATATATTGAAAAAACGTTTGATCTGTTTTTGGTCTCTTACGAGCAAGACCTAGCGTTTTCTGTCCAGATGTTTGTTGAACTGCTGGTCGATTCATAGGCACAAAATTGAAAAGATCTTCCGAGTCCTGAAAAAATAAAAATTAACTGCTTAAATTAAGTCTCCAATCTTAATACAAACATTTTAATAAATACTGACAGTGGTGTACCAGACACCTATACTGATTAATGATTACCTATTATCACTTTTATTTTTATTGTTAGTTATAATAGGTACGAGTACTGATAAAGAAAAATATTATTAACACTTACCGACATTACACTGTAATAACGTTCTACCCGGTCGGAGTCACATGCAGAAATTGAATGATCCATTTTAAGGTTTTTTTTTCCATTTATATTATAATTTAATCAATAGAGTTCAAAGTCGTAAGTTTTTGTTAGATGTTGATATCCCAGACAAAAATGGTATGGTGAAATTGAAACCTCAAGACACCATGGCGCCAAACATTTTATTGTTTATTGTAAGTACATATTGATAAAATAAATAATACTGTACGTTTGTTCACTGTAATCTTTTCATACATTTTATTGAGAAGATACGGCAGGCAAAATCATCGTATGTAAGTAGTATGTCATTGTTAGTAATTTTGCAAAGTTGTAATTCTTTATATGGAGACGGATCAAAACAAAATAGCAAATCGACATACTGTTGTTACGCTTGGTTTTGCCTGCTATTATTATTATTATTCTTCAAACTGAATCAAAAAAAGATTATTATTGTTTGTATTAGTTTTTAGTTTATTTATAAAGTAACGTAGGTAGGTACATCTGTATACTGGAATGAACACAAAATTTACTAAATCGATTAGTGATGTGGTTTTCCACCCTCAAGAAGTATTCAAATTAATTATGGGTACCTAAGTACTAGTACGCCGTTTGTATGTTTGTTACTCAATCACACAAAACAGGCTAAACAGATTTTGATGAAATTTAGCACACAGATAGTTTATAATCTGTATATGCACCTATCTTTCCAATACCCATTCAAAAGGAGGAGACAAATCCAGGTGTAATAATAGTGTGTGGTTGAGGAACAACTCTGTTTATATCTACGATGCACTATCATCGATTTATATTTTATATCCTATACGATGTACATAAAGTTGAAATTGCATAATCACAATATGTTGCCTAGTAATTTTTCTGCAACTTAAACATGTTTCATATTTGGGTGGTGCATCTGACAAAGCATTTTAGTTACACGTGCCCTAATCCTTAAATGGAATAGCATCACGCGGATTTACTGCTATTTAAGAGCTAACCTGAAGAAGCTGGGCTTCATAAGAATTCCTCTGCTAAAGGCAGTCACATCTTAACTTCAACCTACCTAAGAAAAATCAATCTGCTAAAATGTAAGTACTTACCCATTACTTTTTTAAAGTTAAATATTTTTTTTTGCAACAAATTACTAGTTTTATTAGAATTTTTAATTAATACATTTCTTACTAAGTTCATATTCCGCTATTCAATTGTTTTAGTATTCTTTCAATCAAGTGTACACGCAATTAATAAATTCATATTTATTTATTTCTTAGCATTCAATCATTCAATTATTACATTCATCCAATTGTTAGATTAGTCAATTCATAATTGTTGACTTATTCTTTGATTTCGTATTTTTACAGGTCCAAGAACACAGCCGACCATCTATTCCCATCGGACGACGAATCGCTGAGTGACACACCAGTAAAAGCCAAGCTGAAGAGAATATTCAAAGCAACATTTATATAACTTTCATTATAATTTCATTAAGAAAAAGTATGGTAGTAAAGCTAAATTGTGTTACACTGATACAGATAGCTTGTTATATTTAATACATACTGAAGACTTTTATAAAGATATGTGTGATAATTTGTCGGAATTTGACACCAGTAATTTTGAAACTAACAATCATTACAGTATTCCTAAGGTGAATAAAAAAATTCCCGGTTTGTTTAAAGATGAATTAGGAGGAGACCCAATCACTGAATTTATAGGTTTAAGAGCAAAACTGTACTGTATTAAATCATTAAATACACAAATTAATAAAGCTAAAGGTGTGTCTAAACCTATTACAAGATGTTTAAAGCCACATAACTATAAGGAGGTTTTATTTAAAAACTTAACACTTAAGCGTAAAATGAATATGATTAAATCAATGAAACATGTGCTTTATTCACAAGAAGTAAATAAAGTAGTCTTGAACAGAATAGATGATAAAAGGCAAATTTTATCAAATCAAATTGAGACTGTTCCTTGGGGGCATTGTAATTACATATGTTAACTGGTTTTTATATTTAAATGTTCTTTGATAATTAAATTATACGTTGTATACTACAATACTTGACTTTTCATTTGTTTCCTTAAGTACCTAATACCAGTACCTTTCACTTATTTCTTTAATTAAGATTTTTATACTTGTATTAATAAAACACAGTTTATAAAGTATTTTTTACTATATTGAACTTAAATATAAACATTTGGTTACAATAAACTAAATAGACACAAACTTACACAGACCTAATAAATAACATTTTAAATCCATATTATGAAGTCGAACTCAACTTTTTAACTATTTTACTCACTAAATGCTCAGTTTCACACATGATATCATCATAATCACTTTTCACTAAGTACTGTACATTCACGCTTGCACTATCTGGTTCAGTGTCTAATTCATCCATGTGGCGATCGTCCAAATCATGTATAATTATTTTTATTAGTTGGCGAGCATGCCCTGGCTCTTTACGTATGATAAAGGATGTATTTTTAAAAGATTTTGATTTAGTTTTTTTCTTCTTCTTGTTCTGTTTTTGTTCTTCTATTTTTTGCTGTTGACTCTCTTCACACACACTTGCTGCTACTTCAGCAAACCAACTCTCTTTATCTTGAGCATAGTAAAAAGGATTTATAACTGGATCAGGGGTCAAATTCTGAAAAAAATAAAGTTTTGTTTTGCGTTATTACCTAATAAACAGCACCAACTATGAATTTAATTGATAATAGCAAAACTAGCTTAGATACTTACGTTACACTGAGAGTTAATATTATCTAAAACGGGGCTGTAGGATGGTGAGCGTGACATGATGCTGTAAAAAAGAGTATGCATTATTAATTTATTATTAGATCAAATAATAAATGAAATAATAAACTTCAATATATTTACCTTGACAATGTCCTAATAAATGAAAGCGATATGAAACGACTAACTTAAGGAAAAGAAGGCAGCGAAGTGAAGTAATTGCTTATTTTATAATAAGTACACGTCTTATCTCAGATTACATAATTTATGTATAAATTTGAAAGATGAGAATACCATCTTTCTTGTACTCAACACAAGTTTCGACTTGTTAGTTAAACAAGTATATATGTGCATGTTAAGTACTTTTTGAATTAATAGGTAAGATGAAGTTGATTAAGCAACCCATATCCCTCAATGTTAATAATATAAAATTAAGTGACTCCGTTCATCACATCAGACATAGCGCTTTATTGCCAAATACCATTCGCTGTATAATATGTGGTCCATCAAACTGTGGTAAAACGAATGTTATGATTAGCTTACTGATGCATCAAAATGGGCTCAAATTTAGAAATCTTTATCTCTACTCTAAAACTACTTTTCAACCAAAATACCGTTTCTTGACTGAAGTTTTGAAAAGAGTACCACAGATTAACTTCTACGAGTTCAGTGACGATAAAGATGTAATTTCTCCGAGTGAAGCTTTAACGAATTCTGTATTTATTTTCGATGATGTTGCGTGTGAAAATCAAGTAAATATTCGCAATTATTTTTGTATGGGTAGGCATAAACAAATTGATTGTTTCTATTTATCTCAAACCTATTCAAAAATACCAAAACAATTGCTACGTGACAATGTTAATTTTCTTATTATATTCAAGCAAGATGATGTAAATTTAAAACATATTTATGAAGAGCATGTTAGTTCCGATTTACAATGGAAAGAGTTCAAGAACATTTGTCAAACTGTTTGGAGTAAACCTTATAATTTTCTACTTATTAATAAAGAATCGTCATTAAATAGTGGAAGGTACCGACAAAATTTTGATGTTTTTTTTAAATTTGACTGACTGTTTTACTTATAAGTAATAATATGAAGAAACAAATTCAGTATAGTTTGTTCTTTAGCTGAACGTAGTTGTTATAATAATATAATATGGAGAAAAATATTAAAATAGAATTAATGAAGTCTGTAGACACCATAAAGAATAAAATAAAACAATTAAAGAATCAGGAACACTCAATGAACTTGTCACTCAATAAAATGCTAAAACCTGTCACAGATCCCCTTAAAACTCTAGTTGATTCGAGTATAAACAATATGGAAAAAATTAAACATTTAGAAAATTCAACACTCACTAGTTCCGGAGAGATTGAATTGGATGACATTAATACTAGCTCATCTACAAAGTTTGAGGACTGTTACGAACCAAAACTTAATTCTACACAATTGGTTAAAAAGTCTCCTAAAATGAAATTACCAGATGATTTAGAAATTTCATTAGAGGTTCCTGATATCTATGATATTCATGATGGTTTAAATGTACCGTTTGGAATAAGAAGTGAAAACAAAATTTTATTAATGGGAAATTCAGTAGTGTCATTTTCTAAAATTGATAGTTTAAATAACGATACTGACATTTTGATTAAAATCGATGATAAATCCTACAATTTAACTCCTGGCCTGAAAGAACTTTTACTTCGAAAGAAACCTGATCTAAAATTAATATCCAGCAAAGATAAACTTGTCTACAAAGATATATTGCATTATACAAATGCTCATAAAAGAGATTTCAATCCTAAAGGGCAAATAAAAGGTGATAAAGGAATAAAATATCGTGAAATAATCAGACCATTCTTTTCCGAAACGTCAACCGATAATATTCACACTAAACTTGGAGGAAACTTGCCAAAGTTAAAGAAATACAAAAACAATACTGACCTGGTATATTGGGACGACCCCAACGAATTAGTTGAGAGACTAAAACTATTAGTTGCTTCAAGAGATGCTGGAAATACAAACCATGATAATGAAATTTTATCTATAATAGAAGAATTAAAAGAAGCTGACATAATTAAAGAATAAATAGTAGCACTAACACGGTTTTCTTTCAGTATCATTGCTGGATTCAAGCCAAATGTTTATATACTGAATTCTGAACATGAGTAAAGCCGATGTAGTAAACGAAATTCATAAAAATGCAAGGGTAAACTTTCCACGAAGACATGTTATTATGAAAGATATAGATGACCTTTGGCAAGCAGACTTAATTGATATGCAATCAATTTCCAAAGAAAATAAAAAATACAGATTTATTCTTACTGTTATTGATACATTTTCGAAATACGCTTGGACCTTTCCTTTGAAAAGTAAAAGTAAGGATGATGTATGTAACTCTTTCAAGATTCTGTTGGATAAAGGGCGTGTCCCCAAAAATCTGCAAACTGATAATGGAACAGAATTTTATAATAATAAATTTCAAAAACTTATGAAATCTTATTATATAAACCATTATTCAACTTTCTCAACAAAAAAGGCATCAATAGTTGAGCGATTTATCAGAACATTGAAATCTAAACTGTATAAGGAATTCAGTTTAAAAGGTGACTATAACTGGTTTAACAATACCCTTAATAATGTTGTTTACATATACAATCACACCTATCATCGGACTATTGATGAAATTCCCGCAAACGTGAATAATACCAATAAAGAACGCATATTATGCAGATATTTCAGGTTGGTGAAATCCAATAGTATAAAAAGCAAATTTAAAATTGGTGATTATGTACGTATCAGTAAGTACAAAGGAACATTTGAAAAAGGATATACCCCCAACTGGTCGACAGAAATATTTAAAATTCGAAAAATACAATATACAACTCCTATCACCTACTTGATTGAAGATGCGATTAAAAACCAACCCATTTTAGGTGCATTTTATGTACAAGAGCTGCAAAAGACAAAAAATCCTCATTTATATCTAGTCGAGAAAGTTCTTAGAAGTAAAGGAAATAGGGTTTTAGTAAAATGGTTAGGTTTGTCTTCTTCTGAAAACAGTTGGATTGATAAATCGAATATTTATTAAGTGTTCAACTCATGATGCATCAGTCTTATGATGGGTATTGGAGAGAGCAGTCTTCTCAATTGGCTTATAAATAATTTACCATTTGAATTACATTTACCAGGATACAATTATTGCGGACCTGGCACTAAATTAATTAAAAGGCTTACACGCAAAGAAACCGGCATTAATAAATTGGATGAATATTGCAAAGAACACGACATTGCCTATCACAAGTCTTCAAACTTAAAGGATCGCCACAAGGCAGATTTAGTTTTGTTAAATATGGCTAAAGAGCGAGCATTTGCCTCAGATGCGAGTCTAGGGGAAAAACTGGCAGCACGTTTAGTAAGCAGCGCTATGTCAACAAAAATTAAAACTGGTTCTGGCCTAAAAAAAGGTAGCAAAAAGTGTTCTCCAAAAATTACAAATGGAAAAGGGTTGAAAAATAAATTTAAAAATGTTATTAACAAAACAAAAAGACATATAAAAAAATTAAAACCAAATTGCAGAAAAGTGGCGATAGAATTAGCCATGGCTGCTACCAGAGAATTAGCTAACGATTCATCTATTAAACTTCCTCGTGTTATTCCTATACCAAAATCTGGTGGAGTATTACCTTTGATTCCTATTTTTGCTGGTTTATCGGCGGCAGGCGCCCTAGTAGGTGGTGCAGCTGGTATTGCTAAAACCATAAATGAATTCAAGACGGCAAAAAAGTTGTATGCTGAATCGAAGAGGCACAATGAAAAGATGGAGGCTCTCTGCATCGGAAAAGGACTTCACCTTAAACCACATAAAGATGGGCTCGGAATTTTCGTATCGAAAGAAAAAAACTAAAATATCGGCTACCTAAACGAGCCTTGAGTAATTTGGACATTTTGAAGTACGGAAATAATATTCCCTATTTTAGAGGTGTCTTTATGAGAGATGAGCTCCCTAAATACCCTTTTAAAAAAGAATGTGGAGTTATTAATTTAGATAGCTCTAAAAATCCTGGTTCTCATTGGGTAGCCTATGTAAAATACAATGATTATGTTGAATATTTTGACAGTTATGGAAATCTTAAGCCTCCAAAAGAATTTATAAAATATGTGGGTTCCGAAGTTCACTATAATTATTATAATATTCAACGTGATCATCCTTTCAATTGTGGACATCTTTGTTTAAAGTTTTTGAAGAATTTTTGGCATAGTGAAAGAATAAAATGAACAGAATCTTGCAGTTCAGTATACAAGCATGTCTACTACAGTTACCATCTCTGGAAATAAATCGGAACTGGTTACATACTTTCAACCAGAACTACATTTATCTGACCAATACGAGTGCGGTTTGCTATACTTTTCAGTATTAAATTCAAGACCAAATATTCCCATTAATAACAACAGTCTGTCTGTGATCAGAATCGAATGTGATCTTGTTCACGGTTCTTACTGCAACGGATTACCAACTCATTTCATTCATGAATTTGTATCTGATACTGCTCCAAGTTATCAGTTTATGGAAATACCACAAAACGTTATTTACTATCCAGTAAACAAAAATACAGTTTCATCTATATCTGTTAGGATTGTTGATCAATTTGGTCACTGTATTAACTTTGGAGAAGATTATATTCAACTACGTCTTCATTTAAGAAAAACAAAATGATAGTTTACTATAAAAACACCCCCGTAAAAACAAAACGTCTTAGTTCTTCTACGATTACCAAAGTGCAGAGACGTAAGAAAAAAGTTAAGAAATTGACTGAACCAAACAAAGATTTTCTTAAAGCCCTAGGATTTAAAGTATGAATATACTACAGATTACTGAATCACCGCACTTCGACACTTCGATTGAAAGTTATGAAGTCCATTCATATAACCCCTACAATAACAGCTTTAGAGAAAACGATGAAATCAGAATTCCCATCCACCAGCAAGACATATACGTGTTACCATCAGCCAGTTCAATTTACATCGAAGGTCAAGCAAAACTTCTCGGAAAAGATGGGAATCCAATCAAGAAAACTGTTACGTTCACTAATAACCCTGTTATGTCTTTGTTTCAAGACATCAGGTACGAAATAAATGGTATTGAAATAGACCGTATAAAAAATTCAGGAATAACGTCAACAATAAAATCATACATCTCATTAAATGAAGCAGAAAATAAAGTTGCTGCCCTATGGGGTTGGAGTTTAGAGGGATTTCAAAGTGATGGACATTTTAGTGCTGTGATACCATTAAATAAGATTTTAGGGTTTGCAGAGGATTACAATAAAATAGTGATAAATTGCAAACATGAACTTATATTGAACAGAAGTAACACTAACTTAAATAGTGTTATTCTTACTGATGATATTGCTCATTTTCAAATAGACATACAAAGAGTTCAGTGGAGGGTGCCACATATAAAAGTATCAGACCGAGAACGACTGACACTCTTAAAACATTTAGAAAGAGATAAACCTATTCAGATGGCATTTAGAAATTGGGATTTATATGAGTATCCATTATTACCTAAAACCACAAAGCATTCTTGGTCAGTAAAAACTGCTTCACAGTTGGAAAAACCCAGATATGTCATTTTTTGTTTACAAACTAATCGAAAAAATAATAAAACTAAAGACAGTTCAGTATTCGATCATTGTGAAGTTACAAACGTTACGCTATTTTTGAATTCACAATATTATCCATATGAACCTTTATGTTTAAAGTTTTGTGAGAACAAATATAGTATATTGTACGAAATGTTTGTGAAATTTCGTCAGTCGTATTACAACTGTCCAGTAGACCCGTTGCTTGGCCTAAAGGAGTTCAAAGAAAAAGCCCCTCTCTTTATCTTAGACTGCTCAAGACAAAACGATAACCTAAAAACAGGTCCAGTGGACGTGAGGTTGGAAATTGAATGTTCTACAGCAATTCCAGATAAGACGACTGCATATTGTTTGATTATAAACGATCGACTTGTGGAATACAAACCTCTCAGCAACATTGTGCGCAGGTTATCATGACTGCCATTGTAGATGTTCAAGGTTTTAAAACAGAAACAAATGAATTTATCGTTAAGGAAATTGCTGTGTTATGTAATAAAAAAATTCAAGTGTTTTTAATTAAGCCACCATTTCCATTTTACGGTTTGACGAAAGCAGAAAAACGGCAAGTCAGTTGGATTGAACGTAATAGAAAGATATACTGGAGTGAAGGATTTGTGTCTTACTCAAATCATCAGAACTTGATTATAGATATTTTAAGAGATAAAAGTGTTTACACTAAAGGTTTAGAAAAAGTGTTATGGTTAAAAAATATTTTGAATAATAATAATGTAAATAATTTAGAAGACGAAGGTTGTCCTAATTTATTAAGCTTGTACGATAAATATGAACATTCGCATGATGTGTATAGTTGTATTTATCATGACACAATATGTGCTTTAAAAAATGTAATATGTTTAAATAAATGGTGTATGGATAATAAATATTTGTGGTAAATATTTTCTTGTTTAGTTTTTCAAAATTGGGTATTAAGTATCAGTTTCCTATCCCTACCAATCCCGTTCAATGTTAATCGTTATAAGTTGCTGGTAACAGATGTGCGATGTCATTACACTTTTATAATTATCTGTATCAAGACCTACAAGTGAGTAAACAGAACATGTCTCAAAATAAATACAATCCTCGATATGACATGTATAATGTGTATAAAATGCGTGAATATTCATTTAGTCTATATTGGGCAACGGCTGATTCAAGGAGAAGATTGGTGATGGAAATGGCTGACGCTGGATTTTTTTACTGTGGAAATAGTGTAAATGATAAAGCTGCATGTTTCTCATGTGGAGGTGTTATAGAAGATTGGGAGATTTACGACGATCCTTGGATGCAACATGCTATACAGTTTCCTCAATGTTTTTACTTGAACGCCGTGAAAGGAAAAAATTATATTAATAAGTGTCTGAAACAGTTACTCTATTGAATTCAGAATGAATCTACTTGTGCCTTCATATTATTGAAGCGCTATGTACCACAGCATTCGACATCGTTGCAGTGTGAAGGTTCGATCACAAACTAAGTAGTGTATGATTGGGAGGTTTTGGATCTGGTTGAAATTGGGTGTTTCTGGATCTCACCTGATCCAGAAACCCTAAAATTGATTGATCAGTCAATCGATGGATAGATAGATAACCCATTTTCAAGTGTGGAATTGCGGGTTCCTGGATCTCCTGATCCAGGAACCCCAATTCTACACTACTCAGGTGTACTTATGGTCAACCACGAGCTAAATATAAAAACCTTTCTTTCCTGCATGCGTAGCATGACGCTTTCTATTTCTACGAAGAATAGACACAGCTCTTTCTATACATAGTGACATTTCGTTTCTTCATTTTTGACATTGCACCGTAGAAATCGTTCTACAATCTATCATTTTGTCTTTCGTTTCTAACGATTTTTGTCTAGATCCTTTTATATGTAGACTATTTCAGAAGAAAGTTTTCTATCCCAAACTGTCAAAAATACACTTTTTTTTAATCCTTTATTAAAAAGAACCAGGTTCTTAATAATTAATTACAATCTAGCCTATAAGACTAATAAGCAATTTTAATCTAACTTAATTTTTTACGTAATGATTATAAAAAAAATTAGAATAGTGTTGATTGTACTTTACACAAGTTCGTTCCACTTTCTTAGAGAAAAATACACTGACAACTGAAAGTTGTCTAAGGTAGTGAAGACAATTTGATTTTGTAATCACCATGCTAAAGACAGTAGAATAATAGTTATTTATGCTTTAGGTGCGGAAAGTAGATGATTTCCGACGAGTGGCATTTTTATTCATGAGCGAGCGAAGCGAGCTAGTTTATAAGTCGACACGAGTCGGAAATCACCTTACTCACGTATATCATACAACGTTTTACATTGTGCGAGGAAATAAAAAAACGAGCGAATCTTACACTATTCGCATAAGATTTGTAACAATCTGACATCTTGGCTGACGTACATAAATAATATAAACAATATTCTTCGTCATCATCATCGCCATCGTCATGACTTTGGCTTTGGCTTTGGTTTTGGCTTTGATTTTGATTTTGACTTCGACCTTCGACCTTTGACTTTGAACATTGTCATCGCCCTCGCCATTGCCATCGCCATCGTCATCGCCACTGACGCTATCGTCATCATCATCTAATTTGTAAAGCTTTTTTTAATAATAAAAATTCTTTGCGTCGGGCTGACGCCGGAGATAAAAATTAAAAAAAAAAACAGAAAAGTAAAAAGCACTAGTCAAAAAAAGTGATACTTTCCGCCCAGTTTGACTGCTTGGAAAACGCTCTTTTCAAGCACATGCATTATAAAACTTTTTACGGCCACAAAGTATATACGGTTATCAACAAAATCATGATTTTACAGAAGAGCGTTTTGAATGCAAAACTGTGATAATTAATAGAAGAACAAAAAATAAAATAAACTTTATTTCGGATAAGGAACATCCATTATATGGGTTAGTAAACAAAAAAATAACTTATATCTTATGTCAGTAAACTTATTAACTATTTAGAAACAAGGCTGTTGTTCGATATGCATCTTGCTACAAAGCTATCTTCTCCTATTTTCCATAATTTAGTTAATAGGGCATTACCAAGGAAATGGTTAAATCCAATATTACTGTAATATTTTTTTGTTGCAAAAACGGTACTTCGACACTTTGAGTTATTTTTTTGTAGTTGACGTGACTGTAAAAATCAGTAAAAATTGAGAATCAAAGAAAAAAAAAAATCCTATGACAAAAAAGAATTGTGAGTCGAATTATGTATAAAAAGTAAAATTAATTTTTTTGAAAAAAACCCACGACGGTTAAAAAGTAATTGAAAAAGATTTATTTTTATTTTATACTTTTCCGTTTTTAAGCTTGCTAAACGTTACGACAACGTAAATAAGATAATGCAATAAATAGGTCAGTAATTAACCTATTTTTAAATTCCAATAGCAGTGCATAGTGCTTTAGAAATGAAATGAAATTGTTTATTCTGTAAATAGGATATTAGAATCACTTTTACAGGTCATATAAAAAAATAAAAATAAGCTAGATGAGTTTGGCGTTTCCTATCTGACTACTCTGAGAAGAAAGGCCGAAACAAACTCAGAGGTCGCAGTCTTTTTTAAAGTCCAGACATAATCTTGGTCAGGCCATATGACGATCATGTAGATTAGTGTCTGAAAAGGTCTTTTGAGGAAAGAACCACGTAGATTTGAGTGGACCTGTCCAGTCAGTGCAAGCATGTCAGTAATCGTTGAGCTCAACTCAGAACATAAAGAGCTCAAAAGACATTTGGGTAGGCCGCATAAACTACTCAAACTGCCATACCATCACTAAAACTAGCAGAGAAATAAAAATAATATCCACATAGTCCTCACATTCACAATAATTAAAATAATATAATACTTTACAAAGTAATCGTGTCATTTTGAATAAAATTTTCAACAATGTCAATGTGTATTTAAAACTGGTATTTATGTTGATTTTACATAATAATTAAAATGTCTAGATTTATGGTTTTATCACAAGGCTTAGCAGAGCGAGTAGTTCAATCCCAAGCTTTTCTATCTTCTAAATAATCTGAAATTGTATAGTACCCTTTTTTACAAAGGTTGGTTTTGATGGAGATTTTAAATCGTTTAATGGGTAAGTTTCGAATGTCAATGGAAAGTTTGTTGTAAAAGCGTATACATTGACCCATGAATGAGTTGCCTACTTTGTGGAGACGTGTGCGATGTTCCTGGTATTTAAACTATGAATATCGGACATTTTCTTAAAATTTGATATATTTTTGTGTACATACAATAGGTTTTCAGAAATATATGTGAGGCTACAGTCAGAATATTTATTTCTTTGAATTTTTCTCTAAGGGAATCTCTTGGACCTAGGTTGTAAATGGCTCGAACAGCCCTTTTCTGTAGAACAAAGATAGTATGAATGTCCGCACAGGTTCCCCAGAGAAGAATCCCATATGACATAAGACTATGAAAATAACTAAAATAAACAATTCTGGCTGTATCTACGTCAGTTATCTGTCTAATTTTTTTAACAGCATAGGCAGCCGATCTTAGCCTTCCTGACAATTTTTCTATGTGTGGGCCCCATTGTTATTTACCGTCAATAGTGATTTCAAGAAAAACTGTTGACTCAACAGGGTCCAACTCTGGTAGATAGCTGCCTGACATTTGGCATTGAAAATTTATGAGTTTAGTCTTTTTTTCGTTCAGGAGAAGATTATTTACATTAAACCAATGCACAAATTTAGAGAGTGCATCATTAACTTGTTCAAAGTTGACTAACTGACGTTTGATTTTAAAAATGAGGGAAGTGTCATCTGCGAATAACACGATCATGTGATTATCTCTTATATGGTAAGGTAAGTCATTTACATAAATTAAAAATAAGAAAGCACCAAGAATTGAACCCTGCGGAACGCCCATGGTGACCGCAGATCCTGCAGATCTCTTGCCATTAACATCGACCCTCTGAATTCTGTTGTTCAGATAAGAAGTCAGAAGGTCAAGAGCCTTGTCCCTCATACCATAGTGGTACTTTTTCCTAATGAGTGTATCATGATGTACGCAATCGAAGGCCTTGGACAAGTCGCAGAAAATGCCAAGAGCATCTTGCGACTCCTCCCAGGCCTCGAATATGTTCTTCAGTAATTCCACGCCCGCATCTGTAGTTGAACGACCCTTAGTAAAACCAAACTGTTTCAGATGAAGTAAATTATGTGCATTGAAATGTCCTAACATTTGTTTAAAAATTATTTTTTCAAAGATTTTGCTCAATGTAGGTAATATCGAAATAAGCCGAAAATTTGTGGGATCAGTTGTGCTGCTAGATTTGAACAGTGGAATCACTTTGCTAAGTTTCATCAGGTCAGGAAATACACCAGATGCAATAAAAGACGAAACCATAGCGCGATTTATTTCGACGCCAACACCATACTCAGAAAGTTTTGCGACTAACATTTTTTGTCTATGGGACACTGGCTATTTTTGATGACGATTAAAATTATGACTATTTTTAAAAAAAAAAAACACAACATTCCAAATTCGAAATTCCTTTCACATTTTTTTTACGAGCAAAATCAAAATACTCTGTCTCACTGAAAATATATTTTACAACGAGAACATTTTCGCGCGATGATTTTGTACGATTTCAAATGTCGACTAAAACCAGAAGAATCATTTGAAAGACTTCGAATGGTGTTCATAGACAAAAGCCCTTCTAAAACGACTATTTTCTGCTGGTTCAACGAATTTAAGCATGGTCAAGTAACTTTGGCGGGCGAAGAAAGAAGTGGCTGCCATATAGCGGCTGTTACATAAGAAAAAGTCCTGGCTGTGAAAAATTTAATTTGAGAGAATAGGCGAATTACATATGAAGAGATTTAGCATATACTGCAGATTGGATCGGGAAGTGTGCATGAAATTCTAAAAGTCAAAGTCAAAGTCAAATAATTTATTTCAACTAGGCACAAAAAGGCACTTTTGAACGTCAAAAACAAAAAATAGAATTGATTCTAGTCGCCCCTTCCAAAGGGTAGTTTTCGTATGGAGAAGAATGGGCAAGAAACTCCACCGTTACTCTTTTAAAATGTTTTACAATATTTTGTATAAGTACATTAATTATATAATTATATGTGAAAACGATGCACCTGGAATAAGATTACTATACCACAATAGGTAAAAATAAAAATGAAGCAATGATAGAAAAAATAATTATGTAATGGATACATGGTGTTCACATATTTACAAGCATTGTAAAACCTATACGATATTCCCAAAAAAATTACAAGTGATACTAATTCGTCAGTGTGTGAGTTCAAGTAATCACAGAATGTAAAAAAAAATGTTGTAATATTTTACGCGGGCATCTTCGGGTAAGAAAGATAGTTTCACGCTGGGTACCGCATAATCTAGCGCAGGTTCAGAAGGAGGTTCGGGTAGAATGGTGCCGAGACATGATAGCAAAATTTGAAGCAGGCTCGTCTCGGCGCGTTTACGATTTCATTACGGGTGATGAATCATGGATTTATCATTTTTGTTCCCCAAAATAAAAAAATCAACTCAAGGGGAAACAGTTTTCATCACCGGAAGATGCACTGACTGCATTTGAGAAGGAGATTATAGAGGTGTCTGATGCGGACTGGAAAATGTGCAATGAAAATTGGTTTAGACGCATGAAACTGTGCATAGACGCCAATGGAGAGTTATTTGAAAAGATTTAATAAAAAATCTGTAACCTGTAGTATATTTTTTTTAGTACCTATCGCTAAATTTTCTGAGTGCCCCATGTATATCGATATCGAGCTTCGAAAAAATCCAAAATATAAATATTTCGTTGTACTTATTTTTCTTCATAAGAGTGGAATTACAAATCGTTACTATTTATTAAGATTTGATTAACTGCGCGTTGGTTGGTTGGTTGGTTGGTGGTTGCTGTTGGTTGGTTGGTGGTGCGCAGTCTCACTTTTGCTTGGTTTTAACAATTTAAAATATTTATTTACTTTGAAAATATGACATTATATACATATTTATAATGTGCTTGTCAAGACCTTTCTTTTGATACCAAACATGTCATGATTATCTCATTTAATTTTTTTTCGAGGTTAGAAATTTACGTGTAAAGTCCACCATATTAAATTTAGGGAAATTTATCTAGCCTATGTCACCCGGACCATTATTACAAATCTATTGATACCTCATTCATCAAAATCGGTTCAGTAGTTTAGGCGCTACGGTGGAACACACGTAAAAGCAAACATACATATCGTCGCCCAGCAGTGAAAACCTCGGGTGTCTCATTTCCTCAAAAAAAATTATATTTGTTCTTTGGATTGATAAACTCGGTAAGCACAGATTACTCTAGCAAACTTTCGAATCAGCTACTCCTAGCGCTATCTATGACGTGCTATGAGAACCTTGTATCAAAATAGGCTCCGCCATTTTCGTCTGAGAAACTCACCAGTACGGTTGATAATAGCGTTATTCCGGATTAAAAATTGAAGAAAGTGAGAAGAAGTATTTAGGCACACGATATAGAAACAATGTGATACGTACCTAAGGAATGCATAAAATCTAAAAAAAACAAAAGGTAATATCTTCCCCACTCATACATTTTTTTTTCAGGAGACAGTTTTTTCTTCCTCCTGTAAAATTTAGTTATAAACACTTACGTGGTTTTCACTGCTGGGCGACGATATAAACATACATACATAGACTGCTAAAATCATAACCCTTCCTTTTGGCTTTGCCGTAGTCGGGTAAAAAAGTAAAGGCCGCAGACGGAACGTACACCATACTAAGATGTCTTCTAGACCAAGGGTCCCAACTGAACCTCATAACAGAATCTGCTGTGCAACGACTTTGCCTTCCACGACGTAACCAAAACTCAACGGTGTCGGGAATCGGAACTTTTTCCAGCCAGAGCAACGGAACCGTTCAGTTGGACTGTGAATCTCTTTACGGAGATTACCAGTTTTCGACACCGGCACTAGTAATGGCGAAACTACTCAACAATCTACCTAATTACTCCTTCGAAAAACAGGATTGGCCTCACATAGAAAACATCAACCTGGCCGACCCACATTTCAACTTATCAAGACCGATTGACATTCTACTGGATGCTGGAGTATATGGCGACATAGTCATGAGCAACATCATTCGAGGCAACATTTACGCACCTATAGCACAACAAACTAAGCTTGGTTGGGTATTAGTTGGAAACACGAATACGTTCAACTGTCATGTCATGGTCGACACTAACGATATCTCTAGCCTTTGGGAAATCGAAGAGATAATATCAGACGATAAGTCCACGAGCGTACAGGAAGAGGACTGCGAAAGGCTGTATATAGATACAACAAAAAGGCTAGAAGATGGGCGATATGAAGTTAGAATACCCATAAAGGCCAACTTCGAATAAAATTTGGGACGATCAAAGCCTCAAGCAGTCGCACAATTCAAGCAGCTGGAAAAACGATTAGCACGAGATGAAACCCTCGCTTCAAGTTGTCCAGCGTGCACGAGGATTTCGGAAGCACGGGAACGTCTGCTATGGACACGGCTGCCGGCATCATCAGAGGTCGGCCCTGCGATGGAGTTGCGCTATTATGACGTAAGGCGGTGTTTCTGTGTGTTTCAGTGATTGCATGTGCTAATCCGCGTATCGCGGCAATACGTCTGATGACGAATGATAGGCTATTGCTGGTCGTGAGTGTTTATATGCCTACTGATAGCGTGGAAAATGTATCGGAGTTCACAGATTGTCTAAGTTGTATCAGTGCTATTGTAAGTGATAGTGATATTGAGTCTGTTTTTATGCTTGGCGACTACAACGCGCATCCAGGTGAGCGCAGGTGAGCGTTTTTACCGTGAACTTATAGATTTCTCGATGGAGCAGGATTGGACTTGTGTAGATACTAGCAGGTTGCAACCGTCGTCAGGAACGTTCACATTTGATAGCGAAGCTCACGGGAGCAGGCGGTGGCTTGACCACTGCGTTGTGACTGACTCGGCTGTGCATTGTGTAACAGATGTGTTCATGAAATACGACGTTTATTGGTCTGACCATTTACCGCTAGTAATCTCGATGTTGTTAGGCAGAAAACTATTGGGAAAAATACTGTTTGTAATAAAATACAATGGGGAGAGAGGAATGCAGACCAATCACGGAGTATAGAAAGAGACCAATGTATTGCCTATAAAAATATGTGTAATTCACAATTAAAGCATATTGACTTGTCAGTAAACTTACAAAATTGCTGTGGTAATTATTGTAGCTATCATTATCATAAAGAGTTAATTAATAATCTATACAGTGATATTGTCAAAATTTTATGTTCGTGTGGTACTGCCACGTATGAAAGTAGTCGAGGTAAGCGGAAACCCCTGGCTGGTTGGAACAAGCATGTGAGCGAGGCTTACAGGAATGCCAGGATGGAGTTCAATATATGGTGATGGTACGGTCAACCGCCCACTGGTCCCATTTTTGACGCCATGATGATGGCACGGAAGATCTTCAAGGGAAAGCTTAAGTGGTGCCAAAAATACCAGGAACAAATTAGAATGGATTTATTAGCAAAACACCATGCTAAATCAAATTTTAAGGGATTTTGAAAGCTACTAATAGATTGAATCCTAAGCCTGGCGTTCCTGTGTGCGTCGACGGGGTCTCCTGCCTAGGGACATAGCTGAGGTGTTTAAAAACCAATTCGCAATTAATTCGACACTGGGGCCGCCGCGTGCAGGGTGTTCAATGCTGGTCCTGAGCATGCGGAGGTGTCCTCTGTAATTGGTGCAAAGGAAATCAGGCACATTTTGAAGAAGATGACAAGAGGCAAATCCCCTGGGCATGACGGACTCAGCATTGAGCACCTGCAGCATGCTGGTTTCCACTTACCTCGGGTGCTGGCACTTTTATTTAATCTGTGTCTGTGTCATTCACATCTTCCGCTTGATCTACTGCGAACTCTGGTGGTGCCGGTAGATAAAAGCAAGACAGGAGACGTATCGGACAAGTCAAACTACAGGCCTATTTCACTCGCCACCGTCATAGCCAAGGTCCTTGACAGCGTGCTTAACTCATATCTAAATAAGCATGTGCGGCTCTGTGATGCCCAGTTTGAATTTCGGCCTGGGCTGTCAACGGAGACTACTATTGTTAGTTTGAAGCACGCTGTCAGGTATTACACGCATAGAAATACACCTATTTATGCGGTTTTCCTTGACTTGTCCAGGGCCTTTGACCTTGTCCCATACGATCTTCTCTGGCAAAAGCTAGAAGAGACAGCGCTGCCGCCAGAGTTCATATTACTCCTCAAGCACCGGTATCTGAACCAAGAGATTCTGGTGCGGTGGGCGGGAGAACTGTCGGAGCCATGCTGGCCAGAGTGCGGGATGAGGAAGGGAGGCCTGTCCTCGTCTCTGCTCTTCGGCCTGTATGTTAATGCTCTGATTGAGCAACTCAGCAGCATACATGTCGGCTGCTACGTGGATGGAGATTGTTTTAACAACATTAGCTACGCTGACGACATGGTGCTGCTGGCTCCCTCAATTGGTGCTCTCCGAAAGCTACTCAATTTGTGTGAGACATACGCTGCGTGCGACACATGGGTTAATTTATAATAGCAGTAAAACAGAATTCACCAGGTCTCCCACTACTGTCCCTCCTCTATTAATGAAAGGTCACCCGATTAACAGGGTATATAAATTTAAATATCTGGGCCATCTGGTTACTGATGACCTGATATCATCCATATGGATCTAGAGAGGGAGCGCAGAGCATTGTCAGTTAGGGCGAATATGCTGGCCCGCAGATTTTCTCGATGTACAGACGCAATTAAAATAACCCTTTTTAAGGCATACTGCACAGCACTGTACTCGGGAGCCCTGTGGTTCACATATACCCAAAAAGCTTACAATGCTCTGCGTATCCAATACAATAACGCATTCAGGGTATTGTTGCGATTACCGCGCTTCTGTAGTGCCTCGGCAATGTTTGCAGACGCACGCACTGACGGCTTTGAGGCACTGTGGCGTAAGAAATCTGCCTCACTACTCGGCAGGCTGCGTGGCAGTCGCAACACTATCCTGCAATCAATAGCCGCCCGGGCAGACAGCCCGCTAGTGTGGGCGCTTACAAACCGGACCCGTTCTGTTTTAGTTATTAAGTACTAACATAGGCTAAGCCTTTTTGTTACTAACACTATAGGGGGATCCCCAAACTATTTTGGACAAGTGACCCCTTTTCAAAAATGAACTGTTACCTCAGACCCCCATGGCCAAATTACCTACTTTTAAGATCAACCCCCTTATTCATAATGGTCCGCTAACTTAAAACAGTTGCTACAGAGTGTTATTTTTCATTCTGACTTCGTTTATGTCGACCCCTAGGAAACCGATATCGACCCCAAGGGGTCGATATCGACCACTTTGGGAATCCCTGCTATAGACCATTGTAGTCTGGAAAAATAATAAATATATAAGACTTTTATCGACGAATACATAGATCTAGGACATGTGAAATAATGCACAGTGCCAGACACACCGAGCTGTTTTCTACCCCATCACGGAATCATGAGATCCGATTCGACTACAACAAAACTCCGAGTGTTTTTCAATGCATCAGCAACCACTAGCACAGGAAGTAGTCTAAACCAACTGATGAAATGCAGGCCTAACTTGCAACAAGACTTTCAAGCTATGATTCTGCGATGGAGGGCGTTTGAATACGTGTACACAAAATTAAAAATTCAAAAGTCATTTATTCAAACTAGGCTGAGAATCAGCACTTTTCGAACATCAAAATTACATAAGACAGTCCCCCAAAAACGCCCACCCTTTACCACTTCCTAGTGCCTTTAGCTGGGAAGAAGAAGTGGCGCAACAATCTCCCCAGCAGCACAGCTGTCTGTTCAAGTTAGAGAATGATTCTATACAATAGTATACAAAATAACTTACATTACCTTAACTCACAGCAGATATAGAGAAATTCTATCGACGCGGCGGCTATCCTCTCCAACCAACTCTACATGGACAACTTACTAGGCGGATGTCAAGACTCACAGAATAGCACAGAAAGCTCAAGGTGAACTTATAGCAATGATGAAAGGCGGTGGATTCAACCTATGAAAGTGGACTAGCAACAAAACATGCCTACTATAAGGCTTGTCTGAGGAATTGATAAGTCAAAAAAATGATTGACTTCAAGGACGCAGAAACAAATAAAACGCTAGGCATCACTTGGAACCCGCGCATCGATCAGTTTACTTACAAACAAATACCACTCAGCAACAAACGTGATGACAACACAAAGCGCACGCTACTGTCGGATATATGCAAGCTATACGACCCACTTGTTGGCTATCACCGATTACAGTAAGAGCCAAGCTGATTTTTCAACAAGCTTCTTCCAATAAATATACAACAAGAATAGGAGCAATTCCGCAATTTGCTCGTACACATTCACGACATAACCATACCACGCTGGATTGGTAATATTCAACAACCCTTCGAACTTCATGGTTTCTGTGATGCGTCTGAAAAAGCCTACGGCTGCGTCATATATTGCAAGTCTTCGGATAAAAATGGCCAACTGTCGATCAAGATAGTAGCAGCTAAAACAAAATTAGCACCACAGAAAAACCCTATTTCTCTGCCTCTATTAAAGTTATGTGGGGTAGTACTACTAGCTCGACTAATCAAAAAGGTCAAAGACTCGATTAATACGCAAACGATCACCATACATTGCTGGACAGACTCCATGGTGGTGCTTGGCTGGCTACAGGGTGACGTGAGTCGTTGGAAGAGCTTCGTAGCCAATATAGTTTCACAAATAACACAAATAATAACATCCAACTCCTGGAAACATGTTAAGTCCGAAGAGAATTCTGGGGACTGCGCAAGCAGAGGAATTGCACCATCCGAACTATTAGGTCACGAACTGTGGTAGAATAGCCCTTCCTGGCTTCAAAACAACTGCATACCCAAACAAGGTATTTTCACAACCAATGAAGAGCAAAAGAAACGAGGTCAAACTTACGCAACACAAACAATAAACACGCCACTCATCGAAAACCGACTGCAAAAATACAGTTCGATGACGTATGCAACCCAAGTCATAAGTTGGATCTTACGATTCATAAACTTCACGTGACGCAACAAGAGCCAAACGAATGTCCCATTTAAGTACAGAAGACATAGTGCTGACTCAAAACCTACTCGTGAAAACGACACAGAACAATAGCTTTGGCGATGACATAGCTCACGTACACAAACATAACAGGGTACGGCCAACAAGCAAACTTTTGAGTTTGAGCCCAATATTAGATGCGCAAGGCATTCTTCGAGTGGGAGGAAGACTTGAACGTGCCAAGTTAAACAACTCCCAAAAACATTCGATAATTTTACCTAACAACCACAAGTTATCAGAACTCTAGATTGGCCAAGCCCACAAGAACAAGCCTGGCACCGCCGTGGAGAGTCCACGGCGGTGCCAGGCTTACTTTGGGACACCTTCGTAACAAATATTGGATACTTGGCGGCATGAAACCAATAAAGAAGCAACTTAACAAATGTGTCACCTGTCATCGGTACAAAACGCAACGCAGCAATTAGCAAATGGCCGACTTACCAACGCCTCGATTTACACTTTCACGGCCATTCACATACACAGGCGTGGATTTTACGGGGCACGTTAAAATCAAGGCTAACAAAGGTCGCGGAATTAAAACAGTCAAAGCATACATCGCGATATTCATTTGTCTATGCACAAAAGCCATCCACCTTGAACTAGTGTCAGATCTCAGCACTGCCACATTCCTAGCAGCATTGTAGCGGCTATGCGCACGGCGAGGAACGCCAAAACATGTCTACAGCGACAACAGAACGAACTTTGTCGGAGCAGCTAGAGCATTAGCAATAGAACGTCACGAGTCTAGTGAACGCTGACTTTATCAACAACACTGCAGAGTGTGGAATTGAATGGCTTTTCAATGCCCCATCTTGGCCAACAGCGGGAGGATTGTAGGAAGCCGCCGAAACACCACCTTAAACGCGTTCTTGGTGAACAAAAGCTTACGTACGAAGAGTTTACTACTCTGCTAATACAAATTGAAGCCTACTTCAACTCGAGGCCACTCGTCGCTCTAACATATGATCTCGACGACATCGATTACTTAACACTAGGCCACTTTCTAGTCGGTGGACCGGTACTGGCACCTCCGATGACGTCAGACGATGACAACAGCAACTTAACTATACGATGGTGTTTGACAGAAGTATGTACAAAGAATTTTGGAAGAAATGGTCCAAAGATTATCTTCAAACGTTACAATCACGAGGGAAATGGCAAACTCTAACACACAACCTTACAGTGGATGACGTCGTCCTTATAAAGGAAGAACAAGTGGCACCAGCCAGATGGTTATTAGACGCACCCTGGGCCTGACAACTTAGTACGAGTCGTCATGCTCAAGACGAAATCCAACATAATGAAGAGGCCGACAGCAAAATTGTCCCGGTTACCTATTCAAACAGGGAATAAACAACCAGAGGCAACTTCGTTGACATCACAACGACAACGTCGGGTGAACCCAAGACACACAGGAACGGAAGGGTGTTCTCAGCACTTGCCTAAGTACGTAACTAATACTCATGGGTACGTGTGTGACACCGTCCCTGCAACAACTCGCCAATGTAATAACTGTCGACCCAACCCCTCTTGTATACTTTGACAAAGCAGCAGACTTACAGATAATACAAGACGAATGGAGACTGATCGTTTACTACAACATGTTCACTTACTGGAAAAGTATTTCTGCCGTTGAACAATACGTCTAATAACTACACGGACTCTGTCAACGAAATGTGGCGTACCTTACTATATCCACACAATTCGAACACGAACTAAACGAGATCAAACACTACAACGAAGTACTATCCGAACACGGAAGCCACAGGAAGCGAGGTCTGATAAACGGGATTGGGAACATTGCCATCTCTCTCTTTGGGGTACTTGATGACAAATTCGCTGATAAATATAATAACGACATCAAATTACTGCACAGCAATGAAGACCACTTATTTAATCTGTACCCCTAGTGTGAGTTTCTTGCCGTATCACGAAATACATGACGATCAAGTTAATCGAGCTAACTAATGAGCAATGGTATTTAAAAATGATGCGAGTGTGAGTTGATGAACGTCTAACTAACATCAGTGCGTATCGTCACTTGTCCGATAGTATGCGAACGTTTTGTTATTTTCTTAATAGGTGAGACAATACGACTAAAATACAAATCTTATCGCAACCATGTTAACAAGCGTATTGGTCTGAGGCGTGCCCTACGTAATTTAGATGAACAATATTGTTTATGAATGAGATATTCCTATTTCGATTTAACGTAGGTACGTGAGTAAGGGAGATGTGAAATATGTGGCGTCAAATTCAAGTGAGTGTAAATAAAGGCACAGTAAAATAAAGTAACAGTATTATGTCTCGGCAGTGACCTTGAAATAATTACCTACGGCCGCTCGTTAGATAAACCTTGTCCGTGCGTAACTGCCGCGCACTCAATACTATTCGAAGAACAAGAAGAACAAGAACAAGATTTCGAAGAACACGCGTCATTTTGGCCATTTACTATAAAGATATAATATCTACTGTTACTTATTTATACTGTGATAAAGGCATGTTTATTGGGGCTTGTGGTTAGGTAATAACTGGGTCGATCGATCAGGTTAAGCTACGCTTGCCATGGTTGGTCCTTGGATGGGTGACCATCTTACGTACCAAGACTCCTCCGTGTCTCGGAAAGGACGTTAAGCCGTGGTCCCAGCTGCCATTTGAAGACCTTTGACAGTTGTAACCGGCTGTCACAAGCCCGAAAGTCTGACAACCAGTCTTACTAAGGGGTATCGTGTTACCCAGTAACTGGGTTGTGGAGGTCAGCTAGACAGTCGCTCCATGTAAAATACTGGTATTCAGCTGCATCCCGTTAGAATACACATAGTCGGAACATAGTTGGAAAAAGGCGAGGCAGATGATGATGATAATGATAAGTGATTCGTTATTGTAATGATTTAAAGTTAATAAAAAGTAAAAAATTAAGAAATTACTGTTGTAATCATCGGACTATTTTGATTACGCAATGCTCTTCCTCGGATTAGATAATCTCTCTTAATTAATTTATGAATAACCTCGGATAATTCTTGTTCATGAAAAAGAAAGGCTTTTTTTGACAAAGGATGTCTATTCCTTCCTAAATTCAGTATCGTTGAGATCATCCACTGGATTAATAAGTAAACAAAACAGGCATGAAAATCGGCTTTTTTTTCGAAGATGATTCCGTTTATCTTGACAATGAACAGTCTTCATCATTTTTCATGCGAAAAAATTACATACTGACATGATTAAATACAATTTACCACAAAATTACACGCAAATAATACGAACGTAACTAATATAAACAACAATTCACCTGGCACACACCAAGTGAGTGACTTTACTACAAAGTTTACGTTTACAAACGCTTGGACATCGGTTAGAAACATCAAATTGTAACTCACACTCGCAAACACCCACAAAATGTTCTCCGAAACGCTAAGTTCGGTATTTTAAATACCGAACTTTTCTAGTACCGTTAAAAATCTTACACTCGCTGTTTCGGTTTACAATACTTTCCGCCAGGGGCGCTTTTTACGTTTTCATACATTTAATACTCGATACAGAAACGTGATAGTAGCGTTTTCTTTATGATAATACTCACACTCAACGTACTGTACAAACAACATACTTCAATAATCGAAGGTGAATACAACCTACTGAAGAGGAACGAGCAAGTCATGAACCGACAGTTCATCGTCATCAACAAAAGTCTCAGAGACTCGATGCTGAACTGAGAACAGAACAAGACCAAGCAACTTTCCTCACCGCTACTGCACTTGCCGCAAACATGATGGTAGCAAACTTGCGGAGAATACAAGACATGTTGATCGACCTAGTTACAGATCTTCGCAACGGCAAAGTTGACATTCACTTACTGAAACCTGATGCTTTCGAAAAACAGTTGAACATCATATCAGGACAAGTGCCAAAAGGATTATCTCTACCCTGCACAAACAAGTTTAAGTGTATTCGGGAAATGTATAAACTAGCAAATGTGCAAGGAAGACTAACCGAAGATTTTATTTTTTTCGAAGTAAAAATCCCATTAGTAACAGACGAACAATATGAATAAATCGAAGTCTTTCCAATCCGAAACATTAAGGGAGCCTCCACGATTAACATAGTACTAACTACTAAATACATTGCCATAAATTTGAAAATGGACATGATGATACCACTAAGTCAACAACATCTTTCATCGTGTACACAAATAAACACAAATCAGCTGCTGTTATGCAATTTTGACTTACCTATATATGGTATAAAAACAGCCACAAACATGTGCGAAGCAGATATAATAAACAATCGAGGAGTATCAAATTGCTGCACAGAAGTATCAAGTTGCAATAATGAATGGAAAAAGCTACACTGCAAGGGGGCTTGGTTGTTTATGTGTTGCGAGGAATGCACTATGCGCATTTTCTGTTCAGCTGGAATTGCGTCACAGACACTACGTAATACGGGCACAATCACCTTAGCGACAGATTGCATGATGCACGGTGATAACCACCTGATTCATTCGCACTACAATATACAAAGCACAATGGAATTGGAAAAAAAGCAAGAGATCTACATACAGGAGATAAACATAAATGACCTATTAACAAGTAATAGTCATACATTACGAACATAACAAACATGGAAATAGAAACATATAAAGAACAACTAAAAGGTCTTAAGAGAAAAATAGAGCTGGTTAAAGAACAACAGGACATCCAAATGGTTAAATCTGTGGATGCGGAACAACATCACTATATCCTGTACGGTTTCATGATAACCTGTGCTATAATATTCGGTATATGGGTATACTTTAAGATAAATGCACACTGTCTCCGTCTACCTCAAGTAAGCAGACTATCAACGCAAGGTCACAAGGAAGAGACTGAAATGGTACCAGTTCATCCTCCACAGCATCTCCCTAAGAATAGACAAATAAAGGTAGGTTTACAGACAATAGAAGAAGTCGTCGGACATCTTCCTAACAGCAACAAGGTGGACAGCGAAACATCGCCAAGGTCATTCAGCGGCGAACACAGCACATTCCAATAACTGACTTTACACTTTAATTACTTTACGTACTTTTGATAAGGCGTTCTTACTTGTTAATTGTAGTTTTTTTTATAGTTGGCTGGATGTACGAGCATCGCCATAGGAAATGTATTGTTTTAGTTTTTACCGCAATAAGCATTTGCTTATTCGCCGATTACTTGTCTACATTCGCTGAATAAGCTATCGCGCAAACCAAGTCACCTACTTTACGTGTATATATTTTAATTAAAAAAAAAAAACATTTATTTCAGGTAAATAACACCCATTACCAAAACATAAATTAATATAAATTTTCGAGATAACATTAAACAGTGGACGTCTTTCGGCTGAAATGATGATGATGATGATTAAACAAGATCAAATACAATTAAACTAAAACAAATAAAATCAAATAAATAATGTCAAATAAGGTAAAATTAAATCAATTAAAATCAAATTAAGTACATCAAATCAACTCAAATTAAATTAAATCAAAATAAATTAATAACGTCGTTTAATTATCGTTTAATAAAATTAATATCTTCTCTCCGACACTGGTACAGCAACATGTCTGCTGGAACAATGCCGGATGAAGGGGCAGTCCAGCCTTGCGCAAGGTCGCGTGAAAGCAGTCGATGCGCGCTTCTGCGAACATACTCGAGGCGCTGCAGCATCGGGGTAACCCGATCACCGCCCTGAACGCGTTATTATACTGGACGCGGATGACGCTGTAACTTCTATTAGAGTAGTGAGCCCACAGACTGCATGAGTAAAGTGATGTACAGTACGCTCTAAAGAGCGTAGCCTTAACCTCATTAGAGAACCGCGCAAATCTGCGGGCGATCATGTTAGCTCTAACGGATAAAGCCCTCCTCTCCCGTTCCATGTCTGCGTGACCTTTGAGGTCGACAGTCAAAACATGCCCCAAGTATGCAGTATGTAAACTGGTCAACCCTTTTCAAAGGAATCCCATTGAGTCTGACGGGAGGTATGCTTCTCGGACATTTTGCACTAGCGGTATCGAAGATCATACACTAGCTCTTCTTTACATTATACAATAAACCGTGACCACAAACATATTCCTCACATATCTGTATCAGCTTCCTCAGGCCGCAGACCGAAGCGCTCATCAGCACCATGTCGTCAGCATAACTTAAATTATTGACACATGTACCGTCAATATGACAGCCGACATGCTGGCTGCTGAGCGCCACGATCAGTCCATTAACATACAAATTAAACAGGGTAGGAGATGTTAAACCACCCTGCCTGACTCCGCATTCGAGCTGGTACGCATCCGACATTGCCCCCGCCCACCTAACACTATTAGACTGGTATATTCTTAGATTATTATAATCTAAGGGTATATTAATGTTTTTCCTAATAAATCGGTCAATCAATTACGGACACAAAACAGTGATTTTATTTCCTGTAACATCACGTGTGATTCGAACCCATCAACAAGCTACATAAAACATCTCAGTGTACGGACAAACTGCCCGTACAGAGTGAATTTCGTAAAAAGTGCAGTTGAGTCTTTCTACTTTCCTGCCGTCGTACTGTCTACCCGGAACGTCATTTTTGTTTATTCTTCAGTCGACAAAACCCGTTTCTACGGTGGTCATGCTACGCGTGCTGCTGTAGAATAAAGTCGCTTTCCAGGACAAACTTATACCTTAGACGTGCGGTTAGTAATACCTGTCGTCGGAAAGCACTCGACGTGGATACTATTATTACTGTTAATGTTGAAAAACAGTTGCGCAGCATTGTTTTCCGCAACATCAAATTTAATGCTGCTGGCAACAATGTTGCGCGTTTTCTATTTACCCATGAATGCGTAACATTAGCATGACACTGTTCAACATGTTTTCCGCCAAACAAAAATGTTGCTGAAACAATCATTTCAATAAGGCAAATAAAGCCGTATCGTTGTCTCAATCTAATATACTGTTGTTTGTGTCCGTATAAAAGCAACCGCAGTCAGGCGCAAGGCGACAACGCGACCCGACTCTAGTAGAACAATTTCAATGAAAACTTAATGGAAATTGTTCTACCAGAATCGCGTCACACCGTCGTCGCGTGCGTACGCTGATCGGTATGGATTTTATGTCAGTGCGTAATGACGTGTTGTTTCAGGAGGCGTGGAGCTGCGCGAGGACCTGCCGCTGAAAGCACGCGACGGGGGCGCGGGAGGGGGCGCGGGGGCGCGCTGCTGCGGGGGAGGGCCGCGCCTCATCCCGGCCGCCTTCGCCGCGCTCACCGCCGCCATCACGCTGGCGCTGCTCACGCAGATCTACTACGGGGACTTCGAGGTGAACATGAAATACTGCTCACACACTAGCGTGTTGTTTTTTGTAGTTTGCTGTTCCTTTGCCAGCCATCACGCGACGTCGTTATAAATCTAGTTACACTGTTTACTGACAACTAGGTATTAAATTTTTGTGAGTGCCAATATTGTAATGGTACATTTAAGTGTTATTTTTAAGAGTGACAATATAATTTAACGTTTTCCAATTAATTTTAATCCATATTTTATCCCTATTGAATCAATGATAATATATTATCACGCCCGTAATCCTTGAGAGGCTAGACAGGCCTAGACCTTAGGACACCTTCATTTCGACAGTGAATCAATTATTCTTATATCTGTCGCCACTGGACATTGGGGAGGGGTCGTGCTTCCATCTTTTGTCATTGTTGTGGGCTGTTTGTGGGTCTCGGGCATTTAAAAGATGATAACAGAAATCACAATTAACAACGATTTAATTAGTCTTGTGTATTAATAATATTAAATGAAATAAAATAATAAAAATTTGGATGAATAATGAGTACTTCAGTCGGCATCATTGTATTTCATGCGACCTACTCTTAAATATATAAACATCCTATGTGGCGTCATCATCATCAGCAGGGTTGTTCCACCCACTGCTGAGTAAGGGCTCGTCTCTTTTAACAATGCCCTTTATAGCGTGTTTCTGGAAAATGAATAACATTGACTTTGTATCCATGCACTGTGTGACTACGTGAGTGTGCAGCTGGTGCCGCACGGCAGCGTGTCGTCGTCGGCGGCGGCGTGCTCGCGCGCGGGCACGGACGTGCTGAAGGCGGGCGGGCACGCGCTAGACGCTGCCGTCGCCACCGCGCTCTGTCTCGCCGTGCTCGCGCCGCACCGCACTTCCCTAGACGCGTATGTTTGCTTGTTCAATTCAATTCAATTCATTTATTTAATCAATTCAATTCATTTATTAATTCATTCAATTCATTTATTTGTTTAATTATTCTATCATCCTCTTACCTAAGGCGTCATCTAGGTTCATATACAGAAGAGCGGGACGACCGCGTACTTGAGTGACGTTCGCTTTTGGTTAGGATACCCGACCTTACGCTTATATTTTATTTATTTAATTTTTCGGGGGCAACGTTTCTTTTCAACTTTTTGAAGTGAAAACTTCTTTAAGCGCGTTGGGCATTTTTGAGATGGCACGAAACCATTGATTTCGCGACACCATGACGACACCTCATTTTTCTAAACACGATTGTGCTATTTATTTATATTACGTTACGGACCAATTTTGTATGCAAGTATTTTTACTTTAAAGGTTTCCGAACGATATTTTTTTTGTAAACGCTCTTTATTTAGATAAGGTTACGGACCAATGTTCTATACAAGTATTTTCTTCCACCAAGGCGATCTTGTTCAAGTTTTCACTTCTGTCGGCACTCCCGGAGTGCCACCACTTTTTTCTTATAGGAAAAATAAAATGCTGCAATCTCTTCTCTTTCTGAATCTAGATACGATATGCTCTCATGTTTTATTTTTAAAACCCGTCATTCTCATTGCAGGAGTGGTGCGCTGTTGTACTGGGAGTACCGCAACGCACGTACGCAGCCCCCCGCGCTGTACGAGTGGGGGGGCGTGGGGGATGCGGGTGGCGCCAATGAGTCAGAACGGCCACCGCGCCTCGTGGCCGCGCTCGCCGCGCTGCACACACAGCTCGGCGTGCTGCCGTGGCAGCAGCTTGTCACGCCCGCCGTACAGCTGGCCAAGTGAGTATTCATCATGCCACGACCCACCAGGTGGAAGAAACGAAATCAGACGCCCTTGGAACCGACAGGACTACGTTGTTCAATAAAAAATGTGCATTCTGGAAAGTTGAATACTTTACATCTGTGGTATTTTGCGATAAAGGGTTTTATGCCCTGTTTAAATAAAATAATATCTGATTGGAGTACCTTTGTGTTGCAGAGACGGGTACGTGGTGTCGGACGGGCTGTCGGCGGCGGCGGCGACGGCCGACACCGGCGCGTACGCAGCCGGCTCGCTGGTGGCGGCGCCCGCGCTGGCCGGCTACCTCGCCAGCCTGCTCAACAACACCAGCGCCGGTGCGTTGTACTTGTCGTTATGATAGAATATCAGTACCACTTAGTTGATGCTAGTAAACTCTTCAGTATGTACATAAAGGGTACTCCCTTTCTTCACCTAAAACTGTTTGTCCGAAAATCATTATCCATAACACGTTTGCTATAAACTTCAGTAACCATAATGTTCAAAAAGTCAAAATTTTGTTTTACATAATTATCTTTACTTCTAAAACTATTGTGTCCTAATATCGAGTACTATAATAATTGAATCTCCTAATTTTGCATGAAATAAAGTCATATGTCCTAAGTATTGTATTATATGTAGTATAATGTGTATTATTCCGAATGTTCAAATACATTTTTTTGTCATAAAACTTTTGCAAAAATTAGGTTTTAGTGATAGAAACGAATCGCTGTGAATCCGACTCTACGTAGTCTTGTCTGCCCTACCCCTAGAGTGTAATTTAAAATCGCGTAGGCGCAGAAGGGCGAGGCGGCCCGCGAGTTGAGGAGCAGGTGGTAAGCGTTAAACCATTTGCGACGATAAACTCGCGTGGGGCCGGAGTCCCGTAGTGCCGGAGCCGTGACAGAAACCATGCCTGCTGCATGTTGCATGGTCGCTTGCATGCTGCATGCTTGCTTGTTTGCATGCTGCATGCTTGCTTGTTTGCATGCTGCGTGCTTGCTTGTATGCTCGCTTGCATGCTGCATGCATGATGTATGCTTGTTTGCATGCTTCTTACGGAGAAATAAACATTACTTAAATAATTTGAATTTAGGACTTATAACTTTTATTGAAAACGGTTTTAAGTCTTTTGTATATTATTAAACAAATTTAGGACATATTGTATTTAGGGATTTCAATTTTATGGCATGTTATATTATGTGACATTAAGTTCGGGCAAGTTATCATTCAGACAAATGATGATTAGGACTAAAAACTTTATGGTACCTACTTTAGATTATGGATAAAAAAGTTAGGTAACACAATAGAAAACCACTTAAAAGCCCTTTGACTTCTTACCAAATTGGCAACATACTAATACTTCATTCAAATTCCTGAATAACATCTTGGTTATATCGCTATATCTAAACTCTCCTTGTAGTATTCAAAACAGCGAGCACCTACCTAGTCCTACTAATAAAATAATACAATTGCATGTTTCAGAGCTTTCGGCGTCGTGGAAGGGCGCGGAGCTGGTGCACGGATCTGACGCGCGCGCGCAGGTCGCCGGCGCCTGGCGCCTGCTGACGGCCGGCGCCGGAGCGCCCGCCGCACGCGCGCTGGCTGCCGCACTCGCACCGCCGCCAGACTCGCCCGACGACGCGCAACGCAGGTGCGTGTAAGCCCAGGTACGCTCGGGCGATTTTTTATCACACACTATATTTTCCACTCTCGGCGTTGAGCTGAGCATTGAGAATCCAACAAAGTGCATCCTAGGGCATGCAATACCGTTTTCCCGGTTTTCATTTTTACCGGCAAGCCGCCCATTTTGGCGGTAATAAATTACCGGTAAATACAAAATAAAACCGGTAATTTACCGATGTTAAACATATTTATTTTTGTTATAAATCTAAATGGCTTTCTTTGATTATGATGGCCTTAAATGAAAATAATCTTTCTAACAATTTGCTTACTGACAATTTTTCCCACGTCAGTAAAAGCCCTAAAAGCTTTTTCCACCAGAGTGAGAGCCTCGCTTGGTGACAAAATATATTTGGATGCATTATGTTTCCTTAGAAGCCATTTCAGAGAAAATTAAAAAACTGAAGCTACTAGACTTTAGGTTTTTCATTACAATAATTTAAAAAAATGATTGACTTGAAACAAAACAAAAACAACAAAAGTCCAAAACCAAAGAAACAAAAATCTGATAATTTTATGACATAATTTGATCTCATTATTTAACTCTTATAATGCTGTTTAAGCTATAATATTATACTTTTAAGTAGTTAAAATACCAGCCAAGTACATGTCGGACCACGCACAATGTAAGGTTCCGTAGTTGGGATGAATTTATCCCAAGAACAAACTTAACTTTGTAGTTGAAAAAAAAAATCTTTTATACAGAATGTATGGGAGAACATGTTTTTACAACCGTAAAAATCGTAAAAACCGTCTAAGTTGGTCGATTATTACTCGTTAACTTGTAAAGCCTACTCAGCTGTGATAGTTTTCCTTTTAAATTCGTTATATAAGCTACTGCCGTAAATTTTTTTCACATATCTAAAACCAACCATTTAGCTGGCAGGGGGGGGAAACACTTGACTCTTAAAAAAATTTGCACTTTAAAGCTTAATATTTCGCAAACGGATTTCTGAATTCAAAAATGGTGTTAACACACTCCCAATGTTTTTGAAAGACCTTTCTAACGATACCCCACACAAAGGGATAGAAAAAATAAAACATCCCCACTTTTACCCAAAAAAATTATAATTTTCATAATTTTATTTTACCACTTTGTCGGCATGATTAATATGTATACCCATGCCAAATTACAACTTTCTAGTACTAACAGTCTTGGGAGCTAGACCGCGGACGGACAGACAGACAGACAGACGGACATGACGAAACTATAAGGGTTTCTTGTTTACTACGGAACCCTAAAAAAGGCTAACTATTATTTGATTGTTGTTTCAAATTCTGGTAGTTTTAAAATAAAAATAAAGTTTATTAGAAAGTTAATTTAGAAAAAATAAAATATTTTGGGTAGTACAATTTTTTTCCGATTTCAAAAAGGAGGAGGTTCTCAATTCGACAATTTTTTTTTTTGTGTTCGTTACGCGATTACGCCGCCAATTATGAATTGATTTGATGATTCTTTTTAGGGTTCCGTAACAAAATGGTAAAAAGGAACCCTTATGGTGCGACTCAGTCTGTCTGTCCGTCTGTCTGTCACAGCTGGATATTTCAAGAACTACTAATTCTATCAACTTGAAAGGAGAAGGGAAACGCTGGGCCCAAATGTAAGTTGAGATATGATCTAAAAAATTTATCTTATTTTTATTCTTGAATATCAAAAATCAGCTCAGTTCTCCATCTGGAAGCGGAAAAATATGATAACAATAATTTTCGCGAGATTACCGATTAAAGTAATCGATTACACAAAAAGAAAACCTACCCACTAGGTAGCACTAGGTAATATAATTAACTCAAAGTAATTAAATGCACTATATATACTTTTATACAATATAGTGCATTTAATTTAAATAAAACATCATTAATTACTGAAAAACCTAAATAATGATTATTACCTATCAATTTCATATCGATTAAAATTAGTCTTATATTTTTTGTCTATGTCACTGGTAGTGCATGTTCTGCACTGGCATGAGCTGACTGACATTGACATTAGACATTAGTGGTGGGTCGTTGTCGAATTTTTGACAGACGAAACCGTTTTGTGTTTTCCCATGCGTTTTGAGTGCTTTCCCGATTATTTTTCATTTTCAACGACCACTGTTGTTTAGTTTAGAGAAGTTTGCATAGAAAACAATCTGAAATTATTCTTTGTGATAGAAGTTTATGTAAAGATTACAGGAAAAATAAAACGATGTCTCTAAATAGGACACTTTTTCAGAAATGTTCAACAAATAGTGTGTTGAAAATTTCTGAAAAAGTATGCTATTTAGAGACATCGTTTTATTTTTTATTACATTAGTTCCACTATCGGTCAAGAGATGGCGCTGACCTGAAACTGCAATATTCTATACCACAGTGTGTAGTTTTAAAATTCTCTGACGAATATAGGCCTCGCTTATGAAAATTTAAAATGATACGGAACCTTCGGTGCGCGAGTCTGACTCGCTCTTGACCGGTTTTTTGTTTGGTAGGTCAGACTTTAGAGGTGATCCCATAAAGTAGTAGTAGTTAGTAGTTTTTAAAGTACTTAGGAAAATTAGAATGTTCGGTTGACAATATTAATAAATTTTCAACAACATTTACCAAGGAAATCTTAGATATAAAACATGTTTGTAGTCATAGGTTTTTGGAAAGGTCTGGCTATGTTGATTCTGGAAATGTATCGCTACGGTTTCGGAAAGCTTATCCAATAAATATAGATGGAATAATTTTGCTAAGTTGTGATAAGTCTGACGGAGTAGATAAAATTAGAGTTAAAGGAAATGAAATTATTAAAATCTAAGTTGAGGCCTATAATAGCTTTATCTATTAATTTGTGTGTTGAAAAGGGTTTATACCCCGAGAAACTAAAAACAGCATTAATTAGACCTATTTTTAAACAAGGTGTACGTAGTGATTACACAAACTATAGGCCAATAGCCATATTGTCGGTTATAAATAAAATCGTAGAAAAGTTTATTGTAAATCAGGTTAGTGTTTTCTTGGAAGAGCACAATATTCTGACAAATGCGTAACATGGTTTCCGACGTGGACGGAGCACGGCGACAGCCTTGGCGCAGTTCGCGGATGACGTCAATGAGTGTTTGGATCAGCGGAAGCAGGTGGTGGTGGTCTACATTGATTTCAAAAAAGCATTTGACACATTGGAGCACCACCAGGTGCTCCAATGTGTCCAATGCTTTTTTCAAGCTATGGAGGAGTGCAGGGTCGCGGGACCACTGAACAGGTGGTTCCGTGCCTACCTCACAGACCGGACACTGCGAACGGTCATCGACGGCGTCGTCGGGGAGCCCAGATACGTCACATGTGGTGTGCCAACCGGATCCGTGTTTGGCTCCGTCGGTTACATCATGCATGTCAACAGCATGTGCAATGTGGTGCGTAAATGTCGCATTTATATATGTATGCTGATGATACTTGTCTAGTTTATGCAGATAAAGATTTGTAATTCAAAGTAACAGTCAGGAAGATTTTACTAATATCATCAAATGGGCTCACAACAATGGGATCATAATCAACATAAATAACCAAATATATGCGTATAAGATCTCCTTATCTTAAAAAGATCGAGCGTCCGCCGCGCATAGTGGGGCATAGCTATGAGTGTCTGCACAGTGATGGACTGACGTTGTGTGAGTGTGCAAACATTGAGGTGGTGGAGGAATACAGGAACTTGGGTTTAGTCATATATAATAAGCTTCTCATGGAAAACACACATTATGCACTTATGTGACAAACTCAGGTACGTACTTGTGAAATTTCACCACCTCAGTTTTATGCTGAATAGGGCAAATTTGTACATAGTCTACTATGCACTGGTGTACTTTATGAAACTATTAGTAGATAAAAACACAAAAAACCATTGTAAGAGTAGTGATTAGGATTACGAAAACTTATTTCTGGAATGTAAAATTCTGCCGGTTCATGAGAGGGTAGTGTTATCAGTAGCTTTAGAACAGTATTTTAGTGATAAATTTAAAAACAATATTGTACGCACAGGATTTCAAAGGAACAATAATATGAAAAGATTTGTAGTGCCCACTTGTAATAACTATTATGGTCGAAGAGGTAGACGTTTTTTAGTTTCAAGTATTTTTAATAACCTTCCAATCGATATAGACAGTTCTATCACAAAAACCTCTTTTAAAAATAAAATATATCTCTTAAATGTGTTTTGTCAAAACCTAAATGTAGTGAATATTTGAAAAAACAAAAATATGTGCTAAAAAGGAGCTACGTCTGCCAACAAACTGCTGTGTAGTTTGGCAGAGGTAATTTACTATGTACAAACAAGTATTGTTGCGAATAAATACTCATTCATTCATAATATAAATTTTATTAACTTTGCTTGGGTAGTTTTTGAGTTAGCTTCAATAATACGTATTTTTGCCCACTTAGTATGTGGATGATATATGATAAGTTCTTGTCACTGTTATTTACATAGCAGGTGTATTCAAATTTGTGTGAGGTAGGTACCACAACTAAAAAGTGAAAAATAAAAACTTTTTCCAAAAAAAACAACCGACTTCCAAAAAAACACTTCTAAGTGAAAAATAACTTTCATTTCGAAAGTTGGTGTTATTTGAATTTTCGTTTTTTGCCACCGACTTTCGAAATTAAAGTTATTTTTAGGGTTCCGTTGCCAAATGACAAAAAACGAAACCCTTATAGATTCGTCATGTCTGTCTGTCTGTCTGTCCGTATCTATTTTTTTCTGAAACCATAAGAGCTATGCTGTTGAAACTTGGTAAGTATATAATATATTCTGTGAACCGCATTAAGATATTCACACAAATATAGAAAAAAAAACAAATAATTTTGGGGTTCCCCATACTTAGAACTGAAACTCAAAATTTTTTTTTTCGTCAAACCGTGTGGGGTATTTATGGACAGGTCTTTAAAAATGATGTTGAGGTTTGAGATAAGAGATAAGAGATAAGATAATTTATTTGTCCAAAACATAAGTATACACACATGGCATGCAAGATGTTAAAATAAAATTATAGCACAGTCATGTTTTGCCTTAACGGCGTACAAATATAAACACGTTGGTTATTTTTATTACTAGGATATAAACATCAAATAGTAAAAAAAATTGTTAAAGATAATATCATTTTTTTCTAAACTGAATAGTTTGCGCGAGAGACACTTCCAAAGTGATAAAATGTGTCCCTGTAACTTCTAAAATAAGAGAATGATAAAACTAAAAAAAATATATGATGTACATTACCATGTAAACTTCCACCAAAAATTGGTTTGAACGAGATCTAGCAAGTAGTTTTTTTTAATACGTCATAAATCGTAAACCGCAATTTACCTTTCATTCAACGTTACTTGCTGCTACGGAACCCTTCATGGGCGAGTCCGACTCGCACTTGGCCGCTTTTTTTTATTAATACTTACTTACCTACCTAAAGATTTTCTTTTTTCTTACAAAAACGTTTAAAAATAATTATTTAATTTTCTTTTGTTACATGAATCACAACTGTAAGTTCATTCAAAATAAAATAATAATAACGTTTACATCAAAGTTTGGTTATTTCTTTTCTCATTGTAGGCAACTGAGGCAGTTTATTTACTTTATTATCAAATGGAATTAAAAAATACATCCTTTACCGGATTTCCCGGTAAGTATACCGATAAAAAAATATAATGTTACCTTTTATTTTACCGGTAATAAAAATGTACGGTAATTACAAGCCCTAGTGCACCCCAGTGAGTCGAAAAAATACAGTGTTGGATTTTCAACTCTCGGCACTAAGCAGGGCGTTGAAAATCCAGTGCGCCATAAAAAATTGCTCGTGCCCAGCTTAAGCTGACCTGTGTCGTGCGTCCCTGCCTGCACCTGCTGAACCGCACGCTCACCGTTCGCTCCGCGCACTTCACAGGGTGCTGGAGGCGCTGCAGGGCGAGGCGCGCGCCGGCGCGCTCTTGGCGGGCGGCGTAGCCACCGGGCTGGCGGCCGTCGACCGGTACGACACGTACGTCGCGCTCGTCACGTGAGTGTGTCTACTATACTTCCTGCTCGTAGGTTATAACACCCCCGGCAGGTGTTCAATGATTTTTTTTTCGCGCGGTGTTCGATTTTTAACGCTCGGCGTTGTGCGTTGAATGAATGCGACATACGAAGTTCTGTACTTGTGTTCCCAAGGACGCGAAAACATTGCGCGCGTTGGTCAGTATGACGTGCTGCGCCGCACAGTGGTCTGAAAATCAAGATCCATACTCATAGAAACTTAATGTCAGAAATTAATAAATAAAAATATGTTTTGTGTTTAGTACACCTCCATTTATTTTACTAATATAGTATGAAGGGTATGAGCACAAGAATAGTAGTCTTGTGGTATGAATTGCATGCGTGAGAAAAAAAAAGCAAAAATTTTCATTTCAAATTTTTTTTTGTATGGAATAAAACACTTAAAGTGCTTTTTTTCAAAACTGAATAGAACTGATGGGCTGGTACTCACATGAGCTATTGCACCATACACGGCGATCAAGATGACATACAATTCTTGTGCCTTTCGGTGCCGCTTTGCATGTAGCAAGCTTTGGAAATTTTGAATTTACAGTTGGTGATCTTTCAAATCTTTGATGGTATTAAGAAGTTACATATCGCTTTGAATATGAAAATAGTATGTAAACTAATACTCATACAAGAAGAGACAAACATACACACACACGCATACACACACCCTCTCACACACTCACAAACTTTCGCTTAGTAATATTAGTGTGATTATAAAGGCGAAACTTTGTGTGAGGGTGTGTGTGTGTGTGTATGTTTGTCTCTTCTTCACGCTCAAACGGCTAAACGGATTTGGATGAAATTTAGCACACATAAAGTTTATAACCTGGAATAACACATAGGATACTTTAGCTTGTAAGGAATAAATATGTACTAAGGATGTTTTTTCATTTTTATTTTTAAATATATGGTTTAAAGTGAAGAAAGATAAAAACATGTATTAAATAGTTAATGTAAAATACGTTTGGGGGAACTGTTAATGAAATAGTTAATATTAATACATTACAACAAAAATTACGTGCAAGAAAGGCAATAACAATAAAAGTAACGTCAAATTGTACATTGGTCAATTTAAGACTACAACAACTATTTACAGCTCCTATAACTATGATATATTAAATATTACTATTTAATTATATTACTAATTAATTTTATTAATTAATTTAATTATATTCTTTTTATTATTTTATTATAATTATTTGCTATAACTACTTATACAAAAACGATTAGCAGAGAGTATCTTTGCTGTTATGAGTCCTCTAAATCCGAGTCCAGCATTGACGCGTTAATATCAATAAATTCAACATTCTCTTTGTCTAGATCTTCATCGTCACCAATGAGAAGAGTTTCATATCATGTTTTTTAATATCTATTTTTTAATAAAAACAAGTGCTACGTCATGACATACGGTAGAGGGCTGCAACCAATCCATTATGACTATAATTTGGGAGGTGAAGTAATTACTCGTGCCACCAACATAAAGGACTTGGGAGTGACTTTCGACCGCTGTCTGACTTTTAGAGATCACGTTTCTGCCCTTGCGAAAGAATCTTTCAGACGCTTGGAATTTGTTTTGAGAAATGCTCGTGACTTTCGCAATTCAAATGTTATTAGTCTGTTGTACACTGCTCAGGTTCGAAGCAAATTCGAGTCCAGTGCCTGTGTTTGGCACCCCTATACCGCGACCCAAACACTGATGCTAGAAAAGGTTCAGAAAATATTCTTAAGATGCCTCTTCCAAAGGTTATACCATTTCTTTCCGTACTTGTACCCTACCAACTATCTTTTAGGGACATTAGGCTTTAACTCGTTAGAGGTAAGAAGAGGTCTTGATCAGCTCACGGTAGCCTGTAAGACCTTACGAGGACGTATCGACTGTCCAGAGCTCCATGGCCTTTTCTGCCGATTATTTGTGCCAGACAAATACATTGTACACCGTCAAAGCCGCCGACACAATTTGTTTACACAACTGTCATGCAAAACTGTAGCCAGAGCCGAATCCCCAGTCTGTCGTACCCTAAATATGCCAAATGCCCTTCTGACTGCCAACCTTGAATGTGATGTGTTTGCGGATGAATGGAGTAAAATTATGCGTATATGTCTGGTGTTCTGTGAGAGAAAGTATGCAAGGGAGTCCACTGTTGCATGTTAGTTTTAAATTAAATTAATCTCAATATTGTAATTGTTTCTATGTTAATTAATGTTATTGGTGTTGTACCGTTTTAATTAACTATAAATAAATAAATAAATCATCTGTAATAGGTGTATTTACTGATTTTCTCAGCACAGGTCTTATGCTGGACAGGTAGGGATCTGACGAGACAAGGAGACCATTAAAAATGTCTTCGTTTGTCGCTTTTCGACAAAATTTGCGCGAATGCTGTTCTCGGATTTTCTTGAAGTCTTTGTTTCTGGCTTCCAATGCCTCTTCAGATAATTTGCCAATGGGCATAATATTGAAGTGTTTAATAACTTCAGCACCGTGCAGTAAAAGTTTGTGGACACTCGAAGGCATGTAATACCAGCCATAGAGCTCCACATACAATTCTGCTGTTTGGCGCGCAAAGTTTTTAAACGCCTCAACATTTATGGGCTCCCCACAGGCCATCACACGCAAAAGTGTTGCAAATCTTTGGATCAAACTAGGATCCAAGCCTGTAATAGCTGCAGTATTGACAGGATTACCAAAAAATTTCCTCGCTGTGTTTCCATTGTTTGTGGTTCCGGAACCTGAAACAAAAATTATAAATGAATCAAAACTAATCCACAACTTTGTAAAGAATAAATTGAACTAACGTTATTTGAAAAAAATAAGATTTAAGAACAACGACTGTTATCATAACTCACCTTGTTTAACGATGTCTACTAGGAGGCCCATTTCATCACGGAACTTCTGTTGTATGGTTTGTTTTCTACTCTTCAATGACTCTTTGCTGTCTGCATCGCTGGCTTGCCATGTTTTGAAGTCTAGTCTATACGAAATATGGAGTAGGCACTCCATACATCTAATCCAAGCATGAAGTGTAGATAAACCATACTGATATATATCTGTTGAAACAGGTTTTCTGGAAAGAAAGTGAATTAATTAATAAAAAGATACACAGCATTACGGTAATCTGAAATATATCAAATTATTCAAAACTTACTCTGAGATCTTCTCTAACTTATTAATTTCCGAAGACAGATGTCACAAGTCTGCGTTGAAGTATTTGACAGTTGCGAAGTGATTTTACCATCTATCATGGTCATAAGCATTGAGTGCTTAACAGTATGAATTCCCATAATAGACGGCTCCAGTGCTGCAATCTCAGCTTCAATCAAAGCCTGTTCTTCCTTAATATTTAATTGGTTTTCATTTGCAAATTTAAAATAGAGCGGTCTGCAGAACATTGTGAAAGATGGCTTTGGATTCTCCCATAACTTTTCTTTACCACAAACTAAGCGCAGAGGCACAAAAGAACACATACAATTGCTTGAATCATCTTCACCCGCCATAGTTTGTTTGTACAAACTTTGCCCTGAAGCACCATCAAAGCCCCACTTGCATATCAATGTTAGCTCTTTGCCATCTAGCGAAGATTCCAAACGTAGGAATTTCCCAAATCTAGCAACAGTTGTGTCCAAAATCGCTTGAAGCTTTACTTTTACCCCTCTTTCGGTGATTTCTATGGTGTCTTTTGGTGGGTAACAGTCCTTCTTTGCCTCTAAGATAGCAGTATTATGAAGGATTCCTTCCTGTATAGTAGTATTCCTTCATCTTTTGCACAAGCTCTTAATGTTGTATACTGCCATTTTGAAAGCTTCAATGAAGTCAGAATTCCTAAAGCTTTATCAGCGGAATATATGGGCATAGCTTTCTTGGACTTCAACAATTCCTTTATCTTTGTAGCCTCTTCGGGATGCTCTGTGATCAATTTTATTATATCTGCTACATTTTTGTTATCTGCACTTAAACCAGTTGCATAAGCAAGGCTTTCAGTGCTATGCGTGAGGAGCTTTTCCACTCTTCTTCTCTTCTGTAGCGGGCTTAACTCCGAGAACATTTTTCTTGGACTCACAACAGTTGATGTTCCAACACTGCACGTCTCCGGTTTGTATGATGTTGATGCACCCTCATTTACACCGAAGTCAAAACTGGAACATGGTTGCATGCTCTTCTAACACTAAAGAAGGTGTCATCTTGTCCTTCATGAACTCAGGCCATTTTATGTCTTCTTGCAGCCATGTCTCATACTTTTTTATGAAAGTATGTCTCGTGCGATTACACGAGATCCGTTTCTTCCTCAACGAACACACATATGAGTCTAACAGAATTGTTTCAATTCTTTATTTTCGTTTTCTGACAAATCAACGGCATTGAAAAAAACTTCATATTATACACTGGGCTGTGAGAAACAGCTATTGTTAGCCACAAACATAAAAATATCCAAATTGGTACTAAAACCTTCCATCATAACACGAAAACAAATCGAACGTAGTAAGTATTGTAAGCGCGCACAAGTGCAAAGAGTTACTGAGTGAAGTTAGTTTAAATGTCCTATTTATATTATAACTACCCTCATTAACGCTCGCTGTCCCACAATGCTTATTAAATTAAAATTCAACAATAATGACGGTGATTAACAAATGAGTTATTTCGTGAAATTAATTTTGTAGTAAAATGTAAATAATCTACATCGTTTTCTAATATTTTCATTATAAAAGTCATAAGCAGGTTATTAACTAACGACAATATCAGTTATGTGGTTGGTTACTTCATTTAATTATGTCAAAGATTTGAAAGATCCAACCACCAACTGTAAATTCAAAATTTCCAAAGCTTGCTACATGCAAAGCGGCACCGAAAGGCACAAGAATTGTATGTCATCTTGATCGCCGTGTATGGTGCAATAGCTCATGTGAGTACCAGCCCATCAGTTTTATTCAGTTTTGAAAAAAAGCACTGTAAGTGTTTTATTCCATACAAAAAAAATTAAAATATTTTTTTTCTCACGCATATTGCTACTCATACCCTTCATACTATATTAGTAAAACAAAAGGAGGTATACTAAACACAAAACATATTTTTATTTATTAATTTCTGACGTTAAGTTTCTATGAGTATGGAGCTTGATTTTCAGACCACTGTGCGCCGGCTCGTAGTGTGCGGACGTGCCGCATGCTCAATGTCGTAATAAAACATTGGAATAATCCGTCAGTTCTGGGTATAGGTAGGTATTTCGGTGGAGTTTATCATAAAGAAAGTAAGTAAACTTTAAACGAGTTTAATTTGAGTAAACACAATACAAGAAACATGCTATTTAATTGATAATTATTATAATTTTTCAGGATAGAACTTAAATAATTGTATAGCGTCAAAAATTGGCATTATAAATATAGTTAGTTATTAAAGGGATGCATCCAAAACTTTATTTGCGGTCTCCTGAAATGTTCTTAGAAATAGTTTTATTAGCGTAGCGTTGCGCTGTCGCGTCTCGCCTGTTTGCGTAAGCCTTAATATTAAGTAGCCGGCGTCTAATCCTTACAAAAATATGTCACTTTGAGTTTGTAATTATGGTTCCATTATGGCAAGGATGGGGTCTTGCGTCGTGATTTCCTGTACCCTAATTACATAATACACGATCAATCACATTCGTTTCGATTCGAATCAGATTGCTAATCCATTGCTTAAAAAGTTGGAAAAAAAAACTGCTAACAACGTAAATAATGAATGTTGTTGAACTGTTAAAATTAAACAAATTTGTCATAATCGTTTACGTAATTAGGGTACAGGTCGGGACCAAGTGTTTTATTTATTGGGATGTATTTAAGCACTTTAAAGATGAAAACAGCTATAAATTTGTATATCAGCACTTTAAAATAATAATACATCTATTATTAATTAAAAATATGCTTAGCTTTAAAATTAATTGAATGAACTATAAAAATAATGGTTTGCACACCAATTACATTAATTAACATAAAAACATAAAAGGAACCTACATAATATTGACAATAAAGGCTTGTGCAGACCAGCGCGACACGCGACGCTACACAAAGGCACCGCTCGTCGCGCGACGAGCGGTGCCTTTGTGTCGCGTCGCATGTCGCGCCTGTTTGAAAGAGCCTTAATATTATGTTGTAGGTATATAATTTAATTTAAAACTAAAATGGAACAGTGGGACTCTCTTGCGTACTTTCTCACACCAGATACATACGCATAATTTTACTCTATTCATCTGTAAACACATCAAATTCAGGGTTGGCAGTCAGAAGGGCGTTTAACATCTTTGACCGAGCGAGCGAAGCGTCTCTGCTTCAAGTCTGGCAAAATTTGCTTTCGTGTGTCAGTTTGTTGGTACTCCTCTACAGGTCGTATTTTACAACCGATCTGCATGAAACTTGGTAAATATACAAGTCGTAACTATAAAGATTTTTTTCCGTCATCGGGGATTTTTGATTGGAGGGGATCTACTTCCTCCAAAATGGGCAAAAAGGGGCTTCAGGATATCTCCACCTTATGAGATCCGGTTTCGATTGTTCTTTTTTTATTGATAAGGGGTTTTAGTTAGGTAATTGGTCTCATACAAATTTGGTGAAGATCTGATGAAGATCTTCGGCGTGATGAGCAGTATAACTCCTCAAAATGCAGTAAATTGCTCATTTTTAGATTTCTACCAGTAGAATCGGCAATTTAATTACTAGGTAGGAATTGATGGAGCACCTGGGCTGGGACCACCACAAAACTAGAGAATTCTGAAAAAATAAACTGAATTCTCTAATAACGAGGCTTTAACCATTGACATATTAATGTTAGTTTTACAATACTTAAAGTTACTAGATGGCGCTACTGTGCACCGCTAAAAACATGGTAAATATCCCGTTTTAAATAACTTTAGTGGTACCTATAAAAATGGTTGTGTTCGCGAGGTCTACTGTTCGCAGAACTACTGGCGACAGAACTACTAGCGACGAAGTACGACAGACTGGGGACTCGGCTCTGGCTACAGTTTTGGATGACGGTTGCGCAAACAGATTTTGCCGACTTCACCGAGTTAAAGCAAGGAAGCAACGTTCCTAAAAGATAGTTGGTAGATGGTACATGGAGGGAAAGAAATGGTGTATCCTTTGGAAGAGGCCTCCTAGGAAGGTTTTCTGTACCTTTTCAAGCATTAGTGTTTGGGTCGTGACATAGGGGTGCCAAACACAGGCACTGGACTCGAGTTTGCTTCGAACTAGAGTGGGTTATAACAGCCTAGTAATATTTGGATTTCGAAAGTTACGAGCATTTCGCAAAACAAATCCCAGGCGCCAGAAAGAATCCTTTGCAGGGTTAGAAGAGTGATCTTTAAAAGTCAGACAGCTATCGAAAGTCACTCCCAAGTCCTTTATGTTGATCACCACCAAAACTATAGTCGTAATGGATTTGTCGTAACCCTCTACCGTACACCATGACAGCACTGGCTTGTATAAAAAAATAGCTTGTTCAGAATGCTCCACTCATAAATGGCGTCAATATCCCTTTGTAAAAGTTTGTAATCCTCGTCCATTCGGATTTGTGCAACCAGCTTTAAGTCGTCGGCAAACTTAACGTTACCTAGTTATGGGGTCAGGAACAGAGGCGGCCCGAACACTATACCTGACTCATGTCACGCCCGAGCGTTTATTATAAGACTTGGACTTGAAGCAGCCATGTTTTACAAACTGGTTGCGATCGCGCAGATATTTATTTATTTTTCCTTTATTTCTTTTAAGTACAAACCGTTTACATTTTTAAATATTTTTTGTATAAAAGAATTTAAAAAAACATTTCAAAATATAAAAAATAGTGGCCCATCGGCATCAGTGAGTCAAGAGAGCAGTGGTAACGGCCGCGACTTACGAGTTGTAGGTCGTAGGCTCGAACCCATATAGGCGCTTTACTTTGTGTAAATTATTTCATCACCACTGCTCTCAAAACGGTGAAGAAAAACATTGTGAGGAAACCGGCATGTCCTAGAACCGAAAATTCGGAGACATGTCAAAGTCAAATAATTTATTTCAATTATGCACAAAAAGGCACTTTTGAACGTCAAAATTTACAAAAAATAGAATTGGTTCTTGTAGTCTTCCCTTCCAAAAGGTAGTTTTCGTATGGAGAAGAATGGGCAAGAAACTCCACCGTTACTCTTTTAAAAATGTTTTACAATATTTTGTATACATTAATTATATAATTATATGTGAAGACGATGCACCTGAAATAAGTTTACTATACCACAATAGGTAAAAATAATTAAAATGCAATAGACTAAAATGAACCAATGACAGAAAAAATAATTATGTAGTGGATACATGGTGTTCATATATTTACAAGCATTGTAAAAGTAGGTAGGTACCTATACGATATTCCTAAAAAAATTACAAGTAATACTAATAAGTCAGTGTGTGAGTTCAAGTAATCACAGAATGTAAAATAAATGTTATAATAATTAATTACACAGTTAAATTAGCAACCAGTTTGATTTTGTCTAGACTCTAAATTGTCCTATGGAGCTAGACCAGCATGCTTCCAAACATTCTTATCTAGGATATAATCCTCTAATTTGTAATATGATTGTTAGTTTACAAAGAGTACTTTTACAGATATTTACACAAGATATTTTGTTGTAACATTTAACACAGTACCCCATAAAAGATGTTTGTACTTTAGATAATCTGAAAAATGGTTGATCTATTTTATCTTTATTTCTAGTATTAAAATTATGTCTATCACTTATTTTATTAAAAAGGTGTAGATTTTTCCTTACATTTTGAATTGGCAAGGTACCGTCATAATATTAATCTATTTGAATAATTCCCTGAGAGATTCAAACGACATAGATTATAAATGGCTCTGACAGCTCTTTTTTGTAAAATAAAGATGGATTCAATGTCAGCAGCCCGACCCCACAGTAACACAGTAAAATGCCATATGACATAATGCTGTGAAAGTAGCTAAAATAGACCAAACGCGCGGTTTCTACATCTGTTAACTATCTTATCTTTCTAACAGCATAAGCGGCTGAGCTTAGCCGCCCCGCAAGAGATGATAAATGAGGTCCCCATTGTAATTTCTCGTCTAGCGTGATTCCTAGGAAGAATGTTTGATTAATAAATTCCAGTTTTTCTCCATTCAATATGATGTTACATTCGCTAGTTTTAACATTCGGTAATTTAAATCGAATGCATTTGGTTTTTTTCCCATTTAGTACCAAATTATTTACCGTAAACCAATCTTGGACCTGAAGAATAGAGTTATTCACGTCGTTAAGATTTTGTGACCGTCATCGGTCTATTTTAAAGATCAATAACGTGTCATTTGCAAGTAACACCATCTTCGGTTGATTTTGAAGTAATTGGGGTAAATCATTAATGTAAACTAAAAAGAGGAATGGACCCAATATCGAACCTTGAGGAACGCCCATTGCCATTTCAGACCCCAACGAGTTTACGCCGTTTACTTGAACTTTAATCTTTCTATCTAGATATGATCTTAGTAAATCAAGAGCTGTATTCCTAATCCCATAGTGTTCTAGTTTTAGCACAAGTTTTTCATGGTTTACGCAATCGAACGCCTTCGAGAGGTCGCAAAAGATTCCAATGGCATCTTGTGCTTCTTCTCAGGCATTCCTATGTGGGTAGGCGTGACATATATACGTAATTTTGTAGCTTCCTTAGTTAATATTTATTTTAAAATAGTAATTTGTTCTTTTTCACTATATTTATGTGCTAATCACTAATAAAATCACCTTCGCTCGGAACTGTCCTTTCACTTTAACTCATCAACAACCACAACACTTGAAATTTTCCAACTAAGCATGGACAGCAAGTTTGTGCACAGTATGGAGGAACTAGAAAAGCTGTTTAGCTCCCGCATGAGTGAGTACGAAGAAAAGCTGCAAAAAGCTACAACTGGAGCTGACCCTGCACACTCGGATTTTGCTGCGCTGTCCCTGGACTTCATTGAATTTAAATCTTTTGTTTGCAAAACATTCTCTCACTTCAAAACTCAGATTGAACTCCTGTCGTTGAGCCTGGACACTCATGAGACTGCGATGCGTAGAAAAATCTTACTGTTTCACGGTATTCCTGAGAAACCAAATGAAAAGCTGTGCGATTCGATTCTCCAGATTCTATCCAAACAACTATTGATTGATGACATTAAATCGGATCATTTAAATTTGTGCCACAGACTAAAATAGGGTAAAACCAGACCAGTACTGGTACGATTTAAAGAAATGGAGCATCGTCGGTTAGTTTGGGACAGTAAAACTTCACTCAAGGGGAGCGGCATCACTATATCAGAGTTTCTGACTAAGTCACGGCACCAGGTATTTATTGCTGCTCGCAAGCACTTTAGTATCAACAGCTGCTGGTCTGCAGAGGGAAAGGTTATTATCTTGACGCCTGACAAGTTACGCCGGAAGATAGCGACCATGGGTGAGCTTGAATCGTTAATCGCGCTATTTCCGGCTGCCGACAGTGCTGCCGCACCCAATGGTCCCCTGCCGGCCGCTTCCACCTCGTCAGCCGCTGCATCTACATCGCCTGTAACAGCAACCCCCAAACGAAAGACTGTGAGGAAGGCTCGTCGCTAAGTTTACTCATTTAGATTGCATGTTTTACATTGTCCGCTTTGTGATTTGTGTACTGTCGGTACACGTTATAATTTGATTTTCCGTTTTATTAATCTACCCATAGCATTTACTTTTCGCTTCACTTTTTCTCACAACCTGTTGGCCGGTGGATGATTATTATTTTTGTTGAAGTAACGTGACGTGACGTTTATCCATCAGTGTCATTTTTAGTTCTGTTTGATGTTATGTTTTGTTACATTCTGCGTTTTTACTCACAACGGAACGGAGACGGTATATGCGTTTGGGGCATTGAAATAGGTTTGGGGTGAGAGGATGTTTGTGCAAATCCATGTTGCCATTTTTTCATAGTTTGTATCCAATTGTTGAGGATGTTATTCTCGTTAGCTAATTTTTATTTTGTATGTTTTCTGGTAATCATGAGTATATTATTTCCTTCTCTTTTTATATAAATAACTAGTTCTTAAATGGTTTGTTAAAATCTCTACCAACTACAGCAAATAGGTGCTTTTATTGGTTTAGCGTATTTAATTGTTATTATTGTTTTGTTTTTATGCACTAAGTAGTTTTAATATTTTCTTTATTTCATTTATAAACATATAATTTACATTTTTAAATATTCTTATAAAATGATTAAAAAAAACATTTAAAAATATAAAAAATAGTAGCCCACCGGTGTCGGGAACAGGGTCCAAGCCACCGATGGTCAGGGCTCCTGAGAGAGGAACCTCCTAACAATACGCGCCGTGTCCAGGAGTACCGCTTTCTGGATCAAGCCCTTGATCCAGCTGCTTAACGAGAGCCTCCTCAGGTGTTGGTCGAGGCTCTTGGCTATTATGCCATTGTGGCCGTCACGACTATCGGCACAATGATTGCTGTATCCACATCCCACAAGTCGACAACCTCGTGAGCTAGGTCAAGATACTTAATCTGTTTATCTTTTTCAGCTTTCACGAGGTTCTCGTCATGCGGGACCGCTATATCAATAATCATTGTGCGACGCTCTAATCGATCTATCACCACTATGTCTGGCTTACTGGCAACAATAGTCCTGTCAGTGATGATAGATCGATCCCAATACAACGTGATATTGCCATTTTCGAGGACTGGGTCGGGCACATATCTATAGTACGGTACTTCCGATTCCACAAGACTGTATTTCAGAGCAAGTTGCTGGTGGATAATCCTGGCTACAAGGTTGTGCCTATGTAAGTATTCTCCGTTAGCCAGACGAGAACAGCCAGAAATAATGTGTCGGATTGATTCTCCGGGACGGTGGCATGCCCGACAGATGTCAACCGTGCCGTCCTTCACAATATATTTCCGGTAGTTGTTCGTCATCATAACTTCGTCCATAATCGCAAAGACAAAACCTTCGGTTTCCCCAAAGAGGTCACCGAATCGGAACCAGGATACGGACGCTAACAGGTCTACATCGGGCCCATGTAAGGCCCGGTAAAAACGCCCGTGAAGCTCTTTGCACTGCCATACCTCCCTGCGGTCATTAGTATCTAATACTATAGGTTTGCGCCAGTTCTCGTTAGCCAAGGATAGCGGGGTGAGGCCCTTGTCCACTGAGACTACATCTCGGTGCATCCCCACGTCGGTTTCTAGGAAGTATTCCCTGAGACTGCATACCTCACGGTTGTGCAGGGTCTTAGCATTTAAGAAACCTCGACCTCCGCACTTCCGTGGGATATACAGTCTAATCACCGATGAACGTGGGTGATGCATCCGATTTGCGGTCAGCAGTGTGCGGACCCTCTTATCCAGGGCGTCAAGTTCCGTCTGAGTCCATTTGAGTATGCCGAAAGAGTACATCAAAACTGGCATGACCCAACCGTTGAAGGCTTGTTTCCGCCTGATAAAAGACTATTTAATACTTTATTCAGGTGGCTAAAGAAGCGCTCCTTCAGCGATTGCTTCATGCCAGCAGCGTTGATACCTAAAGCTTCCGACATACCCAAATACCTGTAGGTTTCGATTGAGGAGAGGGATCTTAGGTGTATGGAATCCGAGAGGTGGGTTCCCACGGATTCCACAATCTCCCCTCGTTTTACATGCATGACCGCACATTTGTCCACACCAAATTCCATCCTGATGGCACTACTGAAAGTTTCGGTTACTTTCAGTAGCTCCAGCAGTTGCAAATTGTTGGGGGCAAAGAGTTTCAAGTCGTCCATGTAAAGGAGGTGAGATATAACCTGACCACCTCTCCTCAATCGATAACCCAGCCCTGAATCCTCCAGCAGTGTGCTTAGAGGATTCAAGGCTAGGCAGAACCAAAGTGGACTCAAACTGTCACCCTGGAATATACCTCGCTCGATCCTTATCGGTTCGCTATTCCTCAGGATATGTCGACACCCTGGATAGTGAAGCACCGTCCTCCATTGCCCCATACATGACATCAGGAAGATGCGTAGAGTTGCATCTACTTTATACAACTCCAGCACCTTCATGAGTCATGTATGTGGCACCGAGTCGTAGGCCTTCTTATAATCTATCCAACATGTCGACAGATCCCTTCGGGAACGACGAACCTGCTGGCTAATGGCCATATCGATGAGGAGTAGTTCCTTAGTACCGCGGGACCCGCTCCTACATCCATTTTGAGAGGCAGACATGATGGAGTTGGTGTCTATATGTCTGTTAATTTTAGCTCTCAAAATGGATGTAAAAACTTTATAGACCGTCGGTAGACAAGTGATCGGTCTATAATTTTTGGGTTCCGCAGTACTACCTGATTTATGGAGCAGGTGGGTTATTCCTGTCGTTAGGAACTGGGGCAGCGACCCTGACTCTAAAGCTGACTGGAACTGGGATGCCAAACGGGCGTGCGACCTTTGGAACCATTTTATCCAAAAATTGTGCAGCCCGTCCGGCCCTGGTGATTTCCAGTTAGGTAACGGACGGACTGCGTGAGCTACATCTTGGGGGCTGATGGTGAGTGCCCCCATTTCCGGTATTTGTCCAGTCCAGTCTCCTTCGGTGTGATTGACAGGCGCCGACCATATGCTTCGCCAGAACGAGCACATGGCGTCATCATCCGGTAGGCGCGTGTCAATCACACTTTTGTCCGGTCGCTCCCAAGCCCTGTAAACCCACCTTTCATCGCTCTGGAATGTGCGATTTTGAGTGTACCACTCCACTCTCCGCCTGTACCGTCGAATGCGATTTGCCCATGCACAGATCTTCTGCTTCAGGAAGTCGATACGCTCTGTGACGCGGGTCAAATAATCTCGAGAGCTAATTTCAGTTCCCGAGAACGCCCGCTTCACAAAGCGCATCACTCTAGGGCGAGTATTGCCCTCCCTGAAGCAGATTAGCTTGCCGATGAGTACTCTAGCCTCACCGATACGACGCTCAATCCTGCACTGCCAAGCTGGTACAGCTGGTTTTGGTCGTGGAGCTCTGTTACTGTTGGCAAATTTAACTTGAGCTACACGACATGCTGCCACAGCTGCACAGTACAAGATCGAGTGGGTATCGGCGAGGTCTTTGCTGCCGTCAAAACAGTTTGACAGAAGCGAGTCTAGAGTACACACCAGCGCCTTGTTTTTCTTGTGCATGGGCAAACGAGGTAGTTGTGGTCTAAGTCCAGGCGGAATAGAACGGTACTCCCGAAAAGCATCCTCCAGAGCGCTCGTCAATCGTGCATTGCATTGGGAACTCACGGATATAACCCCGTCATCATCCTCTTCACCAACGCGGTCGGGTCGCGGTGAAGAACTGGGTAAATTTTGCAATTGCACCGCGACCAGTGGCGAAGTAGGTGTAATATGGTTATTCCGTGATTCGAGGCGTAGTCGATCAAGTACGGCGTCATCCAGCATATGGTTACGCTGGATGACCCGCACCTGATCCGACAGTCGTTGCGCCGACACGTTGATAGCTGGTTCAAGCACCTGAAACAGAGAGAGCATCCGACCACGGTACGCAGTCAGGTTAGTTCCCCCCTCTGTAGCCCCAAAGTAGGTATGCGCGCATGACATTTTCATTGACAGTTTGTGTCCACTTCATGCGCTGCACACTTCCACCGGGAGCGGGGACCCTATCAGAGGCCGGTGGGCCTCGGAGTCCTAAGCTGGCCGGTGGTCGGCCTCTTCCGCGCCGACGTACTGGTGGTGGTGTCGTCGGCGGCGAGAAGTATTCGTCGCTCGAGCTCGACGCAACTGCAGCGGCCGGTATCACTGGACTCACGTCTGGAGCAGGATCCGGCAACTGCGAGGCGGAGCTGAGCGACGAACCCGAAGATGTCGGGTGTGTGTTTTGTATCAATCGTCGTGCCCGACTTCGCGTCAGCATTGCATTCTTCTCCGTCTATACTTTTACTTCTTAGATCAGGGTGGTGAATCTTTTGGTTTTGTTGCCCATTTTGGTTTCCTCTGGGGTCATTTTGGTCTCACATTTCACAACTTCTTTTCATATTTAATTGGTAAAAATCAAAGAAATCGGTAAAAAAACTATAAATATAAAACGGAGAGAAAAAATTCATGTCAGTCGGCTTGACAGTCGGGCCACAGATTTAATATTTTATTCTTACTTTATTTATTTTTATAGATTATATTTTATTCATATATATATATATATATATGTATATTATTAATTTTGCAAGCTATAATCGATGCGAACCTTGATGTAAATTTTTTCTCTTGTTCTTCCTCTTCCAGCAGTTTCCTTAGTGCGGCAAATGGTTCTCTCTTCTCACTCTTGGCGATCAGATTTCCACTTTGCTTTCCCACCTCCCCAATAATCTCAACATAGCCCACATTAATGCCCAGAGTGTTCCATGCCATTACTCTGATCTTCTGGCTTCCATTAACAGTGCACATTTAGATGCTTTGCTGATCTCCGAGTCCTTCCTCAAACCCTCTCTTTTATCTAAACACTATGCCCTTCCTGGCTTTGTTCTTATACGTAATGATAGAACTGGAAAAGGAGGTGGTGGTGTTGCCATTTACTTGCGTACTGATATTCCCTACAAGATTATCAGCACATCACCATCTTCCTACTCGGGGTCTGCGGAGCATCTATTTCTTGAAATTTCCTTGCACCATGTTAAAATGCTCCTTGAAGTGATGTACAGCCCTAACCTTACTATCGATTACTTTGATTCCTTTGATTCGCTTTTAAATGATTTCTGTCCCTCTTATGACCATGTCCTTGATGGACGATTTTAATACTTGCCTTCTTAAAAATGACAGTCGTATTTACAAACTTCAATGTATCTTATCTTCTTTTAACCTTAATATTCTGCCTCTTTCTGCTACTCATCATTTTCCTAACTGCACCCCTTCTCTTTTAGACCTGATGATTGTCTCTAATTCTAATAATGTATCTGTCCACGGACAGCTTACTGCTTGCTTTTCTTACCACGACTTCATCTTTATGTCTTACAGGATCCGCCCTCCCAAGCGTAAGCCTCAATATATTTTCCTTAGGAACTACAAGGGCATATACCTGGAGGCATTGCTGCGTAATGCTGTTAGCATCGACCCGACAGACGTCTCGGAGAGCTCTTACGATATGGCTCACATTTTTAACAGTTCAATACTCAGCTTATACGATCGTCATGCCCCTATCCGTCGAGTCAAAGTCAAGTATGTTCCAGCTCCTTGGCTTACTCCTGCTATTAAGGATATGATGGCATGTAGGGATAGAGCTAAAAGGAGGAAAACGCTGTCCTTCCGAGCGCAACTTGAATGCGTTTAAGTTGCTGCGTAATCGCTGCAGTCGTATGTGTAGAGATGCAAAGAGACGCTACTTCCATAATTCTCTCGACAACCGAAACTCTTCTGAAGTCTGGAAGTTTCTAAAATCTGTCGGCATTGGTAAATCTCCAGTTGCTTCCAGTAATGACATTGACGTGTGTGCTCTTAAAAAGCATTTCTAACATCCCCCTGTTACGTTAGATCCGCACGTCAAACTTGCTACTTTAAATAAACTTTCCAGTTTGCCAGTGCCACAGTGTCCTTCTTTCGAGCTAAGTCCTGTGTGTGAAAGTGAGGTCAAAAAATCAATTTGTGCTATTTCCTCATCTGCAGTTGGTAATGACAATCTTTGCTCTAGAATGATTTCTCCTATCCTTCCCACATTACTTCCTATATTGACTCACATTTTTAATTTCTCCTTGTTTTCTTGTACTGTTCCCGAGGCCTGGAAACAAGCCCATATCATCCCTTTACCCAAAATTCCTAACCTGGTCTCACCGTCCGATTTTCGACCCATTTCTATCCTCCCTTATCTCTCTAAAGTTCTTGAGCATATTGTTCATCAGCAACTTTCTGCCTTTCTATCTTCGAATGACCTTCTTAGTCCTTTTCAATCTGGTTTTCGACCTGGTCATAGCACAGTTACGGCTCTTTTGAAGGTTACTGATGACATCCGCTGGGCTATGGACCACAAATCTCTCACCATGCTTGTTCTGCTGTATTTTAGCAGTGCCTTTAACTCTGTCGATTTCGACATCCTTCTAGGAATCCTTAAATCTTTAAATTTTTCTGCTTTTACTGTTAGTTGGTTCAAATAGAGTCTGTGTTTTGTATTGTTATTAGAGTTTAGATAATATATAAGTTAGGTTTTATGACCTAAATGTAAATATTCGTAAGCTCTACAGAACGTATAGCTCCATCTCTTTCTCCCACTGAACTAATATTAAAATAATACTGCTTTTGAGCTGGTGGTAGGCCCCTGAACTTATTTATACCTTACCAACTTTGTATGTACTATATCCAACGCATATATGTCTTTGTCTTTGTAGTAATATTTAATAATAAAAGCAAAATTAAAAATTTTGAAAAATTCCACGACGGTTAAAATGTAATTGAAAAAGGATAAATTTTTTATGTATTTAATATGTAGCAGCTAATATAAAATATATTACTGCAGCGCCCTCTAGTGAATTACTACCGTAACAATCTATTTAAGAACCCTCACTAATCAACCATTAACTGCATCAAAACCGGACTAGTAGTTTTAGTTTTGCACAAACAAATGTTTACTGCAGCGCCCCCTGGTGAGTTGTCACCATAACACCTATCTAAGAACATGCACCAATCAAACCCAAACCCATAACTGAAAACTGCATCAAAATCGGACTAGTAGTTTTGGAGAAACATGGCAACATGGATTTGCACAAACAATGTTTGCTGCAGCGCCTCCTGGTGAGTTGTCACCGTAACACCTATCTAAGAACATGCACCAATTAAACTTGAATCAATAACTGAAAACTGCATCAAAATCGGACTAGTAGATTTGGAAAAAAATGGCAACATGGATTTGCACAAACATCCTCTCACCCCAAACGGATATACCGTCTCCGTTCCGTCGTGGGTAATAATAAATTAGACGTGGAAGAGTGATTTGGAAGGAATCTGTGTTGCTCTTCAATTCAAATTCAAAATATTTTATTTCACATAAACCTACATGGGCACTTATGAAACGTCAGAAGCTAGGTGCACGGTTCCAATTGGTCGTTTCCTATGGAGAAGAGCCGGCAAGAAACTCCACGGTTACTCTTTTAAAAATAATTGGCTTTTACAATACTTTCAAATAACAGTGTTAATAGGTATGGGAGGACAGTGTAGGTCTTTCAATAAGTACTAAGTACTTAGCAAAATAGAAAATGGTCTACAATCTACTAATCCTACAGCGTTCTCACATTCACAAAATAGAAAAGAATCTATACAAAAGATAAATAAATTAATAAAACTAAAACCTATTTTAATAAAACGCAATTATATGATTGCTATTACAACTGTAATCAATCTGAATAATTATATTATCATGTCCACAAAAGTCACTAATAAAGAGTTGAAATTAAATCGTAGGTATATAATGTCAAATAATAGAATAAATATGTCAAGGACGAATGTAAAAAATAAAATAAACATGGTAATTTGGGAGCAGTTAATAGACTCTTACTTATTTATGCCGTTAATGAGGTACCAGGGAAGCCACATGTGCAGAAGGAACTATTGCCAAACTTCCTTGTCTTCAACGTAGTCTTTAATTTTATAATATGCGTTCTTGATAAGGACACGTTTTTGAACTTCCCATCGCTAAGTTCTATCACCAACTTTGGCAACTTGTTATAAAAGCGGACACTGTTTATAAGAAATGACTTGCTTGTTTTAGTTAATCTAAATTTGGGTATCACAATTTCATGTCGACTGTATTTATATTATGGAAATCGCTTCTTATTTTGAAAAGTCCTAAGTTTTTGCGAACATACATAATACTTTCTAAGATATAAAGAGAAGGCAAAGTCAGTATATCAATTTCTTTAAATTTATCTCTAAGGGACTCGCGAGGACCCATTTTATAGATCGCGCGGATTGCCCTCTTTTGTAAAATGAAAATCGAATCTACGTCAGCTGCCGATCCCCACAGCAGGACGCCATAAAACATAATACTGTGGAAATAAGCAAAGTATACTAACCTAGCTGTGGCTATATCAGTCAACTGCCTTATTGTTCTTACTGCATATGCAGCTGAACTTAATCTACCTGAAAGAGTTCTAATGTGGGCGCCCCATTGTAATTTTGAATCTAAAGTAATTCCTAAGAATATAGTTTCCGTTATTGCATCTAGTTTTTTGCCATCAAGTTTTAGATTTAGACCTACTTGAGGTACATTTGGTAATGAGAACCTAATACATTTAGTTTTGTTCGCATTAAGTAAAAGATTATTAGCTGCGAACCATTTTGAAAGTACAGCCAGACTATCGATGACATGTAAGACATCTGTATCTTTCCTGTCTATTTTAAAAATAAGAGAATTGTCGTCAGCAAATAGAATTATATCCGATAAGTTAGCCATCATGTAAGGAAGATCATTTATATAAACTAGAAATAAGAAAGGGCCGAGAATTGAACCTTGAGGCACGCCCATTTTAACTAGAGACCCCGAAGACGTCGCCCCATTAACATTTACTTTTTGCTGCCTGTTTGATAGATAGGAAAGAACAAGATCAGCAGCTTGTCCACGAATTCCGTAGTGGTGTAATTTACAGATCAGTGTATTGTGGTCAACGCAGTCAAACGCTTTTGAGAGGTCACAGAAAATGCCAATTGCATCCTGGGACTTCTCCCAGGATTCCAAGATGTGACTGATGAGTTTTACTCCTGCGTCAGTCGTCGACCTACCTTTCGTGAAACTAAACTGGTGACTATGTAAAATCCCATTCGAATTAAAATGTGACAACATCTGGTCTAGCATGATTTTTTCATATATTTTACTCAATGCTGGTAGCACAGATATTGGTCTATAATTAGAGGGATCACTCTTACTACCCGATTTGAAAATTGGTACTACTTTACTATGTTTCATTAAATCAGGAAACGTACCGCTATCTAAACATTGATTAAATATGCCTGTTAGGACAGGGGCAATTGTGTCAATGATATCTCCAAGAACCTTAACGGAAATCCCCTATAAGTCTTCAGTGTTTTTTATTTTAAGACTTTTAAATGCTTTTTTAATTGTGACAATAGAAATGGGCTTGAATTCAAAACTTGAAATGTCCTTACTGAAATTTTCTTTTAAAAGGGATTTAGCTACTGATGATGTCGGGAGAGATTTCGTAACCTCTATTGGGATGTTGGTAAAGAAATTTTATAGTGTCTCAGCAACTTTTAACTTATCTGAAATGGTTTCATTATCAATTTTTAAAGACAATTAATTCTGATCTCGCTGTTTTGTGTTTCCAGTTTCTTTGTTAATTATCTGCCACACAGCTTTTATTTTATTTTTAGAAATATTAATTTTGCTACTTATTAATTTAGATTTAGCTTGGGCGCAGACTCTTTTAAACTACTAGCTTCCGCGAACCAGATAGTCGGAAAAAAATGTTAAGAATAGACCAGCCGAGAAATTTTGGATGTTTGTTAATCAACACGCCTTAATAGCTGAACCAAGCTCTGTGTAGCTGCGTCGCAGCCTGCGCTCGTGGCCAATATCGGCCTCGTCTAAAGGCTCTTTCAGACAGGCGCTACATAAAGGCACCGCACGTCGCGCGACGAGCGGTGTCTTTGTGTCGCGTCGCGTGTCGCGCTGGTCTGCACAAGCCTTTCCTCTATCCTACTCTTTACTCCCTACCCTGCAAAATCTGAAAAACTGTGCTGTGCTGCGTCACCTGCGTCTGAACATACGCTTAGCCTGACGGAGGCGCATATGTTGGATCATTTAGCTCCCTTTAAAATGGTTGAGCTGAATGGTGCTGATCCATGCGTCATGTTCGTGAACGGGCGCCGTCAGTTGGAACTGGTCATCTGTTAGCTGCAGCCATGGCTTACTTCTTTTTTTCTTTTTGTTGTTTATTTGTATTTGCTGTACTTTGGGCGCTTTTTACGTGTTTATTTTTTTGTTTTACATCGTTTTCACATAAAATTATTAAATTCAACATTAATCCAGTAGGGACTGGTCATCTCTTAGCTGCCACGGTTTATTTTAAATTATTTAAATTTTTGAATTGATATTATATTTTTATTACGGACGCTTTTAACGTGCACGTCTTTCTACATTGTTCTCACATGTATAAGTTCAACACGCATGATGTAACCAATATTTTGTAACAATGTTTTGATTTAAAAGAGTGTCCGTGGAGTTTCTTGCCCGTTCTTCTCCATAGGTACCTACTACGCTTTGGAATGGGCAACTAGCTTAATTTTTCTGACTGACCGACCCCTTGACAATTCAAAAGTACCTGTAATTGGTTTATTTGAAATAAATGCTTTGAGTTTTATTAATTGGTTACCTTTTTATGTCTACGACCCAACATCGTCTTAGATAAAGAGGTGCTTGAAACTGTGAGCTCAGCAGTTTTTCTGGGCATAACAGTAGATGCCAAACTTCAGTGGAGCCCACATATATCAAGCCTAGCGGGAAGGTTCAGATCGGTCGCCTACGCTGTCAGGAAAGTAAGACAATACACTGACGTTGATACAGCTCGGTTAGTCTATTTTAGTTATTTTCATAGCGTTATGTCCTACGGTATTCTGCAGTGGTTCAAAGCTGCTGATACTCAAAATATATTTGTCCTTCAAAAACGAGCTGTTCGAGCAATTTACCAGCTAGGTGCCAGAGATATTGGTATCCTTATAGTGGCATCGCAATTCATCTTCGCCAACATTTTATATATTAGGCAAAATATACACTTATACACTAAAAACAGTGATATACACAATGTTAACACTAGAAATAAAGACAAACTACGAGCTCCCTTTCACCGGCTTCATAAGGTTCATAACTCATTTGTTGGGCTTGGTATAACCTTTTATAACAAGCTACCCTCTTCTTTGCTAGATTTGCCTTTTAATGCGTTTAAAACTAAAGTAAAATCCAACCTTTGTTCAAAGGCATACTATTGTATCAACGACTACATAAATGATAAGAATAGTTGGTCGCTGTGATTAACTTAAGACAATACTTATGTTCTTTCTCCAGAATTAGTTTACCTACTGATAGTTACATAATTGTTTTTTTATTTTTATTTATAAGTCAATTTTTATTTTTTATGGGTCAGTTTATTTTATTTTATTTTATTGTCGACTTAATCTACTCATTACAATGTTTTGTTATGAGTTGTATTGCAATTTGTGGTTAGCTAGCGACCTCGACAGTTGATAATTTTTTTTTTTTTGCCTTAGCAACCGGCAGCAAGTTCGTCATGCTCCCTTAGATGTCACTGCTTGCGGTAGCGTCGGGGGTCGGGTTGCCTCCTTCCCTCAAATATGGCGAGGGGGGTAATGGCTGATCTTTGCGTTATGGTCGTGAACGGGTGCTGCTTGTGGTGACTGGTCGCCTTGCTGATCATGGTTTTGTTATTGGTAACGCCATCTCTTGTGGGATTAGTAATTAATTACAACAGGCGATCATATATCCCTTTCTCCCTCCTAATAAAGCACGCTTTTACCGAGGCGTGACAGATTCCGCTTCCGACGGTCAAGCCGCGTAGCTGTGTGACAACGCTGCGCGCACGCCGCTCTGCTCGCTTAATCCGCTCCAACCGCTTTCAATAAATCTGTGATTGAACTATTTACAATAACCGCCCGCGGGTGCCGTTGAGTGATTTGGTGCATGTGGGACTCCAATGACAAGACAGTGCCGAGCTAACAAAGCAGGATCCCGTCGCCGCCATCTTCAAGCTGAACGCGTGTAGCGAGGGAAGATAAGGTAAGGCGTGCTCTCCTTGAATTCCTAACAATTGATCGCCCGTTCATCACCTATTACCGCCAACCTTTAAATACAGTCCACTTAATTCATCAACCTAAATTGGTAGTTTTCCATACCATAATTTGGTCCTTCGAGCCGGATTCATCGCTTACCCCGCAAGAGAAGGATTTATAATCCATATTCTGCCATATAACTCGTAGGTATCTTCTAGAAGTGCCTACGTAAGTGGTTAAAAACCTAGCAATACCCATTACGTGGTCATTCCCGCACCTAGTAGGTAATATACTCAAAGTAGCTACCTACTACATATGTAATTATTATAATAAAAACTATCATAGTTGTCTTGTAAATTCCATATTTCAAGCATCTTTTAGTAATACCGCCAATTTTATTAAAGTTCTCGCCAAGCTAGGTAATACCGCCGCATAACTACACCTACCTTACATTTAGTTATCTTATTTCATCTAAGAAATATATACTTAATAGGAACTTTAGATAATCATAGTTTGGATAGGTTGTATATACTTATACCAACATAAACATGTCGAAAGAAAGAGAACTGTCAATTTTGGAAGCTAAACGCAATGTTTTATTTGAGCGTATTCAAGACATTTATGAGCGCTCAAAAACTGCCCATACTTCCGAAACTAAAACAGAATCGTTTCTTAGTTATTGTATGACAGTAGATAATATTCGAACAGACTTTCATCATTTGTTAGACACTTATAACGCAAAGTTACTCTCTTTTGATCCCGAGACGAAGCCGAATTACCAGGCGTACACTTCTTTCGAGGATCTTTATTGCATCATTAAACGCATACAATCGCGGCTAGAGGGTAGATGTAACACAACCGCGCAAGCTCCGCCGTCAGGCCGATTGCCCCGTCTACCCCCAATTGAACTTATGTCGTTTGATGGCGATATACGGAACTGGCCATTGTTCTATGCTAGCTTTAAGTCAACAGTGCACGATAATGGCTCTCTGACAGATGCAGACAGGTTGTACTATTTAATAGGTAAACTGTCACCGAAAGCGCAATCTGTATTTGCAGGTGTAACTCCCAGTGCTGAGAATTATCAAGTCATATTCCAGTCACTCCTTGATAGGTATCAAGATACTCGTGTCCTAGCGTCTACCTACTTTGATCAGGCTTTGAATCTTAAATTGTCTGGCCCCGCCTCTGTTTCGAATTTCCAGCTGTTCATAGATAACTTTATTACCGCCGTTAGCGCCCTTAAAAACTTAAAATTAAAGGATCTTTCCGACTTTATACTATTACAACTTGCTTTAAAAAAGTTCGACCCAGAAACGGTTCGTGCCTTCGAGATGACGGAACGTAATAATAAAATACCTACACTAGATAGCTTTATTTCCTTCATCAAAGATCAGTGCCGAATATATCATAATACGCAGCCTAGTGCATTTAACTCGTCAAATGATAACAATGTTAAACAGAGGTCGAATAAATCGCGAAATAACAAGAGTAATCCCGTCCCTAACCCGCAATCTTACGTAGCATGTTCGGAGTCTAACAATAATAATTCTAATAAGTGTCTGTGCAATAATATTGAGCACGACCACTATTTTAAATGTCCCGCTTTTAATAATTTAGACCCGACTGCGCGTTTTAAATGTGTAAAAGAAAACAAAGCTTGCGTAAATTGTTTAAGCTTAAAACATAAAACAAGTAATTGTTCTAGTAATTCTAAATGTCGATCATGTAAACAGAACCACCATACATTGCTGCATTTTGAAAAAAAATCGCCGGTATCGGATGAGTCACGTAAACCTGACCAGTCTGTTACGTCACCGCGAGCGGTTCCGAATACAGCTGCTCCGCTCGCCTCCCAGTCAGAGGTATCGCTGTGTACGACGTCCATTGCGTATGCGCACGGTCGTCGGCGCTCAGGCACTTGCCTTGTTCAGCGCGATATTAAGCAGCAATGTGTGGCGTCAACAACGGTTTTGTTGGCAACAGCACAAGTTATTGTTTACGATGTCAATAACAGACCACATACAATACGTTGTTTACTCGATAGTGCGTCACAAAGTAATTTTATTACTTCTGATTGCTTCAAACGCCTCGGACTGTGGAATAACTTTAAGAATACGAAATTAATAATTAAAGGGATCGGTGGGTCGGAAAAATCTTGCAAGGGTTCCGTAGATATTAAAATATATTCCCGTTTTAATATGGACATTAGTTTTGACATTTTTTCTCTTATCGTAGAACGTATTACGGACACGTTGCCAAACGCGCAAGTGGACGTTTCCCAACTCAAACATCTCGAGATGTTACCGCTGGCAGATTCTGACTTTGCGCAGCCGGGAGACATCGACGCCCTGTTAGGGGCCTCCATATTACCACATATATTTTTAAATAATGTGGTACGCAGTAAACAACATAATATACCTCCCGCTATTGAGACGATATTGGGATATGTGATTATGGGTACCGTGCCTACGTCACATACTTCTAATTATACTATGTCTTGTTGTGCTGTTCTTCAAGAAAATAATATTGATTCTCTTCTTAAGCGATTTTGGGAGCTTGAAGAGATTTCCGCACCGCCCTCGCAGAGCCGTAAGGAACTCGAGTGTGAAGAACACTTCCGCGCTACCACTGTTCGCGATGACAGTGGCAGATATGTTGTAGCGTTACCTTTTTATGGTGACCCGTATTCGCTAGGTGACTCATACGCTGCCGCACTTAGACGCTTCTATTGTTTAGAACGCAAACTTAATACATCGCTCAAGTTACGCGGCGCCTATAATGACGTCATGCGTGACTATATGAATAAGGGTTTTTTAAGTCCGGTTGTCAACAATGAGGATAATTCCCTTCCCTCGTATTATATTCCGCATCACGGCGTAATTCGCGAAGATAAGACCTCCACTAAACTTCGTGTGGTTTTAGATGCTAGTTGCAAGACTACATCGGGTCAGTCGATTAACGACATTTTGCATGCCGGCCCTAATCTACAGGGTGACTTATTTAACATCCTAATAAAGTTTCGTCTTTTCCAAGTCGCCCTGTCAGCTGATTGCCGCCAAATGTTTCTAAATATCGGCATTTGCGAATCTGACCGTAGATTTCAAAGGATTTTCTATCGTTTTGACAACAGTGAACCTTTATCCGTATATCAATTTAATCGTGTTTGTTTTGGACTCAAGTCCAGTCCATATCACGCGTTACGTGTAGTCCGCAAGTTGATCGCTGATGAAGGCGACAACTTTCCCGCTGCAGCAGCTGTCGCCACCTCCGCTTTATATATGGATGATATCGCATGTAGTGTCACATCCGCTCCGCAAGCAATTTCGCTTTGTGAAGAGCTTATTCAGCTCTTCAAGCGAGGCCAGTTTGATCTTGTCAAATGGACAAGCAACTGTAAAGAGGTTCTCGCACACATACCTGATTCTCATAAGGCTTCTCCAGACATTGAGTTTGAGAGGTCTGTACCGCATAAGGTTCTCGGTTTACGCTGGGATAAATCCTGTGATAGTTTTCGATTTGACGTCGCACCTCCTGATGATAAGTGCACCAAGCGCACCATGCTTTCCGCAGTGGCTCGACTATGGGACATACTGGGTTTTGTGGCTCCCACAATTTTGTACGCCAAGCTCTTGATCAAAGAGCTTTGGCTATCAAAGTGTGAGTGGGATGACGCACCTCCCGACCATATTGTCGCCGCTTGGAAACAATTTTGTATTGAGCTTTCCGCGCTCAATCAAATTGTTATACCACGTCATCTTGGGTTGGTCGACGGATGTGTTGTCAATCTAATAGGATTTGCTGATGCCAGTGAACGCGCTTACGGCGGAGTCGTATATTTGCAAGTCCGCATTGGTTCTAACTACTCGGTGCAGTTAGTTTGTGCCAAGTCCAAGGTCTCGCCTGTCAAAACCATTTCGGTTGCGAGACTGGAGTTGTGCGCGGCCCTTCTGGTGTCTCAGTTGCTCTGCAAGGTTAAAGACACAGTTTTGCCCCACTACCCCATCAATAAAATATACGCATTTTCTGACTCCAAAGTAGCGCTCGCATGGATTTATTCCTCACCGCACCGCTGGCAGACTTTTGTCGCCAATCGCGTTACTAAAATAATAGAGCTGGTTCCCGCTACTTGTTTCCATCACGTCGCGGGTATTGAGAATCCTGCTGATTGCCTTTCACGTGGGGTTACTCCATTTAAACTTCTGCAACATCCTTTGTGGTATCGTGGGCCTTCTTGGATTTCCCATGATGCGTCAGAGTGGACCATACAATCTTGTGACCACAGTGCAGAAGCCGAGGATATACCCGAACGAAAGTCTGTTTCTCATCCCGTGGTCGTCGAGGTCGTGGAATCTCCGATCTATGCACTCGCGCTTCGCATGTCGTCGTGGTCTAAGTTACTACGCGCCATCGTTTATGTCTGTAGGTTTCTTAGGCAACTTCCTATTGGGGCTTCTGTTTCAAGCTCTGACCTTGAATTTGCAGAGTATAGATTGTTGCGAGTTGTCCAGGCTATTTATTTTGGTAACGACATTAAAAATTTAATAAATAATGTACCTTGTTCTCCCGCGCTCCTTAAGCTCAAGCCGTTTCTCGATGAGCATGGCAACATACGCGTTGGCGGTCGTCTGTCTAATTCGGACGAACCTTACAACTATAAGCATCCTTGCATCTTACCGCGGCACGACCATGTCGTTGACCTTCTTGTTGATTTCTATCACAGGAAGCATCTCCATGCCGGTCCAGAGTTGCTTATGTCCTTACTCAGGCATAAATATTGGATTTTGGCTGCACGGCGAATAATTCGCCACAGAATATATAAATGTAACGTCTGTTTTAAATTCCGTCCTCGCCCGGTCTTTCCTCTCATGGCTGACCTTCCTAGCCATCGCGTCAAGCAGGTAGATAAAGCGTTCACACATACCGGTTGTGATTACGCAGGACCGCTGCAGTACACGCCAGTGCGTGGTCGAGGCGTTAAAAGCCGTAAAGCTTGGCTATGCATTTTTACATGCTTGACGACGCGCGCTACACATATTGAAGTTGCGACGGATCTAAGCACAGTGTCATTTCTGGCAGCCCTAAAACGATTTCTTTCGCGACGCGGCCCTATACAATGTTTGTACACGGACAACGGCACTTGTTTCGTAGGTGCAAATTCTTATTTACGCGATCTCTATAAGTTTCTCAACAGAGAATATCGTACCCGTCTTCAGGAAGAACTTTCCATGGATCATATAGATTGGAAGTTTATTCCGCCCGCTTCTCCACATTTTGGTGGATGTTGGGAAAGCATGGTCAAGGTAATAAAAACGCATCTCTTCAAGGTCATAGGTCAACAGATTCTCTCCTACGAAGAGCTTTTAACTGTGCTCGCTCAAGTCGAGGCACTGGTTAACTCGCGTCCGCTCACAGCACTGAGTAGTGACCCTGCAGAATCATCTGCGTTAACCCCTGCGCATTTCTTGAACACAGCGCCATTGTCGTCACTTCCCGCTCCTGAAGCAGACTCTTCTAGTTTGCTTCAGAGACATACTCTGCTTGATAAGCTCGTGCAGTCGTTCTGGCGGCGCTGGCGTTCTGAATACCTTCACCAGCTTCAGACTAGATCCAAGTGGAATAGTCCTGCATCCCCTATACAGGAGGGTACGTTAGTCATTGTCATGAATGATAATTCTCCGCCGCTTTCATGGCCTTTAGCCCTCATAGAGAAATTGCACACATCTAAAGACGGTACAACCCGCGTTGTTACTGTTAAAACCGCAAAGGGTAGCTATATGCGCCCTGTTGTGCGTCTCTGTCCGCTACCGACTCAGTGAGATCTAGCCTGAAGTTGGATCTCTCTCTTAGTTTAGGTATTTAGTTAATAGCTTTCGTTATAAGTGTTCCGCTAAAGTTAATTTAGATTATTTAATATCATAACGCTGTCTTAGCTTATGGATAGGTTATGCGGTAGTATACCTAACATGGCTTATTTTATTTTGGTTCCTTCTAAAGGCAACCCTTTAAAGCCGGGGGGAAATGGTAACGCCATCTCTTGTGGGATTAGTAATTAATTACAACAGGCGATCATATATCCCTTTCTCCCTCCTAATAAAGCACGCTTTTACCGAGGCGTGACAGATTCCGCTTCCGACGGTCAAGCCGCGTAGCTGTGTGACAACGCTGCGCGCACGCCGCTCTGCTCGCTTAATCCGCTCCAACCGCTTTCAATAAATCTGTGATTGAACTATTTACAATAACCGCCCGCGGGTGCCGTTGAGTGATTTGGTGCATGTGGGACTCCAATGACAAGACAGTGCCGAGCTAACAAAGCAGGATCCCGTCGCCGCCATCTTCAAGCTGAACGCGTGTAGCGAGGGAAGATAAGGTAAGGCGTGCTCTCCTTGAATTCCTAACAATTGATCGCCCGTTCATCACCTATTACCGCCAACCTTTAAATACAGTCCACTTAATTCATCAACCTAAATTGGTAGTTTTCCATACCAGTTATTGTAACTAGTAATTAACTGTTTATTTATTTTTACCTCGATGGTCCTAGTTTATCATTTATAACTTCCAATTACAGCTTTATGTAAGCGGGCACACCCTTTATGCTTGGAGGCTTTCATTTAGATATTTAGTTCTGTTTACGTTTAGTTTTTATTTTTTATTTCTGCTTTAGTATATATATACATTTATATATATATTTTTGGTTGGTATATTGGCGTGTGCTAATTGACATATGGCCAATAATTTATCATTTAAATTATGTTTTGTGTTGCGTAATGTAAATTATTTTGCATACTATTGTATAGAATCATTTTTAGGGTTCCGTAGTAAACAAGAAACCCTTATAGTTTCGTCATGTCCGTCTGTCTGTTTGTCCGCGGTCTAGCTCCAAGACTGTTAGTACTAGAAAGTTGTAATTTGGCATGGGTATACATATTAATCATGCCGACAAAGTGGTAAAATAAAATTATGAAAAATATTTTTTTTTAGGGTACCTCCCCTACACGTAAAGTGGGGATGTTTTTTTTTTTCTTTCTATCCCTTGTTGTGGGGTATCGTTGGAAAGGTCTTTCAAAAACATTGTAAGTGTGCTAAAACCATTTTTAAATTCAGAGATCCGTTTGCTAAATATTAAGCTTTAAAGTGCAAATTGTTGTTAGAGTCAAGTGTCTTCCCCCCCCCCTGCCAGCTAAATAGTTGGTTCTAGATATGTGAAAAAATTCACGGCAGTAGCTTATTTTATTTTATTTATTTATTTTGATTTACACGGCTTAAGATACCAATTACATAAATCAAAGTATATTTAAGTACAAACATAACACATAAACGAATAACAATAATTAAATACAATTATTACCACAAAAATGTAGGCACAAAACCATTAAATTGTCGAATTTATCATCGAACAGATCACAGTCCGGGTTGGCTTCCACGAGCTTATTTAGTGCGTTCAACACGCGCGGTAGAGGAGACGCAGCACGGGCTGCTGTCCGACACGAAGGCACGCCTAGCAGTCGATGTTTTCTGCCACGGAGATAATTATTCGGTGTGTATAGTCGAATCAGCTCGTTATGGATATCAGGCGCATCCGTAATACCCTTCCAAACCTTGAGCATAAGAGCCCGTGCTGTGAATTCACTCGACAGAGTTTAGGTAAATTCTTGCGATGCTATGTTTGTGTGCACCGTTCACGCACACACGCCTAAACATCGAGTGTAGTGATCGCTTAAACAGTTTTGATCCTATAGACGGTATTTTGTTAAGTTACGTAGGTACGCTTATGAAATAAGTCTGGAATGTTTGTGTATAGTCGTTTAGTATATTTATAACAATCAACATAAAATGTTTTATATGGAATTTTATACTTTTTGTATGGAAAACATGAAAAATTATTACCTACATGTTGAGTTTTATGGGTTTATGGGGTTTCATAAAGGGGGTCGAAATTTTCATTATTTTTGCGATAAGACACAATTTTCGAGATATAAGCAAAAGAACAGAAAAAAGATACAGTACAGTTTTTGCACCTGAATGAGTTATTAATTTAGTGAAAATGACAAATTCGTTATTCTGAATTTGACTTTTTTCACCTAAAATTTTGATTGGTGCCGATTCTCTTGTACACCGAACTAAACTAACTAAACTTTCACTAAAATTCCTTACCTTTGACTATGAGAATCTCAAAGCTATTATGCAAAATAAATTCTCTAAATTTAAGAACATTTTTGACACATCTAAATCAAATTTGACAATCGCGACTCCACACGTGATCCCTAACCACGTGGATCTTTTTAGAGCCGGAGGCGGGCATGGAGGGCAGCCTCGGCGTATTTTATATGGAACTTTTCACTTTTTGTATGGAAAATAAGAAAAAATATTACCTACGTGTAGAGTATAAGGGGTTTAAGGGTTTTATAAAGGGAGTCGAAATTTTCATTATTTTTGCGATTGGACTCACCGTTTTCGAGATATAAGCAAAAGAAAAAAAAAAGATTCAGTACTGTTTTTAACCGACTTCCAAAAAGGAGGAGGTTATATGTTCGACGCGTATGTTTGTTTTTTTTTTTTTTTTTTTTTTTTATGTATGTCCACCGATTTCTCCGTCATTTGTGGACCGATTTTGAAAATTCTTTTTTTGTTTGAAAGGGTATGCTCCCAAATTGGTCCCATATAAATTTTATTAACTTTGCTTGGGTAGTTTTTGAGTTAGCTACAAAATACTTAGTTTTTTCGCACTTAGTATGTAGATGATATGATAAGTTCCTGTCACTGGTAGCAGGTAGTGGTATTTGAATGTGTGTGGGGTAAGTATCACAACTAAAAAGTGAAAAATAAAAACTTTTTGCAAAAAAAAACAACCGACCTCCAAAAAAAAAAAACTACAAAGTGAAAAATAACTTTAATTTCGGAAGTCGGTGGCAAAAAACGAAAACACAAAACCCAAGACACCGACTTCCGAAATTAAAGTTATTTTTCACTTTGTAGTTTTTTTTTTTTGGAGGTCGGTTGTTTTTTTTTGCAAAAAGTTTTTTTGCATGTGAAATCGAGGTGTTGGTGTGAATTTAAAGTTCATGACATCATCAAATTTATTCCACACGTTTTTAATCGCGAAAAATAGTCAGATTCAGTTAGAAAATCTAAATTTTAGGTGATAAACGTCAAATTCAGAATAGCAAAATTGCTATTTTCACTAAATGAATATCTCAGTACCATCTTAGTGCTGTCAAACACTTTAGTCTATTTCAGAATTGGAAATCGTCGTTTGACAGGAATAAACAAAATTTTGGTGATTTTTAGTCTAGTTTAGAGGCATTTGTGACAAGAGAATCGGCACCATGTCTAACTAAATCTGACGATTTTTAGAAAGGTGCGGAATAAAATTAGTTGTCTTGAACTAAAATTCACACCAACACCTCGCTTCAGGTGCAAAAAACAGCACTGTATATTTTTTTTTCTTTTGCATATATCTCGAAAATGGTGCGTCCAATCGCAAAAATACTGAGACTTCGATCCCCTCTATAAAACCCTTAAACCCCTGACACTCTACATGTAGGTAATATTTTTTCTTATTTTCCTTACAAAAAGTGAACAATTCTATATAAAACGTCAAGGCTGCCCCCTGTGCGCCTCCAGCTCTAAAAAAAATTCACGGGGTAGGGCAAACAAGTACCACGTGGAGTCGCGATCGTCAAATTCGATTTAGTTGTGTCAAAATTATTTTTAAATTTAGAGAATTTATTTTGTAAGATTCTCATAGCCAAAAGTAAGGAATTTTAGTGATAGTTTAGTAAGTTTAGTTCGGTGCACAAGAGAATCGACACCATATTGCCATCTTAGTGCTGTCAAAATAAAATATATTCTATAATTATTTCACGATGGGAAATCATCGTTTGACAGGAATGAACGAACGACATTTTCGCGAAAGACACTTGCGCGAACCCACTTGCGCGAAAAAGTTGCGGAAATGAGATTTCTTCATAACATCACGCCATCAATTACAAAGGGCCCAACACTTCGAAATTGATGGCGTGATGTTATGAAGAAATGTGAAAATTTTCGCAGCCGCCATCTTGGATTTACGTTTTGACATCAAAATCTGCTGTAGAATCCTCAAAAACTATGAAAAAGACACCGATGACGAAAAATCTGAAAATATAAATTCAAGATGGCGGCTGTGACAGCCGCCATCTTTAATTTATATTTTGACCTCACTATCAGCTTTAGCATCCTCGAAAACTATGAAAACGATACCCATGACGAAATATTTTTAAATATTCGCAGCCGCTATCTTGGATCTTTATTTTGACTTAAAGTAGTCTTCAGTAGCGTTAAAGAACTTCGTTCCAAAAATACTTCACTTATTGCTACAACAGCATATCGGCGCGGGCATATCGGTGACGCGAACCCATAACTTTTTCCCCTACCAAAAATCACTCAAAACTATGAAATCTAAAGTCAAAATATAACTAGTGAACCCAGCAGGCAGATGTTGTCCTGCGACAACAGCGCCACGCGTGTCCAACTATAGTTATGAACCATCCAAGTGACACAAAAATAATTAAAAAAAAAACATCTAAATCAGTCAAGCCGTTTAGGATAAGAAGAATTACGAACACACGTACCATCGAAGAAACCCATACCTATACACCGTAAGTACTATTTCTGCTTGCAGCGCTCGGTCACTATAGTAACGGTTACCTACGAAAAAAAAGGGTCGTGTGCACGGGATTTTTTTTCAAATTGCTTAGTTATAGGTTTCTTCGATGGTACAAGTATACCGGTGTACGTGTGTACACCGGTATTTTATTTATTGCCAGGCATGCAAAATTTTAATGTTCTTCAAAAACAAGCAAAGTACTTTAAAATAAAATGCGGATCAAAATGTGGTAGTCGACGTACAATTTCTGGAATATGTTAACATCGGACACGTACGTGCGCGTGTGTGCGTGCTGTGACACAAAGTGATACGTCCTCACGCTGGGAAGGCCCGTTCGCTACTGACGGAATAGGTTTTCCGCGATCGTTTATATAGTTCACTTTGCCATTTAATTACATAATGAAATAATTGTTTATTTATAAAATAAAATTGAGATTCTATTAAACAATTAACTTAAGATTAATATGTAAGTTTTAAAATTTCTTAAAAGTGTTTCTAAGTATTAGAAAAAAATATTTATTTGGCTTGAAGTTTTGAGAAAGTTACGTTATTTCAACATTTTTTTTCTGCTATATTTTGTATGAAAGTTGAAAAAAGTGGTTCTACTATGTACAAGTAGACCATATAATGATGTTGATGATATTTTTTAATTTTCAACATCAAAAGCAGTTTCTTCTAACGAAACGATCAAACGTCAGTCTCGCGTAATTTTTTGGAAAACTTGTTGCGAATTTTAGTGATTTTCCACGAATCCTTAATTTATTTGAAAAATCCCTTTCCCCTATGTACAAGACGAAGAATTGGACTTTTCAAATCATAAATAATTTTGTTTAAATTCTCGTCCCCTTTCTCACAATGAATAAACAAAATTGATCAAAATCAGTGATTTCGTGCGGTGCGGCGGCACGGGCTCATAACGCCTTATATAAAATAAATAAATAAATAAAAAAGCCTTTTATTTCATGTATTAGAAAGAAAATAAGATTACAATTTATAACATTTTGTTTTTAAATTATTATTTTTCTACAAGTATTATGTATGTAATACACAGTAGTTTTGCTATCATTCCATAATTATTTATTAGTGTTTTCCTATGGTAATTAAAATTAAATTATAATAATAACAGTTATAGTAATAATAGCTAGAAAAAAAAGTATAAATTAAATTTCATTGTAAATATTTATAAAAAATCGTTGAATTATTAATTTGCTTATATAAAATATGACAAGCTCATTGTACTACCCAACAAAAATAAAAACGAATCGCAATACCATACAAACGCCTTATATAACGAATTTAAAAGGAAAACTATCACAGCTGAGTAGACTTTACAAGTTAACGAGTAATAATCGACCAACTTAAATTTGCGGTTGTAAAAACATGTTCACCCATACATTCTGTATGAAAGATTTTTGTTTTCAACTACAAAGTTAAGTTTGTTCTTGGGATAAATTCATCCCAACTACGGAACCCTACATTGTGCGATGTTCGACATGCACTTGGCCGGTTCTTTTTTTTCTAACTTGAACAGACAGCTGTGCTGCTGGGGAGTTTGTTGCGCCACTTCTTCTTCCCAGCGAAAGGCACTAGGAAGTGGTGAAGGGTGGGCGTTTTGGGGGACTGTCTTATGTAATTTTGACATTCGAAAAGTGCTGATTCTCAGCCTAATTTGACTTTTGAATTTTGTGCAAAGGGTAGGTACCTAATTTATGCAAACGCTGAAGATCCTACTAGGGGTGCTCATTCGATGTAAGTGTGTGCGTTGTGTTTCAGCGGCATGTCGGCGCCGTTCGGGTCCGGGCCGGCGACGGCGGGGGGCTGGGCGCGCGACGAGCCTGCCGCGCCCCTCGACTTGGCGCCCGCTATCCTGCTCGATGACACCGTCTGCGGTCAGTGCCCGAAATCTACTTTGAGCACAGGATGACGGGACTCCCAATGTCTAGAAAAAACGATCGTATACCGTGCTCATAGTTTACGTGTGTGCATTACGAGTGTGTTTTGCGTGTGTGTAAACGAATACGTACCTATTTCCTTCTGTCGTCAGGAACACGCTACGTCCTGGGGGCGGAGTCCACGAGCGCGCTGGCGCAGGCGGCGGCGGCGCTGGTGACGGACGGCGCGCCGGGCGCCGTGGAGCGCGCGCGCGTGGGCGTGCGGCGCGCCGGCCGCCTGGCGCTGGAGGCCGCGCGCGCGCCGCCCGCGCCCGCCGCGCTGCCCGCGCCACCCGCCGCGCCCGCCGCGCCGCTCAACGCGTCGCTACCCTACGCCGCCGTGAACCTGGTGCAGCAGCGTGCCGACGCGCTCGCTTCGCACGCCGACAGTCGCGGTGGCGGGCTCGCCTCGCGCTTCTGACCGAGAGACTACAGCACGCACTCGCACCTGCAGTGACTCGCTACGGCTAGCGGCTCACCGAGTTCAAATTATACTTTAATGGAACTCGATCAACCGCGCGCCCGAATAGCCCGCTCAAAACATGATTTGGTCAAATGGGGGATTATACCTATATAGATTCTTGGACCCCCATTGTGCATGCGGTGCTCCTCACCGAACCAGTGTCCAAAGTATCTGTCCACCTGCACTTCATGGAACTAGGGAACACAACTGATGCTGCAGTCATTGGGCAACAAAGCCACTGGGCTCAAGTAACATAATTAAACAGGGTGAAATTGAATTCAGGGGCATCCTCTAGGGGTCATTGAAGTCCTCATTATGAACAACTTTCACTATGGGACCAACCCCGCAATCGCGAAAAAATAATTTGCTGTTCCCTACATTTATGTTCGCAAAGCTTGTCAAAATGTACCACTGATTGGAAAAGAAGAGCAAGTTTAACAAAGCGTAAGACACTTGGAGACCTGGGTTTATTTTTCACGCGCTACCAACTTGAGGGTTACGTGGCAGTCTGTTTTCCCATCAAGACTGAGTACCTATTAAAACCCTTACTAGTATTTTTATCTCACGAAGCGACGCGCGCTTTACTTGTGGTTATCAAGTTTACAAACACGCTATGAATGTGTGTAAGTGCAGGTGCTCTCTGTACCGTCCGAGAGACGGACGAATTCGGAAATGTGTGTGTATGTGTTATGTGCTGACGCCGTCTTCACGCACACATTCACAGCGTGTTATTACACTTGGTTACAACAAGTAAAGCGCGCGTCGCTTCCTGAAATAAAAATACTGTAGTAGCTTTTGCCCGCGGCTTCGCCCGCGTGTCCTGGGTTATGACTTTAGGACATAAGATAATTTTTATTCCGGTAGTACCTCTACGGGCTCTCTACGCGGGCTAAGCCGTGTACAAAAGCAGTAAGCTATAAGGGTGGTAATATATGCTAGACCTAGCCTACATAGTACTTTTCATGTACTTACAAACTGTAGGTAAGGTACACACGGCTACACGTCAAGCTATACATTTCCAGTTTATGCTGATCTCGCATTGCATAGGAATTCCGTACAATGCGAGGTCAGCTTATACTGGAAATGTATAGCTTGATGTGTAGCCGTGTGTACCTACAGCTCCCTAGTTCAACCATAATCTGAATGTGGTTTTTAAGGATATTACTAATCTATTGCTTCATAATGTTCTAAAAGTTTGTCTGCGCAACAACGTAACTATCGTAATGAATGTTGTTGAACTGTCAATCCATTGCTACTGTAACTGCTGCTGATTATGTAAGTGTTGCTGATCATGCTAGGTACTAAAGTGAAACTCGGATAAAAATGACGTGTTTGATTTTGATTGCGCTGCAGGTATCTCACATAACCTAGCGTGAATGGCTGGCTTAACTAACACGAGCAATTGCGCATCAAATTACAGTGGCAATAATAAGATAGTGAGAGACGCACATTAGTTTAAGACCGGCCGCCGCACGCCTCGCGCCGCGGAGCGACGCATAGTCGAGTCGCACACGTCGCGCGTCGTCAGTCTCTGCGCAGTAAACATGTTTTCAAACAGCATCATAAATTATAGCACACAGATGCACAAATAGACAGAAGGCGCACGCACACAGCGGCACACAGCGGCGCACGAGCGCGGCAGTTGTTGTTGTTGTAAGCGGAGCATGCGTCACGCGACGCGGAGCGGTGGGGGGGGCGGCTACGCTCGAGTACTTTGTTTGTTTCTCGTAACGAACATCACACGCCTAACTAATAGGTATGCACTCATTTGCAGCATTCCTTTCTAATGCAATAAAACTTGTTATTTATACAAACTGTTGTTTCCCTTTTCCGAGCATCCCGCGCAGTTAACGTCACACAGTGTTTGCGAAATTACGTAATGCATATTTAATGTAGCGCCAAGCATGTGTAATATTATACAGTATGACAAACAGAATGAATATTCGTATAGGTGTAAGCTGACAAGTACAAAGTACACCTGTGATCACCTGTGATCATGTTAGTACGATTACTTATATGCGTGCATCTTATATATGTTGTGGCCAGATCTTGGAATTGACCATTTCATAAAATGGCCATGGCCATGGCTACGGGCAAACAATTATTAGTTTCCGAGAAATAAGATTCTGCAAAACGGTACCCCAGCAGGAAATTACATATCTCGAAAACCTTAAGACGCAAAAATTTCATTTTCGGCGCACATTTACGCACAAATATAAGCTATCCGCTCATGTCTTTGTTTCTCTCTCCGGTCATTCGTTTAAAATTTTCTTGCTGGAATAAAATACTCTAGCAGGATTAATTTTTCTGTTTCTTTTCCAAAACGACAGCACGCACAATTTTTTTACTTTGGCGCACACTTACAGCAGATTATGCTCTAATTATTTTTAGAGCTCAATTCTCTCTAGAAGAGTTTTCTTGCTGAGGTAACGCACACAAGTTAATTGAAGCGATATATAAGCCAGAGTTATCAATATTGCGTCCATTCATAGCGATTGAAGTACTTCGATCAGGTTTTAACATATTATTGTGACATCATTAATGCAAGTAATTCAGATGGTTTAGTGGTCCTACTCGAGTGTGCGCAAACGGTCAATGTTGCAGAATAGTAATATTACAGAGCGTCTCCATTACATCATTGGTGTGATTGCTGTGCCGTTGATCTCGGCCGAGAATAGATCCTTGATACTCCGGGATTGTGCCAACAGGATCACGCAGTGGCCGAACATTAATATAAAAATAAGCAGCAACATGCAGGATGCAAGCACTTGAGAACTCACATCCAGGAGTAGACAGCAAAACAGCAGAGTTGATCGATTAACCTTTGTTCTCTATAGCAGATTATGAATCGTCCAATTGTTCACATCTTACAGCAATCCATCCCCTATACTAGATGCTTTTGAAATTATAATGGACCCAAACGGCCAACTACTGCTACACCAATGTTTGTTTTTAAAATGTTTTTAGCCCATAACTACAGGGCAAAGAGACAGGCATAACCTAGACCCAAAAAGACATCTACCAACCCGCACTGGGCCCGCGTGGTGGAATACGGCCCACTTCCTCTCACAAAGAGCTGTGTCCCAGCAGTGGGAACATTAAAAGCTGATTATGCTGGGCAAAGGCCTCCCTATTACTCTAATTCCACCTCTCTCTATCCAGGGTTACCAAGGAAAAATGTTAGTTTATACAAGCGTTATATTCTAATTTGCAAACAGGTGCAAACCCTGCCAATGATGATAGTCGGTGTATTTACGCCCTCATTAATGTCACAGACCGCCACATAAGTGCATTCAGCAATAAAGTTTAACGAGCTGACGTCAGTGATACTGAAACAGACACGTGTAATGAACAATGCGTCCAACTGTCGAAGGTTCACAACGACTGACAGCGAGTGCACTGCGGAGCGGGCGGCCTCTCTCACGGGCGCACGAGCAACACTTCTAGTACCTAGTCATGCGACATGACCAAAAGCTTTCGATTCACCGAAGCATCATGATGCACTTCATCAGGAAATTGTACCACTATTATGAGAGACAGGGCTCTCGACCTTCGAATTCTTATCTAAACAACAGAAATCAGAAAGTTTTTATTTTATTTTATTTATTCAGGGACAATAAACAGCTACAATATGTGTTGGAACAGAGAAATGATAATACAAAATATTAACAATATTGCAGCCCACTACATTATCCGCATATTAACAAAAGAAAATATGATAATGAGTGCCACTAGATAGGTAATAAATAATTACATCACATTAATATTAATAAATTACATCATGCAAAATAGAGATTCTTATTGATTGCTTGGCAACAGAGTAACAATTAAACCTAAAATCAAATAAATAATAGAATAAAGATTAGCTTACATTCCTAATAACATTATTGGTTAATAATAATTTTCATAACATTACATTTAAATTTGGATTTTGAGCATACAAAAATATCAATATTAACAAAATTACAATTATAAGACTCAACCATTCGACGGATAGGGCAGCGCAAACCAGAATTAGTTCGACAGGTATTGACAGCGAGTGATACTACTCATTTGAACAATGCGTGGAACTACATAACATAGTTTGCTCGTGAGATCGATACAATCAAAATCACCACGAACAATACCATACAGTACAGAAGCCTCTAGATACTTACGTCTAGATTCTAGGCTAACCTGCTTATATTTATCATGTAATTGTGAGTACGAAAAATAAGTTTTATGGCATCTGTAATGCATGGCTCGTAGAAACTTAAGCTGGACTTTCTCAATCTCGTCTATGTATTTCTGGTAAAACGGGTTCCAGATAGGGACGGCATATTCTAATTGTGATCGTATACGGGTCTTATATAGGTAAAGGTATGTGGAGATCCGCTTGAACTCAGTGGACGATCTCATAACGAAACCACACATCTTAAATGCTTTATTAACAATTTTATCTACATGCAGGTTTAGGGACAACTTATCATCAAATAACACACCAAGATCTCTCACAGTAGATACATTACTGAGTGTTGTGTCGTGCAATGAGTATTTAAACTTAATAACTATTTTATTCTTTGTGAAATTGATGCAATTGCATTTGGAGAGACTAAGGTGTAGTTTATTGTTTAGACAATAGTCAGTCAGACTGTCCAGATCTTGTTGAAAAAGTCGACAATCCTCTACAGTCTGTATAGACCTATAAGCTTTTAAATCATCAGCGTATACAAGAAACTTAGTATTTTTAAAACATTTTTCTATGTCATGTATAGAATAAACAATAGTGGTCCCAAGATTGAACCTTGTGGAACACCCGAGGTTATATGCACTGCATCAGACTGATGACCATTAACGACAACCTTTTGTGTTCTATTTTTAATATAGGATGAGAAACTGACTGGTAGAAAATGACTTTGGCATTAAGTCCGCCTCTGTACATTTGTGTGCTTGAAGTATTAAATAAATAAATAAATAAATAACCAGCGAAGCAAATTACCTCGTATACCATTAAACGCAATCTTATTCAATAGGATTTCGTGGTCGACCCTGTCAAAAGCTTTTTTGAAATCTGTATAAACCGCGTCAACTTGCAAAGGCCTGTCCATGTTTTCAAAAAGATAATTGGAAAAAATTAATAAATTTGAAACAGTCGAACGTCGCTTAACAAACTCATGTGCTCTGGGATGATAACATTGTGCAAAATTGGATAGATTTCATTGTCAAAAAGTTTTGACAAGGTCGACAGAATCGAGATAGGCTAGTATTGCTCCACGTCATGTTTTGAGCCATTCTTGTGTACTGGCGTGATATTGGCTAATATCACGCCAGTACACAAGAATGGCTTCCATTCATCCGGGAAAACACCCTCGCTTAAACATTTATTGTAAATAATAAAGAGTGGCTTACAGATACTGCCAGCAGTGGCCTTAAAGAACAGAGCTGTGTACCCACCGGGACCTGCTCCCTTGAATGGATCCAGCAATTTTAATTCTCTAATTATTTTGTCTTCTTCAATATGCAAGTTATCAATCAAGCTAACATTGGCATTACAGTGTGCAGGCGGGGTCCAGGCGGACAATGAGGGTGAACTAGGTTCAAACACAGACTGGAAAAAGTTTAAAAACATATCACAAATCTCTTCTGGGGCACTTGACTTAATATTTTGATAGTGCATAGTGGATGGAATACCTGATTTATTTTTGCGATTTGATATATATGTCCAGAAGTACTTAATGTTTGTGGTAAGTTTATCTTCAACTGATTTAATATAGCTTGAGTAGCAGGTCTTACAGGCTTCTTTACTACTTTGTATTCTGAAAACTCATTGTAGTCTTTGATGTTCTTAATTTTTTTCCATTTAATCCAAAGCCATTGTTTTCTCTTGAAAGTTTAAATTAACTGTGCTGAGAACCAAACCGAAAAAGGTTGGTGTCAATAGCAAGATCCAGCAGATCTCTTGCTGCTTGGGGGTTCCACAGGGTTCAATTCTATTTAGATATTTTCTTGTTTCTAATTATTAATGACATACCATATTACGAGGGCTAATCACAACATTGTATTCTTTGCGACCGTCACTTCCCACATTTCAATAAAAAATCAAACGTCAGTCAATCAACAATGAATGGCGAAGTTAATGATGCTCTGTCTAAAGTTGTCCATTAGTTTAATGTAAATAATCTTCTGAACGAAAAAGTCACAAAGCTCATCCAATTTTCAACGCCAAATGCCGACTACCAAACTGAATTTCAACAAACCGTAATACGGCATGATTTTATTTCAATATTACGGAACTCCGACACGGCAATTGATCGTTTCGGGGACCCCTTCTACCCTGTTGACTCGACAGTTTTTTTTTTAATATAAATATTGACGCTATATTATATATGAAATGGTGACAGCCACCGCTTATGGAAGACAGAAGGTTGCTTCTTACGTTCTCTTACCGAATAAGTGTGTTCTTCGAACACAGATGCCCATGCATTAAATATAGAAAAACGGGAATCAATAGAAAAATGCGGCTGTTAATACCTACTTGGACCATATTGTTGTCCGAACTGAATAAATAAATGAATTGTCAGAGCTAATATGCTGGCCCGTAGGTTTGCACGCTGTACTACACAGGTAAAAACAACTTTATTCAATTCGTACTGTCAGTATTTTTATACGTGCAGCCTATGGGTGAAGCATACGCAGAAGACTTACAGTGCCCTACGCGTCCAATACAATAACGCATTCAGGATGTTGATGAAATCAATCTGAGTATGTAACGTATGGCAGTCCGCTCGTGACCTAGAGAGCAAATGAATGCGCAGCAAGCAATAGTTTCACCTTCATTTCCTGTTTATACTAATTGTAAGAGACGCAGGTATGCGACCGACTGGTGAGCATAGCGCTTCTTAGAACTGCAACGTGACATGTTTACACTTACACCGAGGCAAGGTCTTGCGTCCAGCCGCCAAACGACACCCGCTACAGAAGTACCACGCATGATAGTCTTCATCGAGGAACTCTAAGGGCTGATGATACATCTAACTCGCGACCCGCCCCAGCTTCGCACGGTTTTACAACTTGACAAAACATCGAGTGTTTTAGTTAGGTAAGTACTTATACAATATACTTTGTACTCCTCTTTGTACTCAAATTATAATTGACCGAGCGTGCGTATCGAGCGAAGCGGTCTGGCAAAGTTTGCTTTCATGTGTCAGTTTGTACGTACTCCTCTACAGGTCGTATTTTACCACCGATCTAGACGAAATTTGGTGTACAGGTTTAACGATTTTTTTGTAATTTTTGATTGGAGGAGTAGGTACTTCTTCCAAAATGGGGCAAAAAGGGAGGCTACTGGATATCTCCGCCTTATGAGATCCGATTTCGATGGTTCTTTTTTATTTGAAAGGGTGTAACTCTACGTTGGTCTCAAAAAAAAATTGGTGAAGATCTGATGAGGATCTTCGGCATGATGAGCAGAATAGCTTCTCAAAATGCAGTAAATTGCTCACTATTTTTTAAAACCTATTTATTTTTTCTAACTGGCCTTCATATTTTTACTCATATTTTTTCTGATTTTTAGGGTACTGTAGTCAACAAGGAAACGAAATAGTTTCGCCATGTCCATCTGACTGTCTGTCTGTCTATCCGCGGCTTAGCTCAGAGAATGTTAGTACTAGAAAGCTGTAATTTGGCGTGTGTACCTATAAATACATTATATACATTAAACACGCCGGCCGACAAAGTGGTTAAATAAAATCATGATCAGATGATTTCCTGTGTTATGGAGTGTTGTTTAGGTGCATGTTAACTATTTTTTGACTCAGGAATCCGTTTGAGAAATATTAAGCTTTAACGTGCTAATTTTTATTAGAGTCAAGTGTTGTCCCTCCTGCCAGCTAAATGGTTGTTTTAGGATGTATGAAAAAAATCACGGCAGAAGTATATAATATACACAACGAATAAAAAAAAAAAAAGTTTGGCACTCGGGGACTGCCGCGATAAAGCTATTGCATAGCATTTGTAACCTCCATACTTCCTATTTGTCAACTACGTTCCCATGACAACGTGATGTTGTCATGGGAACGTAATTTTTTAACCGACTTCCAAAAGGAGGAGGTTCTCAATTCGTCTGTATGTTTTTTTTTTTTTTGTTTTCTTTTTTTTTTTTTTTTGTATGTTTGTTACGCGATTACTCCGCACATTATGAATAGATTTGATGATTCTTTTTTTGTTTGATAGATCATACGTGGTCCCATATAAATTTTATAAACTTTGCTTGGGTAGTTTTTGAGTTAGCTTCAATTATACGTATTTTTTCCCCACTTAGTATGTAGATGATATGATAACTTCCTGTCACTGTTACTTAAATAGCAGGTAGTGGTATTCGAATTTGTGTGGGGTAGGTACCACAACTAAAAAGTGAAAAATAAAAACTTTTTACAAAAAAAAAAAACCGACTTCCAAAAAAACACTACAAAGTCAAAAATAACTTAATTTCGGAAGTCGGTGGCAAAAAACGAAAATTCAAAATCAAAGACACCGACTTTCGAAATTAAGTTATTTTTGACTTTGTAGTGTTTTTTTGGAAGTCGGTTGTTTTTTTTTTTGTAAAAAGTTTTTGTTTTATGTCATCATCCGTCATTACACGGTAGGCGGAGTGGGGGGGTACGGTAGGGGGTTTGATAATGATAAATGATAAATGATTTTATTTCTGTAAGTAGGTTTGTACAAACACTTTTACACGTCAATCATATTTTAAAACTAGATTAGGTCGGCGTTTCCTATCTGACTACTCTGAGAAGAAAGGCCGAAACAAACTCAGAGGTCTCAGTCTCTTTTAAAGTCCAGACATAATCTTGGTCAGATCATGTGAAGGCCATGTGGATTGGTGTCTGAAGTGGTCTTTTGAGGAAAGCACCACACAGATTGAGAGGGCCTGTCCAGTCAGTGCACGCATTTGTCAGTTATCGTGCAGCTCAACTCAGAATTTAAGGAGCTCAACGATTCGACGAACAAAACCAAAAAAAGGACATTTGGGTAGGCCACTTAAATTACTCAAACTGTCAGACCATGATTAGAACTAACTGAGAAAAAATTAAAAACAAAACAAAAAGGAATGACCCACATAGTCTTCACATTCACAATAATTAAAATAATTAAATACTTTAAAAGTAAATATTCATGTCATTGTTTATATAAAATTCATTAATATCAATGTGTATATAAAAACCCAGAAATAATCTTGGTCAGAGCATTTCATTTGAGGACCATGTAGATTTGTGTCTGAAATGGTCTTCTGAGGAAAGAACCATACAGATTTGGGTGGACCTGTCCAGTCAGTGCACGCATTTGTCAGTAATAGTGTAGCTCAACTCAGAACTTAAAAGGAGCTCAACGATTCGACGAACAATACCAAAGAAAGGACATTTGGGTAGGCCGCATAAAGTACTCAAAACTGCCAGCTTATCATTAGAAGTAACTGAGAAAAAATAAATAAATATTTAAATGACCTACATAGTCCTCACATTCACAATAATTAAAATAATAATAATATTATACTTCACAAGTAAATATTCATGTCATTGTGTATATAATTTTAAAGTTAGCAAAATAAACAAAGTTCCGAAAGTAAAAAATAAAAATTATAATTGGAGCAGCTCAATCCCAAGCCTTTTTGTCCTCAACGTAATCTTTAACGGTATAAAAAGCTTTCTGGCGCAACTTACGTTTAATGAATGATTTAAATTTATTTTAAATTATTCAGTTTTATTTTCGATACGGAATTTCTTGATTCGGTCGCCGCGCTCAAAGCCCGCGATAAAAGCTATGCAATAGCTTAAAAGGAAAACTATCACAAATAAGTATGCTTTACAAGTTAACGAGTAATAATCGGCCAACTTACATTTGCAGTTGGAATGCATGGGAGAACATGTTTTTCAACTTCAATGTTAAAGTTTGTTCTTGGGATAAATTGATCCCAACTACGGAACCCTTAATTGTGCGTGGCCCACGCGCTTGGCCGGTTTTTAAATTTGAATTTGACGTATTGAACGATGTCATGTTTTTTTTGACAGGAAAAAAAATAGGTCATCGCCGTCAAATCATAGAAGTGCGTTGGAAGCATAAAATATTTTCGAACGCCAAAACTACAAGCTATCGTTCATGTTTTCTTCCTGCAGGTCCACTCCCTAAACACGAAATCCGAAGATTCGGCCGAAATTAAGTGCGGATTAGTTTGGGGCCCGATCTAACAGATTTTAACAGTCTGTTGTCCTTACACCCAATGTGTCTTTGCCCGTTCAAAAAGTTAATTATTCGGGTGTACTCGCTGGTTGAGGGCAAGAAAGACTACAAGCGAGGATTTTTGAGCTGCAGTGCTCACCATCCTCATGCTTATTTCCCGGTTGGATGCACAGACATCGAGAGAAAAGGAGCCAAAGTCTAATCAATGCCGAAGGAAGAGCGTAACAGTCGAGCAAGACTATAAATTTTAATTACGACATCCTTCAGGTGCCCACGCTGCAAAAGGCCTCAACCCAGAATTTTGGCCTTTTAGAGAATTCTGAAAATTATTTTCATTATTCTCTGAAACGTTTTACAATAACGACACCAGATGGCGCTACTGTACAGTACCGACCAAAAGTCCATAAGCAATCTCACAAAGCAATAGACTGACGCTTCGGTTTGGCTTACGACCTTCTTCTATAAGTTGTTACAATACTGTAGACACGCACATTACACACACACACTCACTTTGTCTGCAACCAATGACTAGTTCGATCATCATCATTCGTTTTTAGTTTCATTCGTCTTGTTCACATAAATATTAAAGTTTAGCAGGTAGACCACAAAAAACTAAGTAAATTATTTCGATTTCTGTGGGGTAGTTGCAGTTTGTTACGAGTATTCAATTAATAGAACTTTGTTGGTTCGTGGATAATATTGGTGACGAGTATTTAGCGTAGTGTTGTGGTTATTATCATCAAAAACCAGGCATAAAATATATTGAAGAGATCAGATCAGATCAGATCAGAGAATATTATTGCGCTGCGTAAAAGTGAAGTGAATATCTAATGAAACCGGACTAAGTGTGAGTGTTGTCATTTATATATTTCATATTTTACTAAACATAAATCTTAATCAAGGGTATTGTTGATAGAACAGAGGTATTGTTGAGACAGAAGATGCTTTTAAAGTTTTAAATTCATTGTGAGGTTTAATTCGATTAGTGAATAATAAATAATTAGGTATTATGTGTAATAAAAAACAATGTAAAAAACAATGTTTTTCTTTGTTCTAGAGAAATACTGTGAGGGTTAAGAGATATGAGGAAGGGGCTTATTATCGAGTAGCAGCGACATCAAATGGTGAATGAAACAAATGGTTTCATACCAACGAGATATTTTGCTGAATTATTAAAAACACGTCATTATGAACCGTTCGCCGTGCACTCTGAAGGTTTGCATCACTGAAGACCAGCTAGAAAACCGTTTTTGACCTTAAAATATTAACCGTACCAACTTAATAAACAACAGATTCGTTATTGCATGAATTTATGGTAACGAATTTTTAAGCACGTTTCAATAGGGTGTTTGTCGTATTTCTTGCAGATATACCGAAATTGTTTAATATTATTTTAGTAATAGTATTATTTTAGGACTAAAATTTGAGGTTTAGTTTCAATCTTATTTTCGTAAAGAAAATGAATACACCGCTAAAGTACCGTTGTATCCGAGCGGATACAAATCACCCACGCGGCTTACAACTCTATTTGTATTCGCTGTAATGGCTTTTATTGTCTGTGAATTTTTGTGTCTATGGTCGGATAGATATTCTCGTCAAATAAATCGACTAAAAACAAAAATATTAATAGGCAACATTTTAAAAAAATGTTGAAAATCACGTTCCCGCGCGGTAAAATGTCAGTCAAACGTCACTCGCGTTCGCTGTAATAATTCGTTTTTTAATGGTTTTTGTGTGTAAATCGTCGGAAAGTGGTGATATTTTCATTTTGAAGTAAATATTACATCTTTACATATTTAGATATAAATAACATCATGTTATACCTATTTTGACCTAACCAAAAAAGTGTAAACAAACAGATAAGAGAAAGTTCCCGTCAAAGTAAAAGTTGTGATATTTTGTGGTTTTTCTGTATGGATCTGATCCGTAAGTGTTTTATTTCTTTTCTATATTACATGTATCATCGTATTAGACAACATTTAGCACAAAATAATACAAAAAATTTTTTTTTTGGTACGGAGAAAGTTACGTAAGCATTAGAAATTCTAGATCATCTAAAATCTAGATTTTTTGAATTTTTTGTTTTGAATGTTTGTCTCTAAAAACGCTTTTGTTAGATAACTTATCTATCCATAATGTACCCTGCAAAATTTCGTGTGAATTGGTTCGGTAGTTTTATCAGAAATCGTTATCACAAAGAACAAAAGAAATAATAACAAAAGCGGGTAATAAAGATAAGTGAACGTTGTTTACAAAGACTGCAACCATTTGAAACGTATTCCTAATCTATTCGAGTAGCAAAAAACATTAACAATACTACTTGAGACGTTGTAAAGAAATCCGAGTGTTTGTTTATTTAAGTGCGGTCGTAAAACTGTCACGGCGCGGACCACCCACGGCGCCTGACCGGTTAAGCTATAACCTCAATACCAACCAATATTTACTAAAGCCAAATAAAGTTTAAAATAATTAATATGAACAAACTGCCTTTAACCTTAAAATCAACAATTTTGTCAGTAGATTTTTTTTACATTTAAGTAGTATAATATTCTTATTTATTGCTTAGTTACTTCGACCATGATCAAAGCTTTATATTTATGTTGAAAAAAATCCATTTAAAATTTAAAACATTTCAAAATTTAAAAATGTCAAAATAATACAAATTGCTTCTAAGTTTCTAGACATCTATTTCACATATTATTCAGGTGAAGTAATGATAAATAATTGTAGCAGTTTTTTAACTATACTTAAGTAAAATAAATATAACGAATAAATATTATTTAATTTTTAGTATAACATATCACGCATTATTTATTCTAAACCCTTTATTGCAATAACAACATTAATAAATAGGCAGGAATATTTAAAAATATTATTATTGCAAACAAAAATAATAATATTTGCAAAAACAGCGCTGTGATTTACGAGATTAGAACCTTAGCCATCTTGAATCTAAGACCAACGCTTGACGCCTTCTGCTATCTGCACATATAATTTACTTTCGAATTTTAGCAATGCGATACACTGGCCAAGGTCACGCATATGATGCGTGCTAACAAAAGTGATGGAAATGTAAGTGCAGCGCCCGCCAACCGTAACGATACGACAGTGTGTAGTGCAAAACTGTGTGTGTACGGCACTCACACCACAGACGTCTGACTGTTTACACATACAAATATACGGAGTACCCCGCGTGTTTGCTGTAGCGTGCTTATGCACTTTTGAGCGCTTACTGTACATCGCTAGATTGCGTTGACGTTGTTGCTTGCCAAATGGTTAGGTCCCCTCGAAGATTTTGTGTGACTGAGTTTTGTTAGGTGTAAAGTAGCTTCAAAAGTAGTCTCGTGTTTAACAGTTAGTTTTGGGTTAGTGTATTTCTGTTTTATTATCGTCTTGCCATCACATGCTTTTTAGTAACCTACAGCTGCAGTCGGGTTTTTTTAAGTTGGTTAATTATAGGATTTTAAACTGACACGGTACATGGAAATAACTTTAGTGGTACCTATTAATTGTTGTAAAAAAGTTTGTGCTCACGAGGTCTACTGTTCGCAGAACTACTACTAGTTATGTTGTTTCTATATGTATTTTACTGTGTGTACATAAATAATAAATAAATAAATAATATGTAAAAAATACCGTCCGATCCGAAACGTAACGTTACCCCAGCAGGAAATGTTTTTCGACGCCTTAGCAGTTTTTTCTTCCTCCTGAAAAGTTACTTCTTTTACACTTACGAGGTTTTCACTGTAAGGCGTCGTTTCGTGAAATAACTAAAAAACTATAAGTGCAACTGTGCGCAACAATTGCAGAAGCTGATTGCAAATTCGATTATGACTAATAATGATCGTAATAGCTGTATCTATATTACTATTTAATTCAAACCTAATATTTTGCATGCCTTAAGGTAAAATGTATCGGGACACTTAATAAATATTCCAACTTATATGTATACCTACATTATTAGCAAATAAATGATTTCTTTCTTTCTTTCTTTCTTTCTAATTATCTATGAGATTGAAATTACTATTTTCGACATTATTTTGCTGGGGTAACGCACACAAGTTATTGCTATTTAAAATTCACATTATTAGTAGGTACCAACCAAAATTACAAATAAAATTAAAAAAATTCAAAAGGCGTCCTAAGTTATGACTTGTACATATTCTATGTCACCTTATGACTATCTATCTATACATAACTTCACATTGATAGATAATAAACTAGGTACTGACAATTAATGCGTTATTTATAACAGTTCACAATTTTTCGATAAAGTCTGGCCACGCTAACTATGCATAAGTAAAAAACCGGTCAAGTGCGTGTCGGACCATGACAATGAAGGGTTCCGTAGTTGGGATGAATTTATCCCAAGAACAAACTCAACATTTTAGTTGAAAAACATGTTCTCCTATACGGAATGTATGGGAGAACAGAACATGTTTTTGTAACTGCAAATATTAAGTTGGTCGATAGCCGGGTATTTAGTCTGAACGGCCCAAAGCGAATGGACTGCGGGCCATTCGACCGTAAACAAAAATCGTCTACGTTCCAAAGGGCTGGTGATAAAATGATTTCAACATTAATTTAAAGGGATAGTCACATACATTGTAACAGTCGCATAGTTTATAAATTTTAACTATTTAAATATTTGAAATCATCTAAATAAACAGAATAGGTACATCTTTACAACCGGTCGGCACGACTAATTGTATATTTTGTTGATTTGTTTCTTTAAAATAAGACTGATTTTATTTAAAACTAGCTGACCCAACAGACGTTGTCCTGTTAACCAATCGCGCCAACTGTCAAACGACTGACAGTTATGTCAAAAGCGCTAAGGTTTACATTAGAAAAGTTAATCTGGTCGTTAAGTTTTCTTAAATTTTCTAATTTTCCGCGCAACTTTATTATTTTTTTTTTTCATTGAAGATGGTTCATCTTCTGACAATAACAAACACAAAAAAAAGAATTAGCGAAATCAGTACGGCCATTCACGCGTTATACCGTGACCAAGGGAAATAGGGATTCATTTTTATTTATATTAATTTTTTTACATGTGTATAGATTATTTAATTATAAAATTCAATATTTGTAAACATTTTATGTTGATTGTTTTCTAAAGAAGATAATACAAATCTAAGAAAAAAATTAAATCTTTTATTTAAACATTTTACTTTTGTACTCGAATGTACTTGATGTATTTAATTACCCGACTATGGTGAAGCAAAAAGGAAGGTTATGATTTTGACCGGTATGTATGTAATATATGTATGTTCATCTGTTACCTCATAGGCTCATAACTTCTAAACTACCGATCATAATTTGACAAATGAAGTAAGTACAGGCGCCAGCACTTCAAGCTGCTACAATCTGTCAAATTTATTTAATAGATTTTCAACTTTATCGCTGTAGTTTAAGGTTCAAAGTTGATTGGGAAAGTTTGACAGTTTCGGGTAGCTTGATGTGCTGGCGTCTGTACATTAGTAACATTAATACGCAATTAGGTTAAATTACCAAAATGCATAAAATGTGTAGAAAATGTTGGCCAATTTAAAAGTAATTTTTTTTTATTTCCAGTAGAGAAGACCTTTTACTCCATAGAAGATTTTTTAAATTATAATATAAATTAACGGCTATTGACATTTTATTTTATTCTTTGACATTTATCTACATTATATTATATTAGAAATTCACTTAGACTTTTGAAGTCATTAATTTAATCTTAATTAATTAACATCACGCCTTGTTTCCCCGAAGGGTTGGGCAGAGGTGTCCCTATAGCAGGTACACCCACATTTCGCCAGTTATGTTTAAGTCCCATGTAATAGGGGGCGAGCCTATTGCCATCAACCGGGCACAAATCCAGACTCCGAGCTGATTAATTCTTTTGATTATTATCATTGCATTGGTAGAACATTGAGATCACGCTAAAATGTATATTTTTTTAGACCTTTCTGTACTCCATGTTCACAAATAAAGTTTTATTTGATTTGATTTGAGGTTACCTGTAGTTTTTCCACATTTTTTTTTAAATTGTCCTAATCGACTTTTATTTACAGGAACAAAACTCACGCTTTAATTATGATGGTCAGTTCTAAAGTCCACTATGACCTGGCTGCTGCACCTAAGATTGACTCCAGACGAGGGAACTCCTCAACGGTCAACAGTACAAATACGAAATTTTATATACGCTTTAATATGATAGTCCGTTCTAAATTCCACCATAATCTGGCTGCTGGCACCCAGGATTTGCTTCAGACGAGGGAGCTCCTCAACGGTCAACAGTACAAACATGAAATGTTATCTATGGATATGTATTGATAAGTGCGGAAGATGGTCACAGGAACTTCTGAAAAAAACGAGATAGTAGGTACTGTGAGCACCGCGCTTGGCTGCGGTGCTTTAGGGATCGTTTGTGTATATAATTAAAACCCTTTCAAGGAGCAGAGACTATATTTTAAATCAATGTTACATGGACACACGCGGGCGGAAGACTCGAGCTGATTCTCATATATTTTCTTCAAACAAAACCTTCACGAATCCTATTTAAATATATTTTGACATATTATTCGGACGGAGAAAGATTTCATGCCAGCCTGTGACATATGAGGTTCCCTCTCATATTAAAGCCTCTACACCAGCTACGCCCTTAGATAAATAAATGTATCCAGCAGATACCTTTATTCAGAGCATCCGAATAATCTTCAACCCTTCCTACCTATACCTAAACGAAACATTACCTAACGATGGAAATTAAAATACATAGTGAGGTCTTTCTCTTACAAGAGAAGGCTTAAGTCAGGACGAACGAATCACAAAGTCTTGATATCAGACTAGATATCAGCTAAGTTAACTGACAATATGTGCCAACATGCACCCACAAGGTTAACGTCGTCATGCTTAAACCTTACTGCACCAAAACCATCGAAAAAGGCGCAGCAAGCCTCGGAGAAACAAACAAACTGATGTGACAGTTCACATCTACCCAGAGGGCGTTTAAAAAAAATAAAGAACTCTACATCCTAAGCCTTAACTCCATCGGGCATAATTAAGCCAGAGGGAACAAAGGTTCAAGAAGCCAGCGCCCAAAATTAATAATTCACGACCATACTCCAGAGGGAAAATCTCAAAACCTCCTCACAAGACAATCTTTATCAAATGTCAGTTAATTCTGACTAAACTGTGAGACCTCAGCCTTAAGTTGAACCAATTGTGTCAATAGACACACCTAGCAAGGGTTATACCCATAAAGCGAGGTTGGTCAACCTAGACAGAGTACCTCCCCTCTCCAAATGGGATCACAGTTTCTCAAAAAATAATTGCCTCTTAACTCGCATTAATAAATTCTGGAGTACGTTCATGTTAATTTAGATGAGACGACACATAATATTGAAGACGCAGACAATGGCTCGTTCCCTCAGACTTCTCAGCGATGTGAGGAGTGACACCTCACTCGCTCCCGGCAGCGTCCGATGTTTGCTCCCCATAATATGAAACGAGAAAAATTATAACACATCAGCATAATAATACATGTTCCTCACTAAAATAATGTGTTAAAATCAAATGATGTTTACATCTAAATGACATTGACAATATGACAGTAAAATAAATGACATAAAAATAATAATTAAATTCTACACTATGACAAAGGTTTTATTCTCTTGATATGGGCAAACTCTAAACTTTTTATTATTTAACTTTAAAAAAACTTTTTACAAAAAAAAAACAACCGACTTCAAAAAAAAAACACTACAAAGTGAAAAATAACTTTAATTTCGGAAGTCGGTGTCTTGGTTTTGAATTTTCGTTCTTTGTCACCGACTTCCGAAATTAAAGTTATTTTTCACTTTGTAGTGTTTTTTTTTTGAAGTCGGTTGTTTTTTTTTTGTAAAAAGTTTTTATTTTTCACTTTTTAGTGTTGTGGTACCTACCCCAAACAAATTCGAATACCACTACCTGCTATGTAAATAACAGTGACAGGAAGTTATCATATCATCCACATACTAAGTGGGAAAAAATTCGTATTATTGAAGCTAACTCAAAAACTACCCAAGCAAAGTTAATAAAATTTATATGGGACCAATTTGGGAGCATACCCTTTCAAACGAAAAAAGAATTTTCAAAATCGGTCCACAAATGACGGAGAAATCGGTGGACATACATAAAAAAAAAAAAAAAAAAAAAAAAACAAACATACGCGACGAACATATAACCTCCTCCTTTTTGGAAGTCGGTTAAAAATTCGTACTCTAAAATGTAAAACTTCTTTATAAAATGATTATTAATATGCCAATTTGGACGTATGGCATCCAACTTTGGGGCTGTACTAAACAAAGCAACGTCAAAATAATTCAAAAATTCCAAAACAAAGTACTCAGGGATGTTGTAAATGCACCATGGTATATTAGAAATGACGACCTCCACCGTGACCTTAAAATGGAACTCGTCACCACCATCATCCAAAAATTTGCTGAAGCCCACGAACACAGACTCCACCGACATGTGAATGTCGAGGCAATACAGCTGCTAGACAACACGGACATAGTGCGTAGGTTAAAGAGAACTAAACCATTTGAGTTAGTGTAGTGTGTAAATAGTGAATTAATAAATAGTAACAATGTTGTGCTATACATATAACACAAGAACAAAGTGTTTTACCAATTATCAGACCCTAAGAAAGTGCTACGAAATTGACCTTGTGTAAGAGTGCAAATTGACACTATTCTTAGATATAACATAATCTATCTCGTAAAATATTAAGTTAGAATTAAATTGCTTATTAGTCTATTAGGCTAGATTGTAATCAATTACTAAGAACGTCAATTCTTATTAATACAGAAAAAAAAAAAAAAAAAAAAAAAAAAAAAATTATTATATGCTTTCGACCTTCTTTTAAATTTATTGATTTTCTGTATAAAGCTTTTAATTTTATAAACTTTCGACCTTCTTTTAAATTTATTGTTTTTTGGTGCGAAGTTTTTGATTATTCTCACATACGACCGCTTACTTTTATTTGGTGCTCTTCTTGAATTTTTCTTAGCACGATGTTGTTGTAATGTGGCTTTAAAAACTTTTATAAATTTATGTTCCTTATGGGTAACATGAATTTGAATGTTATCGTTTGTGGTTTCGCCTGTTTGAAGATTTTCCACATGCTCGATCAGATTAACAACCACTCCATTATCTGTGACTGAATCTAATTCCACGTCATCCTTACTATTAAAATAAACTTGATCAACGACGAGGTTATTTATAAGAATTTCCTCATTGTGACCAATGATTTTCTCTGAAAAGGACACATTCTGACCTTCTGAAACATAAATAGATGGTTTAATACATAATGGACTGGACTGACCCGATTCAATAATTTCTTCCACGTGTTCACTCTCGAACACTTGGGTGGACTCCTCTTCATCATCATCATCGTCATCTCTTCTTCTGTGTTGGCAGCTTTCTATCTTTTCTGGTGGGTCATCCTGTCTTCCACTAGAAAACAAACTGGTGTGATTATCCACATTCACAACATTTTCCTGCACGCCTTCATCCGCCACTGTTTGTGCAATCTCCTCTTCTTGCACCCTATATATTTCTTTGTGACATTTGCACGGGAACTCCGCCTTCAGCTTGTCACACAACAACTCAAAAGATATACCATCGTGGTATATATAATTATGAAAGTACATCGCTGGACCTTCAAGAAATGCGCACTATGAGCGCTAAATCACTATCTCGCCATTCATTGCTCGTGGCTATCAGCTTGAATGCTGTTATAAAATTTTCGAGGCATACGCCGTTTATGCCTGAGAAAGCCTGCATTTGCAGAGCCATCTCGCTCTTTATATATGAATAATAATAATAAAAAAAAACCACTCAGCTTTGTTCTCCGGCGTGGATCTCCTGTCTCTTCTCAGTTAGGCGATCCGCCACGTATAACTCTTCTCAGTTAGGCGCCTCCACCATTTGTGAGCACCACGCTTGGCTGCGGTGCTTTAGGGATCGTTTGTGTATATAATTAAAACCCTTTCAAGGAGCAGAGACTATATTTTAAATCAATGTTACATGGACACACGCGGGCGGAAGACTCCAGCTGACTCTCCTATATTTTCTTCAAACAAAACCTTCACGAATCCTATTTAAATATATTTGACAGATTATTCGGACGGAGAAAGATTTCATGCCAGCCTGTGACATATGAGGTTCCCTCTCATATTAAAGCCTCTACAGTACCATCGAGTTTGGACTGGTCGGCTTTGTCATGACAAGTACTATAGCCCAAAGACTTATCCAGGGTCTTAGCCGTGAGGTGATCTCATGCTAGAAGATGCAAGAAGCTAGGTAGTTAGCCCAAGATGTAGTCCAGTAGAGCCAGATGGTAGCTATAGGGACTTCTCAACTATGTTTAGTTGAGAAGTCCCTATAGCTGCCATCCAAATAGCCAGAAGACAACGGGGCTATGTTGTTACATAGCCGCGTTGTCTTCTGGCTATTTGGATATGTCTTGCCAAGTAGGTTAATGGTATGGCCGGTTGATAGCAATAGGCTCGCCCCCTATTACATAGGACTTAAACATAACTGGCGAAATTTGGGTATACTGCCCAACCCTTCGGGAAAACAAGGCGTCACGTTGTGTTATGTAATAAATTAAGTTAAATTAGTTGAAGCCTTATTAGTTAAAAGCTCATTAACATTAATCAACTGATGTCCGAATACGCAAAACAGCCAAGTAAAAGTAAAAGCTAATTTAAATACACAACCACTCCACCGACTTACTAACCTGTTAACAATAGGCAAACCATGCATAACATGGTGTATCATCAAAGCATATAAACATCTAATTATTCATCAGAACCTACTGGTTTCGTGATTCCAAACTCGGTTGCCGATTCGACGCCTTTTTTAGTTTTTTTTTTTTTGGGTGGGAAATTCTCAAATAACTTCTCCCGCTCTGGGTGGAGCGGGAGGGCGTGTCAGACTCTTACTGACTAAAACCCACCCGTGTTCCTTCGGTTGCCCTGTTGCTGGGGGCCACGATTTCCCTATCGGTTTTCTTCGAACCCCCGGCAGACATTGGCCCTACCGGACCCCGTCAATTCTGCTGACATCTCTTTGAGGCGCGCGTGGAACACAACGCGCCGTCAACTCGGGCTTGGTCCTTATCGGACGGCGAGCTACCCATTGCTCACCGTCCGCAAGCCCGCGCCTACGGTGGCCGGAAATCGGCTCGCGATTCCCGCCCCGGGCGCACCGCTTCGCAGAAGGAGGTGACGGCCTGCCATTTCCTCTCGCTCCGTACCATGGCCTGAACCAGGGCCGGACGCGAGAGATCACCGCCGCCGATCGCCTCTACGAGGACACGGCGTTGCTCCGCCCAAGCCGGGCAGACCTCCACCGTATGCTCCACCGTGTCCTCAGGCCGATCCACACAATGGTGACACCCGGGTGTTTCCTCCCGCCTTATCCTAAACAGGAACCTCCCGAAGCAGCCGTGTCCGGTGAGGACCTGCGTCAGGCGGAAGGTCTCTCAAGCCACTCCTCAAAGAGGGGTCTTATCGCCGCAATTGTGGCGTGCCCAGCACGGGGTTGCGACAATCGCACTCTCCATGACGCCATGAGATCCCGCCGGAGCTCTGTCCGTTGTGCCGCGATTTCTTGCGGCATCGGAGTTAAGCCCCGGCGTTTCGCCTCCTCGCGCCACTCCCAGATGTGCACGAGGACCTTTGCCTCCAGATCCCATGGCGGTAATCCGGCAAGGAGGCTCGCCGCCTCGCAGGAGACCGTGCGGTATCCTCGGGCCAGCCGAATGGCCATGACCCTCTGGGATGCGTTCAACCGGCGGGCTGGCTGCAGCCTCAATGAACGCGCCCACACCGGCGCCCCGTAGAGGGCCATGGACCGCACGATCCCCGCGTAGAGCCTCCGGCAGGAGGCGTATGGATCCCCTAGATTGGGCAGGAGCCGCTTCAAGGCAGCCCCGGCCCGCTCCAGTCTGGGAGCCAAACGTCGGAAATGTTCGACGAAATTCCACCGGCTGTCGAGGACGAGTCCCAAATACTTCATCGTCGACTCGACACCGATGTGAACCCCTCCCGCCATTATCTGGGAGCCCGACGGTGGCGCATTCCGAAGACCATAAAAACCCATGTCCTCAGACTTGTGCAGGGCCACCTCGAGTCCCAGCTGCCGGATCCTGTCAACGATCGTCGCAACCCCGCGTGTCGCTAGATCGGCCGCCGCCTGGTACGGCCTCCCCTGCGCCAGGACTAGCGTGTCGTCAGCGTAACAAACGACGCTGACGCCGCTAGGGAGGTCAGCGCGCAGCACCCAGTCGTATCCGATGTCCCACAGATGCGGCCCCAGGACCGAAGCCTGTGGGACACCGCACGACATCTCTTGCCGGTTCTACTCTCCTTGGTGACCGGGGTAGATGACGACCCTGTCCGTCAGATAGGCCTCGACCACACGACAGAGGTAGGTCGGCATCCGGTGGTACCGGAGTGCCTCCCTGATGCAACTCCAGGGCAGGGTGTTGAAGGCAGACTCTGCGTCAGCGGGGGGGCCCATGGGCGGAGTTTCTCCCACACCATCTTGTATGGGCGCCCCCACGGGTCCCTGTTGAGAGTCTCCAGCAACTCCTCGCGGGCCAGCGCCCTGGCCCGCAGGATCTCCGCTTGGAGGGCGGTCTTCGCCGCTCTGTACCCCTCGTACAGCTCCGCCTGTATGGCTTCCGTATCCGGAGGGCGGATACGGAGCCTGCAATGCCTGGCGTACCGGCGTCGCGCAGCAACACACGCCCTGCGCAGAGCCTCTAGCTCTTGCGACCACCAGTACAGCCGGCGCGAAGCACGTCTAGGCTGGACCCGGGGCATTGCCATGTCACACACATTGGACATGGCCTCCCGGAACCACTCCGCCTCGTCGTTGATGTCGGCAGGCCTGTCCGGTGATGACACCCAGGCCTGCACGATCGAGGCTTCCAGGAGAAGCTCCCGGTCCAGCTGCTTCAGCGCCCACCACGGACCACTCGGGGCCTGTCGGACCGGCGCGCTCGAGGTCTGGGTGGAGACGTCAAACCGGATGTACCGGTGATCGGAGAAGTTCGCCACCCCCTCCATGACGCGCCAGTCAATGACACGCGGCGACAGAGCGGAGCTGGCGAAAGAGATGTCCACCACCGATTCACCCCGCATCCGCACGCACGTGGGGACAGAACCCCGGTTTAGGACGACCAGGCCTGTCTCCAGAGCCCAGTCCTCCACCATCCTGCCCCGTGTGTCCGTATACCGGGAACCCCAAGCCAGATTCATGGCATTGAAGTCCCCGAGCACGAGCACGGGGAGGGAACCAAACCCGACGCCGACGACTCTTAACTCCGCAAGGGAGTTGTGGAACTCGGCAAGAGTTCGGTTTGGGGAGAAGTAAACACCCACCACGACAATCTCCCCGAACCGTGCTGCAACGCAACCCCGTCCTCTCTTGACCGAACCGAGGGACGGAGTACCGGCGGCGGCCGACGAAATGAGGGTCACTGAGCCGCTCAGGTCCTCCACCCAGTCATCCCTGGGCGGGACAAAGTACGGCTCAGCGACCACGGCGATGTTAATCGACGACTGCGCCATGCTCTGGAGCAACAGATCCTGAGCAGCGGCGCAGTGGTTGATGTTCGCCTGGAGGAGGCGGAATGGGGCCGTTACTGGCATTCCATGTCAACCCCCTCCTCCCCCCGAGCCCCCTGTGAGGGCCCTGCTGCGGCGGCAACGGCGGCGGCGACGACGACGGTGGACACGGCAGCGGCCCCGGTGGAAGTGGCGGCGGCTGCGGCGGTGACGGTGGTGGTGGCGGAGCGTTTGACCCCCACGTGGTGGCCCACCTGTTAACGGAAGCACCTCAGAGGTCTGGGCTCCAGCAGTTTGACCTGCGCCGAAACCCAGCCCACCAAGAGCCTTTGGCCCTCCCCGGCTATCTTTTTGGCCGCCGTCACGGGGCAGCTCACCCTAATGGCTTGCATCCCCGTGTGATTAGGATGGATGGTGCCTGCCTTGATCTGCTCAACAGAGCACCCTCCAGCCTTAGCGACGGCGGCCACCACCTTTGCCTCCGTCACGGAGTCGTCCAGGCCCTGAATGCGCAAGTCTGCGCACTTGGTGGGCCTGGAGACTCGGGCCTCGTCCGCATTTAGGGCCGCCTTCAGCTTTTCAGCCAGAGCGTCAGTGGCCGGGCCACTGGCCGCACCAGGGACCTCCAGCATCCGGTTGCCGTGATTTTCACCTTAATGCCCCTTTTGGCGCCGATCTCTTCTAGGTCCATCACCTGGTCCACCGTCGCGAACACGTGCTGGTAGGACACGCCCCTTTTCTCCGCTTCCGGCTGCAGTGTCACCACCACAGCTGCGGACTTCGGGGCGCGGAGCCTAGCCGCGACGCTTCTCTCCTTGCGCCGCTGCCGCCTCGCCTTCCTTTTGGCCGCCCTTGCCGCCTTACCGGCCTGCTTCTTCTCCCCGGCTACTTGCCATCCGGCGTCGGCCGGAGGAGAAGATTTGGGAGGCGGAGGCGACCTTTTTGCCGCCACCTGGGCCGGAGCCCTCGCCGTCAGGACCGGGGTCTTCGCCGCCTTCGCAGCCGCCACGCCTTTGGCCTGCCCCTGCCTTCCTTGGCCTGACTTGGCCGCGGTAGATGCAGCGGCGGCATATGACGCCGCCCTCCGCTGGTCCAAGGCCGGCTGGCTCGCCACTAGCGGGGGGCGCAGGACGATGGCCTCTAGGGCGGAGAACCTGCTCCGCAGGGCAGCCATCTCCTGCCGCACCAGGGCCAGAACCCGGTCCTCTGCAGGTACGGGCACGGGCACGGGCCCCCGCCCATGACGCTCCCCTCCTTGCGGCACCTCCCGGGGGCCGGCTGCTCTTAGCCCAGCCAGGTCTGCTCGGAGCTTCTCGTTCTCCTTTCGGAGAAGCTCCATGGCGGCAGTCAACTTTGCGACCTCCGCCCGCATTTCGGACATCCCGTCCGAAGGAGGCCCAAAGTGCAGCTCCTTCGCTGCCGCCAATATAGAGGCCGTGGCCGCGGGTACGGCCTTGTCTTTTGAGGATTGGATCCTCTTCAAGGTCACAGCCCTGATCGCGGCTGCCACGACCTCCGCAAACCTGGCTTCCTGCTCCAGATTGGCGCCGCTAGCGGCGTCCGGCTCACCACCAGAAGCCTCTGAGAGGACCGGCTCGCTGCTGGTCTCTCCAGTGCGGTCCCCCAACGTGGTGAGCCTCCCGGCTCGCTGGGCCAGTTCGTCTGGGCCGGCCTGGCTCGACTCACCACCCTCCTTGGTGGTGAGCCCTCTACCCACACCTTTATTTTTAGGCCGGGCCCTACCCCGCCGGCTGGTGTGGATCTTCCGCCTGTCGTCGGCGGAGGACCACTCACCATCTCCTGAATTGGGGCGCTTCCGGAAGAATTTTCGGATTATCCCGTCAGCCCCCACCACTTCGCGCCCCGAGCTCTGGCTAGAGCCCTCCGCGCCAGATGCAGCGTCGGACTCCGACCCCGCATCACTCCCCTCCTTTTTGTTGTGTTGTTTTTTGTTTTTAAGTTTTTCCATAGTAGTTCCCACGAGTAATAACTTTTTAATGTCTCAAAATTGTGTGGTTCGCACTAGTGACTAATTAAGCTACCCATTAGTCAAGCTAACAACCTCCCTCACGGTGCGCCGCCGCTTGGAGGTTTGGGGTGATTTTTTATAGAGGTTTTCTACCTCGCGGCCCGGGCGATTAAGCCAAGACCCTCGACCCCCGTCAAATGCCAGAGACATGACCTTGACACTCTTCGGGGCTACGAGACCAACGGTGACAGGAGAAAAGACTTCCTCCTGCCCGCTCGACGGCAGGGTTAGTGCACGCCGAGCCCGCTCCTCCTCTAACGCTGCTCAACGAGTGCTCCCCCCTAGCGAGTACCCGTTAGAGCGTTCCTCCGACAGGATATTGGCATACGGACAACGAGACCCCTAACTGGTGAGTCATTGTCCGTACCCCAGGAACTCCGGCCCCCAGGCACGCGGGGAGGTTTCCTGTCCAAGCACCCCGCCGATTCGACGCCCTGTGTTTGAATCTTTTGAACGAGAAAGTGTTTGAGTCGATTTTCCAAATGTCATGGTCATCATGGTTGGATCCTTATAACTAGCGACCTAAACTTGCTTCGAATGGGTGCAATGGCGGCATGATAAACACCGAGAGCTTTGTGTTACCTATCTATACATCTTCTATAAATCTGTCGGTACAAATATGTAAATAAAATTGAAGAGTCTGTTTGTAATGTCAAAATAACAGCTTTTTACCAAATGCATAATTATGAATATAATGTATATACGGTATTTATAATACATTTGTCTGTCTGTCTGTTTTGGCTAATCTCAGAAACGGCTGAACCGATTTGGACAGGACTTTCACTGGCAGATAACTGATGTTATAAGGAATAACTACTTTTATTATATAAAAATAATTACGGTCCACGCGGGTGAAGCCGCAGGCAGCAGCTAGTATTTAAATATTACACATAAACCTTCCGGAATAAATGCTCTAAATTATGGTTAAAACCGCATTTTTTTTTTTTGTTTACAAGATCGAAGTGGTCACACAAACAGACAAGAAAACCGACTTTGTTTTACCTATGCTATGTATGTATAGATTACTGTGATGGTCATCTCTTAGGATACCCAGATTGGAATACCTGCGTGTTAAATTTTAAAGCTCCCTATGACATCCGCGACTCATTAGCTGTTACCAGGAACTCAAACAGGGTATGTTATTGGAGTTCCTCTGTCTGTCTTAATTAAATTACCCTAGTAAAAATAAATAAAATAGCCTTAGTTACTTCTTATAACATTAGCTACCTGCCAGTGAAAGTCCCTTCAAAATCGGTCCAGCCGTTTCGGAGATTAACCGGAATAAACACGTAGACAGACAAAATTTAAAAAAAAAAGACTTTTGACCGTATTTTGTACCGTTTTTAAATTATTTTCATATGCATGTAGTAAAAAGCTGATAATTTGACATTACAAACAGACACTTCAGTTTTATTATTGTATGTATGTATACGTATGTATGTATAGCTCGAGTAAAGTGCTTTTAAGTCGTAACAAAATGCATAAGTACTGTACGTTCGAAACTATAAGCTAGATTTTATAGCTTAGCGTACCACATGACTTTCATTATTAAAAACAATTTACAAAATAATGTAAGTATAAGCATTTGCCTCGTAAAAAAAAAAAATATCAGCCATTTTAAAGATTCGTTTCAATATTTATTGTTACGTTAGCCGAAGTTGCAATCTAGGAACTGCTGAAGGAGCCGGGAGCACACCGTAGGAAGTCTCACAGAAACAAGATAGCCCCGTTGTGTTTCGGCTATATTGATTTGTCGTGACAAGTACGTTAGCCCTAGTTGAAGTCTAGAGTGATGGTGGAGCCAGAAGGTGGCCACAGGAACTTCTCAACTAAATAAGATAGCCCTGATGTGTTTGGGCTCGTTAGTTTTGTCTTGACAAAAACAATAGCCCAAGTGTAGTCTTGGTCCGATGATAGTGCCGAAAGGTAGCCACAGGAACACCTCAACTTTACAAGGTAGCCCTGTTGTGTTGGACTCGTGGATTTGTCTTGACGAGTACCTTACAAGTGAAGGTGATAGGACAGATATTTTCTCAAATCCTAAAGCAAAAATATACAAAATAAAGGATAAGTAAAAGTCTATTTTAAAACAAGCTAGTAAGTTTTATTTATTAACTTTTGGTTCACAAAAAGCTTGTTTTTAAAAAGATTTTCACTTATATTTATATTTATTTTATTTATACTTAGATACTTTAGGAGAACAATGCGGTCACACAGACAAATAAGGGTTTAGTTTTTTCCTTTTGAAGTACCTACGGAATCCTAAAAACGAATAACGACTTTGCTGTAGGTATAACTACTATTTTACTAACAATTATGCAAATCGCAACTTGCTATAATAGTGACAAAGCGTCTTTATCAGCTTAATTCATGATTCATTTTTAGAATGTAACAAATGGGTAACATTAGGTCCATTGTAGACACTCTTGTACTTAGTGCATGTGTGCGTGAGCCTTCTGTCTGTAGGACTTGCAATGTTGACGTCATATTTAACCTCCAGTGGCGACCGTTTGAGCTAATCATTACGAGCAGCTGATAAATTGACTAGATAGCCGCACTTATGTATCTATGTTATTATGATTCAACATTACTATATAACATCCTCCATTCTGTCGCACTAATATCGGTGCCCATGGTCCGCTAGTAAGAACTCTTAACCGTTACAATATGCTCAACAAAAACTTAGATTCAAGGCTGGAGGTATTTCATGACTCCTTGGGTGGTATTCGGAAAAAAATACTTGACAATTATCATTTAGTTTCATGAGTTATCTTAAAGTGGAATTATGTATTTGAATTAGAATTACGTGTGTTCATCCCCTTCATTAGTTTGTATTTAGTCGTATTTTATTTGTTAAAGCATTGTTAACATTTTTAAATGTTACTTTTAGTTTATGAGCTGTTTCTGTCCAATGTTGTTATTCCTTAAATGTTATGTACGCCTATAATTTGTGTAAAGAATTAAAAAAACATATATTTTTTTTTTTAATAGTGGTCCGCCGGTGTCGGGAGCAGGGTCCAAGCGACCGGTGGTTAGGGCTGCAGAGACAGGAACCTCCTCACAATGCGAGCCGTATCGAGGAGTACTGCCTTCTGAATCAGGCGCTTGATCCAACCGCCTAACGAGAGCCTCGAGAGATGTTGGTCGAGGCTTTCGGCCATCAGGCCATTAGCTGTTACGACAATCGGCACAATGATAACCGAGCTCACATTCTCTTTAGCCATGCAGAGTGGGGTAAGCCCGTTATCCACTGCGACCACATCACGGTGCATACCCACATCGACTTTGAAAAAGTATTCCCTGAGGCTGCACACCTCGCGGTTGTGGAGGGTCATCGCATAAAAAAGCCTCGACCCCCGCACTTCCGCGAGATGTACAGTTTCATCACCGATGAACATGGGTGATGCATCCGGTTTGCGGTCCGGCATACGGACTCTCCTGTCTAGCACGCGTAGCATGACGCTTTCTATCTCTACGAAGAATAGACGCAGCTCTTTCTATACAAAGTGACGTTTCATTTCTCCATTTTTGACATCGCACCGTAGAAATCTTTCTATAATCTGTGATTTTGTCTTTCGTTTCTAACGATCTTTGTCTAGGTCCTTTTACATATAGACTATTTCAGAAGAAAGTTTTCTATCCCAAACTGTCAAAATCACTAAGGTAGTGAAGACAATTTGATTTTGTAATCGCCATGCTAAACACAGTAGAAAACTTTTTACTCGACGGCCCAAAGTATATACGGTTATCTACAAAATCATGATTTTACAGGAGAGCGTTTTAAAATTTTTGATTGTCTAACTAAATCAGACTATTTCTAATCGCGATTAAAAAGGCGTGGAATAAAATATGAACTAAAATTCACACCAACACCTCGAATTCAGTGCAAAAACAGTACTGTACCTTTTTTTCTTTTGCTTATATCTCGAAAATGGCGTGTCCAATCGCAAAAATAATGAAAATTTCGACCCCCTTTAGAGACCCATAAACCCCTAAGACTCAAAATGTAGATAATTCAGATTCGTTTATTTGCAAAAACATGTGTAGATAATATACATGGTATGATGCTTATTATAGGTGTAACAAAGTATTTTTTGGCTCAACATGTTTGACCATGGCTGGTGTACAAATTTGGTCGAAAGACAATAGGATTTTAAAATTAAGATAGGTACAATGAACAATAATATAAATAAATCAACAATTAACAATAATATTAAATTAAATAACGTCAATAGTCATCATTCAAAATAAATAGATTAGATTCAGTCAGTATCTTCAGAGCGATTTATCATTTAAAAATTCATTAATATTATAATAAGCTTTTTCTGTCAGTATTTTTTTAAATGTTTTCTTAAACTGGTCTATATTTAATTTCTTAACACATTTAGGGATATTATTGTAAATTATTGGCGCTCTGCATACAACGCTTTTATACAGTAGCGCTGTCTTAGCTGGCTGAACACGAATTTTACTATTATCCCGGCGATTACGTTTTATAATGTCTGATATTCGAGGAAACAAATGGGGGTTATTTCTCACAAATAGGGCTATTTCCAAAATATACAGTGACGGAAGTGTGAGTATTTTATGCTTAGTAAAGAGTGGCTTACAGCTTTCCGTACTTTGGATACCAAACATGGCACGTAGGCATCGCTTTTGCATTATAAATGCCATATCTTTATTTGTTGAGTTGCCCCAAAAAATAATGCCATATCTGAGGACAGATTCAACAAGGCCATAATACGCCGAGAATTTTCCATACAAAAAGTGAAAAATTCCATATAAAATACTGTAATATTTTTTGCTTCCAAAATACGATACTTCGACACTTTGAGTTTTTTTTTTTGTAGTTGACGTGACTATCAATAAAAATTGAGAATCAAACAGAAAAAAAATCCTATGACAAAACAAAGAATTGCGAGTCGAATTATGAAAAAACTGGCCAAGTGCGTGTCGGACCACGCACAATGAAGGGTTCCGTAGTTGGGATGAATTTATACCAAAAACAAACTTAACTTTGTAGTTGAAAAATATGTTCTCCTATACGGAATGTATGGGAAAACATGTTTTTGCAACTGCAAAGTTAAGTTGGTCGATTATAACTCGTTAATTTGTAGAGCCTACTTAGTTGTGATAGTTTTCCTTTATGTTTTTAAAGGACCTTTTCAATGATACCCCACATCATGGGTTAAAAAAAATAAAAATAAAAATCACCACTTTACGTGTAGAAGAGGTACCCTAAAAAAAAATGTTTTTCATAATTTTGTTTTACCACTTTGTCGACGTAAATAATATGTATACCTATGCCAAATTACAGCTTTCTAGTACTAAGGGTCTCGGAGCTAGACCGCGGACAGACAGACAGACAAACAGACAGACGGACAGACAGACAGACGGACGTGACAAAACTATAAGGGTTCCTTGTTTACTACGGAACCCTAAAAAGTGAATTTCGTAAAAAGTGCAGCTGAGTCTTTCTACTTTCCTGCCGTCCTTTCTACACGGAACGGCATTTTTGTCTATTCTTCCGTCGACAAAACTCGTTTTTACGGTGGTCATGCTACGCGTGCAGGGCGTCGAGTTCGCTCTGAGTCCATTTGAGTACGCCGAAAGAGTACATCAAAACTGGCATGACCCAACCGCTGAAGGCCTTGACCTTGTTTCCGCCTGAAAGAAGACTAATTAATACCTTCTTCAGGCGATCAAAAAAGCGCTCCTTCAACGATTGCTTCATGTAAGCAACGTTGATGCCTAACGCTTCCGACATACCCAAATACTTATAGCTTTCGGCTGGGGAGAGGGATCTAAGGTGTATGGAGTCTGAGAGTTGGGTTCCCTCGGATTCCATAATCTCCCCTCGCTTTACATGCATGACTGCACATTTGTCCACACCAAATTCCATACTGATGGCGCCATTGAATGTTTCAGTTACCTCCAGTAAGTCCATCAGTCGCAATTTGTTGGGGGCAAAGAGTTTCAAGTCATCCATGTCCTCTATATGGATGACTTGAAACTCTTTGCCCCCAATGACCTGACCAAGGTGAAGGGTGACCAAGGTGAGAAGGTGAGAATGACCTGATCTCCTCTCTTCAATCTATAGCCCAGACCTGAATCCTCCAGCAGTGTGAAGTCGACTTAATTTGTCGCCCTGAAATATTCCCCGTTTAATCCATACAGGCTCGTCATTCCCCTGGATTTGTTGACATCCTGGATAGCGAAGGACCGTCCTCCATTGCCCCATACACGACATCAGGAAGATGCGCAGAGTTGCATCTATCTTGTACAACTCCAGCACCCTCATGAGCCATGTTTGTGGCACCGAGTCATAGGCCTTCTTATAGTCAATCCAGCATGTCGACAGATCCTTGCGGGATCGACGAACCTGTTGGCTTATGGCCATGTCGATGAGGAGAAGCTCCTTAGTACCGCGGGACCCGTTACTACATCCATTTTGAGAGGCTGAAATAATTGAATTACTGTCAATGTGTGTGTTAATTTTTGCTCTCAAAATGGATGTAAGAAGTTTATAGATCGTCGACAAACATGTGATCGGTCGGTCTATAATTCTTGGGTTCCGCGGGACTACCTGACTTATGGAGCAGGTGGGTAACGCCTGTTGTTAGAAACTGCGGTAGCGACCCAGACTCTAGGGATGACTGGAATTGAGATGCCAGGCGAGTGTGCGAACTACTCAGCCATTTTAACCAAATGTTGTGCAGTCCGTCCAGTCCTTCTACGTCTAGTGGCGTGATTAGCACAGCATCTATTTCTGGTATAGTTTCACACACTCGCTCGACATCCTGCATCCAGCCAGCCTCAGTGTGACAGACGGGCACCGACCAGATCCTGCGCCAGAATGCACTCGTGGCAGCATCATCCGGGCGGCACACGCCTGTCACATTTTCAGGTCGCTCCCAAGCTCTATATACCCACTTCTCATCGCTCTGGAACATGCGATTCTGCATGTGTCAGTCATCCCGCCGCTTATACCGCCGTATACGGCTCGCCCATGCACAAACTTTCTGCTTCAGGAAGTCGATGCGCTCTGTGACACTGGTGGTTGTGTATTTCCCTCCCTGAAGCAGTATAGTTTGCCGATGAGTACCCTGGCCCCATCGATACGTCGCTCGATCCTGCACTGCCAGGCTGGTAGGGCTGGTTTGGGTCGAGTAGCTCCGTCGCAGTTTGCAAAATTGACGTTAGCTAAACAACATGCCGCAACAGCCGCGCAATACAGGATCGAGTGTGTATCAATGAGATCATCGCTGCTCTTGAAAAAATTCGTAAGCTGCGAGTCCAAGGCACACACCAGCGCTCTATTTTTTTTTTGTGCATGGTTAGGCGTGGTAATCGGGGTCTAAGTTCGGTCGGAGTGTACCTATACTCGCGAAACGCATCCACCAGTGCGCTCCTCAATAGGTCGTTACACTGGCTATTTACTGTGGCAACCCTACCATCCTCCTCTTCAACACCATGATTGAACCGCGGCGGGATTGCATCAATATTTGACGCTTGTGCCGCGGTTTGTGCCCGAGTTGAGACGATATGGTTGCTTAGTACCTCTGAGCGCAACCTATCAAGTGCGACATCGTCCAACGTAGATTGCGTTGGATGACACGCACCTGATCCGACAGTCTAATTATATTCATTATTAAACTAAGTATTTATACGATTACGTGCGCCATTTCAATGTAATCACATTCCGTGTGAACAACTAGCCACAAAATCCTGACATTTTTTAATGACGCTTTTTATGTGTTTTATTTTTTAGATGCAATATTTTGGCAACAGTTGAAGATTCAATTGAATGTTTCTCCATTATCACGTTGGACGAAATAATTCGATACTTAATCAAGAGATATTTTTTTTAATGATTTTGGGTAGATAGTTCCTTACCTACCTACTTTGTTTAACTATTTAATATTTTATCAACAATGGATGGCACATCACTGGCATGATATTATTGTTATAACTGGTCTCCTATATTAGGTATGTAGTGATGTAACTTGTACAACTGTACAACAAATGGTAGGTTCTTATAAAAGTTCTAGAATTAAGTAAGTAAAGGTTGATTACAACTAGTACACACGGCGGCGGCGGCGGTGTGGTAACTACCTAGCTAGTAGCCGACTGACCCGCTTTATCGGTCAATGTCACCTTGGATAACGCTCGCGGTGGCACGCGCTGTGGCGCTCCACGATCGTAAACATTGATGAATACAATTATACCCAGTTACACGCGATTTAATCAGCATCTTAGTGATTTATTTTACAGATTGAATACAAAGTTCCTAAAACGAAGAAGCTATTCAACATTCCTGGGCAGTGTTTTTGCGTCTTTATTGCCGTCGTGTCCTCGCAGCTGTGTGCGCGGTGGGCACTGTGGGCTCCGCGGCTCCGGCGGGCAGCCCTCCAAGCCGTTCGTCCGTTGACTCCGTCACGTCGTCACGTGTACGCGGCAGTCATCGAACACCGACCCACTCATATGCATTATTCATCATTAGCTCTTTCACTTGCTAAACGACTACATCAGCTGAGTAGCAAGATTCCTAAATAATATATTTGTATTCAAGCTATAGTAGTACGAGATCCGGTATAAGAAATATATACCCTCATATGTTATTTAAGTATAATAAAGAATATATGCTAGATAATGCATTCATCGATACATCGCAAATAGGTTGCCTAGCTAAATCACGTGCCGATGATGTTAAAAAATTAAATTTTTAATAAAATTTTTTTGGTCAACTTCCCCAATTTGTTATTTATGAAAATCGAGCATCAGTTTATGTTTCATTAAATGTTCAGTAATCTCCTTTAGCAGAAAACGCGTCCCTCTCCCTACAACTTATAAACTTAAAGGGCAGCTATTACACAGATGCGACGGCGTACGCGACCTGGGCGTTTTTCATGATTCTAAACTTTTATTTAACGTACACATTGAGCAAATAGTGGCCAAAGCTTCGAAGTCACTGGGTTTAGTTATGAGACTCGCAGGGTGCTTCAAGAGATCCAAAACCCTTAAGATTCTGTATTGCTCTTTTGTGAGAAGTCATCTGGAATATGCGTCACAAATCTGGAACCGGTGTTATGGCAAGTACATTGATCGTATTGAGAATATACAAAAAAGATTTATTCGTTTTCTATGTTTCCGGCTGCGTATACCATACCATTCTGATAATTACACAAATCTTTGCAAGACATTTCACTTAAAGCCACTCATAAATCGTCGTCGACTAGCAGATTGCACTTTCCTTTTAAAAATTATATCTAATGAGATTGACTGCCCTGATCTCCTACATAAACTACGTTTCAATGTTCCTCAGAGATCAGTTAGATTTAATCCGCCTATCTCCATTCCTTTTACCTCTTCTAACTACAGGCAAAACTCATACATGGTGCGAGCGAGTAAGGACTTTAATATTCTTTGTAAAGAGTTCTCATTTGACCCATTTACAACCAAAACCTATTCTGCACGCGCTCGGCTGAACGCTGACTTTTTCAAAAGTGCATAGTGCTTATTGTACCTTAAACTCGTATACAATAATATGTATTCTTAATCTTTTTATCGTGCTTGTTAGTGATCCTAAGATTTCTACTACTTTTTCTGTTTTTACCCGTGAGAACCTGTAATTGGCTCTATGTTTCTTAAACAACTGTTATCCATTTGTTATAGCTGTTGGTTCTCCTATTAATAAATAAATAAATTAATTAATAAATTAATAACGCTTACTTACCTGTTTATACCTGGCAAATCCATAGTTGCACAGACGGAAAGTAGGGAACCCTTATTTTTACAATTCCTTGGGGTATATTCTCTCAGCTGATGCTCGACTTACATAAATAACAAATCGGGGAAATTGATCAAAAAAAATGTAATTAAACATTTTATTATCGACCCAGTCCCTGGCTACTATTATCGCGAAGGTACTCGACAGTCAGCTGGACGCACGGTTGGATGGCTTGTTAAAATTACACGACGCACAGTTTGGGTTTCGTAATGATCTTAGCACTGAAAGTGCGATTCTCGGCCTCAAACATACGGTGCAATACTACACGAAACGTCGAACACCAGTGTATGCTTGCTTTTTAGATCTCTCCCGAGCCTTTGACCTTGTTTCTTACGAGGTAATGTGGGAAAAGCTGCGGGAGAGAAAAGTGCCAGCGGAGCTGTTGCGTATCTTCCAGTTTTGGTATTACAACCAAACGAACAGTGTGAGATGGGCCGATGGGCTGTCTGTGTCGTACGGGCTGGAGTGCGGGGTAAGACAGGGAGGGATAACATCACCTAAACTGTTTAACCTCTACATGAACGGTCTAATCGTTGAGCTCAGCAGCAAGAAAATCGGATGACGCATTGATGACGTCAGTGTCAACAACATCAGCTACGCTGACGATATGGTGCTGCTGAGCCCTACGGTTAGGGCGCTTAGAGAGCTGCTTAGTTGTTGTGAGCGCTATGCTCGCAAGCATGGCTTAGTCTACAATGTCAAGAAAAGTGAGTTCTTGGTCTTTAAGGCTGACGGTGCTAAATCTCCTGAGTATGTGCCCTCGATTAAACTTAATGGGAATGACTTAGTGCGAGTGTACCAGTTCAAGTACTTGGGGCACTATGTAACCGACGACCTTAATGACCAAGTAGATATTGAGAGGGAACGTAGGGCGCTGGCAGTCCGGTGTAACATGTTGGCTCGCCGGTTTGCACGCTGTAGCAGGGCAGTAAAAATAACGCTTTTTAAAGCTTATTGCCAAGTATTCCTACATTATTCCTGCTATATATTAATGACCTCTGCAACCTTAAAATAAATAACGCTACAGTTTTTTCCTACGCTGACGATACTGCAGTAGTGTTTTGACGAAGTCTTGGGACGATGTTGCTAGAAGTGCTGAAGCTGGTTTGACTCAAATTGCTAAATGTCTCTCAAATAACTTACTTACACTTAACACAGCTAAAACAAATTACATATGTTTTAGCATATCACACAGGACACAACCAAACCCCGACTTTATTATAAAGGTACACGATTGTGAAAATCCAATTAACTGCCTATGTCCAACATTAGTCAAAGTTTCTCAAACCAAATATCTTGGTATTGTTGTTGACCAAAGATTATCTTGGTACTCCCATCTGGAACAAGTTACCAACAGAATTAGAAAACTGAGTTGGATTTTCAAAAATTTAAGGCATATCGTGCCAACTAAAATAACCGCTAACACAAATAAACCCAGAAATCTACTCAATGAAATTTAAATAGCTATAGTCCAGTCTGTCTTAGTATATTGCATCCCCATTTGGGGTGGGGCTGCTAAGACTAAATTCATAGACCTGGAGCGGGGACAGCGGGCTCTAATAAAATTAATGTACTTCAAAAACCTAAGGTTCCCTACTCAAAGTCTCTATCAAATAAGTAATTTACACTCTGTTCGCAAACTATATATAGTTAAAACTATTCTCAGGAAACACAAAACTCTTAAATTTGATCCCAGCTTAACCCTGAAAAGAAGAAAGGATATAATAGTTGAAGTTCCTAAAACTAAAACCAAGCTCGCCCGTATTCAATACGACAAACGCTCAGTTCAGCTTTACAATCGAGTTAACAAAGAGATCTACATATACAATAAACAATTAACTGAAAGTAAAAAAATAGTAACTAACTGGATAAAACCACTTACTTATGATGACACGGAGAAGCTACTGGAATAAAATAAAGCCTTACACTTACTGCTCTCATCTCTCGTACTTGTCGTATACAGTCTGATTCATTCATTGCCACTTACACGCACTCTGTATTTAACATTAAATTTAACAAACCCTCACACTATCACTCAACTTTCATACACACCGATGCTCACATTCAACATTCAAATTCACATTTACACACCTTTATACTCACAGTATTATTCGCCATTGTCAGGCGGAAATCTGCCTCTTTGCTCTGCAGAGTGCGGGAAAGCTCCAACTCTATCCTGAGGACCATAGCCGGGAGGTACGATTCTCCTTTGTTAGGTGATGTTGTTTGAAGATGCATGTCGAACAACAGCCTTGTTTCCAAATAAATAATAAGTTTACTAACATAGATATAAGTTATCTTTTTGTTTTGCTACGCATATATGGATGTCCTTTATCCGAAATAAAGATTATTTTATTTTTATATTTTATTTTATTGTTTAACATCATCAGCATGTAATTTAGCTAGGCAACCTATTTGCGACGTATCAATGAATACATTATCTAGCATATATTCTTTATTATAATTAAATTTTAATAACATATGAGGGTATATATTTCTTATACTGGATCTTAGACTATGGGTTATCATTGGTAGATTATAACAATATACTTACGTCAGTCTATCTACAGCAGTACCTACTGCTAAAGATATTGATGATGAGTGACGACCCATGAAGGTGAGAGAAAACAAGGTGCATAGTTCAGAAGGAGGAGGAGCTTCAGAAGATGCTGCTGACTGACGAACCTTTCACCGACCGACGATGCTTTAAATCCTGCGACTCCCTGGTACAGTGAGTAACGAAAGGTTTTTTAAACAAAACTGAACACCATTATTATTTATAAAAACACCTTCCGTGGGGAATCTAATCGGTTTGAAGTACATGACTTTTAGTAAAGCTCTCTGTGCCCTCTCCAGCTCCAAAAACTTTATTTTAGATGCTCCGCCCCAGATTGGCAAACAGTACGTAAGTATAGATTGACCCAGGGAGACATAAATTTGCTGGATAAGATCCTTAGTAGCCACATGTCGAAGAGATTTGAAAGTCCAAATCAATTTCCTCACTCTGTTCATTATTAGTTCTAGGTGCAAGTGCCACGATAGCCTTTGATCAAGTGACACCAAGGTATTAAGTACTGGATACTTTGTTGATTTTTAAACAAGAGCAGGTGGTGTTAGTAGAGGTGGAGCAGGTATGGATTTTAATCTGAAGATCTTGTGATGGCTGGGCACGGTCAAGTATAGAAAAGCAGATGTAATTGGTCTTTGAAATATTCAAAGTTAAAAGGTTCTGATCGAGCCAGGTAGCTACTGTAGACAGACCACGTTCGGCGATGCGACCGGCGCTGTCCCATGTTTCTCCCGAGAAAACAATTGCTGTATCGTCAGCATAAGAGAAAATGTGGGCACCTTCGATACTCATGTTACATAGGGTGTTTATATAAATGAGGAACAGCGGCGGCCCGAGCACGCTACCCTGCCCTACTCCGTAAGTGACTATTTCTTCGGAACTAGTGACTGATCCTATTTTAACCACGTACCTGCGTTCACTCAGGTATTCCGTGAAAAGTTTAAGTGGTAATCCTCTTATACCAATGTCTTCTAGCCTATGTAAAAGTGTGGGGACAGAGACTGTGTCGAAGGCTTTTTGATGTCCAAAAAGACGGCTAGACACTTTTTTCGATCGTCCACTCTTTGAGTGAAGATAGATGTCAGCGCTAAGATTGCGTCTTCAGTAGACTTTCCCTGTCTAAAGCCAAACTGTGAGGGTGAAATTATTTTATTTTGTGTTAAATATGTACTTAAGCGTTTATTTATTATCCTTTCGGTAATTTTAGACAGGGACGGGAGGACGGATATCGGCCTATAGTTGGACGGATCAGCTTTGTCACCACACTTATGGACAGGTGTTATTACAGCCTGTTTCAGGGCCGTGGGGAAGCTTCCTTGTTCAAAACATAGGTTAATTAGGTGTGAAATGATCGGTGAAATAATAAACTTAGCAGATTTTAAAAAAACTTACTGGGATTTTGTCCCAGCCAGTAGCACTGTCGGATTTTAGGCTTGTAATTACGGTTGCTACTGCTTCAGCGTCAGAGTTGAGCAGTACAAATGATGAGACCGGTGGGTTTGGAACGTTCGTAAGTATACTGGGGTCTTTGTGAGCCTGTCTCTCAGGATTATTTATTATTTCGCCAGCAAGATGCTTTCCAACGGTTGAGAAGTATTCATTTACTTTATTCACCGCCTCGAGAGGGGTTGCGGCTGATTCCAATAATTCTGTGTTTTGTGTCTTAGGTGGTTTTCGTTGGGTAATATTGTTTATTGTTTGCCATAGCTTTTTAGAGTTTTTATGTGTCTTATAAAGCTGTTCGCGATCGTATTTACGTTTTTGTTTCTTAATAACGCTGTTGCAGTAGTTCCTGTATCTCCTGTAAGTGATTTTTAGTATCTCATTATGAGGGTCTAGTTTTAACTTTTTTTGCATATTGTTGCGGTTATGTATACAGCGCAGCAAGCCTATGGTCATCCAAGGTTTGATTAATCTATTTTTCAGGGGGATTTTATTACAAGTGTACTGGCAGTGATACATTTTTGTAGTAAAGTTATTAATTTATTTATTAGTATGTTGGGGTTATTTAGGTCTTTTTAGACCTAAATAACCCCAACATACTAATAAATAAATTATCCTGAATGTTGCTACTTTGTAAGAGCTCGAGTGAATATTCTACGTTAATTGAGGTTTTAGTTTTAAAGGATTTGTGTTTGCTCATCAATTCAGACAGTTTTAGGAAAATCATAAAGTGATCGGTGATAGTGGTCTCGATAATTGCTATGGATGCTGATTTTTGATTAGGTCTAAGCTTTAGAATAAAATGATCTAGACAGCTTTTGTCTCGAGTGGGATGCGTATGTCCAGGTAGTAGGCCGTGCATTGCTAACATGTTTAAATAATTAAGTCGATTCGATCTTTCGTATGATTGCTCTTCTTTCTTGTGTATTAAGTTTATATTGATGTCACCCGTAATAATTACATTTTTATTTGAAGAAAGGGTAGCTAAGTGTTGAGATAAAGAGTTTATGAAATCATCTGCATTTGCATTTGATGGAGAGCGATATATCCCTATGACTATGAGATCGGGTTTAATTTCAACCTGTATACAAGATGCGTGAGTTAATTTTATCTCTTTTGTTTTAAAGATGCACCTGTTACTAACAAAGACGACGACACCGTCAGCTTTATTTAAATGCTTAGTGGTGCAGCTTGTAGTGTAGTTTTGTATTTGAGGAATATTTTTATTTGGGTTTAGCCTGCATTCACTTAAAACAATAAGATCTGTGTTAAAATGTAGATCGGCTAGGTTCAACTGCAAGTCATCAAAATTTATATAGATACTTCTTATATTTTGTGAGATAATCGTAAAATCAGAGTTTTTAATCTTTACAGTCGTACTAAAATTGCGAAGGGAAAAATTTGATACTTGGGCTAATTCTATGTTATTTATTTATTTATTTAATACTTCAAGCACACAAATGTACAGAGGCGGACTTAATGCCAAAGGCATTTTCTACCAGTCAACCTTTGGGTGATGCAGAGACAAACAGTGGTAGGTGCAATAGCGAGAATTGAGGAATAGATATTTATTTAAATATAAAGATATACATAAATATATATTTCCAATTATATATAAATATAAACAAAAATAAATACATATAAAATACTATTAAAGCAAATAAGACAAACAATGGGAAATCATTACCGCTGTGATGATACTGCCAGCTTCTTGCGAATGTGCTCGCGAACTTTAACTTTAAAAGATAATCGGTTGGTCGCCATCCTAATTTCCTGGGGGAGCGCATTCCACAGAGAGATAGACTGAACGAAGAAGGAAGAGTGAATGAAGTCTGTGCGGTGGGTGGGACATTGAAGAAGACGATTGTGAGATGAACGTAGATTTCTATTGTGGTTGTCGCAAATGTACTGAAAGTGCGGGGCTAGATAACTAGGTGAAGAAGGAGAATCAAGAAATGAAAACAAGGTGGTCAGCGCCCTTTGCTCTCTGCGCTGGCGTATGGGTAACCACTTTAGAAGCGATCGACGCGCAGAGACATGATCATATTTACGTAGATTGAAAACGAATCGAATGCAGTTATTGAGAAGACGGTCAAGTTTGTCGAGGAGATCTGCATTCAGGTCATAGTAGCACACATCACCATAATCGATGATAGGGAAAATTAAGGTCTGCACAAGCATTGTCTTCGTACTCGATGGTAATACATTTTTCAAACGGTACAGAGCTCGCAGCGTTCCAGTAACCTTCTGGCTTACCTTAGTAACTTGAGCACGCCAGTTCAGGGTACTATCGATGTGCAAGCCTAAGTCCTTCACGTCAGTGCTAAAAGGAACTATCGAACCATTGAAGAGAACTGCTGGCAAGGTTGTACCATCCACCCTGCTAATACCGCGAGGACTGCCAATGATAATCGCCTGACACTTCGTAGGGTTTACGGCTACACCAAATCTATCAGCCCAGGTTTTAATGGCTATCAAGTCCCTATTTAATTTGTCGATAGCGCCAGGTAATTCATCAACAGTTCCCCGACAGTACAACTGCAAGTCGTCGGCATACAGATGATACGCACACTGAAGTTCGGAAGTTATAAGATTAATAAAAATAGAAAACAATAGAGGAGAAAGTATACCGCCTTGAGGAACGCCAGTTTCCAAATCACACCAGCATGAAGAAGAATCCCCAACATGAATAGACTGCTGACGTTCCTGAAGGTTATCTATTTCAGTTACTGTTTCCAGCATTCTATCCATAATTGTCTCTAACAGGGCTTAGGTGCAAAAAATTGCAGTCGTATAGGGTTTTAAGTGTATGTGTTTTTGTACGTAATATGTATGATATGGTCTGTATGAAAGGTTTAATAGTGTATATTTTGTTTGTGTGTGTGTGCGTTATAATTACAGACTTTGTACTCCTTAATCTAGTTAGTAATAAAATAATGATAACTAATTTCAACATATTAATAGTAACCTTAGAGCTAATAGAATATAACAAATAACAGTATGAAAGACTATTGTGCTTATAATTTATACATGTGACGTAGTGATTAATTAGTACCAGTCATATTTGTTGCTTAAGCTTATTAACTTGCATTTCGCTTTTTATTATTATTTTTGGCGAGACATCATCTTTTTTGACGCAGACTTGGCCAAAGGAAGTCCAGCAGTATTTGTAGGCTTTGGATTTAACTAGATCGCGGGCCAGAAAATATAAGCGCGCACCCTTAGTGGTGAGCTGCTCTGATACGTAGATTGGGGTGTATTCATTAGTAGTAAATCCTAGATGTTTTGCACATAATTTATCTTTGTTTCCTCTGTTGTACGTGCGGGCCGAATTCAAAAAGTCAATTTTTTATATAGATGATGCTAGTTTGACGACAATCGGTCCGTTTTTTACGTCGCTGCGTTTGTTTGGAATTCGGAAAATGTCTTTTGTGTCGTTTCGTTGGATAGGGCATTTAGTCTCATTTGACAAATGTGTAACCATTTTTATTAAGTCACTTCTAGTTTCGTTTTGGATTAGTGGTGCGTTTTTTACCTCTATCGTGGTTTTACGGCTTCCGCGCTGAAGATCTTCGATTTTATCTTCTAGTAGGATTATGTACTCTTCATCCTTCTTAGCCTTTATTTCGATTACATCGATCTTCTTCCTTAGCTCTTCATTTTGAGAGGTGAGAAAGGTCATGGAGCTTTCTATACTAGTATTTGTAGTCCTAATTTCCAATAATGTAGTAGAGATTTTTTTTATTTCCTCGCTTTGTTTCGTGATCAACGATGATATGAGTGTTTTGACTTCTTCTTTGAAATTGCTAAAGTCCGAGTCGTAGTCGTTTTCTCGCGGGCGCTTGTTCCGTTGGAAAACAAAGTTGGGTGGAGTATGTTGAGTATCAGTACACATGGCGATGTTTGACTCAGATAATGATTTGTTCAGTGTGTGCTCCGTTGCCATTGCAGTGTAACAGTTGGTTGGGTCAGTCTCTAGAATTTATTATAGTTATCTCCGAATCCTTCTTTTGATTTATGTAGCTCAGTCCGGTACCAGGAGATAATACAACGTAGGAATTAGTTTTTTATAGTTAGCTCAATTCTATATACCAGTACCCGGCGCATACGCACCAATAGGAATCCAAATATGGACTGAGGCGAGTTTTACATTATTCCGAGTCCTTTTTCTTGCGCGTCAAGAATATTAGTAGGACGGCAAGGTACTAGGAGATAATAGACTATAGAAGTTTGTCAAATACGCCAGTTGTCGTCATCTGCTTAGTAATGTACTTTGGATCCTTTTCTTGTATTGTGTAGCTTATTCCTGTACTAGGAGACAATAAAGTGTAGGAGAGTTTACCTTTATCGCAATCCCCTATGTCAGCTAGTCGCGCTTACGCTCACAATAAGAATCTCAATATGTACTGAAGCGAGATTTATAATATTGAGGGTCTCTTGCGCGTCTAAAAAGTATGAGTAGCACGATGAGGTACTAGGAGACAATAACTGTAGAAGTTAATATCTGACATTAATATGCTTAGTTTTGTTATGGAATACGGGGTTTAGTAATAATTTCTGCGCACTCACACTATCATTATACAAGGTAATGCAATACGTTCTTTTAGTAACTTCATATTGTAAGTTTCTTAGATATACTGCTTCTTTACAGGCCTCTGATATTGATACATATTCTGCTTCTGTATTGCAATACATTTTTGTTTACTACAGCTCCAAGATATAACAGAACCTGGCAATATTAAAAAAATCCTGAATATGATTTCATATCATTAACATCATTGCTCCAGTCTGCATCAACATATCCTTTAATATTAACATTCTTACATACATACATAAACTCACGCCTTCAACAACAACAACAAAACAACTAATACACCCATTTGGCATACACCCATTGTTCTTCGGTATTACAATGATTAAATTGACTCAAATATGAAACTGCATAAGCTATATCAGGTCGTGTAAGCACAACTAAATACTTTAAGCTCCCGATTAGCTGCTGGTGGGATTCTGACTATTACAATTATCCTCCTTTTTACATTTAAAATTCATCTCCATTGGAGTATTCACTGTTTAACAATCAGCCATATTTAATTTAGACAATAACTTATCAAAATATCTCTCTCGACTCTAGGTAACAGTACCATTTAGTTTATCAAAATCAACTGACATGCCTTGGCCTTAGGGATTGTAAAGGAATGTCTTGACATTCCTTTACAATCCCTAAGTCTTTTAACACAAAATTCTTACCTAACATGCTCTTAAGATGATTAGTTTCACTATCATTATTTGAAAAAACAAAAAAATCATCCACATACAATGTCACAATGGTTTTGCTACTGCCAACACATTTTAAACATAAACATGGTTCTATTTTAGATTTAACATAACCATCCGCTAACATACAACTATCCACTTTCTTATGCCATGCTCGGGATGCCTGTTTAAGACCATATACAGCTTTCTTCAATTTTAGAATCTTTTTATCATTTGTACAGATATAACCTAAAGGTTCTGTATTTATATATAGTCTCTGACAGTTCACCATTCAAGAAGGCGGTTTTCACATCAAGATGAGTCACATTTAGATTCAACTGCACTGATAAAGCAAATAATCACCAAAGTGTTGTATGCTGCACTACAGGAGAACATGTTTCATTATAGTCCACACCATATTTCTGAGAACACCCTTTAGCCACAAGCCTGGCTCGAAAACGGACATTATTTTTAGCATCGCACTTCTTCTTGAGAACCCATTTGCATTTTATAATATTGCCAATTACAGGAATATCAACAGCTTCCCAAGCATTGTTGTCTTCAAAGCTTTTCAGCTCATCCTTGACAGCTTGTTCCCAATACTCCTTTTCTGATCCTTGCAGTGCTTCTTCTAATGACAGTTCATTGCTGAAATCTTTATTACACTCTTCTGTGCACATAAGTCCATACCTGTCTGATTTATTTCTCTGCCGTTGTGGTAATGTCCTTACTATGGTGTCTGATTGCAATTCCTCTTCAGATGTCAACTCCTCATCTGGTATATAGGTTTCATCCTTGTCACTTACCAAAGAAGTAAATGAATCCTCTATACTGTGATCTGAGAGCTCTCTCACTGAAGACAGGTGTAGCCTGTTCTCTGTTGGCTTGTCATCTTACTCTTCTACTTTAATCATATTTTCAAGATGAGACATTTTTTCATGTATGATGATGATATCTCTACTAGTTGTAATAGCTTTCGTTGACAGATTATATAATCTATATCCTCTAACATCCTCAGGGTAGCCAACCAGTATGCATTGTTCAGCTTTCTTGTCCCACTTATGTCTTTTCTCCTTGGGAATGTGCTTCATGACAGTACTACCAAAAATCCTTAAATGACTGAGGTTTGGTTTGGCCCCTGTCCACAACTCGTATTGTGTACGATTGTTCAATCTTGTTTTTACAATTCTGTTCTGTAAATAAACAGCCGTGTTAATGGCTTCTGCCCAGAACTCCTTAAAAAGTTTAGCATCAAACAAAAGACATCTGGCTTTTTCAATTAGAGTGCTATTCATGCGCTCACAAAGCTCGTTTTGTTCAGGTGTGTAAGGATTTGTTTTTTGATGAACTATACCAGCTTTCTTCAAATAACAATCAAAAAATGTATTACAAAACTCTCTGCTATTATCACTTCTTAAAATTTTAATTTTATTTGATGTTGAATTCTCAACTCTAGCTTTATACTCTTTAAAAATAAAATACTGTAAAGCCTCATTTTTACTTTTCAACAAATAAACATTATGTCATGCGGCTGTGATCATCAACAAAGATCAAGAAATATTTAGATCCTCCTAGCGATACATTCTCCATTGGGCCACAAATGTCACTGTGTACCACTTCCAACAGCTTAGTGCTCCTGTTCCCTTCATGAGCAAAAGGCAAACGTCTTTGCTTACCTTCGCAGCACACTATGCAGTTAGACTTGTTGATTTTGGCTGTCTAAATAAATTTGACTCCCTCCACAGCATCCTGCATTTTATTCATGTTATAACTGTTGACGTGTCCCAATCTACGATGCCAAACTTCTGGAGACTCTGCTACTGCTGCCACCAAACAAGTAGAAGTATTTAGTTTATAAACTCCATTCACAAGCGATGCAGTAGCTACTAGAGTGTCATTTTTGTTGAGTATTTCACATCATTTGCCAGTGAAATGCACCTTGTTGCCCTGCCTTATCAACTGGCTCACTGACAATAAGTTAGTAGATAACTCAGGAACACATAACACATTTTCAACAGTTATATTAAAATCACATTCTTCAGTCGACGTTGTTATGTTAACGTTTCCACAATATAGCACTGGGATTTTATTCTGATTAGCAACCACGATTTCTTTGGTGAAGCCAGAATAACACGTGTCGATCATCCAATCTCTATTTATTTATTATTTATTTATTTAAACTTCTCACACACAAAAAGGTACAAAGGCGGACTTAATGCCATAGGCATTCTCTACCAGTCAACCAAGGGTGGTGAAGAGATTAGATGGCAGGTGCTCTGTTTGAGAGGAACAAAGAAAAATATATTAAAAATATATCATTAGAAATAAAATGTAGGAACAACAGTACATAAATAGGTTATAACTTATAATACACATACATACGTTTAATATAATATATATCTATAATATATATATACATATATACAAATTCAAGGGAGAGAGGTGTTGAGATGACTCTACTCTATTTATTTTGAAAAAAACTCTGCAATTTCCGCTTAAATGCATACCGACTGGTGGCCATCCTGATATCAAGAGGAAGCGCGTTCCTTAGAAGAATGGACTGAATATGAAAGGAAGAATGAACAAAGTCAGAAGTATGAGAAGGACAAAGTAGGAGAAGATTGTTAGAAGAACGCAGATTCTTAGTATGTGAAGAACAAAGATATTGGAAGTGAGATAAAAGATAAGAAGGAGGAGTGGGAGAGTTGAGAAGGGAGAAAAGCGTGGTCAAAGCGCGCAAACTTCTTCTTTGGCGAATGGACATCCATTTGAGCTCAGATCTATAGCTCGACACATGATCATATTTCCTGAGATTGAATATGAACAGGATACAATTGTTGAGCAGTCAAAATACAATTAAAATGTCAAAATACAATTAAAATGTCATAATACAATTCCAATGTCAAAGTACTTCAAGTAAGTATTCAGATTTAAAAAATACCATTAAAATGTAAAAGTACTTCAAGTTAGTATTCAGATTTAAAAAATACCATTAAAATGTCAAAATACAATTAAAATGTCAACCAAAAAACAACAAAAAGTCATCTAGTAAATCCCGAATCATCGAATAACATCTTCAATTTATCCCACAATTCTTTCGATGTTCTGACGGTTTTTATATGAACATAAAAAGCCGGGTCGATTGTTAATATCAGCTTGGCTTTTGTTCTCGCGTCATCTGCAGCTGCTGGAGGATGATCGGGCTCAGGTTTTATGCACCCAACCATTCCTTCCAATACCAGGAAATTCTCTGCGGCGAAACACCATTCACTATAGTTCTCGCGCCCTTGTAATTTCGGTACGCTAACAAGATAGTTCGAACTGGACGCCATGACTGTCACGCACGTTATTACTTTTTTTGAAAATAGCCGGTTTTTGCTCACTGTTCACTTTACATACAAGTCTGATGGTAAAAAGCACAGTCTATTGTTCATCTAACTGATCATTCTAACAATAAACTCACAGTATCTAGCTATTCAACATGTTTGAGCCCATAACCTATACTAAAACAACGTGTTTCAACCGAGATTTGGAACGACAAATTTATTTTAAGAAAAGAATACATAGACTAATTAATTGTTTACAAGTTTGATAAAAGATGGCGCTAGTAGTATCTATATTTTGTTATTTACAACAGGATCTATTGTTACTCCTGTTAGCCAAATAAGGAATGAGAAGATTCAAAGGAGTGTTCGCCATTGTGATGCACAATGGAAAGACTTAAAAAGTCACAAAATATACCTAAAATAGTTAATTTATTTAGGCGTGACCTTGCGGAACACGCCGTGTTCGGGTTCGCGACAAGTCCATCGTCATCCTGAGGATGCCTCGTTGAGAGGTGAAACACGTGTCGATTTCTTTCAGCAGTTTTATGGCTCTTTAGAAATAGCTAAGCGGAACAGGTTACTAAATATATCCACGTCTATTGTATTTTAAATATACCAAAAGTAAGGCTTCCTAGGTCAACATGTGCCTTCTCCTATACCCATGTCTCAAAAATATTTAAGAAGCTCAACACCAGGCACCAGCTCAAGTAGTGGCGATCTCTTATGTGAAACCGAATTGTTTGCTATTTCATCATTTATGTTCGTGTTTGTAGATTTCTTGTCGACGACGTCATTATGCCTATCCTATGACTCTGGGGCAACAATAAACAATGTCAACCATTCTATTTATCATTTAATTTTCTTGAAATCAGTTCAGTAGGAACCTAGTTTAGGCTGTCGCTGTTGAGGTAAATCCGCAGTTACTGTCCCACGAAATTCAAATTTTCATAATTTTCTCCCAATTTGCAGATCAGGGGGCCGACCACAATCTTTTACGAAACAATCTTATTTCAGGAGAGTTTTGTTTCAAGCTTACGATAACATTACTCATATTCGTACCATGAACTTCATCGTTCAATAATGTTTTATTCCTGGTTAGTGCTGGGAAAGAACGAACTATTTGTAAGATTTTTCTATTGCCTTCTATAGTAGAAAAGAAACAATGTGCACGCCATAGTGTGCATCCGAAAAACCGTACTGTACCGCCTGTGACGACACGCGCGGCACACCACTACGACGTCAGCGGGGGGTGCGGTGCATCGGAGCGCGACGGAGCCCGCGCCGCCATCGCCAGTATTCGCCAGTTCAATTACAGAGTCCAACACAGCGCGTCGCGCAAGCCACGCACTGACTCAGAACCAAACATCTACCGCGCATAAATGTACGCGTCTCCATTACTTCAATTTAAGGTTACAAAAAGAATAATTATTTCCACTACATGTAAGCTATTTGACCCATTGGGATTGGTTAGTTGTTGCATTATCAAAACTAAAATATTATTGCAAAATTTATGGGCTTTCAAATTGGATTGGGATGACTCAGTACCAGAACATTATGTTAAAAAATGGTTTAGTTTTATAAAAAAATTACATTTCTTGTCAGATATTGTCTTACCTCGCAATGTTTTAGGTGACAATGTTGATGTACAGTCCGTGGAGATACACTGCTTTGTTGATGCATCACAACAAGCTTATGGAGCATGTGTCTACATGTGCTCTAAGAGTAATAAAGATAGTACAGTTACTGTTAGGTTACTATGTGCCAAAACAAGAGTAGCACCAATTAAAACACTTACTATTCCACGGTTAGAGTTATGTGCTGCCTTAACAGGAGCTGAGTTATGTACTAAAGTATTAAAGTCAGTTCCGTGCAATGTTAAAAAAATATACATGTGGACTGACTCCATGGTGGTACTTGGATGGTTGAAAACACAAAATAAAACCTTGCAAGCATTTGTACGTAACCGTGTAAATAAAATAAACCAACTTACCGAACATTTTGAATGGAAACCAACAAATTTTAATCCTGCAGACTTAGCATCCAGGGGTATTGACCCACAGCATGTGCAGGCATCATCGTTGTGGTGGGAGGGACCTTCATTCCTAAAGGAAGGTAAATCTAAGTGGCCTACCCAGCCACAACTGAGCCTAAATAACTTACCCGAAACAAAGATACTAATTTCCGTTGATGATACATTAGATAACATTAATTCATTTATTCAATTTGATAAATATTCAAGTTATTTAAAATGTTAGGACCTTTGCAAACTGAGGAAGTTGATAGCTCATTAACATTATTATTAAAGTTCAGTCAGCTAGAGTCATTTGCAAAAGAGATTAAAATAATAAAGGATGGTAAGGCTTTGCATCACAAAAGCAAATTGTTGCCTTTAAATCTATTTTATGATAATAATGGCTTAATTAGAGTAGGAGGTAGGATAAATAAGTCTGATTGTAAGTATGATAAAAAACATCCAATTCTATTAGATGCTAAGCAACATTTAACTAGGTTAATAATGCACTGTGAACATTCTAGATTATTTCATGTAGGTCCCCAGTTACTTTTATCCTCTGTTCGCGAGAGGTTTTGGCCACTGGGTGGCAGAAACTTAACTCGCACTATTGTTAATACTTGTGTTGTTTGTACTCGATTGCGAGGTCAGCCAATACAGCCGTTAATGGGGGACTTGCCTAGTGTGAGAGTTAATCCAGGTTTCCCGTTCAGTACATGTGGGATCGATTTTGCGGGACCATTTATGATATCCTCTAAAAAGGGTCGAGGTAACCGCGTTACTAAGGCCTACCTCTGCATCTTTGAATGCCTAGCCACTAAAGCTCTACATCTTGAAGTGGTCAGTGACTTAACCACTGCAGCTTTTATATCTTGTTTACGCAGGTTTGTTTCACGTCGCGGCAAGCCTTACGCGATATATTGCGACAATGGATCAAACTTCGTAGGAGCTAACAATGAGTTGGGGAGAGTTATAAAAGCCAGCCGTCAATCAGTCTCAGATTTCGCCTCTAATGAGGAAATTAAATTCATGTTTTGTCCAGCCTACTCACCACACTTTGGTGGAATATGGGAGGCTGGCGTTAAATCCGCAAAATATTTAAAAACGCGTTGCTGGAAGTGCCTCCCTCACATTTGAAGAGTTGGCGACGCTTTTTGCGCAAATTGAAGCGATCCTTAACTCCCGCCCCATTTCTCCTCTCTCTTCTGATCCAACTGATACAAAACCCTTGACTCCTGGGCATTTCCTTATAGGCCGGCCGTTGATGTCTGTGCCGTCGTTACCAGTTAACTGCATTAGACCCAACAGATACCAACGCATCGAGCAGATCCGACAGCAATTCTGGGCACGTTGGCGCCGAGAGTTCATGGCAGAACTGCAGAACAGAACCAAATAGAGGAGACATCAATCTGCACTTCAAGTCGGCGACCTGGTCGTGCTACGAGAGGACAATCTGATGCCTCTCAACTGGCGCATGGAGCGCGTGATAAAATTGTACCCAGGCCAAGATGGGATTGTTCGAGTTGCGGACGTCCACACCAACAAGGGCCTTATAAAACGGGCCGTCCACAAAATGTATCTTTTGCCCACGACACCATAACTGTTGAAGTAGCTTCAACGCCGCGGAGTATGTGCACGCCATAGTGTGCATCCAAATAACCGTACTGTACCGCCTGCGACGACACGCGCGGCACACCACTACGACGTCAGCGGGGGGTGTGGTGCGCGGGGCGATATCGGTGTGCGACGGAGCCCGCGCCGCCATCACCAGTTCTCTGACTAGTATATAGTTATCTGTGGTTCAATTACAGAGTCCAACACAGCGCGTCGCGCAAGCCACGCACTGACTCAGAACCAAACATCTACCGCGCATAAATGTACGCGTCTCCATTACTTCAATTTATGTAAATGCATAATTAAGTAATATATACACATTAAGAAGAGGAAGATTTTCATTCCCCTTCAAACAACGCTATATGAACTGTATAGCGCTGTCCCTTTCATACGTTGGTCCGAATCGCTACTACGAAGTATTGGTCTTGAAGCAAAATATTATTTTCTTTAACTCAAAATATTAATTTGCATTAGAATTTATTTTTTATGAGTAATTTCCATGAAATTGACACAAATATGAAAAGATTTGGCTTTGAAAATAAGAAAAACAATTGAAAAATAGAAATAAGCTACGGCTAAGCTGTTACATGATATAAATCGGAACAGAACGAAATTTGAAACTCGGGCCGCATTCCGAGTTACGCCTTAATTGCTCACAGCGCTCACATCAATATTTTGCGTACCGATTTAGATATGCTTGCACAAGATGGTTGGATTACAGTATTTCTTTGAGTATACAAACAAATTTCTTCTTCTTTGGTTAAGTGGCGACTGTAGCCAGAAGCACAATTTCGAAAATGCCACGTTAGTTTAAAGATATGGTGCAACTCAAAACAAAACAGCACAATTGTCATTTTGACAGCGCTCACGGTGATATTAATTTAGGGCATGGTCAGCGTTATCGCAAGATGGCGCATGCTATGACGTCATCTATGACGATTCACAGCACGTTGTTATCGCGCTGACACTAATTCGGTATGGGTGTTAGCACGCTCTGATCGATTACAGCGTAACTCTGAATGCAGACTCGATGTAGCGATACAAGTGGATAACTACTACGAGGTTGAACTTATTTTAACATATTTGCTAATGAATTTATGATCTAACTAGATACAAAGTCGACATGGAATCAAGGGAAGGTTAAGGTTACTCAGTGAATAAGTTTTAAAACAAAGAAATGTATAATGTTTTGACTGATGTGATACCGAACCCCCGTACCATCCGAATGGACCTCAAATAGACGGGGCAGAGATATGGGGGGGGGGGAGGGTCAAAACCTTTTTTACGATTTTTTTTTTCTTTAAGTATTCGCGGTTGTGAAAACAGCTCGGGTAAATCGGATGGCAATTTTTAAAATTATTTATATAGATAGGATACAAACTTCAAAGCAACCGCATTTTCATCAGGTTACCTGTCAACAAAAAATTGTTTTGACCCTATAACTCTGCCCCCTTCCATTTGGGGTCCATTCGGCCGGTACGGGGGAGTGCGGTCGGTATCACGTCAAAAGATCAAGTCCCAGATTACCGCCATCCGGTTGCCTGTCCTTTAAGTATAAAGTTGCAATCGAAATCCTATTCAACGACTATTACGGGAAATAATCGTAATTACTTAGTGATAATAGTTATATTCGTATTAGCTAGGGATTCCAAAAAAGTAGATATTTGTCAAGAAGGAAACTCAAACCGGTTTCAAATAATCAAATACTTCGGTGGGAACATGTACGGCAATCGTTCTAATATCTAGTCACAAGTGTATCATTTTATATTTTTACGAGATAATGTAGGTATTGTAAAAAGTAAAACGTATACTTATTTAATTACAATAGTAATATGGTGCCGCGAAAGGCAATGTCTCAAGGTTGCAAACTGAAAAACCATTAAAAGGTTTTGTCTTTACTTATTATGCTAAGTATTGTCAGCCATGAGCGCTTAGCAAGGTAACGCGTGCCTATTGCCTGCTACGACCACTACCAGTGTTCTCCAACAAACATTTCTTGTTATGTAACTTCCAGTCGCCGCGTTTCTTAATGTATACTAGTTTAGCTAGTTCAAGGTTCACTAGATAAATATCTTGTGTCTACACTCAATTATCTAATATAAAACGTGTGATAATTATACGTACCTAATTAATATTATGTTAATCATTGCCTTCTCTGAAGTTCGTTACGAGACAATACTCGATGAGTTTGGTAGCTGTATCAGTGTACCTATCTCAAAGGCTTGCGACAAGCGGCGCCAGAATGTGGCAAAACGGTAGGTACTGATTGATACTGATATCACGGTGAAACTCAGTGACGTAAGTAGGTATTGATGACGCCACCCGGTCGGTATTGAAAGCATTGATTTAATTTCTAGTTCTACGATGCCAAAACGGCTTAGGCTGGACCATAGATATAAGAAAGAAGTGTTTTTTAGGGTTCCGTAGTAAACAAGGAACCCGTATAGTTTCGTCTTATCCGTCTGTCTGTCTGTCTGTCTGTCCGCGGTCTAGCTCCGAGACCCTTAGTACTAGAAAGCTGTAATTTGGCATAGGTATACATATTAATTACGCCGACAAAGTGGTAAAACAAAATAATGAAAAACATTTTTTTTTAGGGTACCTCTCATACACGTAGTGGTGAAGTTTTTTTTTTTTTATCCCATTGTGAGGGGTATTATTGGAAAAGTCCTTCAAAAAAACAGTAGTTTATGAAAACTATTTTTGGATTCAGGGATCCGTTTGCGAAATATTAACGTGTTTAAAGTGTTAATTTTTGTTAGAGTCAAGTGTCCCCCCCCACTGACAGCTAAATAGTTGGTTTTGGATGTGTGAAAAAAATCACAGCAGTAGTTTATATAACGAAATTAAAAGGAAAACTATCACAGCTAAGTAGGCTCTACTAGTTAACGAGTAATAATCGACCAACTTAACTTTGCAGTTGCAAAAACATGTTGCAAGAACATATTTTTCAACTACAAAGTTAAGTTTCTTTTTGGGATAAATTCATCCCAACTACGGAACCCTTCATTGTGCGTGGTCCGACACGCACTTGGCCGGTTTTTATATTTCTATGGACTGGCCTCATCATACTGCTACCTGCTGCGCTGAGGTTATCCTGCGCGGAATTCACCTTAGGCACTATGGTGCTACATTTGGTCTTTTTGTACTTTGAATGTGTTGCATGGTCCATATTGAGGTCAGTTTTCAAACATAATGTAATAAAACTCTAAGAAAATAGTCACAACAATCAGTTCGTATCGGTTGCAATGTTAATTAAAATCTCATTACAGTCCCGCGTCCCGGATAATTAACATAATTTTGGACCAAAAATTGATGATCTTTACAAGACAAATCGCACCCCCAAACGAATAATATGGTAATCGATCATTCTAAATTTTACAGGAAATATAAAAAAACTGTTTATGCTTATACATATCTCGGGTGGATCGTAGGATAGCCATTAAATACGTCAAAACAAAGCAAATTTTTTTACAATCTATTTTAGTTTATTTTTCTTAACAGTTTTACAAAATATTTGGTTTTATGTGGCACTGTTATAAGTACCCCTCTAAATTACTATACAAGGACAATGTTTTGGAATCTGCAGTAGGATGCCAACAAGGTGATCCTCTCGGGCCAGTCATCAGTCGTCATTAATCTTTGCATTTCTGAGGGTGTATTCCCAACTAGTCTCAAGAAAGTAGTAATTAGACCCATTTATAAAAACAAACAAAAACTGAAGTAAAAAATGACAGGCCTATTGCAAAGATTCCCGTTTTCCCAAAGGTTATTGAAAAAATTATATAAAACTCAATGTACACTTATTTCGAAAAATTTCAGTTATTTTGCCACGAACAAAAAGGATTTAGAAAAAAATACTAACATAAAAATGGTACTATTTGACTTGCTATCAAGTATAATGACTTCTGTAGGCAAAATAAAGCCTGTGTGTTCAATCTTCACGGATATGACAAAAGCTTTCGGCTTTGTGGATCATAAGATCTTGCTGCAAAAATTACATGGATACGGGATTCGAGGAAACATCCATAAACTCTTAGAGTCATATCTGAGTGATTTCTATTTGTACTTACACACGTATTTACATCATTTAAAAACTATCAGACTTGGTATAATAACATTTACAAGTATATAAAAAAGGGGGGAGGAATAATCATAGGGCATCAAAAAATTCGTCCGCATCGCTGTCAATAGGAAAAGTGCCCAAAAGGCTGGCAGCATTGCCACGTTGTATGGCAATGCTGATTCTTTGACCAAAGAATAGGCCAGCCCTCTAGTCACGTGAAGAGTCGACCAGCCGCTTGGCCATGTCTTGAAAAACTAGGTGCGCACTCGGACCCCATGGCCCTAGTGTTTCAACCCCAAACGGCTCAAACATATAAGTCCCAATAAGATTGGAGTATTTGCGCCGTTGGAGGTTTTCCGCACTTGCAGCAGCAGCCTCAGCACAGCCCGCCGTGCTAGGAAGATGGGATGGCGCAAGGGTGTCGACACACGTTGCATCCCACACTAAAGGCCTACCTATCTTCCGAGGCATTATGATCATTCCGTCTGGTCGCTTCCCATCGTCGCGTGCCAAGCCATTGGGTTCTAAAACGGCTGGCACTCCGGCGGTGACAAGAGCACGATGGATGATGTCATTGATGCTGGCGTGCCGTGCTATCCGGCCTGCGCTCTTACTGCAGGATATGCCATGGTGTCCGAGACAGTCGACACTTTCATCGCATTGGCAGCGATGCGGAGCTACACAAGGAGCGCCCAGACGCAGACAGGTAGCGAGCCGGAAGGTGGTATCACCCAGCATAGTGCCTATGTTGGGTGACAGTAGCGCCTGAAGCCAGAGGCCTGACTCCCACTCGCCCACAGCCAGCAGGCGGGCACGCTCAGCAGTATTAGTGGACGTATTAATAAGATTGTTCCGTACCAACCTGCAGAGCGGCTCATCCCACTGCCTCTGGGAAGATGGGTTCACGGGCCTGTATTCGGGCAAGTCCCTTTCCAGGTGTTCTCCGTATCGGTCAAGCACGGCACTTCAGCGTTAACCAGGCAGGGGGCTAAAATTTTCCCGGTCAACTTTTCAGTGCTGTGGACAGAGGACAGCAACACGGGTAGGCTAATACTGGTAATTTTGCAGACGTCGAGGCCACCAAAACGGATGGGTAGTGTAGCTTACAGCCACGCTCGGTTGTTCAGGGCCACATTTAAAATGGATGTTAATGTGCTGCGAATAATTTGGTCAATATTGTCCAAGAGGTGTGACTGCTTCCATAAGGGGTAGCGCACAGACAATATATAAAATTTGGACCAAAACAACAGTATCTAATCAGGGTAAATGCCGAATGTAAATTAATTTTAGAGAGTCTGTCCGAAACGTCGTTGAAGTTTTTGATTTTTTCGTTGACGAAAAGTGTCCCTGTTAACAGAGCTAAAGGCATTTTAACATCAACCTTGAGGATAACTTCATATTTGTGAGTTCAAAAAGGTGGAAAGGGCATGCACGGCAGCCTCACAGCCCCCTCTTGAGCCGAAGCCAAGCTGCAGGGGCTGAAACTTAGCTGTAAGGGATTCGCTGTATTTCGCTATATTTTGGCTGCCATACGCCTGTAGGTGCACCCAACGGCGATGGGGCGAATGCCGCCGTCTTTCTTGCGCAGGGCACATAGGTTTGCCCCGTATAAGACATCGACGACGGCCTCGTTCACACCGCCGGTGAGCATGAGGTTAATCAGAGCCGCAAGCTACTTCAGAAGCGACTCACCAGCGCCTCCGGTGCCTGAACTCAAAAGGTCCTTTAGGTGTTGTGGAGTCAGGTCGTCGAGGCCGCCAGCGGAACCACTCCGGAAGGAGCTCACGGCTGCAATCAGCTGGGGCGCCGAAACGTTTAGAAAGGTTGAATTTAGGACAGTGGGGTCGGGGGGATCGGGAAACGTGAGATTATCCGCAGGCGCTGGGTGTTTACTCTCTAGGGCTGTTAGCTTTTCGGGAGAGTAAGGCGTCACCACATTGCTGCTGAACAGTATCCTGGTTGCTCCCCTGATGTCACCTTCGCTTAATTTGGATTCCACATGTGCACATAACCCTTTTTGTGGTTGGTTATTGAATGCTGGTAATTTTGGATCCAAAATTAAGGTCGAATTGTTACAATTTTCTTTAATTTGGTTTGTTAAGGTTTTTTTAGTTGCCAAATTTTTTTGCACATTTAGAATCCTGTAAGGGAATGTAAGAATGTAAGCAATTGCTCCCAGGCACTTTGTGAGTTCTTTTGGTTCGCAAGACGGAGACATTGCGCCAGATTCAATGCGACAGACCGTCTCGCGCCCCGGGGTACTCTCTTTAACACTGGGGTAGATTTTTTTAATTTTGCATGCGTTTTTCACAAGGTTTTCTCTAAAGGTGTTGATGTTGGGGATGTGGCTGGGGTGCACGATGGTACACTAGTTTATGGATCTTGTCATAGTGTATCATCAGCCACAGTTGGCCTTTAAAAAATTAAAGAATTTGTCCTACAAGCAAATTAGAAACTAAGTATATTTCTGAAGCAAGATATGTTAAATATGGCGTACCTTAAGGCAGTGTATTGGGGCCCCCACTCTTCTTAATATATATTAATGATCTCCCAAAAAATTCGAAGAAAAAAATGGTACTCTTCGCAGAAGACAGTACGGCTTTAATAGAATGCACCGATCCGGACAATAAAACCACAAATTAACCTGGAAACCTCACCTAGAGGAAATTTCCAAGCGACTGAGTAAATCTGCGTATCTACTATTCCAACTGTCCAAGAGAGTAAGTAAATACTGAGACCCTACTAACAGCTTATCATGGACTTGTAGTCTCTATTCTACGGTATGGTGTTGTTTTTTGGGGGCAGTCAACAAACAGGTAAGTTATATTCAGGATGCAAAAAAGATGTGTGCGATCCATGTGTAATTTAAAACGGCTTATGTTTAACTTACCACCAGATATAGTAACATATAACAGACAAAAATAGTAAATGATCACCAAAATTAAACCCGCATTTTAATGTAAAATTATAACCAAAGTTTTAACATCTCGCTATCCTATTTAAGCAAAATGACTCCAAATAAATCATTATTAATCCAAAAGTAGTTAATGAACACCAAATTACTAACCACATTTCAATATAAAATGACATGCAACAAAATAAAATCTCGTTATCCGATTAAAGTAAATTACCCTCGGCAAAAAAAATATTTTGCCAAACATAGTAAATAAGCTCCTAACCTTTTTGTCTCCAAATTGATTAACCACTATCAAAAAAATTATTTCTTGAGCGTTTCGTTTATTCAACCAAATGATATGCCTATGATGTGCACCGTATTTCAAAAAATTCAAAATTCTGACACTCCCGTCTTTGTATATTTATGAAACTGCCTTGTTTGTTGAGTTGAATGCACACTTGTTTCCCCACCTTTCAGATACTGTTAAACGTAACAGGCGGAATGATATGTTACGCGGACGAAGAGCCAAAACAGCCTTAATGTGGAAAAGTATATTCTGCATAGCCCCGCAAGTTTATAACAAAATTCCAAAATCAACTAAAGATTTAAATTTAAATGGATTCAAAAAGAAACTGAAAGACTTGCTATTAATTAAATGTTATTATAATTTACATGACTATTTGAATGATACTTTGACATCCTAATTGAATTGTTTATCTTTTATACTTTGACATCTTACTCTTTGATACTCTGACATTAAAATGATACTTTGACATCTTATATAAATTGTGTGTGTTTATTGATATTATTATTAGCTGGTATACCTGAAACTGTTTAAGTATTGTATAAGTAAATAGTGTTTTTGTTGAGAATTTTGTATAAGTAAATAGTGGTTTTGTTGAGAATTTTGTATACATAAATTGTGTGGTAGTGATCTATATAAGTTGTGATTTTAAAGCTCCTCAATGGATCTTATTTTAGCGTCAAACTATAACTTTTGCATGCCTATTGGTAAAATATGGCTGAATCTATTTGTTTTCTTTATCATCATGTACTGTACCCATATTTGCAGAATAAACGACTTACTTACTTACATACTTACTTACTTACTAAGATAAAAATGAAACTCTTACAATTTCAATAATCCTTTTTTTTATTATTTTGGTTTTATTGCGGTGGGAGGGGATTGCAAGCCGGAGACATAACTTAATATGACATCATAATAATTTATTTGGTAATAAGCCTACATTTTATGACAATCACAGTGGTTTATTTAGGCAGAAATAGCGCATTAATTTGCTCGCTAAGATTTGGTGATCGTTTACTACATTTGGTGTTCGAATACAATTTGAAGTGCAGTCGTGACTAAAATAGCTAGTATTATTGTAATTTTAGACTTTATTTTTCTGGTGTCAAGTATATATTTTTGGTAAAAGAACTAAGGGTATCAAAGCATTTTATGGTGGTCATTATATTTAACCCCATTTAAAACCAACAGACAGCTGCGTTCCCTACTTTAAGAAATTTAAGATTTTAACGTTACCAGCTATATATATGTCACCGTTTAATTGTGAACTTTGTTAGTTTATAATCTATCGGTATTATTTCTGTTAAATTATAAACTGTCGAAAAATTGTGAACTGTGACAAATCATTTAGAATTTAACGCATAATTTTTCGATAGTTTATAATGTATACATGAAAAAGTTGGTATTGTTGATCGAAGTGAAAAACTGACAAATTGTGAACTGGTATCAAACTTGCTTGTGAACGCACCTTGCGCTAGTATTAAATTCTAAATAAAAAAGTCATTTATTCAAACTAGGCTGAGAATCAGCACTTTTCGAACGTCAAAATTACATAAAACAGTCCCCCAAAAACGCCCACCCTCCACCACTTCCTAGTGCCTTTAGCTGGCAAGAAGAAGTGGCGCAACAAACTCCCCAGCAGCACAGCTGTCTGTTCAAGTTAGAAAAAAAAATTGATTCTTTACAATAGTATGCAAAATAACTTACGTTATGCAACACAAAACATAATTTAAATGATAAATTATTGGCCATGTGTCAGCTAGCACATGCCAATATACCAACCAAAAACATCGAGAACTATAGGTAATCAAGCAGAATAAAAAAAAAAAAAAACGTAAACAGAACTAAATATCTAAACATAAGCCTCCAGGCATAAAGGGCGTGCCCGCTTACATAAAGCTGTAATTGGAAGTTATAAATGAAAAACTAGGACCATCGAGGTAAAATAAATGTACAGTTAATTACTAGTAACAATAACATGATCAGCAAGACGACCAGTCACCACAAGTAGCAACCCGTTCATGAGCATAACGCAAAGATCATCCACTACCCCCCTCGCCATATTTGAGGGAAGGAGGCAACCCGACCCCCGACGCTACCTCAAGCAGTGACATCTAAGGGAGCATGACGAACTTGCTGCCGGTTGCTCACGCAAAAAATTATATGATCAATTGGCGAGGTCGATAGCTAACCACAAATTGCAATACAACTCATAACAAAAACATTGTAATGAGTAGATTATGTCAACAATAAAATAAAATTTAAAAAATTAGACTCGTAAAAAAAATTGACTTATAAATTCAAATAAAATAAACAATTATATAAACTCATATAAACTGTCAGTAGGTAAGCCAATTCTGGAGAAAGAACATAAAGTTATCTTGAGTTAATCATAGCGACCAACTATTCTTATCATAAAAGTAGTCGTTGATACAATAGTGTATGCCTTTGAACAAAGGTTGGATTTTACTTTATTTTTAAACGCACATCTAGCAAAGAAGAGGGTAGCTTGTTATAAAAGGTTATACCAAGCCCAATAAATTATTTAAATATATAATTTTTATTTCGGACTACACATACAAGTACACACAATCCATATAGTGTTAGTAACAATGACTTAAAAACTACGTTAGTAAACTTTTACAAACTAAGGGCCGGTTTTTTCATCCCTAGTAATAGTCAAGCTAACCATTTGTTAAACTGACCATAGTTAAGTCTCTAACCAATTGTTAACTCAAGTTTGCGTTTTTTGATCCCCATTTGAACCATGGTTAGAATTTACTATTGTTAACTATGTTGCCATTGCAATCGTCACTAACTTACCCATCTAAGAGTTGGGATCATTATTTTGCTATCAAAGTCGTGAAATGACGAGTTTATTGATTGTGATTTCGTCTATTTAATAATAACTCTTGCTCATACATAAATGAAAACGACAAGAAATTGAAATAATGGAATTAAATAGGACAAAAATTATTATTGTAATACAACAAAAAATAATTGGTATTAATTAATTTATAAAAAAGTATAAAAATAAATAAATAAATGAACACCATTTTTTTGCATTTATAATATTAAAAATATGTTACATTTTTTAAAATTCGTTAATTTAGATTAAAAATTATTTATGATATTATTTTTTTTATAAATTATTATAAAAATGTAATATTATAAATTATTATGTTTTAATAGCAAAAAATAAATTGGTTTTGATTAAATATGTTTTCTTTATCTTATTAAAATAAGAAAAAATAAATTGGTATTATTTGTGGAACAAAAGAATATTTTAAAGTAAGTAATAATTTAAATAGTCTCCGACTTATGAAAGTATCTTAATATATTTAAATTCATAATAAAACCGGAAATACTCAAACACACATTTAATTAAAATGAAATGACACGAAACAGCCTATTGTGACCAAGAGTTAACTATCCGCCATCTTGCTTAACCCTTGATGGAGCCGTGGTTAAATATGTTGACCAATGGTTACATATTTAACCACTAGTCGTGTTAACTATGGATCAAAAAACAGAAATTGCTGAAATTTAACCATTTGTTGCTATTTTTAACCATTGGTCGACTTAACTAGGGATCAAAAAACCGGCCCTTAAACAACTAAAACTGACGTGGCCCAACACACGTTGGCACGTGCCTCCGTACCCAGTTCCTTATAAAGGGACTGTCTATTTTGTCTAATAATGTTTTTAGGATGCTGTTGGAGCTTCCGCGCAACCTACCCATTATTGACGCTGTTCTCTTCCTCATAATACCATGAAAATCGTCAACACGGGCTTCCGCGAACATCTGCGAAGCGCTGCAGAAGCGCGGAAGCCCCATCAACATCCTAAATCCGTTATTATACTGTACGCGAAGGACGTTGTAGGCTCTCTGAGTATATTTCACCCACAAGCTGCACGTGTAGAAGGTTTGGCAGTATGAACCTGAATAGCCTGCCTGGCCGCGAGCAACTTGGAAGTAGCGCTCGCCGGCCGCTACCGTGGCTCCGCTCGCTTCGCTCACTCGGCTCGCGCGTGTTTGGTCACAGTTCTAACCTAACCTAACCCATTTCACCCAGTTCACAATTTTTCGACAGTTTATAATCTAACCAAAATAATTCCGACAGATTCTCACAATCTTACGGTGACATATATACTGGAAACTGTATTGTTTGTAAAATCAAATCCACATTTATTCACTAAGTTGTCAGCAGTTAAGAAGACCCCAATCCGTACTCAATATAAAAATCAATTATGTTCGCTAAAATGCAATAGGTACATCATTAATGAAAAAGAGCTTATTTGGTGTTGCACCCAAAATCCTTACATATTATAAAGAAGAAAGAAAGAAAGAAAAATAAGTTTAATTGTCACAGAAACACGTGCATAAAAGTAGCGCAGTTTCAAAATTACGCGTAGTAATGCGGTCGCAGCGGTAGGATTCAATGACCTTTTTCTCGGTTATTAGGTATGAAATCTCGGTAGTACGTTCCCCTTGGGATAATTTCCGACATCCACGCGGGCGAAGCTGCTGGCAAAAGCTAGTTTATAATAAAATACCCGATGTTAAAAGAAGTATGCCATTAAAAAAAATCAAAAAGTGTTTTCATAAATTATTAGTTGAGAAATGTTACTATGCCCTAGATGATTACTTAAATGATAGAACACTGTAACTACTTACCTATTAATGATCATTGGGTCAATGAATTGTATGCATGTATTTTGTGTTGTTTCGAAATTTTTTGTTTGTTGTCTATGGTAAATTTTGTTTTTCTTTATTTTGTGTAATCACATTAATATTTGCATGTCATCAATAACAAAACATAGTGCAACATAATAATTATTATATAAGAGCTTGACCTTTTACCTATGTAAATAAATAATTCTATTCTATTCTATTCATTTTCAGCTTGGCTATCCATCCAATTATCCAGAAACTAAATTCAAAATTTAACGTGTGGTATTTAGATGATGGAACGCTAGGAGGTGATGTAGACACCGTTTTGAAAGACCTACAACTCTTCAAACAACAATTTAAATCCATTGGCTACCTTAACCCATCAAAATGCGAAATTTTCCTTTCTGACATTACCGACATATAATTGATCCTTGAGAAATTTAATGCAATAGCCCCCCCACAAATCAAAATTTTTGAAAAAAATTCACTTCAGCTCCTAGGTTCCCCAATTTTAGAAGACAGTTTATCTCTTTTCATCAAAGAAAAAATCAAAAACTTCAACGACGTTTCGGACAGACTTTCCAAAATTAATTTACATTCCATTTTAAATTTTATATATTTTCTACGCTCTTCCCCTTTATGGAAGCAGTCACACCTCTTAACACCTCGTCAAAACTGACCAAATTATTCGCAACACATTAACATCCATTTTAAATGTGGCCCTGGACAACCGAGCGTGGCTACAAGCCACACTACCCATCCGTTTTGGTGAACTCGACGTCCGTAAAATTACCAGTATTAGCTTACCCGTGTTCCTGTCCTCTGTCCAAAGCACTGAAAAGATTACCGAGAAAATTGGTGGTGTGGGATGTGGACTCTGCAATCATTGTACCGATAATCGTTACGGTTAATTGGCCTAATAGCGAAGAGCCTCGACCAACACCTCAGGACGCTCTCATTGCGCGGCTGGGTCAAGGACTTGATTCAGAAAGCAGTACTCCTAGACACAGCACGCATAGTGAAGAGGTTCCTCTCTCTAGACCCCTGACCACCGGCATCTTGGACCCTGTTCCTGATGCCGATGGGCCACTATTTTTATATAATTTTTATAAAAATATTTAAAAATGTATTTAATATGTATAAAAAATGAATGAATGAACAATTGTGCTACTACTATTATTTATGTTTATCATTTAAATTTTCATCTAAGGAGTACATAATTTTTTAGGTTTTTATAAATATATATATATAAAAACCTAAAAAATACCTACCTAACCTATATATATAACCTATATATATGTAACTTATCTTCTTTCTTTATTATGTCGGGTAGTTTGTTATATATTTTTATGAACATTACGTAGGGACTTGTAGAATGAATTTTTAGCTTGGATGTTGGTATGTTTAGCCTAGATCGGTGCCTAAGTGTGAAGTGTGATTGGATATATTCGCGTTTTGTGTAGAACTCTTGATGCTTACAGACAAATTTACATATTTCTAGAACTAATGTAAATACTGGGGAGAGTTAGAATATTAAGCCCGTCACAGACGTATCTATAATATATTTAATATGTCTTCCTATAATCTGTTCACATATTTTGGTGACGTAATAGAAATATATTTCAAGACATATATATTATAAGGCATATTAATACCTATATGGTATATTAAGGCATATTAATATATATTTTGACATATTTTAACAGCATGTTCCATTTTTGAAGTGAAAAACTTTTTTAGGCGCGTTGGGCATTTTTGAGATGGGAAAAAACAATTGAACTCGTGACACCGTTACCAACACCTCATTTTTGTAAACGCGACTGACGTAGCTATTTATTTACATTACGTTACGGATCAATGTTCTATGCAAGTATTTTTACAATAAAGGTTTTGGAAGTTTTTTTTTTTTGTAAACGCGTTTATGCTCTTTATTAAGATAAGGTTACGGACCAATATTCTATACAAGTATTTTGCTTCCACCAAGGCGATATTGTTCAAGTTTTCACTTCTGTCACCGGAGTGCCACTGTTTTTTTTTAAATAAACGTGCATTGCTCCCTCTCCGCCCACTCACTTCACCCCGACGACGGACGCCCCGCCTACCTATTGCACGGACGCCAGCACATCAAGCTACTACAATCTGTCAAATTCGAAGTGTAAGGTTCAAAGTTGATTGGGAAAATTTGACAGTTTCGGGTAGTTTGATGTGCTGGCGTCTGTACCTGTGAGTGAGCCGTTCTTGGTCTGTGGAAGGAGAATTCTCGATAAACGCTGATCTTGAACTTCTAAAATATTGTGCAATTTTTTAAAAGATAAATCATTAAAGGTTCTAGGCCACTTGTTGACAAATAAATATTCAGGACACTCAATAATGAACTACTGTATGCCTGGTTGTTCATTATTTGACATAATGAAAAAAGTTATGAAATGCAGTTTTAACCAGGATAGTACATTATTAATATTTGTTGGTAATAGGGGTAATGTGAACAAAAGAGAATTACTCCAATATTATAGATCATTGTGCAACCTAAATTTAAGAAAAATTGTGATGTTCACTTTCCCATACAGCCAAAGTTTGCCACAGGAAGAAAATAATTTTAGATCTGAAATTAATATGACATTATATAATTTGACTAGTAATAATAATTTATTCCATTTAATTGACACTAACAATTATGTTGGTAACCACTTTTATTTGACAAAAGATAGATTTTGTATGGATAGGTACTATCTTTCAAAGTATTGTAAAAGACAGATAGCTGTGTCGCTATCATATTACTTTTTTATTACAGCCAAGAATTTGGCTAAACAAATTGCTTCTATTGAGCAATGCTATGACATTTTAAATAATTCAGCCAATAATTTGGTATCAAAAATTGACATTGATAATAATTTAAATTAGAAATTAAGACAATAGAGGCAACCTCTAGCAATAGTGTAAAGAATTGCAAAATAAAATCAAATAAAAGTTTAAAATCTGTAAATAGTATTAACCTGGTGCATCAAAATATTCAAGGATTTATGAACAAAGATTTAGAAGTAGAATTATTTTTGAATTTTAATAGTATTGATATTCTTTGTATAACAGAACATTGGCTTAAAAGCCACCAGTTCTTGTTCAACTTTAATAATCACCAGGTAGGTAGTTCATTCAGCAGAGTTAATGCTATACATGGTGGCTCATTAATTTTAGTAAGTAACCAGCTTAAATTTAAAGACCGTAAGGATATTGTGAGCCTATCTGTTGAGCGGACAGTTGAAATAGCCTGTATAGAATTGGAGCAGTTTATTGTATTAAGTGTGTACAGACCCCCTTCAGGATTGTATGACTGTTTTGAAAAGGTAATGGATGAAGTATTCCACAAGATTTGTAACTCAAATAAGTCCATTATCATTGGCGGTGATTTTAACGTTAACTTATTAGAAAAAACAACCGACTTCCAAAAAAAACACTACAAAGTGAAAAATAACTTTAATTTCGGAAGTCGGTGTCTTGGGTTTTGTGTTTTCGTTTTTTGCCACCGACTTCCGAAATTAAAGTTATTTTTCACTTTGTAGTGTTTTTTTTGGAAGTCGGTTGTTTTTTTTTTTGTAAAAAGTTTTTATTTTTCACTTTTTAGTTGTGGTACCTACCCCACACACATTCGAATACGACTACCTGCTACCAGTGTCAAGAACTTATCATATCATCTACATACTAAGTGGGAAAAAAATACGTATTTTGAAGCTAACTCAAAAACTACCCAAGTAAAGTTAATAAAATTTATATGGGACCAATTTGAGAGCTTACCCTTTCAAACAAAAAAAGAATTTTCAAAATCGGTCCACAAATGACGGAGAAATCGGTGGACATACATAATAAAAAAAAAAAAAAAAAAAAAAAAAAAACTCTCCTTTTTGGAAGTCGGTTAAAAACTCAGGTACTTGTAGTAAAATAGTAAGTCTGTTTCAGTCCTGCAATCTTGTAAACCTATTTTTGGAGCCCACAAGAATAACCCCTACTAGTGCCACATGCCTAGATAATATTTATACAGATGTTATACCAAGCCACAAAGAAATTATTAATTTACTAGATTCTGATCATTGCGGGCAGAGGATTACTATCCCAAACCAAAACAACAAAGTGGCTAAAAAGGATATCACGGTTAACCCCAAAACTGCAAGTCGCTTGGAAACTTTTAAAGTTAAACTCATTAAAAAATTACCAGTTTTGTCTATACATGCTGACCCTAATAATCTATATGATGATTTCTTTAATATATACTGTAAGCAATTTAATGCCACCTTTATTCCCAAGACTATCTCGGTTAATAATAACGCATCTTTTAGTGATTGGGCTACCATTGGTATACATAAAAGTAGAACACGGCTTTATGAGCTGTACAATGAAAGGACTTATGTAAACACAGCTGAATTTAATTTATATGTTAGAAATTATTTTAAAAAGTTTGTTGTATGGCTAAGTCGCGTTATTTGAGTTTGAAGATTAAAAATAGTAGTAATGTAATTAAAACGACTTGGAATATTATTAATAGTGAAACGGGAAGGTCTGATAACCGAAATACTGACTACAGCCTGTCTATTAATGACAACATAATAAAATCAGACTCACAAGTCGCCGCGGCCTTTGAAAATTTCTTTTCAGATATTCCCGTTTCAACTACTAAATCCATAAACTCATCACCTTCTGTTGCTGAGTCTTTGCTAAAGGAAAATGTTAATGTTTGCGATTCGGACTTTATTTTTGAACATATTACCTGTAGAGACATAATTAAAACCTTTCACACTTTAAATGTAAAAAAGACTGCAGATCTGTGGGGTAATTCTGTAGAAGTTGCCAAGTCTATTATTGACATTGTAGCACCTACTTTAGCTCTTATATTTAATAATTGTATCGACTGTGGGGAGTTTCCTGACCTTATGAAAAATAGTAAAATAATACCTTTGTTTAAATCAGGTAGTACATCAGACCCCACAAATTATAGACCTATTTCAGTCCTACCTACTTTTAGTAAAATTTTTGAGAAATTAATTTTAGAGCAATTGCAAAGATTTCTTAATAGACATAAATTATTACATAGCAAACAATTCGGTTTTACAAGGGGTCGTTCAACTACTGATGCCGGTGTTGAACTTTTAGGTCATATTTATAATGCATGGGAAGATAAATGCGATGCCTTGGGTATTTTTTGTGATTTATCCAAGGCGTTTGATTGCGTTCTTCATGAAACGTTAATCAGGAAACTCCGCCACTATGGGATCCGGAACAGCGCTCTGAATCTTCTTATTTCATACTTGAGTAATAGGATTCAGTGCGTTGACGTTAATGGAAAAAGATCTCCCGGATCTATAGTAACAATGGGAGTCCCTCAGGGCTCAATTCTTGGCCCTTTCTTGTTTCTTATTTATATTAATGACTTGCCTTACCTCATAAAGGATAACCATGATATAGTGTTGTTTGCGGATGACACTTCACTTTTGTTTAAACTTAAACGTCAGCAGCTGGTTACTGACGATGTAAATAGCGCGATCTCAAAAGTAGTTCACTGGTTCAATGTTAACAATTTACTCCTTAATGAAAAAAAAACCAAATGCATTAAGTTCACCTTACCTCATGTTAGACAGGTGAAAACTAGTGTGTTAATAAAGGGCGAAGAATTAAATCCTGAAGATAGCACAGTTTTCTTGGGCTTAACTTTGGATGCTAAGCTTCAGTGGGGCCCACACATAGATAAATTGTCAAAAAAGCTAAGCTCCACAGCATATGCTGTTAGAAAAATTCGTAATTTGACTGACATAGAGACAGCCCGTTTAGTGTACTTTAGCTATTTTCATAGTGTAATGTCGTACGGTATTCTGTTGTGGGGAAATGCCGCCGACATTCAGACTATCTTTGTTTTGCAGAAAAGAGCTGTTCGATCAATTTATAAATTAAGTCCGAGACACTCTCTCAGAGATAAATTTAAGGAGATTAATGTAATGACTGTGCCTTCTCAGTATATTTTTGATAATCTTTTATATGCCCATAAAAATATAAAATTGTTTAAAAAATATAGTGATATCCATAACATAAATACTAGAAACAAACACAAATTTGTTGTACCTACAACAAGGCTCAAGAAAATAGGTGGCTCGTTCAGATGTCAATGTATACGCTTTTATAATAAACTTCCAAGCCACGTACAAGATCTAAGCCTTAATAAATTTAAATCATTCATTAAACGTAAGTTGTGCCAGAAAGCTTTTTATACCGTTAAAGATTACGTTGAGGACAAAAAGGCTTGGGATTGAGCTGCTCCAATTATATTTTTTTATTTTTTACTTTCGGAACTTTGTTTATTTTGCAAACTTTAAAATTATATACACAATGACATGAATATTTACTTGTGAAGTATAATATTATTATTATTTTAATTATTGTGAATATTATGAATATGTGAGTACTATGTGGGTCATTTATATTTTTTTTTTTCTCAGTTACTTCTAATAATAATCTAGCAGTTTTGAGTACTTTATGCGGCCTACCCAAATGTCCCTTCTTTGGTATTGTTCGTCGAATCGTTGAGCTCCTTTTAAGTTCTGAGTTGAGCTACACTATTACTGACAAATGCGTGCACTGACTGGACAGGTCCACTCAAATCTGTATGGTTCTCTCCTCAGAAGACCATTTCAGACACAAATACTCAATACTCAATATCTTTATTGCTTTACCATAATGTGTACTTAGGTGGTAGTTATAAAATTTTGATCATTATGGACCCTGTAGGGCACAGCAGAAAGGGTAGGAGAGAGGAAGCCCTGTTTTAGGAGATCATTGTTTTTGTGGGAACAAGTTTTAACTTACATATAATCAAAAGTCAGGAGATTGCGAATAAGAAACCTACTAAAATTTCGCTTAACTATTATTATTTATGTTTTATCTGTAAAAAGTATTTAAATTTAGATTATTTTTATATACCTTTTATTTTTTATATATTATAATTCTGTTTATTCATATAAATAAATTATTTTCTTTTGAATAATTATTATTGCTATATTATTTAATTATTATTGTTATATTGATTATTATTATTTTATTATTTATTGATTATTATTTAATTTATTATTATTGCTATTTTATTATAACTGTTATATTGATTATTATATTATATTATTTATTGATTATAATGTTATTTTATTTCATTTAAATACTTATAAATTATATTTTTAAATATTAGAATAAAGAAAGTATAAAAACATTTAAAAATATAAAAAATAGTAGCCCACCGGTATCGGGAACAGGGTCCAAGCTACCGGCGGTCAGGGCTCCAGAGAGAGGAACCTCCTGACAATGCGAGCCGTGTCCAGGAGTACCGCCTTCTGAATCAAGCCCTTGATCCAGCTGCCCAACGCGAGCCTCCTTAGGTGTTGGTCGAGGCTCTTGGCAATTAAGCCATTGGCTGATACGACTATCGGCACAATGATCGCTGAGTCCACATCCCGCATGTCGACAATCTCGCGAGCCAAGTCAAGATACTTGATTTGTTTGTCTTTCTCGGCTTTCACGAGGTTCCCGTCATGCGGGACTGTTATGTCAATAATCATTGTGCGCCGTTCTACTCGATCCACCACCACTATATCAGGTTTATTGGCAACAATAGTCCTGTCAGTGATGATGGATCGATCCCAGTACAATGTGATATTTCCATTTTCGAGAACTGGATCGGGCACATACCTGTAGTACGGCACTTCCGATTTCACAAGGCCGTATTTCAGAGCAAGTTACTGATGGATAATCCTGGCTACAAGGTTATGTCTATGCAAGTACTCTTCGTTAGCTAGACGAGAACACCCGGAGATAATGTGTCGGATTGATTCTCCCAGCCGGTGGCATGCCCGATAGATGTCAACCGTGCCATCCTTCACAATAAATCTCCGGTAATTGTTCGTCATGATAACTTCATCCATAATTGCACAGATAAAACCTTCGGTCTCCCCGAAGAGGTCACCAAAACGTAGCCAGGTCACGGACGCTAGTAAATCTACATCGGGTCCATGTAGGGCCCGGAAAAAGCGTCCGTGAAGCTCCTTACTCTGCCATACCTCCTTGCGATCGTTAGTGTCAAGCACTACAGGCTTGCACCAGTTCTCTTTAGCCAAGGAGAGCGGGGTGAGACCCTTGTCCACCGCGACCACATCTCGATGCATCCTCACGTCATCTAGAAAATATTCCCTAAGACTGCATATCTCGCGATTGTGGAGGGTCTTAGCGTTTAAAAAGCCTCGACCTCCACACTTTCGCGGGATATACAGTCTCATTACCGATGACCGTGCATATGCAGTCAGCAGCGTACGGACCCTCCTATCCAGGGCGTCGAGTTCGGTCTGAGTCCATTTGAGTATGCCGAAAGAGTACATCAAAACCGGCATGACCCAACCGTTGAAGGCGCGCACCTTGTTTCCGCCTGATAGGAGACTATTTTCTTCAGGCGGCCAAAGAAGCGCTCCTTCAACGATTGCTTCATGTCAGTAACATTGATGCCCAACGCTTCCGACATACCCAAATACTTATAGGTTTCGGATGCGGAGAGGGCTCTAAGGTTTATGGAATCCGAGAGTTGGGCTCCCACGGATTCCACAATCTCCCCTCGCTTTACATGCATGACCGCACATTTGTCCACACCAAATTCCATCCTGATGGCGCTACTGAAAGTTTCAGTTACTTTCAGTAGCTCCATCAGTTGCAAATTGTTGGGGGCAAAGAGTTTTAGGTCATCCATGTATAGGAGGTGAGATATAACCTGACCTCCTCTCCTCAACCGATAGCCAAGACCTGAATCCTCTAGCAGTGTGCTTAGAGGATTCAGGGCTAAGCAGAACCAAAGCGGACTCAAACTATCACCCTGAAATATGCCTCGCTCTATCCTTATCGGTTCGCTATTCCTCTGGATATTTCGACATCCTGGATAGCGAAGGACCGTCCTCCATTGCCTCATACACGACATCAGAAAGGTGCGCAGAGTTGTATCTACTTTATACAACTCCAGCACCCTCATGAGCCATGTATGTGGCACCGAGTCATAGGCCTTCTTATAGTCTATCCAGCATGTCGACAGATCCTTTCGGGAACGGCGAACTTGTTGGCTAATGGCCATATCAATGAGGAGTAGCTCCTTAGTACCGCGGGACCCGTTCCTACATCCATTTTGAGAGGCAGACATGATGGAGTTGGTGTCTATATGTTTGTTAATTTTAGCTCTCAAAATGGATGTAAGAACTTTATAGACCGTCGGTAAACACGTGATCGGTCTATAATTATTATTATGATTACCGTATTATTAATATTATTTTAACATACCTATAAATTGCGTAATTATCATCATTATAATAATAATTGTACTACCAACCTTGTGGAGTCCGAAGTACCATACTACATGTATGTGCCCGACCCAGTTCTCGAGAATGGTCATGCCACATTGTACTGGGATCGATCTATCATCACTGACAGGACTATTGTAGCCAATAAGCCTGATATTGTGGTGATAGATCGACGAGAGCGCCGTGCAATGATTGTTGATATCGCTGTCCCTCATGACGAGAATCTCGTGAAAGCTGAGAAAGATAAAAAAATCAAGTATCTTGACTTAGCACACGAGGTTGTCGACATGTGGGATGTGGACTCTGCGATCATTGTACCGATAATCGTTACGGTTAATGGCCTAATAGCGAAGAGCCTCGACCAACACCTCAGGAGGCTCTCATTGCGCGGCTGGGTCAAGGGCTTGATTCAGAAAGCAGTACTCCTAGACACGGCACGCATAGTGAGGAGGTTCCTCTCTCTAGAGCCCTGACCACCGGCAGCTTGGACCCTGTTCCTGATGCCGATGGGCCACTATTTTTTATATTTTTAAATGTTTTTTTAATGATTTTTATAAAAATATTTAAAAATGTATTTAATATGTAAAAAAATGAATAAATGAAAATAATAATTGTACTACTGCTATTATTTATGTTTATCATTTAAATATTCATCTACGGAGTAATAGCATTTGTTTATAAGTAATTTTTTAAGGTTTTTTATAAATATATTTAACTTTTCTTCTTTCTTTATTATGTCAGGTAGTTAGTTGTATATTTTTAAAGACATTACGTAGGGACTTGTAGAATGCATTTTTAGTTTGGATGTAGGTATGTTTAGCCTAGATCGGTGCCTAAGTGTGAAGTGTGATTGGATATCTTCGCGTTTTGTGTAGAACTCTTGGTGCTTACGGACAAATTTACATATTTCTAGAATGTAAATACTAGGGAGAGTTAGAATGTTATGCTTTAGAAAATAGGGTTTACAGCTGTCAGTTTGATCAATGTTTACTAAGATTCTAAGTAGTTTCTTTTGTAGGGTAAAGAGTGTCGGTGCATCTGTACTATTTCCCCAGAGGGTTACGCCGTAGCTAAGCCATGCATTGGCATACGCATAGTAGGTGGTGAGGGCAGTTTTTAGATTAGTTGTTTTTTTAATTTCGCGGAGAGCGTATGAGAATTTTGAAAGTTTTGAACGGGTTTTTTGTATTTGTGTTTTCCAATTAATATGTTTATCTATTGTAAGTCCAAGTAATGTAAATTCAGCAACAGTTTCCAATTTTGAGCCGTTAAAGTTAAAATTTAAGTGTAGAGGAGCTTTTTGATAAGGGTGGAAAGTCATTAGTTTAGTTTTAGTATAATTAATTTCTAGATTATGTGAGGTCATCCAGTTACATGTTTTTGTGAGTATGGAACTGAGTTTTTCTTCTATGTTTATATTGTTTTGACATGAGACTAACAAAGATATGTCATCCGCGAATAAAACACATGGCCCCTGTATGGTTTTTGGTAAGTCGTTGATGTAAACGAGGAATAATAGGCCACCTATGACACTTCCTTGGGGGATGGAAGCGTTGGTTATTTTGCTTTTAGATCGTATGTTTTCTATTTCTCTACTATTGTGGTTATAGTATTCGATTTCAACTACTTGTTCTCTATTTTTTTAAATCTACATGGTCCTCAAATACATATTTTTTAAATCTACATGGTCCTCAAATGAAATGCTCTGACCAAGATTATTTCTGGGTTTTTATATACACATTGACATTTATGAATTTTATATAAACAATGACATGAATATTTACTTTTAAAGTATTTTATTATTTTAATTATTGTGAATGTGAAGACTCTGTGGGTCATTCCTTTTTGTTTTGTTTTTAATATTTTCTCAGTTACTTCTAATCATGGTCTGACAGTTTGAGTAATTTAAGTGGCCTACCCAAATGTCCTGTTTTTGGTATTGTTCGTCGAATCGTTGAGCTCCTTAAATTCTGAGTTGAGCTGCACGATAACTGACAAATGCGTGCACTGACTGGACAGGCCCTCTCAATCTGTGTGGTGCTTTCCTCAAAAGACCACTTCAGACACCAATCCACATGGCCTTCACATGATCTGACCAAGATTATGTCTGGACTTTAAAAGAGACTGAGACCTCTGAGTTTGTTTCGGCCTTTCTTCTCAGAGTAGTCAGATAGGAATCGCCGACCTCATCTAGTTTTAAAATATTATTGAAGTGTAAAAGTGTTTGTACAAACCTACTTACAGAAATAAAATCATTTAGCATTTATCATTATTCTTTTGCTTTATATGCGATTCAATCCAGATGGTTCTTTTTTTTTGCCTGACAAGGCAACACGCGTATCAAAGTCACCATCGGAATTATCTTCCGAAGAACTATCAATTTAATCCAATAGTAGTGCACTTGTCGAATCCATATTACAGTGCTTGTTTCAAAATTAGAACACCTTTATCATAAAATATGCTTCAAAAACGTGCAGTTGCGACGACGACCGCAGACCAAATGAGGGCAAAAATATATATTATAGTATAGCTACCGTGTGTGGGTGGCTTGCTATAATATAATATATGCTATGCTATGCTATGCTTGCTATATATTAATATATATTATAGCTACGTCTGTGACGGGCTTTATGCTTTAGAAAAAAGGGTTTGTAGCTATCAGTTTGATCAATGTTTACCAAGATTCTAAGTAATTTCTTTTGTAGGGTAAAGAGTGTCAGTGTATCTGTACTATTTCCCCAAAGAGTTACGCCGTAGCTAAGCCATGCATTGGCATACGCATAATAAGTGGTGAGGGCAGTTTTTAGATTGGTTGTTTTTTTAATTTCGCGGAGAGCGTATGAGAATTTTGAAAGTTTTGAACGGGTTTTTTGTATTTGTGTTTTCCAGTTAATATGTTTAAGTATCTACCTATTGTAAGTCCAAGTAATGTAAATTCATCAACATTTCCAATTTTGAGCCGTTAAAGTTGAAATTTAAGTGTAGAGGAGCTTTTTGATAAGGGTGGAAAGTCATTAATTTAGTTTTAGTATAATTAATTTCTAGATTATGTGAGGTCATCCAATTACATGTTTTTGTGAGTATGGAACTGAGTTTTTCTTCCATGTTTATGTTGTTTTGACATGAGATAAATAAAGATAATGTCACCGCGAATAAAACACATGGCCCCTCTATGGTTTTCGGTAAGTCGTTGATGTAAACGAGGAATAATAGGCCACCTATGACACTTCCTTGGGGGATGGAAGCGTTGGTTATTTTGCTTTTAGATCGGATTTTTTCTATTTCTATTGTGGTTATAGTATTCGATTTCAACTACTTGTTCTCTATTTTTTAAATATGACGTAAGCCATTCATGGGCTTTCCCGCGGATTCCTATTCCATACAGTTTATTAAGCAGTATTTTAAATTGTACCTTGTCGTACGCTTTGGTCATGTCCAGTAATATCCCTACGGCGTATTCCTTGTTATTTATAATATTACGTATTTATAGACAGCTAATGTGGTCGAAAGATGTTTTCGGAAACCGTTCTGACAATCGCTCAATTTGTTAAATTTTTCACAAAATGTATAAATTCGATTACACACAGCTTTTTCGAAAATCTTGGAGGCTGAGGGCAAGAGAGCTATTGGTCGATAATTATTAGGATCAGTTTTTGTGTTCTTTTTGAATAATAATAAGCTTACGAAAAAGAAATTACTTCCGAAAATCTGTGGTTGACTGTAATACTAAATGTCCAAAAAAAAAACTAAAATTACGGAAAAAAAAAACTTTCCGAAAAGTCAATATGTTGTGCTACAAAAGTTAATGACAGAAATAAATCGCTGCAAAACCGACTCCACGTAGTCTTGTCTGCTCTACCCCTAGAGTGTAATTTAAGCCCGCGTAGGCGCGGAGGGGCGAGGCGGCCCGAAGCTGCGGTGGTGAGCGTTAAAACCATCAAAGTCAAAGTCAAATCATTTATTTCAAATACCATGTATGGCACTTTAAAAACGTCAAAATGTACAAAATAATAAATTTGATTCTAGTCGCCCCTTCCAAAAGGTAGTTTTCGTATAGAGAAGAATGGGCAAAAAACTCCACCGTTACTCTTTTAAAATGTTTTACAGTTGTTGGTATAGGTACGTACAGTACCGACCAAAAGTCCATAAGCAATCTCACAAAGCAATAGACTGACGCTTCGGTTTGACTTAAGACCTTCTTCTATAAGTTGTTACAATACTATAGACACGCACAGTACACACACACACTCACTTTGTCTGCAACCAATGACTAGTTCGATATAATCATTCGTTTTTTGTTTCATTCGTCTTGTTCACATAAATATTAAAGTTTAACAGGTAGACCACAGAAAACCAACTAAATTATTTCGATTTCTATGGGGTAGACAGATTCAGTTCGTTACGAGTATTCACTTAATAGAATACTTTGTTGGTTCGTAGATAATGTTGGTGACGAGTATTTAGCGCTGTGTTGTGGTTATTATTTTCAAAAAGCAAATATTGAACGGATATCAAAATTATTATTGCGCTGCGTAAAAGTGAATGTTATTTGTGTAAATATCATAAATAGTGCTATATCTAATGAAACCGGACTAAGTGTGAGTGTTTTCATTTAAATATTTCATATTTTACTAAACATGAATCTTAATCAAGGGTATTGTTGAGACAGAAGATGCCTTTAAAGTTTTAAACTCATTATGAGGTTTAATTCGATTAGTGAATACACGAGGTATTATGTCTTACGGTATTTTAGGGGTGGGTCGTTACGTGATTTTTGTGAAACGTAACGTAACTAGTGACTTCGAGGACGTCACCGGTTTTGAAAACTAGTGATTTTAGTAACTAGTTATTTTTCAAATTCTATTCTCATTGAAGTGTTACTGTTATTTGCGAAACGAAAATGTAAATGGTTACCTACGTAATACGTTACATAACACAAGCTTGTTTCGTTTCACTCTTTTCATTCGATCACTGCATTGTGATGGAACTAGTTACAAAAATCACTTGTTTGTGTGTGACTCGAAACTAGTTATTCCGTTACATGCCCCGTAGCCAGTTATTGTAACTAGTGACGTTAAATAACGCCCATACCTACGGTATTTTACTATGGGGACGGGCGGCAGATATCGAGTCTATTTTTATTCTGCAGAAGAGAGCCATCAGAGCAATATATGGCCTCCGCAGACGCGATTCTCTAAGGGAACTGTTTAAAGATATTAACATCATGACGGTACCTTGTCAATATATCTATGAAAACATCATGTATGTAAGGAAACATCTAAGTCTTTTCAGTAAAAGAGGTGATAGACACAATTATAGGACTAGAAATAGGGACCAATTAGTTCAAACGGGTTTCAGACTGGCTAAAGTAGACTCATCTTTCATGGGGTACTGTTTAAAATGTTATATTAAATACCTCCCCACATACTCCAACTGAACGAAACGAAATTTAAATCTTGTATAAAACGCACACTATGCTGCCAAGCATATTATAAGTTGGGGGATTACGTCGCTGATAAAAATGCTTGGCTTAGCGCCTGGTCCAGCTCCACAAGGGCACATAAATTAATTGATGAACATTCGAAAGTATTGTTGCGGCTGATGAAGATTGTAAAAACTATCACATGTGTGGGCATTGTGACCACATACATTCCATAAAGCTACCATTACCTGGGTACGTCTTTCATTGACTTGAATGTGCCCTGGCGGCTGAGAGTGTCATGCTCACTCAAATGTCTCGCTGATGGTGGCGTGTGTGTTGGATCATTAAGTTCCCTTCAAAATGGTTGAGCTAAATGGTGCTGATCCATGCGTCATGTTCGTGAACGGGCGCCGTCAGTAGGGACTGGTCATCTCTTAACTGCCACAGTTTATTTTAATTTTTTAATTGTTTTTATTTTTGTTTTTTGTTACGGACGCTTTTAACGTGCACGTCTTTCTACATTGTTCTCACATGTATAATTTCAACATGAATAATGTAACCAATACTTTGTAACAATTTTTTTATTTAAAAGAGTGCCCGTGGAGTTTCTTGCCCGTTCTTCTCCATAGGTACCTACTACGCTTTGGAATGGGCAACTAGATTCATCTTTCTGACTGGCCGACCCCTTGACAATTCAAAAGTACCTGTAATTGGTTTATTTGAAATAAATGCTTTGAGTTTGAGTTTGCTGAATCATTAAAAACACGTCATTGAACCGTTCGCCGTGCACTCTGAAGGCTGAGATCACTGAAAACCAGCTAGAAAACCGTTTTTGACCTTAAAATATTGACCGTACCCACTTAATAAACAACAGATTCGTTATTGCATGAATTTATGGTAATTTTTTAAGCACGTTTCAATATGTTGTTTGTCGTATTTCTTGCAGATAGACCGAAAATGTTTAATATTATTTTAGTAATATTTTATTTTCCTTTATTCATTCGAATTCTTATTTGGTTACATTTTTAAATATTTCTTAAAATAAAAAGGATAAAAAAAAACATTTAAAAATATAAAAAAATAGAGTTCCGCCGGTGTCGGGAGCAGGGTCCAAGCTACCGGTGGTTAGGGCTGCAGAGACAGGAACCTCCTCACAATGCGAGCCGTATCGAGGAGTACTGCCTTCTGAATCAGGCGTTTGATCCAGCCGTCTAACGAGAGCCTCGAGAGATGTTGGTCGAGGCTTTCGGCCATCAGGCCATTTGCCGTTATGACAATCGGCACAATGATAGCCGAGCTCACATTCCACATGTCAACAACCTCGTGTGCTAAGTCGAGATATTTTATTTGTTTCTCTTTCTCAGCTTTCACGAGGTTCTCGTCATGTGGAATGGTAACATCGACTATCATTGCGCGGCGCGCTAATCGATCTATCACTACTATATCAGGCTTATTTGCTATAATAGTCCTATCAGTAATGATAGACCGATCCCAGTACAACGTGACATGGTCCTTTTCGAGAACTGGGTCGGGCACATACTTGTAATACGGAACCTCAGAGTCCACAAGTTTATATTTCAAAGCAAGTTGCTGGTGAATAATCCTAGCTACTTGGTTATGTCTGTGCAGGTACTCGCCGTTAGCTAGACGCGAACAACCGGAGATAATATGTCTGATGGACTCACCCGGACGATGGCATGCCCGACACACGTCAACCGTACCATCCTTCATAATATGTCTCCGGTAGTTATTCGTCAAGATAACTTCATCCATAATTGCACAGACGAAACCTTCGGTTTCCCCGAAAAGGTCACCGAAACGTAGCCAGGATACGGACGCTAGAAAATCTACACCGGGCTCATGAAGAGCCCGATAGAAGCGCCCGTGAAGCGCTTTGCTTTGCCATACTTCCTTGCGGTCATCTGTAGTAAGTATTACAGGTTTGCGCCAGTTCTCTTTAGCCATGGAGAGCGGGGTGAGCCCGTTGTCCACTGCGACCACATCACGGTGCATACCCACATCGGTTTTAAGAAAATATTCCCTGAGGCTGCACACCTCGCGGTTATGGAGGGTCTTTGCATTTAAAAAGCCTCGACCCCCGCACTTCCGCGGGATGTACAGTCTCATCACCGATGAACGTGGGTGATGCATCCGGTTTGCGGTCAGGAGTGTACGGACCCTCCTGTCCAGGGCATCCAGTTCGGTCTGAGTCCATTTGAGTATGCCGAAAGAGTACATCAAAACCGGCATGACCCAACCGTTGAAGGCGCGCACCTTGTTTCCGCCTGAAAGAAGACTAATTAATACCTTCTTCAGGCGACCAAAGAAGCGCTCCTTCAACGGTTGCTTCATGTCAGCAACGTTGATGCCTAACGCTTCCGACATACCCAAATACTTATAGCTTTCAGCTGAGGAGAGGGATCTGAGGTGTATGGAGTCCGAGAGTTGGGTTCTCTCGGATTCCATAATCTCTCCTCGCTTTACATGCATGACTGCACATTTGTCCACACCAAATTCCATCCTGATGGCGCCACTGAATGTTTCAGTTATCTTCAGTAGCTCCATCAGTTGCAATCTGTTGGGGGCAAAGAGTTTCAAGTCATCCATGTAGAGGAGGTGAGATATGACCTGACCACCTCTCCTCAACCTATAGCCTAGGCCTGAATCCTCCAGCAGTGTGCTCAGAGGATTCAGGGCTAAGCAAAACCAAAGTGGACTTAAACTGTCGCCCTGAAATATTCCCCGTTTAATCCATACAGGCTCGTCATTCCCCTGGATCTGTCGGCATTCTGGGTAGCGAAGAACCGTCCTCCATTGCCCCATACACGACATCAGGAAGGCGCGCAGAGTTGCATCTATCTTGTACAACTCCAGCACCCTCATGAGCCATGTATGTGGCACCGAGTCGTAGGCCTTCTTATAGTCTATCCAGCATGTCGACAGATCCTTGCGGGATCGACGAACCTGTTGGCATATGGCCATGTCGATGAGGAGAAGCTCCTTAGTACCACGGGACCCGTTCCTACATCCATTTTGGGAGGCTGACATAATTGAATAACTGTCAATGTGTGTGTTAATTTTCGCTCTCAAAATGGATGTAAGAAGTTTATAGACCGTCGACAAACATGTGATTGGTCTATAATTCTTGGGTTCCGCGGGACTACCTGACTTATGGAGCAGGTGGGTAACGCCTGTTGTTAGAAACTGTGGTAGCGACCCAGACTCTAGGGCTAACTGGAATTGAGATGCCAGGCGAGTGTGTGAACTACTCAGCCATTTTAACCAAAAGTTGTGCAGTCCGTCCGGCCCCGGTGATTTCCAGTTCGGTAACGGACGGACTGCTCTGGCTACGTCTAATGGCGTGATTAGCACAGTATTCATTTCTGGTATAGTTTCACACACTCGCTCGACATCCTGCATCCAACCAGCCTCAGTGTGACAAACGGGCACTGACCAGATGCTGCGCCAGAATGCACTCGTGGCGGCATCATCCGGGTGGCGCACGTCCGTCACATTTTGTTCAGGTCGCTCCCAAGCTCTATAAACCCACCTCTCATCGCTCTGGAACATGCGATTCTGCATGTATCGGTCAACCCGCCGCTTATACCGCCGAATACGGCTCGCCCATGCACAAACTTTCTGCTTCAGGAAGTCGATGCGCTCTGTGACACGGGACATGTATTCTTGAGGACTGATTCCAGTCCCCGAGAATGCCCGCCTTACAAAGCGCATCACTCGTGGTCGTGTATTTCCCTCCCTGAAGCAGTATAGTTTGCCGATGAGTACCCTGGCCCCATCGACACGTCGCTCGATTCTGTGCTGCCAGGCTGGTACGGCTGGTTTAGGTCGAGTAGCTCCGTCGCTGTTTGGAAACTTGACGTTAGCTAAACGACATGCCGCAACAGCCGCGCAATACAGGATCGAGTGAGTGTCAATGAGATCCTCGCTGCTCTCGAAAAAATTCGTAAGGTGCGAGTCCAAGGCACATACCAGCGCCCTATTTTTTTTGAGCATGGGTAGGCGTGGTAATCGGGGTCTAAGTTCGGTCGGAGTGTACCTATACTCGCGGAACGAATCCTCCAGTGCGTTCCTCAATCGTTCGTTACACTGGCTACTTACTGTGGCAACCCTATCATCCTCCTCTTCAACACCATGATTGAACCGCGGCGGGATTGCATCAATATTTGACGCTTGTGCCGCGGTTTGTGCCTGAGTTGAGACGATGTGGTTGCTCAGTACCTCTGAGCGCAGCCTATCAAGTGCAGCATCGTCCAGCCTATGATTGCGCTGGATGACACGCACCTGATCCGACAGTCGTTGGGCCGAGACGTTGACGGCTGGCTCTAGTTCCTGGAACAGAGACAGCATCCTAACACGGTACGCAGTGAGGTTAGTTCCTCCCTCTGTAGACCCGTAATATGCGCGCATGACGTTCTCGTTCATTGACCGAGTCCATCTCATGCGCTGCACACAACCACCGGCAGCGGGGACCCGGCTCGGGGCCGGTTGGCCCCTAAGTCCCAAGCTCTTCGGTGGCCGGCCTTTCCCCGGCCGACGTACAGGTGTTGGCGACGTCGGCGGGGAAAAATACTCGTTAGTAATATTATTATTTTAGGATTAAAATTTGAGGTTTAGTTTCAATCTTCTTTTCGTAAAGAAAATGAATAGGTACTTAAGCTATAACCTCAATACCAACCAATATTTAAAATAAAATCTTAAATAATTAATAAAACCAAACTGCCTATACTTAACCTTATAATCAACTATTTTGTCAGTAGTTTTTTTTTACATTTTAAGTAGTCTAATATTCTTATCTATAGCTTAATTACTTCGACCATGATCAAAGCTTTATATTTACTGTGAAAAAAATCCTTTTAAAATTTAAAACATTTCAAAATTTAAATATGTCTAAATAATACAAATTGCTTCTAAGTTTGTAGATATCTTATTCAGCTGAAGTAATGATAAATAATTGTAGCAGTTTGTTAACTACACTTAATTAAAATAAAATATAACAAATAAATATTTTTTATTTTATTATCACATATCACGCATTTTTTATTCTAAACCCTTTATTGCAATAACAACAGTTAATAAAAAGGCAGCAATATTTAAAAAAATATTATTGCAAAAAATTAAAAAAAAATATTTGCAAAACCAGCGCTGTGATTTACGAGATTAGAACCATAGCCATCTTGAATCTAAACCCAACGCTTAACGCCTTCTGCTATCTGCACATGTAATTTACTTTCGAATTTTAGCAATGCCATACACTGGCCAAGGTCACGCGTATGATGCGTGTCTAACAATAAAGTGCGGCGCTTGCGAACCGCAACGATACGACAGTGTGTAGTGCAAAACTGCGTTTTCTGTGGTGTGTGTATGGCACACACACCACAGACGTCTGACTGTTTACACATACAAATGTACGGACTACACCGCGTGTTCACAGCAATACGACTCTTAGCGTGCTTATGCACTTTTGAACGCTTACTGTACATTAGTTAAATAGTAATTATTATATGTGAAGACGATGCACCTAGAATAAAATTACTATACCACAATAGGTAAAAAGAATTAAAAATGAAGCAATAACAGATAATTTAATATGTGTTAGATACATGGTGCTCACATATTTACAAACATTGTAAAAATAGACGATTTTCCTAAATTTTTTAAATTAATAAGTCAGTGTGTGAGGAAGTAATCACAGAAAGTAAAATCAATGTCATAAAACAAAATAATAAATTTTACAATTAAATTAGCAACCAGTTTGATTTTGTCTTGATTCTAAATTGTCCTATGGAGCAGGACCAGCATGTTTCCAAGCACTTTTATCTTGGATCTGCGACGATATGCTCGCGTGGGACCGCCGCGCCGGAGCCTCGCAGCGCCGGAGCCGTGATAGAAACCATGCCTGCTGCATATTGCATGCTCGTTTGCATGATGCATGCATGGTGTATGCTTGTTTGCATGTTTGAAAAATATTACGTCAGCAAATTCTGTATTGAATTTTTGGAAATTTCAGTATTTTATTCGGTCGTTTCTTTATTTGTATTCGCATATAAGCTGTCGGAAAATTAGTATTTTAGCAGTAAATTTCATATTTTGAGTATGCACATATTTTTTTTTTCCGGGGCGTTTATTACTTTCGGTTTTTTTTATGGATCGGTTTAATTAATGATTACTTCAACAATTCGGGGAAAGTGCCTTCTGTAAAAGACTGATTTAATAATAAATATAATGGTATATACATGATAAGCTTGTTAACTTCCCAAGCTTCTACTGGGCAGAGAAACATAGTGTTTTCCATGAGATTTAGTGTTGACATGCCGCCCAGTGCACTGCCAGATGGAGTGTTGCTGTTTTCTCCTATAGACACAAAAAAGTCATTAAAAATATTCGCAATTTGTTTGGGGTCGGATATAAAAGTATTATTGTGTTGTAATTGTATGCCAATTTTTTTCTTTTTTTGTTTTTTATTTGTTCTCTCATTTATAATGCTCCACATTGTTTTTACTTTGTTGTCCGATTTCTTTATTTTGTTTATGTATTGTATTTTTTTTGCAGTAGTAACTAAACTTTTTAATATTTTTTCATGTTTTATAATGTTGTGTAATTATTTGGTTTTTGGTTTTATCTATACTATAATATAATATTATAAAGAGGTAACATTTGTTTGTAAGTTTGTAAGTTTGTATGTAGGGGGTAATCTCCAGAAGCATTGAACCAATTTTAAAAATTGTCTCACTGGTAGAAAGCTACATTATTCGTGAGTGCTATAGGCTATAAATTATAAAGATATCATGCATATCAGCCGAACTATCTCAATTTTTGTCTAGCCAGGCGGAAAAAAATAGCTCTTACAACAGAGTTATTTGCATGCGCTGCCTTAACAGTTGTATATAATTGAAAACAATGTGTAGCAACCTGGTCCGCTTTGAATAGTTCTACAAAAAGTCCGCGACACCATATTTCTATCTTTTAAATTTTAGCAGATATAGTAGCTTTTATGTGTTAAAAAAGTATTTTTCGATGTACTTACCTTTGGACGATTTTTTATTAAACCTTATCGAAAAAAATATTATTATGATCACAAGAACATCATAGAGATACGATTTTGCCGCAAACAGTAAGTCAATTGGTTAAATAGTTTCGAAGATAATATAAAATTACTAAATCGCAAAATGCCGCCGTCTATTCACGAACCGCATTAGAACATGCACTGTACGGACGTTTTATCCATTTACCCATAGATGGCGTTGTGCAATTACGTCATTTTTCTGAATCGCGGTGTTAAGATTTTCCGCGGATTAATGACCCTCTCCGGTTATTATTTAAAATTTTCGTCGTAAGGTAGATGAGTTGTACGCAGTTGGTTCGACTTCGATGTTGTTGGTCTTTAAAATTGTTTTGGTTGCTCGGTTTCTTAAAACACAAATACTACTTCGTTCTCATTCTTCGAGTTCGAAGCTGTGGTATTTCTGTTTTTGGGATATTGGACAATTTCAGCGATTGTATATCATGCCTAAAAGGAAATCACAACTTTCCCGTCAGACATCCCAGACAAGAGCAGCTCGAGTACGCCGTACGTAAGAGTCTACTCTTGAAAATCATCAGCGCCTCTCGAAGGAATCTAGCTCCGAGCGTTCACAGCGGCTTGCTAACGAAAGCTGGAGAACATCGCAGGTCCGTGCTCGGGAATCTAGCGCTGAACGTGCGCAGCGTACAGTGATTTAAGGCAGCATGTCTCTGCAACAAGTGATAAGGAGTCTAGCGCTAAGCGCTCGAAGTGGCTCGCTAGCCAAATTGTGAGAACATCGCAGGCCCGTGCTCGGGAATCTAGTGCTGAACGTGTATGCAATAAAAACAAAACCCTCCTTTTGGCAGTCAGGAAATAAATCATAGCACTCAGTACTAACCGAACCACACTCATAATTTCATTACAAGTTAAAATGTTTACCGCCCAACGAAGTGGGCACGGGTCAGCTAGTATTTTATGTAATTGTTGTGCCCGACACACATGTGATGTGCAATAAAGATTTGAATTTGAATTTGGAATTTCGACAATTCGGAAATTCGATCTGATGGCTTCGGGGAATTAGCCATTGGACATATGACATTTGAAATCAAGCAGTAAATTCAGATTTGTCACGTTTGCGTTCGCACTGTTGTTTGTTTGTGTCTTGAAACTCGTCAATGGTGCAGATTCCCTTGTTCACAAACTAAACTAAATTTAAGTTCAGTGCATCTTTTTCTTTCTATTTCATTAGGAAAGGACAGAAGATAAATTTTAGTTTAATCCTGTCAAATTAATCAGCGCCTGTCACTACTTCATACAAGTTTAGACGTGATTAAAAACTTGCCTACTAAAATTACGTCGATTTACGTCAAGCGCTGATTAATTTGACGGAAAACAGAGTTTTCAACATGTTTTAATGTGAATTTTTCGTCCTCAGACTCAGACCAAATAAAAAACAAAGACAGCGCTGTCAACAGTGACGTGAAGCCGGTTTCGTAAACATGTGTGCACTTAGTGTTGTGAAGTTTGATTGTAAGTGGTTGTTCATGTGTGCGTGAGAGCGTGTATGCACAGAGCGGAGGTGTAGTTTTGGCATGCTTCACTCTATTGTTTACAGCGCAATTTCTTGGTTTTTTATTTGGTCTGAGATTTCGCCAATGCAAACGCACAGTAATATGAGTGTTTTATTTGTCAACTGTGTGTCCAGATAGTATCAGTGTGCAGCAGCTCGTTGGAAGCTCCCTGGCGTCTGTTTATAGAGTGTTAGTATTTCAACAGCATGCACGTACCTATATTGTTGCACAAAGTGTAAGAGTTACAAGTGCTTCGTTTGAACCACAGATAATATAATACCGTTTGAACGCTCGCTAATCCCGCAGGACAGCGCGGCACTGTCCTAGATACTGGAACCAGTGCTACGCTACGCCAGTGCTAATTATGTGTACTAAAAGTGTAATAACACTCATTCGCTGTTAATTGTTGTAACGGGTTGATGGCGCCACCCAATTACTAAACCTCGTGCCAGTGTTTACTAAATCTGCTACTGTGCGGTTCCACTATTTGTTCTTTTTTTTTTCAGAGAGTAGGTCTGTACCTAAACACTACATACATTACACAATTCCACGGCCATCAAACCGGTACGAACCGACAGACACCACAAGCAAGTAAGTATGCACGGTTATCATTTATACACCGTGAAATTTAAATAACAGTATTGCTAGAACAAACGTTGTTCAGACCATGGTCTTACTACCATTCTAAAGCATCAAATATGTTATCAAAACAAACTAAATTAGGCGTTCCCAAATAAGTCTTGTGTTACTCAAACGTGTTCAAAAATTAACCTTAACATCAAAGTACTCATCGCGGTAGCGATATGGCATTCAAAAGAGTTATGAGGAGTCCACGTGGACTACAAGGATGTCCGGCCAATGTGGGCCGAAATACAGAAATGCAAATAAACCAATGACATGCAATCGCGCGAAGTATCGCTCCGCCCATTTCTTTTGATGATTGCCGCGGGCCGCTCGCGCCACCCGGGCGGTAGCCAGTCTACCAAAATCTCTCGAGCGGGCCACGCGTATGTATCTGATGTACTTACGTCACAGGCACGTATCGCGCGTTTTTTGTGAAAATTATTTGAATGTGGAGTGGTGTTGGATATGGTACGTTTTGCGTGCAATTTGAACTGTGCTGTAAGAAAGTAACTACATAGGTAGGTACTTACTTTACTTACCAAAACTAATAATTAACTTCAGCTAGAATTTCTGACGATCCTAAGCCCGATAAGTATGAAGGAAAAATTGGAGTCAAAGTTGTCTTGGTGCACACGGAGCAAATCTAGTTTTGTGGCTTTTTTTTTGTCTTGTTCCTGTAATATCCCAATAAATAAATAATATCTAAAAATCTTAGGTACCCGTACCTAGTACCTACAGGAAAGAATTAAAACCATGTCTGATAGGACCTACCGTAAGTTCGCACCTAGAACGAAATGATAAAATTAGAGGTCAGCCACCTCGCCGCGCTGTCGTGACGGTGCGGTGAAAATACTTACCAGTTTACCATACCCAAAGCCATACCAAGCCGTAAAAATCTGTTTTAAAGTAGCCACTTATCAGTGGTAATGTGATAAAACACCTACCGAAGTTAACTTTTAACTATGGTATTTTCTAGTAAGATATACAAAAATAAGTGTTTACTAAATTCCGTTTATGGAGGTACATTTCCCTGTAGACAATGCTGTGTCCCGTGCGTAAGCCGCGCGCCGCGCTGCAACTACTTTGATACGCGAGCGCCATAGTATCTGTGTTGTAGGGAGTAACGATAATCTCGACATTTTAAACTTTATCTTTTTGTGTTTTTTTTTAAAACCAATTATTTATTTTTATTATTAGATGCTGTTGAATGGTAGAAGATCATGGTCTGAACAACGTTTGTTTTAGCAAAACTGTGATTAGAATTTCACGGTGTATATAACTAGCTATTACCAGGGGGCCTACCATGCACTCTTATAGCAGGTCAATTTCCGACGGAAAGTGAACTGCCGGGCTATTTTGGACCATGAACACGTCAAATAACAGGCGAGCCAGCGATCACGTGACTAAAGCCGGTCAGTGGTCACGTGACAGCATTTCACTAGTCTGACCTGCGATAAGCTGTACCATCACGTCCTTTTTGACGTATAATACCTTGAAAACTGAACTGCCCTGCAGTCATATTAAGCAGGTGTGAAAAAGTAACTTTTATTGAACTGTTTTCTTTCATTTAAAACAAAAAACATAAGTACTTACATGTTAATTTGTTTAAATAAAACTATTTAGGCGGTCTTTAAAATTGTAGATAACAAAACAAACAATCTCTTAGTCGTTTATTTTGGATGTGTGACGAAGATGAAAATAATTGAGTTTCTTGAGGAAGATGGTGATAAAAACAGTGTGAAACAAATCGCTAAAATCCAAAGGAAAGTTTTATGTTCAATAAACTGGTATATATGTTATAGAAATGGTACTAGTAATTCGATGTAAAAGAAATACAAATCAAGAACACAATACGAGAATAGAAGAAAATAAAAACCAATACATTAATTTTTAATAGATGTTTTAGGCAAATATAATATTCGTAGTAACATAAACATCACGCCTTGTTTCCCCGAAGGGAAATTCGAATATTCGTAGTCTTAATATAAAACCAACTTACAGTTGCCCAGTGTTTAAAATCTTTGATAGCACCACCAACAATGGAATTCAAATGTTCCGTCACTTCCGTCCACAATCTGCGGGACATTTCTCGAGTTTGAGCACTTTTATTGTAGCCCATTGCAATGTCCTTGTGGTTATTTATAAAATTCCACACTGTTTTCAATCGTTCATAGGAAACTTAAGTCATTATCACCAAATAACTGCACTTTCTTACCACTCTCAACAACAGACACGATACAAATGTGTGCTTTGTTTTTCTGATTTATTTACAGAAACAGTTTCTTCTGTTAAAACAAACTTACAAAAAAGGAACCCACTTGAATCTCCAATATTCAAAATGATCTCGTAAACATTTGTGGTGTTTACAATATATTTGATACTTAACACTTAGATATCGTCGTTCGAAAATAGCAATAACTTTGGTAAGTTTTTCAAGTAGGTACTTATACCTTTCTTAAGCATCTAAAAGGGTCTCCAACGTCATAATCGTGTTAAATAAGATTTTTTGCTACGAAACAAAGCTTTTTTAGAATTCTATTGATCACTATAAACTGTTATTAAATTAATTTTATCTAGTTCTTTAAAACCGTAAAACCGGTACTGTTGCGAAAAAGTATTTCCGAACGTTTGTTTATAATATGGCGTACCGGTCAACGATAACGTAGCAGGTCTGAAGTTGATACTTTGCAGGTCAGACGGAAATGCTCAAGGTACAAATAGAAAACCTGTCAGGTTAACTTGCCAAGTTGACCTGTCCTGCATTTGGCAAGTATTTTAAATGTTCATGGTAGGGGGGCTGGTCCGGTTTCACACGGGTAGCACAAAGTACTTATCTACGGCGCACCTACCTACCCTACATACCTACTTACTTACCTAACCTACCTACCTACCTTACATACCTACTTACTTACCTAACCTACCTACCTATTGTACATACCTACCTACATACCTATCTACCTAACTTCCCTCCCTACCTAACCTACATATCTATGCTACCTATGTACCTACCTACGTACCTATCTACATACCTACCTAACCTACATATCTATGCTACCTACCTACCTATGTACCTACCTACGTACCTATCTACATACCTACCTACGTACCTACCTACGTACCTACCTACGTACCTACCTACGTACCGACCTACGTACCTACCTAAGTACCTACCTACGTACCTATCTACGGACCTACCTACGTACCTATCTACATACCTACCTACGTACCTACCTACGTACCTACCTACGTACCTACCTACGTACCTACCTACGTACCTACCTACGTACCTATCTACGTACCTACCTACGTACCTACCTACGTACAGTACCGACCAAAAGTCCATAAGCAATCTCACAAAGCAATAGACTGACGCTTCGGTTTGACTTACGACCTTCTTCTATAAGTTGTTGCAATACTGTAGACACGCACATTACACACACACTCACTTTGTCTGCAACCAATGACTAGTTCGATAATCATCATTCGTTTTTAGTTTCATTCGTCTTGTTCACATAAATATTAAAGTTTAGCAGGTAGACCACAAAAAACTAAGTAAATTATTTCGATTTCTGTGGGGTAGATGCAGTTTGTTATGAGTATTCAATTAATAGAACTTTGTTGGTTCGTGGATAATATTGGTGACGAGTATTTAGCGCAGTGTTTTGGTTATTATTATCAAAAAGCAGGCATAAAATATATTGAAGAGATCAGATCAGATCAGAGAATATTATTGCGCTGCATAAAAGTGAAGTGAATATCTAATGAAACCGGACTAAGTGTGAGTGTTACCATTTATATATTTCATATATTACTAAACATAAATCTTAATCAAGGGTATTGTTGATAGAACAGAGGTATTGTTGAGACAGAAGATGCCTTTAAAGTTTTAAATTCATTGTGAGGTTTAATTCGATTAGTGAATAATAAATAATTAGGTATTATGTGTAATAAAAACAATGTTTTTCTTTGTTCTAGAGAAATACTGTGAGGGTTAAGAGATATGAGGAAGGGGCTTATTATCGAGTAGCAGCGACGTCAAATGGTGAATGAAACAAATGGTTTCATACCAACGAGATATTTTGCTGAATTATTAAAAACACGTCATTATGAACCGTTCGCCGTGCACTCTGAAGGCTTGCATCACTGAAGACCAGCTAGAAAACCGTTTTTGACCTTAAAATATTGACCGTACCAACTTAATAAACAACAGATTCGTTATTGCATGAATTTATGGTAACGAATTTTTTAAGCACGTTTCAATAGGGTGTTTGTCGTATTTCTTGCAGATATACCGTTATTGTTTAATATTATTTTAGTAATAGTATTATTTTAGGATTAAAATTTGAGGTTTAGTTTCAATCTTCTTTTCGTAAAGAAAATGAATACTTAAGCTATAACCTCAATACCAACTAATATTTACTAAAGCCAAATAAAATGTTAAATAATTAATACAAATAAAATATAAAAAACTGCCCATATTTAACCTAAAATCACCTATTCTGTAAGTAGTTTTTTTACACTTTAAGTAGTCTAATATTCTTATTTATTACTTAATTACATCGACCATGATTAAAGCTTAATATTTATGGTGAAAAAATCCATTTAAAATTTAAAACATTTCATAATTTAAATATGTCAAAATAATACAAACTGCTTCTAATTTTCTTGACATCTATTTCACATCTTATTCAGCTAAAATAATGATAAATAGTTGTTGCAGTTTGTTAACTTACCTATGTAAAATAAATGTAACGAACAAATATATTTTTTTAATTTTGTTATCATATATCACGCATTTTTTATTCTAAACCCTTTATTGCAATAACAACATAAAAAGCAGCAATATTTAAAAAATATTATTATCGAAAACAAAAATAATAATATTTGCAAAAAACCGCACTGTGCTTTACGAGATAAGAACCTGAGGCAGTTTGAATTACATACTAACGCCTAACTTTTTCTGCTATCTGAACTTATTAAGTTACAAACGAATTTTAGCAATCACATAAACTGGTCAAGGTCACGGGCATAATGCGTGTGTGCTAGGATGTTTAAAGCGACGGAAATATATTGTTGTTTCGTGTAGTGCAAAACTGCGTTCTCTGTGGTGTGTGTATCGTGTTGCTTACACATACAAATGTACGAGCTATACCGCGTGTTCACAGCAATACGACTCTTAACGTGCTTATGCACTTTTGAACGCTTACTGTACCTACCTACGCATCTACCTACGCACCTACCTACGTACCTACATACAATCCTTGTCCTGAGACTAACGAACACAACAAATAAAGAATTATCCAATTTGGTGCAGTCGTTCGGAAGTTAGTAAGTTAGTAAACATTTATTTTCATAGATTGCAGGTACAGTAAATAAGATATGACAGTTAAAATATGAGTGATCCTTCTACAATCTACCTTATACACCGTGAAATTTGAATCACAGTTTTGCTAGAACAAACGTTGTTCAGACCATGGTCTACTACCATTCCACAGGATCCAATAAAAAAAAAAACATAATTGGTTTTTGGAAAAACCCAAAAAAAAACAAAGTTTAAAATGTCAAGATTATCGTTACTCTCTCTCTACAACACAGACACCACGCATGGGACACAGCATTGTTTACAGGGAAATGTACCTCCATAAACAAAAACAAACAAGAAATTTTGTAAGCAGTAGATAATCTTGACATTTTAAACTTTGTCTTTTTGTGTTTTTTCAAAAACCAATTATCTTTTTTTTTATTGGATGCTGTAGAATGGTATTAGACCATGGTCTGAATAACGTTTGTTCTAGCAAAACTGTGATTCAAATTTCACGATGTATAATATTAGGCATGCAACATTATTATAACACGAGTGAATTTAATATAAAATGAATAGCAATTATGACACAGATAAATTGTTTTACAGATGAACAATAGTCGGCACCAGGTACCTACATTAATTTAATAAAACATTAATTTACATAATTATCTGCAATACAATAAACACAATAGGAATTACAATAAACACAATAGGAATAAACTTAATCAATTGAAACAATGTCATATTTTGGTAGGCATGTCAAAAATTACATTAAATTATTCAGTACTTATGTCAGTATCATTAAAAAAAAAAAAACAACCGACTTCCAAAAAAAAACACTACAAAGTGAAAAATAACTTTAATTTCGGAAGTCGGTGTCTTGGGTTTTGTGTTTTCGTTTTTTGCCACCGACTTCCGAAATTAAAGTTATTTTTCACTTTGTAGTGTTTTTTTTTGGAAGTCGGTTGTTTTTTTTTTTGTAAAAAGTTTTTATTTTTCACTTTTTAGTTGTGGTACCTACCCCACACACATTCGAATACGACTACCTGCTACCAGTGTCAAGAACTTATCATATCATCTACATACTAAGTGGGAAAAAAAATACGTATTTTGTAGCTAACTCAAAAACTACCCCAGCAAAGTTAATAAAATGTATATGGGACCAATTTGGGAGCCTACCCTTTCAAACAAAAAAAGAATTTTCAAAATCGGTCCACAAATAACGGAGAAATCGGTGGACATACATAAAAAAAAAAAAAAAAAAAAAAACAAACATACGCGTCGAACATATAACCTCCTCCTTTTTGGAAGTCGGTTAAAAATAATAAATAATAATAAAATAAAAAATTAATAATGCTGTCAATTTGTTTTTAAAGTTTTGAATTGTGTCATTTTTAATTATGTTAGGTATTTTATTATATATTATTGGGCCCATTTTTGTTTTTTTTTTTTTTTTGCTAGGCAGTATTACAACTCCGTTCTCGTAGAGTACAGTTTCCCCAAAATATTATTCCGTATCTTAAAGTAGACGCGACCAGTACCCTAATTGTGTAACTTATTCTCGTAAACAATTTTGACGCATACATCGACCCATCAGACGTTGTCCTGTCAAAACAGTTTCGATTTTTCGGCTGTTCCTTTCGAGGCAGACAAATCAAAAAAAAAAAAAAATATTCAAATCACTCCAGCCATTTTCGAGTTTTACGAGACTTATGCACGACAATTGATTTTTAAATACAATATCGCCCATGGGCATGTGACCGCCCGTATTTTTCTGAATATTGTTTTTTTTTTCGCAAATTAACTTTAAAAGGAGGTCGACTTTCAAAAGTTTTTCCTCGGATTTAGTTACAGTTAGGTATCAATAATGTTCTGTGAATTTGTAGCTGTTATGTAGTAGGTCATAATTAATAACGATTAAAAAGTTTCCCTATGAGGGGATTTTATGGACTCACCACACTTGTGTTTTCAAATACTTACGTAAGTACAGATTTTTTTCCGGAAAAAATGTCTTCACGTCCGTTTTTTTTCATAGTCGACAAATTAAAAACAAAAAACTTAGTTAATCTGATAAAATAATTCATAAGCTTTTAAAAATAATAAACGTAATCCAAATCGAGCCAAAAACATCGGAGCTATGGCAAAAAATGTAAAGCAAGGTCACAAACGTTACTCAAAAAATTAAATAAAAAATTGGATAGCATGAAAAATATTAAATATAGACGCCCTTTTAAAGTTAATTTTCGATTACTTTTCTTGAATATTCAGAAAAATACGGGCAGTCACATGCCTATGGGCCACATTGTATAAAATAATAAAGAAGAGAAAGAGTAAATTATGTTAAAATAATATGATACAGCATCACACCAATGTGTGCGCTTCTATAATTATGTGATACGTGTAGGTAGTATACATTTTATATGTAGCAGTTTATCTGCGATACGTGATCAGCTATTTCGGTAACACTTTCACTGCTGAAGGCCGCGGCGACATAACGCTAACACGTAAACAGTTATTTATTTACAATTGGTACTTACTCAGTGTGCACCGGTGTGCAGTGTGTGCACACTCACACACACTCACGTGTCGTCTGTAGGTAGGTACTATCTGCAGGCCTAGGACCTACGTTACTGCAAGAATTACAACGCAGAGGCGCGGGCGGCACAGCTGTGGCCCTCAACCAACTGCCGCACATTAAGTAAGTAAGCGTATGCGTAACCCCAGCAAAATGTTGCGCCTTAGAGAAATGAGAGTATTACAGACAATTAGTTCATAGTTAGTTGCAATTTGTTCAAGTATAGCAAAATTTTGAACAAATTTTGCTATTGGTATACATTTACAACTCATCAAAAGCTATCTTTTCCAAACCAGCAGAATCAGTTTTTCTCGAATAACTTCGAAAATACAACTTGAACAAATTTCAATTTTCAATTGTCTGTAATACTCTCATTTCTCTAAGGCGCAACATTTTGCTGACATTACGCATACTAAGTAAGCTGCTCCGTTTTCATACACTCCGAAAAAAACTTTAGGTACAATACAACATAATATTTGACAATGTTCCAACAGATTATATCTTGAAAAACTTTGTTTTGTTTAAGTATAGGAAACATTTTCAACACTTGAAGTGTTCAATTGGTATTTTAATGATACCATTGTGTGAACCAATACCAATAAACTAATGACAATTTCTACGAGATGGTGCAAATAATATCTAGGTACATTTTTCTCCAATACATTGGTCAGACTACCAAACACTTGAGGTTCTTTAGCCCGGCCGGGCGGCCCCTTCCCGCCCCGCGCCGCAGACAGCACTGCGACGGGACTACAGACGAGGGCAGCGTCGCCACCTGAACACAAATACTCTTCACAATAGCATAAAAATAGATAGGTAAGCAATATAAACAAACGGAAAGTCGCCGGATTATCAAAATAGTGTATCATGAGTTGCCAAATCGTTATAATAGTTTGTACCGCGCATCGCAACATGAAGTCCTACTCAATTCTCTTTCATTTGATACATAAAAGCTATGTTCTATAACTACGAATGACCACCCGACACATTTGAGTAAATAGTCTGCGCCACCATTAAGGCTCTTACAAACAGGCGCGACACAAAGACACCGCTCGTCGCGCGACGAGCGGTGCTTTTGTGTCACGTCACGTGTCGCGCCTGTTTGTAGGAGCCTTCACACAGCAATCATGGTGCCAGCCGCGTGTTAACCGGACGTTGCGTCGGCGCGCGGCGGCGTCATCGTCCAGTTATGATAGGTCAAACGTGTTCGTTTGACAGTTCACACTCATCGTATGTACAAAAGGCAATGTAATATTGATAGTAGAAAAACGTAGGATGCAAGAGCGAGCGAAGCGAGCTCGGGACTTGGAGCACCCCGACTCGTACAGATTAGGTTAGAAAGGGATCCGCTATCCCCATCGTAGTTATATTTTTTTAACAATTCAGAAATAGGAGGGGCTCCGTCTTCTACGCTTTATTATTGCTTAAAAACAAATTTAGACCCGCCATGTGATCTTCCTCGCCCTTAATACTCCCACTATCCCACCAATACCGAAAGAAACCTTGGCGATTTTTTTCAAATATAAAAGCACAATACTTTTTATTCTTTTGCTAAAAGGGTATATTCTATCCAAAAAAATAGCTACCATATAAAAGCGACGGGTGTTAAAGTACAGTGGTTCCAAACTCATTTCTCTCTACGACGCCCGCGCCGGACCTGCCGATGCCACGCAGCACCGCGCCGATGCCGCATACCGGACATCCTCATTCCGAGCATTTATATTAGGTATAATCGCAATTTATGTTTCTGACAGTGACAACCTATTCAAGAAATCATGTTGATACCACCGTGAACCTCATTACTTCAGTAGATTCGCTGAGAGCTTGGATGTCAAAACAACAACAAACATTACAGGTTAAAAAACAACCCTAGTGGAACCAAACCGGTTGACATCGGCAACATAATATTTCGGCAATATATATTTTTGAAATGTGAATATTAAAGCCCTTTCATTTGATAGGACCCAACATAGCATCATATTTTTTTTTAGTTCTTGTCTTTATGACCTCTAGAGCCATATTCATAAGTAATGTGACGTCACAGCCTATAACCAGCGGACGACCAAGATGCTTCCAAAGATACCTCATTGGTCAAATTATCATAAGTATACGTCGTAGTACGGCCCCTGAACCGTACTACGACGTGTTAAAGCCATCATTGTTCCAGTGTGAGAGAGAGATGGAGGTATACAGCATAAATAGCACTGTCCCATTTTCACAGCGGAACAATAATGGCTATAACACGGCACAGTAAGGCCCGAAGTTGTAAGGGAACAGAGGAACATACATGCATACTCGTACATACATAATTACATACATACATACGGGTCAAAAATATAACCCTCTTTTTTTGCTTCGCCGTAGTCGGGTAAGTCGGGTAAAAAGATACTATGGCAATAACAGCTGATCAACATCTGAGGGGGGGGTTGGGGGGGGCTCCTAATGAGTTTGTTTACGAGCTGAGCGTGGAGAGGGGCGCGCGCGCACGCACGCTGGCGCGGCGGGCGGCGGCGCGGCGGCGCGCGCGGCCCGCGCCCGGCAGTCAGCCCGCGGCGGCACCACAGAGTACATTGAATATGGCGGCACCGCCACGCACAACCCAGCCGCTCCGCCGCCGTCCTTGTGCAACACGCGCGAACCGCGTCTAGTGCCCGTCGCGCAACTTCACCAAAGTGCGTATGTGGATGCAGTGCTTGTGTTCTCTTCACTATATACAGACTACCCGACATTTAGCGTTTATTACAGGTAACCCTGTCAGCACGGTGTATGACCTTTTTTTCTCTCAATTAATTAAATCTTTACAAATATTCGTGGCACAGTGTGTTTAAAAACCATACGTAAATAATAAATTGCCAGTAGGTACGGTCATTACTTTGTCATTGGACGTCGGACGTAGAAGTCAACTGCGTCGTGTCGGCCGCCCGGCGGCGGCGGCGACGCGCGGAGGCGCGATGTCCGCGCTGTTATTAATTTCTTCTACGTGACACCGGCGGTCGTAGGGAAGGGATGGGATTCCCCGAAATGTTGAAGGTTATAAACCCCTGACTTCTTAATACTTACTTATTTATGTTACATAACTACCTACTTACATTATTATTAACAGAACCTATTCCTATAGGTAATTAAAAAGGAAAAATTTGCTGTCGTTTTTTTGTCTAACCCTTATGGTAGTGAGTAGGAATCTATATAAACAAGAAGGGTTCGTCAGAAGCTTTGTTATTGTAGGAAATGATTCCTGTTACAGATTATACCTATCTGACTACATATATTATACTATAGATAACATTCAGTTTATTACTGATAACACTACTTCACTGTTTTAGTAACTATCGCAAATCGCAAATTAACTAGGTACTAAGTACCTAACAAGCAAAAACGTCGTATAATTCGAGTCTTAATAAGACTTCATGTTATACTATAACGGTTATATGGTGTTAGGTAGACGGTTGAACATAATTAAAATGACGGATTCGTGATTATTCCCGATGTCCACCATTTGTTTGGCGACCTGTGGAAGACAACAGAACAATTTAAAAAAAAATCTTTGTCCACCACTGAGGGACAGCGAAACAACTTTTAAAATTTATTCTCGCTGTCCACCACTGGGGGACAGCGTAACTACTTTCTAAATTAATATTTTCATTCGCCACCACAATGGCACAGCTTTTGATCCATTTACCACTGGCCATCAATTTAAATTATTTTATCTAGAGACCAGTAAAGGATAGCATAATATACTTACGGATTTGGTTTTTTAGCAAATAATGCTAAAGGTGTAGTTCCTAAATTATAAGGTAGGTAATTAAAAAGTCATTTATTAAATGTTTCACTAAAATATTAAAAAATCATCCTACAACTTATTAAAGCTTCAATAAAAAAACATTACACTCCTTTTTGGGCAGTCGTGTAAAAATAAGCACTGATTGCTTATTTTTATTGAAGTGGGATAATAAATTAACCGACATAATATTTTCACAGCTGGTTATAATTAGCTACAATTTTTAAAATCGACTAGAACATTACCATCACAGAGTCACAGTTTTATTAAACTGCAATTTTTTTTTTGCCCAATTTCTATATTTATACATTAATGTTGGTTCATACCAACATTAATCATCCAAAGAACTTATTTCCGTGGTGTTAAAATACCATTTAATTTTAGTAGATAACCTATAGTTAGGTACATCAAATTGCAACACTGTAAAACTCCTTTACAATCTTGTATAATTTTCTATTTTTCTTGCTGCTTACACTATGCTCGACGGTTTACACATAAAATTAGTAACGTAAGGCACAACTAAACATATTTTTTTAATGTAAGAGACATGCTATATTTTAAACCACTGGGCATTTCCTAAATCTTTCGTTTACAGCATGAAAGAAGAGGAAATTCTAAGAAACTTTGGTCTAGGCACAATAAAATTAAAATTGGAACAGACAGTAAAAAGTTATAGACAGATAAAAAAAAAACGATTTTCTGGTTCTCCTGAAAAACCGTGGCTTGTCCCTTATAAATAAGTGATACTTCTGGCATCGATATGAGAATCAAATTGTAAGTAGGTACTCGGTAGTTTAGCAACAATATTTAAAAAAAAGAAAAGCAAATTCGAATTTGATTTCTTCTTGGCATATTACAGTAAGGAGCATAGCGTTTTGTGAGATAATAATGTAAGAGAATAATTTAAAAACAACTCTAATCATGAATTAAAGTAAGGAACATCTAATACCTTTAAAACAAGCAATTCTCGTATATGTAAATCTCGGAAACGGGTCCCAACGATTTTCATGAACGGACATTGTTAATAATGGCCTATGAATCAACACGTATGAAACCTTTACAATAATTACTAGTTTTTTTATAATTTACGTTACACTTATTACAATAGAACGGACACTTCTTATTTTTGAAAACATTTTAAAAAGTAATTCAATTCTGTCTTATTCCCCAGGCGCCATTCATTTTTGTTTCAATTTGACGTTTTGAATAGGCTCTCTCAGCGCTTGATCTATGATTAAGGTTTTTAGTTACAAACAGAATAAAGCGATTGAAAGCGCTGTGTGAAACGAGCAACATCGACACTGACAGTCGATAAATTGACAGATGACACCTTGACATTTGATAGTAATGACAGTGTCAATTTTGTACATTTTATATTGTCTACTAACTACAAAATAATAAATTAGTATAAAGAAAGAATGGTTCTAACTACATAAATATCTGATGAAACATTTGAATGTAAAATCCAATATATTTTCACTAATAAACGCTAAGTTAATATGTTTCTATTGAACTAATTATAACCCCAAAATCCGAAAGTGTTTTAGATTTTTTACAATTCTCAGCAGTGTCCGTGATTTTAATTTAGATTCAATCGAATATATGCAGTATTTAGAACACACAAAGTAAATTCACGGCTCTGTTGGTTATTAGGCGAACAATGTATGAACGCCGAACAATGTCCTTTAGTATGCAGGGGGTTTCGGGGGCGATAAATCGATCTAGCTAGATTTAATTTTTAGAAAAAGTCGTTAAAAAAAGAATACAGATATTGTTATATAAATTGACTGATTTGAGGTTTAAGATAAGGGTGTAAATTATTTAACATGATGACTTACTTCATTTTTCTGAGAGGAAAAAATGTTAACGACTGTTAAATATTTTTTTTTGTCATAAATCGTTTTACGTAGTCCAAAATTTTGTAAAACTGTAATTTTTTTTTTAACGATAGAGAAATATAACTCATTTTCACCAAAATGTCACTTACGGTAATTGATACTTCTGGTGTCAATTTGTAGAATATAAAATATAAAAAATTTTTGCTGGTAAGTAATTTTAATTGCACTTTTACACGTTTGAAAATTCTAGCTTCTGTTCTTCATAGAAGATAGTCTTCTTAGATACAGTTTTAGGTACAGTTATGCTTGAGGAGTGGCTAGAGCAGGTATGGGCAACCTTTGGCAAGTTGCGTGCCAAACTTACTATATTAATGCAGTCGCGGGCGAGGAAATGTGGGCAGAGAGACTTTTGAAAATTAGGTATTTGAAGAAACTATCGCTGTCGCTCTGCGACCGCTACGCGTTCGGCCGCCCTATCCATGTGTGTGTAAGTTGACAGTGTGTGCGTGTCTCCGACGCGCGCTCCCGCACGTGTTGTATAATCGCCGCAGTCCTTCCTGGTATTTTTTTGTATTCGCATCGTTTGTAACCTACGCGAAGTGACTTGTCGACGACGAACTTCCAATGTTCTCTATCTAAAAAATTTTCAACTTTACAGGAGACGAAAGACGTAATTTTTTAAATTTTATTAAATGTCCCGGTTTTAACTATTTTAATAATCTGATTACAATTGGAATATAAATATGGTGTGAAATATGTTTTTGTCAGAAACTACCTTTTACAGAGTTAGAAGAAATTTTTTTTTTTTTTTTTTTTTTTTTTTTTTTTTTTTTTTTTTTTTTTTTTTTTTTTTTTTTTTTTTTTTTTTGGGTGGGAAATTATCAAATAACTTCTCCCGCTCTGGGTGGAGCGGGAGGGCGTGTCAGACTCTTACTGACTAAAACCCACCCGTGTTCCTTCCTATGCCATGTTGCCGGGGGCCACGATTTCCCTATCGGTTTTCTTCGAACCCCCGGCATTGGCATTGGCCCTAACGGACCCCGTCAATTCTGCTGACATCTCTTTGAGGCGCGCGTGGAACACAACGCGCCGTCGACCCGGGCTTGGTCCTTATCGGACGGCGAGCTACCCATTGCTCACCGTCCGCAAGCCCGCGCCTACGGTGGCCGGAAATCTTCCTGCGATTCCCGACGCCCAGGGCGTCTCCTGCTGCGGCGGTTAGGGGCGCGAGGGCGCGAAATTTGCCTCTCCCTCACGCGCTCCGTCTCCTCCTTCGCGAGAATTACTGCTTCGCAGAAAGAGGTGACGGCCTCCCATTTCCTCTCGCTCCGTAGCATGGCCCTAATCAGGGCCGGACGCGAGAGATCACCGCCGCCGATCGCATCCACGAGGACACGGCGATGCCCTGCCCAAGCCGGGCAGACCTCCACCGTATGCTCCACCGTGTCCTCCGGGCGATCCACACAGTGACGACACCCGGGCGTTTCCTCCCGCTTTATCCTGAAAAGGTACCTCCCGAAACAGCCGTGTCCGGTGAGTACCTGCGTCAGGCGGAAGGTGAGGACGCCGTGGCGCCTCTCTAGCCACTCCTCAAAGAGGGGTCTTATCGCCTCAATTGTGGCGTGCCCAGCGCTGGGTTGCGACAATCGCAGTCTCCATTCCGCCATGAGATCCCGCCGGAGCTCTGTCCGCTGTGCCGCGACTTCTTGCGGCATCGGAGTTAAGCCCCGGCGCTTCGCCTCCTCGCGCCACTCCCAAATGTGCGCGAGGACCTTTGCCTCCAGATCCCATGGCGGTACTCCGGCAAGGAGGCTCGCCGCCTCGCAGGAGATCGTGCGGTATCCTCGGGCCAGCCGGATGGCCATGACCCTTTGGGACGCGTTCAGCCGGCGGCCTGGCTGCCGCCTCAATGAAGGCGCCCACACCGGCGCCCCGTAAAGGGCCATGGACCGCACGATCCCCGCGTAGAGCCTCCGGCAGGAGGCGTTTGGACCTCCCAGATTGGGCAGGAGCCGCTTCAAGGCAGCCCCGGCCCGGTCCAGTCTGGGAGCCAAACGTCGGAAATGCTCCACGAAGTTCCACCGGCTATCGAGGACGAGTCCCAGATATTTCATCGTCGACTCGACGCCGATGTGAACCCCTCCCGCCAATACCTGGGAACCCGACGGTGGCGCACTACGAGGACCATAGAAACCCATGGCCTCGGACTTGTGCAGGGCCACCTCGAGTCCCAGCTGCCGGATTCTGTCGACGATTGTCGCAACCCCGCGTGTCGCTAAGTCGGCCGCCGCCTGGTACGACCTCCCCTGCGCCAGGACCAGCGTGTCGTCAGCGTAACAAACGACGCTGACGCCAGTAGGGAGGTCGGCGCGTAGCACCCAGTCGTATCCGATGTCCCACAGATGCGGCCCCAGGACCGATCCCTGTGGGACACCGCACGACATCTCTCGCCGGTTCCACTCTCCTTGGTGACCGGGGTAGATGACAGCCCTGTCTGTCAAATAGGCCTCGACCACACGACAGAGGTAGGTCGGCATCCGGTGATACCGAAGTGCCTCCCTGATGCAACTCCAGGGCAGGGTGTTAAAGGCATTGGCGATGTCTAGAGACACCGCCAAGACGACCCCACCCCGGGCCACAGCATCCCCTGTCGTGAGGGCCCGCACGCGCATGATGGCGTCCACCGTAGAGCGCCCCCTGCGGAAACCGAACTGGCCGTCCGCCAGATCCGGCCCCACTCGCACCAGCTGCCCGACGAGGCGGTCTGCAATGACTCTTTCAAAGAGCTTGCCCACCTCGTCGAGCAGCACAATGGGCCGATAGGCGGACGGAGAGTCCGCTGGGCGCCCCGGCTTCCTGATGAGGACCAGTTTCCCAGTCTTCCAGCAAAGTGGGAACTGGCCCCTCTCCATACATGCGCTTAGGAGCCCTCTCAGTCGAGGCCCGAGAGTCCCCATGGCCAGGACCCAGGCCCTTCCGGGTATGCCATCGGGTCCTGGGGCGGTATTCCTCGCACTCATCCTGCGTACCGCCACTCTCATCTCTATCTCGGTCACCTCCGGAGCATCGTCGTCGTCGTCGGCGGTGTGGTCCGCATCGGGCACCGCAATGGGCGGAGCCATGGGCGGGGGCGTATGTTCCCCTCTTGAAGGGAACAGAGCGCTCACCACGTCCTCCACAAGCTGGGGCCGGAGACTCTGCGTCAGCGGGGGAGCCCATGGGCGGAGTTTCTCCCGCACCATCTTATATGGGCGTCCCCACGGGTCTCTGTTCAGAGTCTCCAGCAACTCCTCGCGGGCCAGTGCCCTGGCCCGCAGGATCTCCGCTTGGAGGGCGGTCTTCGCCGCTCTGTACCCCTCGTACAGCTCCGCCTGAATGGCTTCCGTATCCGGAGGACGGATACGGAGCCTGCGGTGCCTGGCGTACCGGCGTCGCGCAGCAACGCACGCCCTGCGTAGAGCTTCCAGCTCTTGCGACCACCAGTACACCTGGCGCGAAGCGCGTCCAGGGTGGACTCGGGGCATTGCCACGTCACATATATTGGACATGGCCTCCCGGAACCACTCCGCCTCGTCGTTAATGTCGGCAGGCCTGTCCGGTGATGACACCCAGGCCTGCACGATCGAAATAGGAAGTACCTATTGGTTTCAGTTTAATTAAATTATGGAAAATTTAAGGGATGATAGAAGGCACCTAATAATAATAGTATAAAATAACATCAAAATTTTAGTTTTACTTATTATCAGTTACCTTACCTGTTTCGCAAGCCGCCAGCTTGCGAAACTGAAGACCGGTGATGTCAGAATCGTATCCGTCAAACTTGAACTACTGAGAAAGATCGAGAGTTTCTATGGACAGTTCTACACGTCAACCAGTAACCCATCCACCCAGAATCTGGCAAACGACCCAAGAGCTAGATTGACCCGACATTATACCAAAGACATCCCGGACGTCAGCTTGTACGAGATTAGGATGGCTCTGAAGCAGCTTAAAGAAAACAAGGCACCGGGTGATGACAGAATTACGGCCGAAATCCTGCTTATGAACTATAGGCCCATCACACTTCTGAGCCATGTCTACAAGATGTTTTCAAGAGTCATCACGAACCGTCTCGCGCGCATGTTTTAGCGATTTCTAGCCTCCCGAACAAGCCGGTTTTCGTAAAGGCACCGTAGACCACGTATATACGCTGCCGTAGGTTATACAGAAGACCGAAGAGTATAACCTGCTTCTCTGTTTTGCGTTTATGGACTACGAGAAAGCCTTTTCGACCGAGATATGGGCTGTACTGCAGTCTCTTCAACAGTGCTAGATCGACCATCGGTACATCGAGGTGCTAAAGTGTCTGTTCGAAAACGCCACTATGTCAGACCGACTCCAGGACCAGACCTCGAAACCTATCCTTTTACAGCGAGGGGTGAGACAGGGAGACGTTATCTCTCCGAAACTGTTCAGCGCTGCACTGGAGGATGTCTTTAAGGTTCTGGACAGGAAAGGCCTAGGCATCAACATCAATGGCGAGTATATCACTAACCTTCGGTTTGACGACAACATAATCATCATGTTTGAGACCATGGAGGACCTCAGTACAATGTTCGATGACCTCAGTAGAGCCTCTGAAAGAGTGGGTTTTTAATTGAACATGGACAACCACACCCACTCTCATGAAGATCGGAGACGCTACGCTCGAAGTTGTGGACGAGTATGTTTACCTAGGACAAACTGTCCAGCTAGGTAGGTCTGGCTTCCAGAAAGAGGTCAATTGTCCAATCCGACTCGGCTGGGCAGCGTTCGTGAAGCTACGCAATATCTTCTTGTCCCACATACCACAGTGTCTCAAGACGAAAGTCTTTGACCAGTGCTTGTTGCCAGTGATGACCTATGGTACTGAAACGTGGTCGCTCACAATGGGCCTTATCAGAAGGCTAAAAGTCACCCAAAGGGCAATGGAGAGGGCTATGCTTGGAGTTTCCCTACGTGATCGAATCAGAAATGAAGAGATCCGCAGGAGAACCAAGGTAACAGACATAGCCCGAAGAATTGCCAAACTAAGGTGGCAATGGGCAAGGCACATTGCTCACAGAATGGATGGCCGATGGGGCCGAAAGGTTGTGGAGTGGCAACTGCGTACCAGAAGACGTAGCGTACCACAAGATGGACCGATGACCTTGTGAAGGCCGCAGGAATCCGCTGGATGCGGGAAGCACAGAATCGGTCGAAGTGGCGGTGCTTAGGGAAGGCCTATGTCCAGCAGTGGATGTCTTTCGGCTGAAATGATGATGATGATGACCTTACCTGAGTCTTGTCTCTTATGTAACACCTAAGTTTTTGTCTTGTGTCTTGTGTACTAACAGGAAATATAGTCTCAAAAAAAATTAAGGTAGAAAAATTATTATCCACAAGGAAACTTAGGTTTCACTTTATCAAACAAAAATAACTAAGTACTTAATAAATTTATAATCAAATAATAGTTAGAGAACACTAATCCTAATAGTAAAATAGTCATGGTCAACACGTTATTAGAATAGATAGGAGGTTATCGCAGCAATATATTACAGAAAAACTTTTTGTAGTTTTTGTTGTTTTTGACTTTGTAGTAAGTAGTTTTTAGGAAGTCGGTTGTTTTTTTTTTTGTATAAAAGTTTTTATTTCTCGCTTTTTAGTGGGTCAATTTGTAATTTATCTAAGTTACATTAGCCTAATGCCAACTGCTCATCACCTTTTACAAAATATTGCTTTTCCCGATGCAGGGACGTTCATCGTTGAGGAGTTCTCCTGGTACTTCACCATCAGCTCCACTTCTCCATATGCATTGTGACAAGCATAAATTGCATTGCAACCATATTAAAGTAATCGAATCGCAACCCGTGAAATACTTATTATTGAGTAGTTCCGGTGGCTATTTGTGGTCTTCGTCATCAGTTCCACTTAAACAAATGGTGCTTTCCAAGTTAACTGCACGAGTTACTATAAAAAATATCCAAATCGCTATAGGTTTGCCTATAATATTTGAAGAGTTCCCTCGATTTCTCTGGGATGCCATCATCAGATCCTGGTTTCCTTATCATGGTACCACCCTTGGGATATCTCCTTTCCAACAAAAACAGAATCGTCATAATCGGTTCATAAACGACGAAGTTATCCGCGAAAACACATAAAAAAAATATATATACATATACGGTCGAATTGAGAAACCTCCTTTTTTTGAAGTCGGTTAAAAATGTAAATATGTTTATCGACAACTGTTTACAACACTAGTTTATCGATATTATTTTTAACTAAGTACTACGCATCACTTTCCCGTCTGTGTATGTATTCCGTCCCGCGTCCCCCGCCCTCAAAATCGTGCGATAAGGACAGCTGCAGATCCGACTGAATAGCCTAAGTAAAAAGTCATAATTCGAGGTTCGGCTCTCGCCTATTTCCTCCTCCAATATTGGACCAATTTAAAAGATATTATATAAACTGAATAAGAAGGATATTTACTGTGTCCCTATGTTTTTCTTTTTTCATTAATAGTTATCTAATTTGTACAATAGCCCTCTGTTGACAGCGGTCTAAAAAGGCAAATTTGAGCATTTTCTGAGGGTTCTAGTGCTTATATAGATAATGTATTATCAAAAAGGAAAACATAGGGGCATACAATTAACCGATATTTATTTTACCGTAAAAAATCATTGCTTTAAGTTCATAAACCAGAAAAAAAACAGGCGAGAGCGTTTCTATGGAGAAAAGACCGCCCGCATTTCCTCTTAAATAGGTTATTTTATTTATCTATTTATTAGGTTACTAGTGAAGTTAATTTACGTGTAACGGTTAATGTGATATTTGTGTTTGAACTTCAGAAACAAGTCTATTAATATCTGGACAAATTTTACTTGTAACAGAGGCGTAACGAGTTTTCCAGATTTTCATCTGTGAGTCTGTTACGGCATTTTGACTCTTCATCATCGACAAGAATTGTTCGCATTTGTATGTGTACTTCCAAAAACGCAAACAATTCTTCTCGCGAACGCTCTCCGTTGTTTGTATTTTTCTTCTGCAATGTATGTTTTTTAAAACTCGTACAGGTCCATGTCTTCAAATTTAGTGTCTTCCTGAAGCTTGATCAGATTTGCAGTTGTAATGGAGCATTTTTTACGTCACTTTTCGATCACTTTCTATCTTTTTAATTTGATTGGCTGCCTAATTGAGCGCGTATTTCTACAACTTCTTGCGTAGTGAATTTCTCTATAGTTTTTCTATAGTCTATAAATTCAAAATTCAAAAGTCATTTATTCAAACTAGGCTGAGAATCAGCACTTTTCGAACGTCAAAATTACATAAGACAGTCCCCCACAAAAACGCCCACCCTTCACCACTTCCTAGTGGCTTTAGCTAGTCAAAAGCCGAGGCAGGCCGGACCCGGCCCGCGGGCCGGTCGTTGCTATATATATGGTTTTATGGGCTAGAGAGACGCCACGGCGTCCTCACTTTCCGCCTGACGCAGGTCCTCACCGGACACGGCTGTTTCGGGAGGTTCCTGTTCAGGATAAGGCGGGAAACGCCCAGGTGTCACCATTGTGTGGATCGCCCGGAGGATACGGTGAAGCATATGGTGGAGGTCTGCTCGGCTTGGGCGGAGCATCGCCGTGTCCTCGTGGAGGCGATCTGCGGCGGTGATATCTCGCGTCCGGCCCTGGTTCAGGCCATGGTACGGAGCGAGAGGAAAAGGGAGGCTGTCACCACCTTCTGCGAAGCAGTAATGCTCGCGAAAGAGGAGGTAGAATGCGTGAGGGAGAGGCAAATTTCGCGCCCTCACGCCCTAACCGCCGCAGGAGGAGACGCCCTGGGCGTCAGGTTTCGCAGGCCGATTTCTGGCTTGCGGACGGTCAGCAATGGGTAGCTCGCCGTCCGATAAGGAGCAGGCCCGGGTCGACGGCGCGTTGTGTTCCATGCGCGCCTCTAAGAGATGTCAGCAGAATTGACGGGGTCCGCTAGGGCCGATGCCTGCCGGGGTTGTGAAGAAATTCGAAAGAGAGATCGTGGCCCCGGCAATAGGGCAACTGAAGGAACACGGGTGGGTTTAAGTCAGTAAGAGTCTGACTCGCCCTCACGCTCCGCCCGGAGCGGGAGAAGCTATTCCATTATTTCCCACCCAAAAAAAAGGGGTAACACTTAAATTACCTATTATTAATTACTAACACAAACTGAGACCCAAAAATACAAAAGGACTGCTGCCTTCAAACGTTGTTATTTTATTCAATTCTCTTTGCTTTCAGTACCGAAATGTTGCTGAAGTTTAATCATTAAAGGACCATGGGGGATTTTGTATGGATCCCGTCCCCACCTCCAACAGTCATAGGATATAAGGATATGATATGATTATAAGGATCCAGAAAAAGACTAACCGTCTTTTTGAATTGCAAAATTAATGGGATTTTTTTTTATAATAAAAACTTTTCGTTTCGGCCAACCTAACCTTACCTATCCTTTTTTTTTTTTGTTCCGGGTGGAAAATCCTCATAGATGTCCTCCGCCCTGGGGCGGGCGAAGGGGTCTGTCAGACTTTTACTGACTAAAAACCACCCCGGTGTTCCTTTCCCACACTTGGACCGGGGATCATGACTAATCATGAGATCTAGTGCGCCTTCCATGATTCCCGACTGGTGTCGGCCCTGGGACCTAGAAGTGAGAGCCCTCGCTTCACTGCACCGGTGGCGCGAGGAGATGCGAATGCGGGGAGGTGGACCGATGCAGCGTGAGATTGAGCTTCGTCGGTCTCAGCTCCGCGAGGTACTGGTGACGGAATGGCGGGACAGGCTTTTGCGCCCTACCGCTGGCCTCGCTACCGTCGACGCGATCCGACCAGTACTCGACGAATGGCTCGGGAGGAGGCACGGTTCCCTGTCGTTTCGGGCAACGCAGGTACTCTCGGGGCATGGCTGCTTCGGGAAGTACCTGAGTCGCATACATAAACAGGGAGCCGGACGCTTGGTGTCATCACTGCACCCACTGTCGGGAGGACACGGCGCAGCATACACTGGCAGAGTGTACTGCATGAGAGGAGCCGCGCCGTGCCCTCGTATCTGAAGTTGGAGCCGACCTGGCGTTGCCGGCTGTCGCTCGTTCGATGGTCGGGAGTGCCGAGTCGTGGGATACGGTGATCTCCTTCTGTGAAACCGTAGTTTCGCAGAAGGAGGCTGCGGAAAGGGAGAGGGAGATTGAGACCACTCTCCTGATCCGTAGCAGGTGGACTGGGCGTCGGCGGAGGGCGGACAACGCCCTCTTCTAGCCCCCGTAAACAGATCCGGAGGGACGGCGGACTCGGAGACGTCCACCGCCCCCCATTAAGCGGGATCCGAGGTGGCGGTGCGTAGTGTTTCACGCGCGCTCCTATTTGACGTCGCGGGGGAGTCTCACCTCACTCCCCCCGCGGGTAAGTGGCCCACAAAAGCGGGCCGGCATCAGTCGGGGAAGGCGCACTAGATCTCATGATACCCGGTCCAAGTGTGAGAAGGGAACACCGGGGTGGTTTTTAGTCAGTAGTAGTCTGACAGACTCCTTCGCTCGCCCCAGAGCGGAGGACATCCATGAGGATTTACCACCCTGGAAGAAAAAAAATAAGTTTTGGCGGAAAGGTGTGTCATTTATATGGGGACGCGACTGTGAGGGCTGGCGCTATATGTCATTTGGTGTTCCACAGGGCTTGGTCCTGGGCCCGCTCTTGTGGAAAATCGGTTATGACTGGGTTCTGGCGGGTGCGTTGTCAACATTGATTCCCCCCCACGACGTCAAATAGGGGCGCGCCTGGAACACTACGCGCCACCACCTCGGGTCCTGCTGGATAGGGGGCGGCGGACGTCCCCGAGTCCGCCGTCCCTCCGGATCTGTTTACGGGGGCTGGAAGAGGGCGTTGTCCGCCCTCCGCCGACTCCCAGTCCGCCTGCTACGGATCAGGAGAGTGGTCTCAATCTCCCTCTCCCTTTCCGCAGCCTCCTTCTGAAAAGAAAGAAAGAAAATACATTTATTTAACACAGACAAAAAGGCATACAACACAACAGTAGCGAAGGCTGATTTTATGGAGGAGGGAAGCCGGAGCAGCAAAAAAAAAAAAAAACAGCTACGAATATATTTTTCAGTCTGCACATCTGTTTTAATAATTCGTCAAATTAAAATGTAAAAAAACCCTATATTCTATAAACAACTACAACCTAAGAAAAGTAAACACGGGAACAATGCATTTTATTAAATTTACGACAGTCAGTCATTGATATTTATCGTAAAGGGAAACATTAAAATTTTCGAACAAACCATCGCGGCGTTTGTAATTTATAGTCACATCTGGGCGAGCACGTATTTTCAAAACTTAACCTTGAAAAGCATGTTTCTTCACAAAGTAATCTGTCAAACGACATTCTAAAACTATGAATGCCGCCATCCTAATGAGATCGTACTGATTAGTTTTCAAATCTACTCTAAATGAGTAATTTCAGCTTATTTAACTGTCTTCTTACCCCAATACCTAATTACAACGTACTTTCACATCCAATAAACTCAAAACACTATGTTAATCACTGTCCTATAACTACAAACTTATATTAATTCTACTAGTAATAATAAACTAATGAATTCATTTAATACTGAGCGAACAAAATGCAAATTAATATGGTTCTAATGCGATTACTTCAAAAAGCAACCACACATTGTCATACGAATAATGAAATGTTTACGAACTCCGAACTCCTACCCAGTATTACGAAATTCAACGAAAACTACCGAATCAAATGCGTGTGCCAGAAAGAGGTGGTTCAATAGCTATTGCTATTGAACCACCTCTTTCTGGCACACGCATTTCAGGCCACACGAAGGAATTATTATTCCTTCCCGCTCCCGCGCGCACGTTTCTGCTACTATGTGCCTACAATAACTCGTTACAGACCGGCTTACCCGGCTCATAGAAACCGCGGTATCACGTGACCGAAGTGACGTCATGGTGACTTAATTTTTTGTAAGGAAATTGAATTGAGCATAAGCCGGACGCGCCTACGAGTTATTTTAGCGCAGCGTTTTGTTGTTGGGTTATTAAGACAATTTTTAATGTATGTAGGCGTTTTGTAATAGGTATTTTAATTTTATGGTGTATCAAATACTTATAATTTGATTATTCAATGACGATAGAGTGGTTATGTTCCGAATTTCCAAAGGGAAGCCGGTAGGAATCGGCTTATATGCACAAGTAAAAGATAGAAATAAAAAAGGAAACAAAAAACTATGTAAAATCTTCGATCAATAATATTGATCGAAGTGTAAAATAATAATTTAACATGAAAGTTAAGTGTGCCTTACGGCTGCGCCAAATAGGCCCAGTTCAGCAAAAATGCCAGACAACTAGTGCCTGACGCTGGTTTTCAACTGGACCTGAAATGTGAGGTGACGGATGTAAATCAGTTTTATACTACAATGTGATTGTGTGTTTATACATATATATAATATATCAAATAAATTAGTGTAAGATAGTAATAATAATAACAAATAATTCGTTTTATACTGCAATATGTGTATGATCTATACTTAAATACTTAAAATAAATTAGTGTAATAATAATAACGATTATTCCAATACATTGTTTGAAATAAAATAAAATTGTAAAACAACAAAACAAAAGAAACTGACAAATAAATGAGACGGACGCAAATTATGTAAACTGCAGACGATGGATCGAAAAAAAACCAAAGTTACTTTAAACTAATTTATTTTAAAGGTAAATTATAACAATTAATAATGGTGAAACCTATTCGATGCTAGAATATGGAATGCCAAAAATACGTATTAAAATAACTAAAGCTAATGTCGAATTTCGCTGCGTCGGCGGCTCGTGGCTGGATTGAGGTCATCGATGCAGTTTCTATGCGCTCGGCGTAAACTGAAGGAATTGCATGGTCGGCGATATTCATCAGGGATCCGTACTTAACACCTCCACCCGAAGATCAGCAACTATTTTTGATCATGTTGAGAGAAAATGTTGCTGGGACTTCATCTCGTTTCCTGGTATCTCTGGTCACATCTTCATATGTATGTGTCTTAGAAGTTTGCTGCTTCTCCTTGTCTATACTGAGGTTCCAGCATTTATATCTGGGGCTTATTACCAAAATGATAAGTATGGTTGCGCACAGTACAATGATGTAGAATGGTATGGTTGTATGATATAGGACAACCGGCTGAGTCTTGTCGATCTGAATAGGGCTTTCCATTAATATCTTGTTCTGGATGCTGTGAAGTTCTTCCAAGTTGACTGAATTGAATCCAATGATGTGCGTGGAATCAACTGTTTGGTTCATCTTGTTAAAAGGGATCTTTGATAACTTTAGTGGCTGTCCTTTTATCTCGTTGCTGTCGTTAATAATTGTGAATTCTGTCGTTTGCAAGTAGCAATCCATGGGGATGGTGACGAGGTAACTTCCTTGTAGAATATTAAAGTCTTTTCTACCGCAGGATAATTGTATTTTTGTCGGTTGGGGCAATGAGAGAACATAGTGTTGATCATCCAGTTGTTCTACTGCTTCTTTGGAGAGTGAAATCTTGGTGAATTGGCAGGTGTCTTCTAGGCCTTGGTTGATGATGAGCTCTTGGATACAATCGGGCTTCGTCCGGATCTGGTAACTTGTCTTCTTTTCACAGAGATGGATGCTACTGTACTTCGGGCATTCAGCCTCTATGTACACGAATGATTTCTCGTTTGTTGCTATATAAGGAGTGGGAGGAATAAGGGCGAGTTGTTTCTTATTAGGTACAATGGATAGTTTGTATAATTCGTAAAAATCTTTAGAGACTATAGGAAAACTGTAGACTATTACTATTCTCTTCTCAATAAAGTAGGAACCTGGTTTTATTAGATCATAGTATTCTCGTAACTCTAAATTTAGGATTTGATCTTGATTATATATTGATTTTAACCTATCTATCATAGACCTTAATACTTCTATATCAATCATGGAATGATGGGTACTGGACGCGCGTATGAAAGCCATTATATTTTCTAACCTAATTATCTCTAACATTAAATCTTCTACATTATTAGTTATGATTTCTAAGATTTGGGCAAACTTTGCAAATTTTATTAGGCTGTAATCTCTATAAGCACTTTTCTCTAGAAGTAGTTCTAACGTTGCATTAACTTTTTCCTGGTTTTTTGTTATTTCGTCTAAGATAGTGCTATGTTGGGACATCCATTCTTTACTAAGGCTGATATGGTTGTTGACTTCTGAAACTATTTTATCTTCATTATTTTGTAAAGTTTTAATGGCTTCGTCATATTTTAGGGCATCTAGATAATCTAAATTGCCAGTAACACTTTTTATTACTGACCCAAGGCTATCTACAAGACCTCTTTTGACTCTAACAGGTTCCAAAGATTTTACTTGTTCTAATACCTTATTAAGTTTGTTAGTGAGATAGTCAATCTGATATTCGTAAAGCATGTAAGTCTCATTAGTAAGTTTAGTTTTAAAAGTCTCAAGTTGCGTCTGTACTGAATTTATTTTATCTTCGATGTCGGTTAGTTTTATATACTGTATGAATGAGTGGTAATGTGTGGTTAGTCTGGTCGGTCCTAATCTGTACGGTAACAGTCCTGGTCCATCAGCTAAAGTCTCAAGTCTTATCTCTTGAGGGTGTGTCGCATGGATTGTCAGTAGCAGCAGGATCCTGTAACAATTGACTCGCTTTAGGTACACGTTTCAGCCGCGATTTGGCGACGGGGCCGCGTTTTTTTGAGGTATATATGTGTATAGGCAAATCGGCTAGTACTGTATCCTGTGTATAACGTGGTGCAGCTTTTTGGCGACTGGCAAAAGGGTTTTTAATAAAAATTTGTTGCTGTGGGGTATATTCTATTTCGGGCTCGCGAGTTTTATTCCTATTGTCAATTAATGCTGTACGATTTGCAAGAGATGATTCGTTAATGATTTCATAAACTTGTTTCATTTGCTGTTTATGGTTCTGCGCATATTGTTGTAAGATGTGCTCAGTCAAGTCTATGTCGATTGGGTCCCTTGGGTCAAAATGTCCAGTCAATAGGTCAAAGGGTCTGCACTTAGTAAAACTATGGATAGAACTGTTATATGCTATGATGGCATATTGCATAAGATTTATTATTGGTTCGTCTTTATTTTGCAGTTTAAGAATTCTAATGTGCTCCAATAACGTTGAGTGAAAACGTTCGATATTACCATTGTCATTTGGACTATGAGGTAGAATTTTATGGTGAATTATCTTATGAAGTCGTGTAAATTCGGAGAAAAGTTGATTTGTAAATTCAGTGCCATTATCAGTGATGATAGTCATAGGGAGTCCGTGATGGGTACAGAAACGTAGTAGTGCCTGTATAATGCTAATAGCGGTACCGTCTCGCAAATGATATGCTTGACCATATTTCGTGAAGACATCAATGAAAGTTATGTATTTTTCGTTTTGAACTGTAAATAGGTCTATGTGAATTATTTCAAGTGGTTTGGTAGCTGGAGGCACTATGTTGAATTGAGGTCTAATTGGATTCCTGTCGTATTTAGCTTGACCGCAGATGGTACACTCGTTAATAAACTTGGTGATTTGTTCTTTCATCTTTGGCCAGTAATATTTTCGTGAGAGGGCTAGATGACATTCATTAATCCCACGATGGTTCGTCTTTCCGTCATGATAGTGTCGGATAATGTCTTGTTGTCGGAGGTATTCTTTAACATTCTCGAGTTCTGTCTTAGCTAATACTAGGTTAAGTGAGGAACTTCTAAATTTGTCTTGTATGATAGGTACTATTGAATACATAGCTAATGGTGGATTGATTAATATTGCTGTTTTAACCTTAGGGTTGACGTATTCTTTGATAGCATTGATAACGTCGCTCTCTAAGTTAGATTCTGAAATTTGGACTGCAATTCGCGTATGGTTTTCAAAAGGTTTGGTTACTGTCGGTCGGCGTTTTATGTCACCAACTACGGTGAAATAAATCTGTCGATGAAATTTATTGAGAGGTTCATCTGTGATGGGGACTTCCAATATGGGATGTTCATTACTGGTGTGTACGGTGTCAGTCGAGGAGTTTGTTGGAGGAGGTGGTGCCTCCGATGGATTGTTAATCATTGAGCTGAGATCCTTAATACTTTCGATCAATGAGTTGATCTCGTCTGTTTCCTCATTGTAGATTTCTACACGGGAAAGGGCATCAGCATTGGTATTAAATTTTCCTTTCTTGTACACTACGGTAAAATCATATTCGCTTAGTCTTAGTCGCCATCTGGTCAGTCGTGAGTTGGGTTCTCTCAAGTTCATCATCCACTGGAGGGGTTTGTGGTCAGTCAGTACCTTGAATTTTCTACCGAAAAGATAGGGTCTAAAGTACTTCGTGGCCCAGACTATGGCAAGCAACTCTTTTTCGATGGTACTATAATTAAGCTCACTTTCATTAAGTGTGCGAGAAGCGTAACAGACGGGTTTGTCGGAACCAATTGGTCCCTGAGATAACACTGCTCCAATAGCGACATTCGAAGCGTCTGTTGTGAGATTAAATTCCTTTTTGAAGTCTGGGTATTGTAGAATAGGGTCGTTCGTTAGCAAGGTCTTGCAACATTCAAAGGCATTGACATATTCGGGGCTAAGAGTGATTTTACTACCTTTCTTTAGGCACAGAGTAAGAGGTTTGGTGATGCGGGCAAAGTCCGGGATGAATTTCCGGTAGTAACCTAGAAGGCCTAAAAATTGTTTGATTTCCTTAGGGGTCTTTGGGATTGGATATTTTTGGACTGCGGAAATTTTGTCGGGGTTCGGCTTAATGCCGTCTCTGCTGATAATATGACCCAGATAAGCAGTTTCAAGCTTCAGAAATTCGGACTTGTCCATCTGAATTTTGAAGTTGGACTCTCTAAGTCTTTGGAGAACTTTTTCCAAATTATTCATGTGCTCTTGAAGAGAGGTAGGTACTGTAGACGATAATATCGTCAAGATAGACAAGGCATATGTTATTTTGAAGACCTCTAAGGACATTGTCCATAACTCTTTGGAAGGTGGACGGTGAATTTTTGAGTCCCATGGGCATTCGAAGGAATTCAAAATGCCCGTGTTCCACATTAAATGCGGTTTTTGATATATCCTGAGGGTCCATTTCGACTTGATAAAAGCCACTTGCTAAATCTAAGGTCGTAAAGTATTGGCAGTTTCCTAGTTTATCAAGGACATCGTTGATATTTGGTATGGGGTATTTGTCGTCTATCGTTTTTTCATTCAATTTGCGAAAATCAACTACGAGACGCCATTTCTGCTTTCCAGAAGCGTCCATTTTTTTTGGCACAACCCAAATGGGCGAGCTCCATGCAGAATCGGAAGGTCTTATGATACCTTGCTGTAGCATTTTGGAAATTTGGTCTCTAACTTCCTCCCGATGAACGAAAGGGTATCGATAGCTTTTAGTATATGCGGGAATTTCATCTGTTGTTCTTATACAATGTTTTATTTTGTTAGTGAATGTCAAAGGTTCTCCATCAATGTAGAATACATCCGTATAGCGAGAGCAGAGCGTTAAAAGGTTGGCTTTTTCCTCTTCATTAAGGTGGTCCGTACGCAATCGCGATAAAACGTCATCTACGCGATTCGGTTGTTTGACTTGCGTGCACGCAGCATTGAATAGTTCTGCACAGGTTGGCTGGTCTAATGAAAATATTACGTCATTGAATGATGGATTTTCTACCTCTACATATCCACGACTATTAACTACAGTGGTAAGGCACTCATGAATAGTACAATTGCAATAGACTTGTTCGCTTACAAAAACATCGCCATCCGGGGCATTAATAGGTATTCTAACTAATTTAGAGCTTTGTGCAGGGATGATATCCTCATACAGGTTGACGTTGCGTGAATTGTATACTTTAATCTGGTTCGTAGCAGTTCGCGTTATTAACTGGAAATCTTTTAAATCTATTTTAGCCTCCCAATTAGATAATAAGTCTAATCCTATAAGGCCATCAAAGTAATCGTGGAAACGGTATACGAATAATTTTATGCTGTCGACCTCATTGAATTCTTTAAAACACGGTAGCGTTATGGAATAATCATTTTTGCTAACACCGTGTACATTTGTAACTTCGAAAGGGTCATAGTTAAGGGGATAATCAGGGAAAAACTTTTTCACAGCCTCGGGGCTAATAAATGACTGGTTAGCGCCAGTGTCAATTAAAAATTTTAAAGGAGGGCAAGAAATTTCTATGTAGGGTAACTGTCTTTGGGTCTGTAAGTTGAGGTCTATTTTTGCTCTATAGACGTCTGGTCCGACTGAAAATTTTGGTTCTGATTTGCACGACTAGGGCCTGGTTGTGGCTCTGTCTCACTTGTTACCTGATTATCACAAGTCGCATTACAGTCAGTCATATTGGTGTTATAATCGCTGTCATAGAAATTGTAATAGTCATTACAGTCCGTGTAGTAGTCATATCCTGGCTCATAGTAGTAATCTGCGCAATAATAAGAACTATCGGGCAAAGCAAGTTCATTAAGGTTTAGCTCGCGCGTTTTAAAATAATTATTCTGTGGTGGGTTCCCGTTTCTTTGCCAATCATGCCCTGGCATCATGGGTAACGGTTTCGGAACGAAATGCTGAATACCGCTCATGGGTTTCGGTCCCGAATTTTGTGGTGGATTATTCCTGTATGGTAACCTAAAAACATTACTTTGAGGATGGTAGTTTGGTAATGGTGCACGGAACATTTGTTGCGTTCGAGTAGGCATGCGATTTTGATATTGGTTAGGCATATTGAATTTAAAGGCCTGAGGTTGAGGTTGGTAGCCACGTAGTCCTACTGGAGTAGGCCAGTTAGGTACTGGGGGTCGCGGACCATTTAATGCGTTAAACGGCGTAGCAGGCATATTATAAGGTTTAAATATTTTAGGTGCACTCTGAGCTGACTGAGCCCTTGGGCTATCATTACGTTGCTGCAGGTATATAATATTTAATTCTTCCTGTACGAACTCCAAAGCTTTCTCTATGGTTTCCGGACGCATGCACCGTATACGTGAACCTAAGGGTTCTTTTAGTCCCCGTACAAAAGCTTGCATGGTAACTTTCTTATAAAGCGTCCGCTTCGCTTCAATAGTCGTTTGTAAAGTCTCGTGTAATGTCACATAAGTCATTATTGTACTGAACAACGTTTGGCATTGATCGTAAAATTCCTGAGGGGTTCTATTACCCTGCGTAGCCAACGAGAGGTCATTGTATAAAGCCGTTTCGTCTCTCTGGTCCGAGAAGTTATTAATTAGAGCTGATCTAATACCTGCCCAAGTTTCAGGAATGCCATTTGAATTGATAGTAGATGCGGCAGGCCCTGTGATCTTGTTTAAAATGCCATTTAGAAGGCACAGATTCCCTAGCTCACTGCCTGGCTCGGGGCTTGCATATTGAGATACTATCTGATCACAGATGTTAATAAACCTGGTCAATATATTGGGGTTTCCATCAAAATCGGGAACAAGGCGTAAGCCCTTAAAAATTACGTAGGGATCGTATGGCATTTTAGGTTCAAATAAACTATTCAAATTTAAATCTAATTCACTGTCTAAATCTCTATTAATATCTAGTATATGTCGGCGCGCCTGTCGCGATGCAGGTTCCCGGGGATAAGATGCTTCGTGATGAAAAATCTTGGACATAAAAGTAACTAGGAATAGAAAGGAAGCAACACGAGAAAGATTCTAGTGTACTCACATATATTTCATCTCTGGTTCTTCTCCGTGAATCGATGTCTGGATTCTCCACCAGCTCCGCAGCTTTACTGTAGATTCAGGATACTCGTGACGTGACTTGATAGCCGCTCGGGTGACTCGCGATCGTGGTTATCGATGTGAGATGACTCTAACGCGTTTCGCGAACCGGCCCGCGAGTATCCTACCGACTGCGCCAATTATGTAAACTGCAGACGATGGATCGAAAAAAAACCAAAGTTACTTTAAACTAATTTATTTTAAAGGTAAATTATAACAATTAATAATGGTGAAACCTATTCGATGCTAGAATATGGAATGCCAAAAATACGTATTAAAATAACTAAAGCTAATGTCGAATTTCGCTGCGTCGGCGGCTCGTGGCTGGATTGAGGTCATCGATGCAGTTTCTATGCGCTCGGCGTAAACTGAAGGAATTGCATGGTCGGCGATATTCATCAGGGATCCGTACTTAACACGCATGTTATATCTTTCGAAACAAACAAAAACCTGTTTTGAACGTAACCAGACTTCCACGTTCCAACAAATATAATTTATTAAGCACTTAGGTACATATACATATAAATATCGTATAATTGACACATTTAGTGTGACCATATATACTTTGGGGAAATAGCACAGACGCTCCCTCCCTATTTACCCTACAAAAAAAACTGATACGAATAATTATAAACTTAGAACAAACAGATAGTTGTAAACCTTACTTCCAGAAACACAAAATTCACACCTTAATTGGTATTTATATTTTGGAATTATGCAAATTAGTACGCAAATACCCAGAATCTTACAACACACGGGAAGACATTCAAACAAAATATTCTTTGCGCCATAAAAACAGATTAAATTTGCCTCCCTCCCGCCTTAAACTGCACTCTTCTAGTCCATATGCGATGTCAATAAAAATATACAATAAATTACCGGAAATCATAAATAAATAAATCTTGACATTTTAAACTTTGTTTTTTTTGTATTTTTTCAAAAACCAATTATGTTTTTTTTATTGGATGCTGTAGAATGGTAGTAGACTATGGTCTGAACAACGTTTGTTCTAGTAAAACTGTGATTCAAATTTCACGGTGTATAATAACTAATACTGCTGCAAAAAAATAAAATAATAATAGACGGATAGGACATAATTTAAATATTTAGTAATAAGCTTCCTCTCTCCTACTTATTTAAAATTTTGCTGTGCCCGACAGGGTCCATAATTGTTTCAATTTATTTTTCCCTGCCACCTGTATGTGTACATTATGGATTGCAATCAAGATAAAGATATCCAACTTCCACTGCGCATCTATGAGGTACTGCCGTGAACGTCGTCTAAAAGCGCCTATTGTGTTAATAACTCTAATCGGTGGTGACAGGTTGTTCCATATTTTGGAGGCCGCATAACGAAAGCTGCCTCTAAAAGCGGCTGTACCCTGAGACTGAGTCGAGAGATGTTGTGAGCATTGCCTTCTCCCGCATTCCCGTCTACTCGTAACCCAGCTTAGCTTGTTATACAATTAGTCCGGTTTCTGATATTTAACCACACCGAACAAGCCAAGTGCAGTTTGCGTTTGGACTTAATTTTTAGAGTAAAATGCTTGTTTAGGAAGGGTGTTACATGACTTTTGCGAGGAATACTGTAACAAAACCGAGCACAAGCGTTTTATACCCTTTGGATGAGGCGGTCTGTACGAGCTAATAGGCGTGGACCGTACACTGTGTCAGCGTAGTTCAACCTAGATAGAACCAGGGTTTCCGCAAGCTGTTCCCGTAGTGTTTTGGACAAGTAAGGCCTAATCTTGTACAGAACTTTCAGGCGGTAAAAGCAGTTTCTTACCGAGTCGGCTACATGTTTTTCGAAACGAAGGTCTTTATCCAAAATAAGACCAAGATTCCGCGCCTCATATACTCTGTCAATTGGTTCGCCCAGTAGCTCCAGGTGTAACGTTGCGGCAATGACACTAGTTTCAAACTTGTTGGAGGGTAGGGGGGACGTTTCTTCCCATTAAATGCTAATATTGAATAAAAAAAGTAAGATTCCCGGTAAACCCCACATATTCGAAGAATGACGCCATAGTAAAAAAAACTAACCCACCAGACGCTTCAAATGACACTAGTTTCAAACTTGTTGGAGGGTGGGGACGTTTCTTTCCATTGTCCTTTAAGCTTTAAACATAACTGGTGAAATGTGGGTGTATTTAGGTCCACCTCTGCCTTACCCTTCGGTGATTACAGGCCTGATTTTATGTTATGTTGCAAAATATTTTTGGAGGCTTCATTGGTCTAGCGCTACTGCTGAGGGAGTGGTTCTTGGTTTGATCCCAGGTTTTTCCTATTAAGAATTTCTCAGTAGTACCTAGAGGTCTGAACATGTACCCGGATTACGGTGAAATGTTGGTGAACCTACCACCTCTGTGTACCCTTTCGAGAATACAGGGGTGGTGTGGTTATTGTCTATTTTGCCAGAGAATCTGAATGACCATCAAATCAACATCTTTAGTTTGGGTCGTTTGTCCCATATTTAATGGGACAAACGACCCAAACTAAAGATGTTGATTTGATGGTCATTGAATCAAATCATTGAATGAGTAACTAAAGAACCTAAGGAGTTAACACTGAGGTGACTAGACGCATAGGTGTAATAACAATAAAACTTCTATTGTGTCTCGTTTAGTGTCCTTCAACTTTTTAAGTCCCATGTAATAGGGGACGAGCCCATTACCATCAACCAAGCACAAATCCAGACTCCGAACTGCTAATTGGGTTTTTCCATCAGGAGTTTCCAAGAACTCTTTGCCCGATCTGGGAATCGAACCCAGGACCTCATGCTGAGCAGTAGCGCTTGTATCAATGTCGGGTTATAATTTACTATAAAATTTGGCACATATCGCTGCTTTTGTGTCGTAAATAAGTAACTTGTTCGTTGAAAGGTCCGTGGTACTGTTATTTTTGATATGATCGTCTTCCTATTGGATGACTCAAAAAATGTTCATACGGTTCGACGCCAATCACAGTCAGTTAGTTACCTGTTTTCGGGGGAAAACCTTCAAAAGTCTTTGGGGATAAGACCGAAGAGTGTAGGATTTTAACCTCAATAAAACAACCCCGGTGGTCACCATCTGCAAATGGAAGGGGTACCGTTACCTCTCAAAAGACCAATCCGGAACCCCCTCTGTGCAGCGCCTGTTAGGGCATATCTCTGGGGAGACTGTTAAAGAGTCTCCCCGAAACCTAACTGTGCAAGGCAGCACGTGACCACTATGCGCCGTCTACCCTGAGGTCGCTCAGAGGGCGGACAGAGTCCCCACTCTAAGCGCCCGTGATCCCTAATTCCCGCCTGCCCTAAAGGTTGCAGATGGGGTTTCGGCGTGTTAGCCGTTATACGAGCAGGATCAGCCCTCTCACGATCCCGCTCGGCAGCCTCCTTCTGACCCATCACGGTCTCACAGAAGCAGGCCATTTCTCGCCAGTTCTCTAACACCGCCAGCATAGACTCAACAACTGCTGGTAGAGACAAATCTCGCCCGATCCTGGCATCCAGAACCCGTCTTTCAGCAGCCCACGCCGGGCACTCCTCAGCGTGTGCTGTGCAAAATCTAAGCCGCCTCCGCAATGTTGGCAGTTTGCCGCGGCTTCTTGCCCAATCTTGTTCAGGTACTCACCGAAGCAACCGTGCCCGGTCAGTACCTGAGTGAGCCTATAAGAGATGCGCTCCTCTCTTTTCAGCCAGGCTTCGAAGTGCGTAAGGACGGCTTCGAAAACGCGCTTACGCGAATATTGCGGCTGTTACAGCCGTTCATGCCACCGCTCGAGCGCGTGTCGCCGTTCCTGCCGCCTCAGCCGTGCAACAGCGATTCCTGGAACGCCATTGCCACTGGCGGATGACACGGATTCGGTTTTAGACCCTCGCGTCCATATCCGCCAAGATGTCCAGCGACGAAAAGCGTGCCAAGAGAGTTGCCGACTCGAAGGATACAGTTCGGTATCCTCGTGCGATACGAATAGCCATTTTCCGCTGCAGGCTGTTGATTTTAGTCCTGCAGCGTCGGACGCCTGACAGCCTATTTGACCAAACAAGTGCCCCATAAAGGACCATCGATCGCACGACACCCGCGTAGAGGCGACGAACTTCTTCTCGAGGTCCACCGAGATTGGGCAGCAGTCTGTGCAAAGCACCCACTGCCTTCCCGACGCGGGGAACTAGGCGCTCGAAGTACTCTTCGAAGCCCCACCGACCGTCTTGGGTAAGGCGGAGATACTTAATGTATCGACCCACCTGGACTTGCGCATTTCCAACTCTGACCAACGAGCTGGGTAGTTCTCTGCTCTTCGGTAGTTTGAACTAAAGCGCCTCAGTTTTATGAGGCGCTATCTCTAAGCCCAGCCCGCGGATCGTCGCCACGACTATTGCCACTCCGAGCTCGGCAAGCTGGATGGTCTCTTCAAAGATGTCGCCGCCGGCCAACACCAGGGTGTCATCCGCGTAACAGACGACATTAACGCCAACGGCCAGAGTCGGCTATAGCCGCGAAATTAAATTTTAGCTTTTTTTGTACATCCGCGGTTTTGAATAATGTTAGTTACGTGGTATTGGACTATCAACGGCGATATATTTTATAACATAGATCTTATCTAATAAGTACCTACATACATATTACACCTCATAACGTTGTAACTTCTGTGTTGATAGTTGCAGCCGCTGGCGGAGAGACCCCCGCTACCTGCGAGCCTCGCGCCCCGCGCTTCCCGGCCCCGCCCTCACCTTACATGCCACGTCACAGGTAAGACTAGCGTGTCATTCTGTACACTCCTGCATTATCATCACTCCTAAAAGCCATAATTTATAAATTGTACATCACGCAGAGGGCCTATTATTCAAGGCAATGTCACGTAAAATTTAATCGGAGAGGCAACTGGATGCATACACAACCATTCATGCAATTTATTTTTGAATAATCTCATATTTCTCATATTTCTCATATTCTCTCGTAGCTGAGGAACCAAGAAGTGACCGCACTTTAAATTGTTCCATAAACATGTTTGCGATTCCCTCTGGATCATTTATTCCTCCAACGCTCACCGGTAGCCCAGGCTTGGTATTCAACTTACCCATAACTTTCCAAAATTTACAAAAATTATTCGTCGCTCTTTGCTTGGCTATAAAATCCATTTTTATTTGTTTACTATTTTTTTGGCACCATTTATTGCGACCTCTAAAATTTTTTCGAGCCTCATACATTTCTTTATAAATTACTCCGGAAGTCTGTTATGTAATTACCCACATTTAAGCCTGGCCTCTCGGTGAGCGTCTCGAACATGATTGTTCCACCCACACACTTTACCTCTTCTTGGCCAGTACCTTTCTTTCTCACTCGTTAGTACAGCAGCGACACATAAAATATCTACAATATTTTTACATAAATTGTCTAGAACAATTTTATGTTCGACTAGGCTGCATGACCCATAACTACACTTTACAAACTCGTGAGGGAGATCAATGTTCCACAACCTATTATTACGTAGATTATGAAATCTACTAATTTGCGATTCATCCCTCTCACCCCAAATTACGCTACAGCGCGGAGTATTTTGCGCTGTCAGCTTTTGCCTTACTAAATTTAAATCACACTAAATGTATAGTGGTGAGTGGTCAGATAAAAATACATCCTCCGCTATGCCTACCCTTTTTTTTTTAACTCGCGGCAGCGGAGTTAAGCCCCGACGTTTCGCCTCCTCGCACCACTCCCAGATATGTGCGAGGACTTTTGCCTCCAGATCCCATGGCAGTAATCCGGCAAGGAGGCTCGCCACCTCGCAGGAGACCGTGTGGTATCCTCGGGCCAGCCGGATGGCCATGACTCTCTGGGACACGTTCAACCGGTGGGCTGGCCGCAGCCTCAATGAACGCGTCCATACCGGTGCTCCGTAAAGGGCCATGGACCGCACAACCCCCGCGTAGGAGCCGCTTCAAGGCAGCCCCGGCTCGCTCCAGTTTGGGAGCCAAACGTCGGAAATTCTCCACGAAGTTCCACCGGCTGTCAAAGAAGAGTCCCAGATACTCCATCGTCGACTCGACGCCGATGTGAACCCCTCCCGCCATTACCTGGGAAACCGACGGTGGCGCTTTCCGAGGACCATGAAAACACATGACGATTGTCGCAACCCCGCGTGTCGCTAATTCGGCTGCCGCCTGGTACGACCTCCCCTGCGCCAGGACCAACTTGTCGTCAGCGTAATAAACGACGCTGACGCCGCTAGGGAGGTCGGCGCGCAGTACCAAGTCGTATCCGAGGTCCCACAGAAGCGGCCCCAGGACCGATCCCTGTGGGACACCACACGACATCTCTCGCCGGTTTCACTCTCCTTGGTGACCGGGGTTGATGACGGCCCTGTCCGTCAAATAGGCCTCGACCACATGACAGAGGTAGGTCGGCATCCGGTAATACCGGAGTGCCTCCCCGATGCAACTCCAGGGCAGGGTGTTGAACGCATTGGCGATGTCTAGAGACACCGCCAAGACAACCCCACCCCGGGCCACAGCATCCCCCGTCATGAGGGCCCGCACGCGTATGATGGCGTCCAACGTAGAGCGCCCCCTGCGGAAACCAAATCGGCCTAATTATAAAAAAAAAAAGTTCAATGGAGTCTAACTTTTTACCAGCCAATTCCAGTCGTCCATATTTTATTTTTTTGTAAAAATCGAGTATTTATCTAGCTTTCGAATGAATCTAGACTCAATATCCGACTCGCCTCGTCTTTTGAGTGATGTAATTTGTTCGTTCACCAGGCGGTTTATTTGGCGCTAGAAGTATTACAGTTACTGAAAGCTCCTGAAACGCCTGAAAGGACGCACTCATCCGATGAAGAGGCAAACAACAAGTAGACATTGGACCATCGTCAATCTCGACTTCCTAAGGGCCACCTACTTAAAAATTTCTAAAGTAAACGCTACAAAAATACCTTTTTTATTTAAAGACCTAACTTATCTTGTCAAAATAAAGAATTCCGTAAGATAATCAAAATGCTTGAGGTACAAGGTAATAAGGACCGTGAATAATAAGAAACTGTATACTGTACTGAATAATTACAAAGAAGTAATAAGAAAACTTGCCTTGAAATAAAGAACGTTCCTAAAATGCCTCAGGAAAATAACTCAGTTTTAATAAATATGATCATGAACTTATTTAAACATCTAAGCCTTGAGATTGACTCAAGAAGGTATTACAAATACACCTATAATTGTAGAACTATGTTAAAAACTAACTTACTAAAGAAGGCAAAGTCATTAAATATTAAAAACATAAGTAAACTTCAAGCAAAACATCTTGGGATAACAAACAACGCCGATGTACCTGTGTTTATATCTGAGCAACTAACTCCTAAGAGCGCCCGGCTATTTTTCTTGGCCCGAGATTTGGCTAAAACTAAAGTAATAAGTTTTGCTGGACAGCATTTGGGCGTATTTTGGTAAAAAAAGATGAAAATTCTCGAGCAATTGCTATCAAAAGTGAGACCCAGGTACAGTAAGCGCTCAAAAGTGCATAAGCACGTTAAGAGTCGTATTGCTGTGAACACACGGTGTAGTCCGTACAGTACCGACCAAAAGTCCATGAGCAATCTCACAAAGCAATAGACTGACGCTTCGGTTTGACTTACGACCTTCTTCTATAAATTGTTACAATACTATAGACACGCACAGTACACACACACACACTCACTTTGTCTGCAACCAATGACAGTTCGATAATCATTCGTTTTTTGTTTCATTCGTCTTGTTCACATAAATATTAAAGTTTAGCAGGTAGACCACAGAAAACTAAGTAAATTATTTCGATTTCTGTTGGGTAGATAGATACAGTTCGTTACGAGTATTCAATTAATAGAACTTTGTTGGCTCGTGGATAATATTGGTGACGAGTATTTAGCGCAGTGTTGTGGTTATTATTTTCAAAAAGCAGGCATAAAATATATTGAAGAGATCAGATCAGATCAGAGAATATTATTGCGCTGCGTAAAAGTGAAGTGAATATCTAATGAAACCGGACTAAGTGTGAGTGTTATCATTTATATATTTCATATTTTACTAAACATAAATCTTAATCAAGGGTATTGTTGATAGAACAGAGGTATTGTTGAGACAGAAGATGCCTTTAAAGTTTTAAATTCATTATGAGGTTTAATGCGATTAGTGAATAATAAATAATTAGGTATTATGTGTAATAAAAACAATGTTTTTCTTTGTTCTAGAGAAATACTGTGAGGGTTAAGAGATATGAGGAAGGGGCTTATTATCGAGGTGCAGCGATGTCAAATGGTGAATGAATATGAAACAAATGGTTTCATACCAACGAGATATTTTGCTGAATTATTAAAAACACGTCATTACGAACCGTTCGCCGTGCACTCTGAAGGCTTGCATCACTGAAGACCAGCTAGAAAACCGTTTTTGACCCTAAAATATTGACCGTATCAACTTAATAAACAACAGATTCGTTATTGCATGAATTTATGGTAACGAATTTTTTAAGCACGTTTCGATAATGTTTGTCGTATTTCTTGCAGATAGACCGAAATTGTTTAATTAATATTATTTTAGTAATATTATTATTTTAGGATTAAAATTTGAGGTGTAGTTTCAATCTTCTTTTCGTAAAGAAAATGAATACTTAAGCTATAACCTCAATACCAACCAATATTTACTAAAGCCAAATAAAATTTAAAATAATAGTTAACCTTAAAATCAACAATATTTTCAGTAGATTTTTTTTACATTTTAAGTAGTCTAATATTCTTATTTATTGCTTAATTACTTCGAACATGATCAAAGCTTAATATATGGTGAAAAAAATCCATTTAAAATTTAAAACATTTCAAAATTTAAATATGTCAAAATAATACAAATTGCTTCTAAGTTTCTAGACATCTATTTCACATATTATTCAGGTGAAGTAATGATAAATAATTGTAGCATATTGTTAACTATACTTAAGTAAAATAAATATAACGAATAAATATTATTTATTTTTTATTATCACATATCACGCATTTTTTATTCTAAACCCTTTATTGCAATAACAACATTAATAAATAGGCAGGAATATTTAAAAATATTATTATTGCAAACTAAAATAATAATATTTGCAAAAACAGTGCTGTGATTTACGAGATTAGAACCTTAGCCATCTTGAATCTAAGATCAACGCTTAACGCCTTCTGCTATCTGCACATATAATTTACTTTCGAATTTTAGCAATGCCATAAACTGGCCAAGGTCACGCGTATGATGCGTGTCTAACAATAAAGTGCGGCGCCCGCGAACCGCGACGATACGACAGTGTTAGCGCAAAACTGCGTTTTCTGTGGTGTGTGTAGGGCACACACACCACAGACGTCTGATTACACATACAAATGTACGGACTACACCGCGTGTTCACAGCAATACGACTCTTAGCGTGCTTATGCACTTTTGAGCGCTTACTGTACATTTGTATGTGTAAACAGTCAGACGTCTGTGGTGTGAGTGCGTACACACACCACAGAGAACGCAGTTTTGCACTACACACTGTCGTATCGTCACGGTTCGCGGGCGCCGCACTTATATTTCCATCACTTTTGTTTGCACGCATCATATGCGTGAACTTGGCCAGTGTATTGCATTGCTAAAATTCGAATGTAAATTATATGTGCAGATAGCAGAAGGCGTTAAGCGTTGGTCTTAGATTCAAGATGGCTAAGGTTCGAATCTCGTAAATCACAGCCCTGTTTTTGCAAATATTATTATTTTTGTTTGCAATAATAATATTTTTAAATATTCCTGCCTATTTATTAATGTTGTTATTGCAAAGGGTTTAGAATAAAAAATGCGTGATATGTTATAATAAAAAATAAATAATATTTATTCGTTATAGGTATTTATTTTACTTAAGTATAGTTAACAAACTGCTACAATTATTTATCATTACTTCACCTGAATAATATGTGAAATAGATATCTAGAAACTTAGAAGCAATTTGTATTATTTTGACATATTTAAATTTTGAAATGTTTTAAATTTTAAATGGTTTTTTTTCACCATAAATATAAAGCTTTGATCATGGTCGAAGTAATTAAGCAATAAATACGAATATTACTACTTAAAATGTAAAAAAATCTACTGACAAAATTATTGATTTTAAGGTTAAGTATAGGCAGTTTGTTCATATTAATTATTTTAAATTTTATTTGGCTTTAGTAAATATTGGTTGGTATTGAGGTGAAAGAAAATGAATACTTAAGCTATACTTAAGTATTCATTTTCTTTACGAAAAGAAGATTGAAAATAAACCTCAAATTTTAATCCTAAAATAATAATATTACTAAAATAATATTAAACAATTCCGGTATATCTGCAAGAAATACGACAAACACCTTATTGAAATGTGCTTAAAAAATTCGTTACCATAAATTCATGCAATAACGAATCTGTTGTTTATTAAGTTGGTACGGTCAATATTTTAAGGTCAAAAACGGTTTTCTAGCTGGTCTTCAGTGATGCAAGCCTTCAGAGTGCACGGCGAACGGTTCATAATGACGTGTTTTTAATAATTCAGCAAAATATCTATCTAACCATTTGTTTCATATTCATTCACCATTTGACGTCGCTGCTACTCGATAATAAGCCCCTTCCTTATATCTCTTAACCCTCACAGTATTTCTCTAGAACAAAGAAAAACATTGTTTTTATTACACATAATACCTAATTATTTATTATTCACTAATCGAATTAAACCTCATAATGAATTTAAAACTTTAAAGGCATCTTCTGTCTCAACAATACCTCTGTTCTATCAACAATACCCTTGATTAAGATTTATGTTTAGTAAAATATGAAGTAGTTAAATGATAACACTCACACTTAGTCCGGTTTCATTAGATATTTGTGTAGATAACATTCACTTTTACACAGCACAATAATATTCTCTGATCTGATCTGATCTCCCTTCAATATTTATATCTGCTGCTTTTTTGAAAATAATAACCACAACACTGCGCTAAATACTCGTCACCAACATTATCCACGAACCAACAAAGTTCTATTACTTAAGTGAATACTGGTAACGAACTGCATCTACCCCACAGAAATCGAAATAATTTACTTAGTTTTCTGTGGTCTACCTGCTAAACTTTAATATTTATGTGAACAAGACGAATGAAACAAAAAATGAATGATGATTATCGAACTAGTCATTGGTTGCAGACAAAGTGTGTGTGTGTGTGTAATGTGCGTGTTTACAGTATTGTAACAACTTATAGAAGAAGGTCGTAAGTCAAACCGAAGCGTCAGTCTATTGCTTTGTGAGATTGCTTATGGACTTTTGGTCGGTACTGTACAGTAAGCGCTCAAAAGTGCATGAGCACGCTAAGAGTCGTATTGCTGTGAACACGCGGTATAGCTCGTACATTTGTATGTGTAAGCAACACGATACACACACCACAGATAACGCAGTTACACGAAACAACAATATATTTCCGTCGCTTTAAACATGCTAGCACACACGCACTATGCGCGTGAACTTGACCAGTTAATGGCATTGCTAAAATTCGATGATAACTTAACAAGCGCAGATAGCAGAAAGCGTTAAGCGTTGGTATGGAATTCAATCTGCCTCAGGTTCTAATCTCGTGAAACACAGTGCGGTTTTTTGCAAATATTATTATTTTTGTTTTCGATAATAATATTTTTTAAATATTGCTGCTTTTTTATGTTGTTATTGCAATAAAGGTTTTAGAATAAAAAATGCGTGATATATGATAACAAAATTAAAAAATATATGTTTATTCGTTATATTTATTTTACATAAGTTAATAAACTGCTACAATTATTTATCATTACTTCAGCTGAATAAGATGTGAAATAGATGTCAAGAAACTTAGAAGCAGTTTGTATTATTTAGACATATTTAAATTATGAAATATTTTAAATTTTTAATGGATTTTTTCACCATAAATATTAAGCTTTGATCATGGTCGAAGTAATTAAGTAATAAATAAGAATATTAGACTACTTAAAATGTAAAAAACTACTTACAGAATAGGTAATTTTAAGGTTAAATATGGGCAGTTTGTTTATATTTTATTTGTATTAATTATTTTACATTTTATTTGACTTTAGTAAATATTGGTTGTTATTGAGGTTAAAGCTTAAGTATTCATTTTCTTTACGAAAAGAAGATTGAAACTAAACCTCAAATTTTTATCCTAAAATAATACTATTACTAAAATAATATTAAACAATTTCGGTATATCTGCAAGAAATACGACAAACACCCTATTGAAACGTGCTTAAAAAATTCGTTACCATAAATTCATGCAATAACGAATCTGTTGTTTATTAAGTTGGTACGGTCAATATTTTAAGGTCAAAAACGGTTTTCTAGCTGGTCTTCAGTGATGCAAGCCTTCAGAGTGCACGGCGAACGGTTCATAATGACGTGTTTTTAATAATTCAGCAAAATGTCTCGTTGGTATGAAACCATTTGTTTCATTCACCATTTGACGTCGCTGCTACTCGATAATAAGCCCCTTCCTCATATCTCTTAACCCTCACAGTATTTCTCTAGAACAAAGAAAAACATTGTTTTTATTACACATAATACCTTATTATTTATTATTCACTAATCGAATTAAACCTCACAATGAATTTAAAACTTTAAAGGCATCTTCTGTCTCAACAATACCTCTGTTCTATCAACAATACCCTTGATTAAGATTTATGTTTAGTAAAATATGAAATATATTAATGATAACACTCACACTTAGTCCGGTTTCATTAGATATTCACTTCACTTTTACGCAGCGCAATAATATTCTCTGATCTGATCTGATCTCTTCAATATATTTTATGCCTGCTTTTTGATAATAATAACCACAACACTGCGCTAAATACTCGTCACCAATATTATCCACGAACCAAAAAAGTTCTATTAATTGAATACTCGTAACAAACTGCATCTACCCCACAGAAATCGAAATAATTTACTTAGTTTTTTGTGGTCTACCTGCTAAACTTTAATATTTATGTGAACAAGACGAATGAAACTAAAAACGAATGATGATTATTGAACTAGTCATTGGTTGCAGACAAAGTGAGTGTGTGTGTGTAATGTGCGTGTCTACAGTATTGTAACAACTTATAGAAGAAGGTCGTAAGTCAAACCGAAGCGTCAGTCTATTGCTTTGTGAGATTGCTCATGGACTTTTGGTCGGCACTGTACATCAGCTGATGCAAGAAGCATGACTGGTTTGTATGGTCATTGTCAGGAAATTATTCTTAGTACTTATAAAAACCTTGCCTTTTTCTATTAATAAAAATAATGTATTGTTTAACTTTACTCAATACGGATCTATTTTATACTATTATAATTATCATTATAAGCATGCTCAGCTTGCTACTATACACTCAAACACAATGTTTCGTACATTTCTTTTCACAAAACAATTAACTCACTCAATACAGTCACACTCACTCAGCACAGTGCCGAATATAGTAAGTCTTCATATCCCACTTTACATGCAAATAAATAATTAAAAATATACAGAAATAGTTGTCAGATTACTGCAATTGTGTGGTTCATACTGCAAGAGACACCGTTTGTTTACACTAACTAATAATGGATAGTTGCTTAAGTAATTTACAGGAATTGGATACCGTTGAGATAGCTAGGTCTGCTATTCTTGATGTTGCACACATACATACATACCTACAACGAGATTCTAATAACTTGACTGTCCTGACACAAAATATAAGAAGCATATAACTACAGTAACTTCGACGACTTTCAGATAACTGTCTCAAATCGGAGTTGAGGTAGATGTGCTAATGCTAACAGAATGCAGATTAAACGCTAATAAGAGTAATAAGCCACTACCAATATTAAATAACTATACTTCGTTTAATACATTAAGGCAACTGAACCATAATTATGGCGTAGTAGCCTATATAAAAAACTGCCACTTACCTCAGGCAACTGAAATTAATTTAACACATGCATCAGCCTTGTAGATAAGTATCTCAAAGGAGATTGCCCATCCTTCTATGGACCGCCGTTGCGCATAAAAATAAGTTTTATGATAGCATAAATTGGACATAAAAGAGGGGAGATGTCATAGTTTCCAAGGAAATAAAATTGAACTGTTTATTTTGTGGGGTTTTTATTGTTTTTTGATTTTCTGTTCAAGTTTTGAGGTTAGTTTTGTAGCTAACCTTCTACCAAAAAAAGCAGTCCTTACAACATTTGAATACAGATTTGAATTCTCACAAGACACCAGAAAATAGTTCCATCAAACCCACTGGTTTGCACTGGTTTGGTAAAGCTAGATTGAATACAATAAATCATTTGGGTGCGTACATACAAAATGAAAATATTAATAGAAGGCGAGCCATTTTCCTAACCATAGATGCTGAGCATCCACATTTGGACACATTTCCAAGACTTACGTTACATGATCTGATGACAGTAGCTCTAGGTTCCTACCAGTTAAACAGGCTCGGTCGTACTATGGGGAGCATGTCCGTAGAAACGGAAAATACGAAATAGAGTTAGCAAACGATATTGAGGATGACTTGCCACTGATACTGGGAACGGACAAGTATTTAGTAAGGGGACGAATTAAATCACGTCACGTCAGCAGTAAAGTGTACTATGCATACATTTTAGTTAATAGGGCTATAAGTAACTCAGTAGCTGATATTGCTGGTTACTATTGCAATTGTTTGGTGGGTTATGAACCGTGGGATGCTGCGCACACGTAATGACCATTTTGTGGTATCTTGGTTGGGCTAGATTTAGATCAGTTGAGCCGCCGGCTCCGTTTTAAGACGACATATTTTATGAAAATATTGATCATATGGACCAATAAAACTATTTTATTCCTATATTCAAGCATTATTATTTTCTATTCCTTATACTACTAACCTATAAACCCCTACATCAAAGTAGGTGTAACCTACCTACCATTGTAGCTAATATTATTTACTCAGGATTATTCACTTAGCTACAATGGTAGGTAGGTTACACCTACTTTAGGCACATCCTTGAAGGCACAGAAGTTTCTGATGCACTTTCCACTTCACGACTTGATGTAGCAATATCCATGTGCTCTCGTGTTGCAATGGCTTCTTCACGAACAAACTGCGGTTGCCTATCTTGATCATGCTGAGTCTGTCTTCTCACACTTCTATAGGCATTCGTCCAACAACGTAAGCAAACTCTTTCTAGCCTGTGTACCTAAAAAAAGAAAATTGAAAGCTTTAACCCTAATAGAAAGGATTTCAAGCATAACATTATACACCTAAAACAATTATGATATGTGGAATATAGGTCAAATACAAATGATCAAGTTGAAAATATCATGAGATGTTTTTGTACATTCTGAGAATTATTTTAATGATGGAAGTGTTATTATATACAAGTATAGATACCTGCTGAGTAGGTATGCACGACATTATGACATTTCCTTCAGGGCTATCAATTGATACTCTGTGTGTGCTCAGCTCTTAATATGGAAGATCCACAGACAAAGCACACTTCTTGATGTCCATAAGCTCGTTCAATTGTTGATCCACCTGATAAGTTTAGAGATGCTCTTTCAAGTATTGTATAACATTCTTGACAAACAACATCCTCCACTGACATCTAAAAATAAATATAAAAGATACATAAAACCTTCTGTTTAGATATTAATCTTAGTACTAGTTTAATAAAAATTATACATTTCTGTCACAAACAGGCAAAACAAATAAAAAATCAAACTAAGAAAAGTAAGTAGGTACGACTACTTTTTTTGTGGTGGTATCTCATCATGATGCAATTATTAATTATTTATAATGAAACAGTTTCTAGTATCACCTGTGAAAGTTAACAAAATACAAATGATGCTAAAAGACTTGGACCCCCATGTCTTGGTATAACTAGGATTTTTTCCTGTATCTATCACGGATGTCTAAAAGTGTGCGAGTCTTGAGAAAAGTGGTAAAAATACAATAAAACATAACTCAATAAATAAGATAATACTGACCGTTGCTGGTGCAATCCAGGATCGTAAAATTCTAACCATTGCATCCGTTGCTTCCCCGAGTTGACGACGGGGTAAAGGATGTACCAGAAAAAGGGCACAGTTCACACAGCGTGACATTTTTAATACAATTGTTTTGATTTTCTGCACAGAGTCTCGGACCGTAGTCGCAAAAAAAACGTTCTACACAATCCACACCACTAGCACAGAAACAGTACAATAGTCTTCAAAAAGATATCTTGTTCGTGCAGGAATCCGAAGACTCTACTGGACACGTACTCGACGTAATAATAAGTTATTTGTTATCACAACAAACTCAACAACTTATCAAGAAAAACAAAAATTCGTTGCCGCGCCAACACGATGCTGTTTGACTTGATACTTTGACAGTGACACTTTTGATGACAGTTCACCTTTTATTTGCCCGTGGTAGTGTTATCAACAGTTAATCTAAATCACCCTGACCATAACTGAATTTTTAACTAATGAAAGATTGTTAATTAGGAAAGAAATATTTTTTTAATAATAATAATTACAAATAAAAATATGAATCACGCGGGAATATTTTATATTTGAAATATTTTTTAAAACAACGTCTGCCTCTACATATCAGTTAAAACCGATTACGGGGAAGTTGTTCAAGTTGTCAACACTGCTTTCACTTTAAGAAAGCCAATTTGAAAATAATGTAATAAAATCGAATTAGTAACTATTAAGACACAAAATATTAACCTCACATACGATTTCGATCAAGATAAGTAAGAAAAGTTAAAAAAAGATTTCATAATTTATGACTATTTATTTTTGTTGGTATACTGTTTTATTTTATAGCGATACTGGTTTTGGGCAATGGCCTTTATCTCCTGTTCTCTGATAAGTTCACGGGGTGCAAGGGGAAGTAAAATCTTGTTATTTTTTAGCTACGACCTACCGTTAAGAAGATATTAGACATTTTAACTTTTTCACGGCTTGTTCGAAAAGGAGTCAAACCCGTTGTTATGAGTTTCAGATAATGTTTCGCAACAGTGAAGCGTCCTCACGGGGCACCGGCTGACGACCCCGGCCCGAGGTGGTATCCATTCAGGGGTAGAACTGGGAAAAAGTCGCAGTCATAGCCGACGCCATGGAGGTCGCAGCCACCGTGGTCGGAGTCTCGTGTGCAGCGCACGTTGTGAGCGGAGCGCGGGATGTGCGAACGAGAGCCGGCAAAAGCGGTTACGCTGGTGCAGCTGGACGCCAGTGCAGCTGGACGCCAGTGCAGCTGGACGCCAGTGCAGCTGGACGCCAGTGCAGCTGGACGCCAGTGCAGCTGGACGCCAGTGCAGCTGGACGCCAGTGCAGCTGGATGCCAGTGCAGCTGGACGCCTGTATAGCTGAATGCTAGTGCAGTCGCACTTGGTGATGATAATCGGTGCTGTTGCTTCAATATCTTTTCATTATATCAGTTTAGTTATGTATTTATTCAAAATCATTTATTTGCAAATAAGGTACAGAAAGTTTTTAAGATAATTATTTCTATCTTATATTATGCCTTTAATTACGGAGTGCACATAATGGATTATTATTTTGAGAAATTAATTAATTAAGTTATATAATGGATGCGCTTAGTAAATAATATTAAATTAAATCCTTATTCATAAATGGCATCAAAATACTACAATTTATAACTTACTGTACTTGGGATTCAGTTATACAATTCGATACACATGATAAAGCTGTTGTTAGATCTGAGTGTGAGTTTCGTCTTGGGTTGATATAACTAGTTAGTATAACGAGATCAATGCTCAATTCTTTATTGCGTTCCATATGTATTACATAGATAACATAACAAAGTAAAAGATCAATATGGACCCTGTCGGGCATCAAGGGGCATATAGTAGCTGGTTGCCTGCTGTTAGTTTCTTACATTTGATTAATAGTACTTCCCAGCACGCGTAGCATGACGCTTTCTATCTCTACGAAGAATAGACACAGCTCTTTCTATACAAAGTGACGTTTCGTTTCTCCATTTTTGACGTCGCACCGTAGAAATCTTTCTACAATCTGTCATTTTGTCTTTCGTTTCTAACAATTTTTGTCTAGGTCCTTTTACATGTAGACTATTTCAGAAGAAAGTTTTCTATCCCAAACTGTCAAAATCACTAAGGTAGTGAAGACAATTTGATTTTGTAATCACCATGCTAAAGACAGTAGAAAACTTTTTACTCGACGGTCACAAAGTATATACGGTTATTTACAAAATCACGATTTTACAGAAGAACGTTTTAATTTCTTTTATTGTTTAACTAAATCTGTCTATTTCTAATCGGATTAAAAAGGTGTGGAATAAAATGTGAACTAAAATTCACACCAAAACCTCGAATTCAGGTGCAAAAACAGTACTGTATCTTTTTTTTTCTTTTGCTTATATCTCAAAAATGGCGAGTCCAATCGCAAAAATAATGAAAATTTCGACCCCCTTTAAAAATACCCTTAAACCCCTAAGACTCAACATGTAGGTAATATTTTTTCTTATTTTCCATACAAAAAGTGAAAAATTCCATATAAAATACTGTAATATTTTTTTCTTCCAAAATACGAAACTTCAACACTTTGAGTTTTTTTTTGTAGTTGACGTGACTATCAATAAAAATTGAAAATCAAACGGAAAAAAAAATCCTATGACAAAACAAAGAATTCTATGAAAAAAGTGAATTTCGTAAAAAGGGCAGTTGAGTCTTTCTACTTTCCTGCCGTCCTGTCTTTACGAACCGTAATTTTTGTCTATTCTTCCGTCGACAAAATCGTTTCTACGGTGGTCATGCTACGCGTGCTGGTGTCATAAGGTAAACTAACTAAGTTTTAATGAGGACAAATAGGAGAAATCAATCCGGATAAGTTTATGTACTATTTTATTGTGTCTAAAGTTATTAGTATTCCTAGTTAATTATAATGTGTAGATTGACTGGTTTGAGATTTGATTAATTATATCTGGAACGATAAGGATGAGATGATGTATATACACATATGTAGCACGCATGTATATTATGTGTGTAACTGTTATTTTGTGATACTTCTGTGAATATCAAAATTATAATTTCGAACAATCAGTATATACTTATGTATTTATGCTTGTGAGAGCGTTCACAAGTTATGAGCACGGTTGGCGAGAGCGTTCGCTACCACCGTGACTTTATGATTATATTTATGTATTTATGCTTGTGAGAGCGGTCACAAGTTATGTCACCGTGGTTGGCGAGAGCGTTTGCTACCACCGTGACTTCATGATTATAATTATGTATTTATACTTGTGAGAGCGGTCACAAGTTATGTCACCATAGTTCGAGAGAGCGTACATTGCCACCGCGACTTAATAATTATTTTTATGTATTTAATATGAGAAGGAGGCTTCAAGAAAATATGAAAAGAATAGAATAGTTCTTAATTTGCACAGAAAGTAGGTCCAAGTTACAGATGTTAAGTTTAAAATGATCCTTATACTAACTACCTCAATTAAGGCATGCAAACAGTTTAAGCTATGATAAAGACTCCCTTAATATAATATTATTAAAACGTTCAATCAAATCAATACAAGTTTACCATGTCAAGATGAAATTCAGTAAATAATTTGAAATAAGCATTACCTACAATACATACTGTCAAGTTTAATAAAATGGGATCATAAATTCGTCAAGTTCGAGGTCAATACAGTTAAATTAACATGATTTAGTACAAATCAGGGACAGAGATTTATTTATTATTATTAGATATATACCTATGTTCTATGTTATGGGGTTTTGGTTTCCGCACTTAGTTCATAAGGTGGATCATTGTACGTGGGCCATGGCGGCCGTTTGGTGGTTATTCCAACCAGCCCACCTCCCTCCAGAAGTTAATTAAAACTCCTGGCCTGTTCAGAACATCTGCAAAAGATCTGGGTAACCCGAGGGTTTCTGTTCTAATCTGGGTGACGCCTGTGCATTCAAAGAGCACATGCGCGACGGTTTCCTCAGCCTCCATGCACGCCCTGCACAGAGGACTGTCCGTTATGCCTATTGTGTGGAAGTGTTTGTTTAGCGAGCAGTGTCCCGTGATGGTCCCCGTCACCAGACGCAGGCCGTTCCTGTCCAGGCGTAAAATACGCCTGGTTAGCTTGTTATACAAAGATGGCATGGCTTCCTTGGACTGCCTGCATCCCAGTGTTGAGGTCCACCAGTACTCCGCTTGTGTGTGGGTGTACTCCTGTAGCCACCTGCGTATTTGGTTGTAGGGGATTGGTACGATAGGCTCGGGTCCACAGACTGCCATGCTAGATCCTCTTCTAGCGAGTTCATCAGCTGCATCGTTACCTAGCGACCCGCTGTGTCCTTTTATCCATTGCAGTGTCACAGTGTTGCGGCTAGAAACAGTTACCTGCTCCAGTGCATTATGACATTCTAGTATTAAGTTCGAGGTAATATATTTTTTCCGTAAGGATTGGAGAGCAGAAGCGCTGTCGGAGAGTCTACGAACGTGGGTGTTAGTAACTTTCCTGGCTTCTATGGCGTGGACCGCTTGTATGATGCCCACACACTCCGCCTGATAGACGGTGTTGAACATACCCAGCGGGCGGGATATATTTATGTTGAGGTCGTGTGAGAAGACTCCGACTCCAGTACCGGAGCCGGTCTTCGACCCGTCGGTATATACTCTCAGCTCTTCCGGGCCTGAGTAGTCAGTGTGACTAGATATATACCTAATATCAATTTAAATTCTAATAAGTAAAAAAAAAACACCTATTTATTTTATTGTTTATTTAACTCGAACACAAATGATTCATATTGTTGTTACTTGAGTAATAACATTAATTAATTAATTGATCTGAAAATTTCTTTTTGAAAAGTGGAAATGTCTCATTTTTATTACATCGGGTATTTTGTTAAAAATGGTTAGTAAGAAGCTACTGGTTAGAACGTATACAGTTAGTTATGGTAATAATATCAAGGAATTGAATTGTTTTAGTTTAGAATCAGATTATAACCCCAACAGAAGCTTTGTTTGGTCGTAATTTAATCCTTGGTAGTGAGAATATTATGAATGAAATATTTTTAGATACAAGACTGTTATCTGAAAAATAATGATTAAGTTGATTACGCAGGTGATGAATAAAATGCACCAAAATTGTGGAGTATGTAATTGGTCAAAGGTTTTAAAAACAAAATAATTGTGTTACATCAGAAGTTTATGATTTATGTTTCTTCATATGATACGGTTGACCGGAAAGAATAAAAATAAAGATTAATAATGAAATAGTAACAAATAATGTATGTTAATTAATCTATGAAATTTATGATTAAGTTATTGTTTGAAAGTGAAGAGGAAATGTGAATTAAATATTATTATGCTGTTTTGTTAAAAGTCATGCTGTGTTAAAAATAATAGAGGCCAATGTTATGATTTAAACGAAGCTGAAACTTTTAAGGGAAAATATCGATATTACTTAAGTTAAGCTAAAATGAAAATACATACTTATATGTGATAGAGAGATGGAAGTCGAAGCATAGGCTATTCATTGGAAGTCGTACAGTGGCTGGCAAGTGAGAGTGCTTAACCAGTAAAGCTTGCGGTGCAATGTTTGGCACGTGCAGGATGTTATGTCACTTATTGGAAGTCGTACAGTGGCTGGCAAGTGAGAGTGCTTGTCCAGTGAAGCTTACGGTGCAATGTGTGGCATATACAGAATGTAATATTAGGTCGAAGTCGAAGCATAGGCCATTCATTGTAAGTCGTGCAGTGGCTGACTGGTGAGAGTGCTTGATCAGTGAAGCTTGCGGTGCAATGAGTGACGGATGTAAATTAATATTGAAAAGTCTGAATGAGCTAATGAAACTGAGAAATTACCAAAATGCGATTATGTAATATCTTACCTTTTAAGCGTTTTTGGAGTAAATTGTAACAGACTAATAAATTTCATAGTTTCTGAGAATATTGTTAGCTCATGCTTGTAATATTTAACGCTAAATATTCAGGTCTACTATAACATTGATTGAACAAACAAACAACATAACGTTTATTTTATAATATAAAGCTTATGGACAAACTTGATGTCAGGAAGGTCGAATGTTAGCTTTTGATTTTAACGTAACTAAATCTTGTTGATAGGATGCAGATTATTTTGTAAATATTTAATTTAATTATTTGACACTTTCTGAAACCGACTTCCGGTGCTGTAATTACAGTCTCTGCGGGCTTATTACGTATCTTGCAGAAGCCTAGCGATAGCGAAATTTGCGCAATAGTTGCTCTTAAGTTGCAAATCCGTATTATGTATCAGCGATAGCCACACCATAGCAAACTAGCGATATTGCTGCTTCTAGGGAACAATCAGTCAACTGAAGTGTGCAGTGGTCGCATGGTGATCGCGATTATTTCATATTATGCATAGTTTTTGGTAGCCGAGCGACAGCCATTGGCGAGCATATTTGGCTGTCAAATTGCGATAACCTTTTCCCGTGTTGTTGATCGCTTGCCTTTCGCTCGCTGATTGAAAAATGTAAATTGGTCTTATAATTCGAAGAATTTTAACTAAAATTGTGTACCTACATTAAATTTAACTTCGTCGCTTGTTCATTAGAATAAACTGTGTGTAGCGTAAAAGACTATTCATTTAGTTATATTAGCGTCTCTATTGATGTATTGCGTAAGGATGGCTAGAAACTCTAAAAGTTCATCTAATTGGTCATTGGATATTCTATTTGCCATTTTACACTGAAACAGGATTAGGTACTGTAAATTTTAAAGTTAACTTTATTAAGATAAGATATATTTATTTGCTCAAACATGTGTACACGTACAATAAAAAACCGGCCAAGTGCATGTCGGACCACGCACAATGTAGGGTTCCGTAGTTGGTATGAATTTATCCCAAGAACAAACTTAACTTTGTAGTTGAAAAAAAAATCTTTCATACTGAATGTATGGGTGAACATGTTGTTACAACCGCAAATTTAAGTTGGTCGATTATTACTCGTTAACTTGTAAAGCCTACTCAACTGTGATAGTTTTCCTTTTAAATTCGTTATATAAGTGTAATCGACTTTAATCAAACTAGATACGTACACAATAATTATATATTTATTTTCTAGTCTCAAAAATAACCACACAATAATCACATTATTTTAAAACAATTCTGGAGATGTTACTCGCACTGTATCCAACAACCAACTGCCAATCACGTGGTAGTCGTCTCTGCGTCCCCTAAGGGGGCGCGAGGAGTCGGTTTTGGGGCTTTTTGGCCCCTTGCCCGAGGAATTCTTCTCTCAGTCCCCGTAAACGAGGGCCCGTCGTTGGATTACCCTCCCCCTCCAGGAGGGGGTGGGAGTGCTTAATGCACACCTATTCGTCGAAGGGTATGCCTCCCCTCGACGCGTTGGGTGTGTTTCTAGGGTGTATCTGTAGGAGCGCCCGAAGTGCTTCATGACGCCCGTGCGTCCAGGCCCCTGCCGGGTGAGATCCCTAGTTCCCTAGGGAAGGCCCAGCAAGGACCGATCTAGCAACGAGGGCGCCAGTTTTGGTTGGCGCTCCCTACAGTGGGATTTTCCCCGCCCCCTATAACGTGAACCGGAACTGGCCAGTAGTGCTACAGGGTGCGGGGCGTTGTAGTGTGTGTCAAGCGTCTTGAGTTGTGTGTACGTCGCTCGTGTAGTACTTGTTTGGGTTTTTCTGCGAGTGTGGAGTCATGTGTGTGTGAGCCGCTCACGTGGCGCCTATATTAACCTAGTACGCTTTGTTCGCGGCTAGTGTCGTGTTGCGAATGTGGAGTTCTAAGTGTCATGGGTAAGCCGCGTGTAGACTGAGGGCGACTTACTCAGAAGGGTCAATCCGGTGGTGGTGGCTGTTTCTGTTGCGCGACGTCTGCGATGGTTTCTGCGATGGTGTCGCGCGGGAAGCGCTTGTAGTCCGGTGGGCGCGCGTGCCATGGTGCTATGTCTCTGATGTGGTGTAATTCAGAGACGTCGGCGCGCGCGAACATCCTCCGCGTCAGGTTGGTGCAGAAATCTTCGATACTCTCGATTCGTAGGTCCCTGTGGATTACAGAATTCCTCACGAACCGAGGAGCTTTGGTTATTTGTCGCAGCACGTTGTTTTGCTGCGTCTGGAGCTTCTTCTTGTGCGTCTCGGCCGTGAGGGCGAGCCAAGCCGGGGCGGCGTATGTGATTTGTGGTCGCACGTAGGTCTTATAAATGCCCAGCTTGACTCGCAATGGGAGGCGTGACGAGAGTGCGGGCGGAGGAGGTGCTGTGTTACCTTTACCCGCGCGACGGTGTTGCAGACGTGCGGGCCCATGGTGAGCCGGCTGTCGAGTGTGACCCCCAAGTATTTGGCGGTCTTGGTCCATTTTATTTCGATCCCCATGAGCTCGAGGCTCGGTGCTGCCAATCACTCCTTCCGACATTCGTTTTAAAAGTGTCGCCCCACCATTGCTCCGGAAGTTTGCAACGGAACAATAATGGCGCAACACCAGTGCTGCCAACCTAACTATTAAACAAATAATATCTTTAATTTTTTAAAAGGTAAACCTATTTAATTTTGAATAGCCTTAAAAATGTTATTAATTAAATATGTTTTTAACAAATAAATCAAGTAATAATTAAATCATAAATCAAAATAACTTCTTTTAATGTAAATATGTATCCCATCAAAAACATAAATGTGAAAATGGGAGCCAAGTTCAATAAATATGGTTGTCGACTTCGCCGATAAAAGAATTGAGATCTAAATGGGTGCCAAGTTCTGTAGATAATCCTGAAATTTATTTATAAGAACATGCAACTTTCTAAAATAAAATTAAAACACAAATTCTTGTTTTTTCTGCTATAACAATGTTTGCTATTTCAAAATATAGCTTCTTAAATTTGAACAGTCGAATTATTTACACAAAGCACTTAGGATAAATTGAAGCTCAAGATTTGACTTGGCTAGTTTTTACCAGCAAGCTGACATTTTAGAGGAGGAAGATATTTCGATCTTACAGTTACAATAAGAAACAGTATCTTGCGCATAATATAAATATATAAATATGCCTAGGCAGACAGTCAAAGCTGTAAACAGTTATAATAAGAAACAGTAACTTGCGCATAACGTAAAGAACAAAGATATCATCACTTATTAATATTTGTATAAGTGCAGGTATATTTCCTGATGCATTAAAAAAATCGATAGTAAAACCGCTATATAAGAACGAGAATCACGAATTGATGGCAAACTACAGACCGATCGCGCTTATACCAGTCATATCTAAGGTATTTGAAAAATATATATACGGTGAAATGAATACCTATTTAGAAAAATATCATATAATAGCTGACGAACAAAAGGGATTTCGGAAAAACAAAAGCATAAATTTGGCTATTTACGAGTTTTTACATAATGCTATGTTAAATGTAGATAAGAGGACACCCGTTTGTGCCATTTTCTGCGACATGACACAGGCCTTCGACTGCGTCCATTATAATTCCCTAGCAGAGAAACTTCAAGCTTATGGTGTAAGGGGTAACGTCTTGGAACTCATTAAATCATATCTTCATAACCGTAAACAAGTTACCGAAATCAGTAGACTTAACGGTAAACGTGAGGTAATTGCAAAATCCGAGGAACGAGAAGTTATATACGGAGTACCTCAAGGCAGTGTGCTTGGGCCTCCGTTGTTCACTTTATATATTAATGACTTGCCTAAAGCAACTGAGCAGCAGATGACACTTTTTGCTGACGATTGCACTGTGACAATAGCTTGTAATGACAATGACACATATGAACTTGACATTAATAATTCGCTTATATCGATCATAAACTGGTTAAATAATAATAATTTAATAATTAATTTAAAAAAGACTAGTGTAATGCATTTTAGACAACGTACACATACAGCTAAAAATCCTAATGTTCAACTTAATAATATTAATATTAATGAAACTGACACAACAAAATTTCTGGGACTGATTATAGATAATAAGTTAAATTGGAAACCTCAAATAGAAGTACTTAGCAAAAAATTAAGTAGTGCAGCCTACGCTTTAAAACAACTCGCAGCGGTTCTCAACAAAGATGCACTGATTACTGGGGAATAGTACAGACATCGAAATAGCGTTTAGGGCCCAGAAAAGATGCATTAGATCGATGTTTAGACTGCAAACAACAGATAGCTGTAAATCTTATTTTAAAGAGCAAAACATATTAACATTACCCTCACTATACATTTTGGAAACAATAATGTTCATTAAAACGAATCTGAATTTATTTCAGCGTTTGTCTGATGTTGTCCCAAGGAATAGACGTGATAATTCCAAACTCTGTGTTCACGGCACTAAAACGGCTCTTGTGCGCAAGAGCATCTTTTACATGGCTCCGACCATATTTAATAAATTGCCCAAATCATGGAGAACATTGCGTATATCTGCTCTTAAATGCAAATTAAAGACTTTATTAATTGAAAGAACTTATTATAATATTTCAGAGTTTATGAAAGAGGACAATTTTTCTTAGTTTTTGAAATGATGATGTTGTCTTTGATTACTCGTATTGTTTTTATTGTTGACGGAATTAAAATTTGCAATGACTCAATTAATAATAAGTATGGACATTGAATTGTAACAATAATTTATATAAGTAATTGTGATTTAAAAAGTAATTTTATAATGTAATTCTTGATAAATATAGTCGCGGTTTGTGCACCATCTCTTCTTACCAATTTGTACGCCACGATACGTGGCTGAACATGATAGAACTTTTCTGTATTTAATATCTTGCATGCAATGTATGTACACCATGTTTATACAAATAAATAAACTTACTTACTTTTTTATTTATTGGACTCACCAACAATTGAGTACACCGATACAAAGATATGAGATACATCCAATAAACTTATAGACTAGTGTACCAATTTCTTACAGGTCACATCATGAATGACTTATTTGATGTTGAGTGCCTACTTAAAATTAAATAATAATAATTAAATATGCCTAGGTAGACAGTCAAAGCTGTAAAGTCGATGAAAAAATAGCGTCTAACTGTTAGCCGCTTAATGCACGCATATTAGAAAAGTAAAATTACAGCATAATGTCGTGGCGCGAGTGTAAGACGTAGCTGTAACGCACACCGGCATAAAAAAGTTACCCTGTTTGTTTTAGTTCTTTTGCACCACGACACTGTAGACAAATATAAAATCAAATATAAAGTTGTAAGATAACTTGTATGTAAAAACTAGCCAAGTCAAATCTTGAGCTTCAATTTATCCTAAGTGCTTTGTGTAAATAATTCGACTGTTCAAATATAAGAAGTTATATTTTTAAATAGCAAACATTGTTATAGCAGAAAAAACAAGAATTTGTGTTTTAATTTTATTTTAGAAAGTTGCATGTTCTTATAAATAAATTTCAGGATTATCTACAGAACTTGGCACCCATTTAGATCTCAATTCTTTTGTCGGCGAAGTCGACAACCATATTTATTGAACTTGGCTCCCATTTTCACGTTTATGTTTTTGATGGGATATCATTACTTTTTGTAAAGAAATTATTATTATTTGTCAATAAAACGTGATCTATATTTTTTTTTTTGCAAATATGCGTAGCAATATTGTGTAAGAATGTAGGTATTTCTTTCGTAACAATTGTTACAATTGTCCGCAATGATGTCAGGTCGCTGAGCCGGCGCGGTAAGTATTATTATTTAAAAAAACTTGTGCAGTCGGGGAGCCCCGTCAGGAACAAAGTTCCTTCTCACGTATGATTTAATTATTTAATTTTCGCAGCCGCCACTTGGATTTACATTCTGACCTCACTATGGACTTACCTATTCGTAAGTTTAAATCGAAAATAGTTACTTTTAACTATTTACTATATTAAACGACAATAGTCCCTAAAACAATAGTCATACGATATATCAATTCAAAAACGTCTCAAGCACAGTACCAACCTACAAACTACCTTGATCATACCAACCTGACGTTTGTAACAACGTTTTTCGAGATCAGAGAATGAATGAAATGAATTCACTACCGCCTAACATTAAGGACCAAGATTTTGACACGTGACACATCAGTTGACTCGACGGGGTGTTTTGAATTCAGTCATGAAATTCAGGAATTTATATCAACTTTTAGCATTCGAATCAAAAATGTATAGTTAGCTGTCAAATTATAAGACGCTGGAGATCGCCGCCATCTGAAGTGAGTAAGTGGCAGTTTTTAACACTATTTGAAAAATTTTCGTCATGACTGTCATTTTCGGGAGATAGTGCTGATATCGAATTAGATGGAAATTCTGGATTTTAAGATGGCGGCTATTCCAAATAATAATAATATTGTAAATCAATTCTCATAGACATCAATTGCATGCCGATTGTAAACTTGATAATCAAAATCCGTAAAAAAACGGACCTCTTAATTTCGTCAAGTTCGTCTGTCCGTGCGTCCTGATGTCATTCAGCCATTTTACATGGAGTCTTTTTACTCTCTATCGATGAAAATTTAAAAAAAGGTGTATTTTTAGCACCGTTAAACAGTGGTGTAGTGAAATTACGATAAAGATAAAGAGATAAAGATAATTTTATTTGTCTAAACATGCGTATACATGCAAGCATGCAGGATGTCACAATATTAATATTTCGTCCGTACATGTTTCACCCGTAAGGCATACAAATTTATAAAATTTACAAAAAATAAATAACATAAAAATTAAATTACAAAAATAAAACTTAATTCTAAAGGCACTTTAATCCATTTATGGTTGTGTCATTCAAAAAATCACTTATATCATAATAACACTTGTTCGTTAATAAATCTCGCATCTTTTTTTTAAACAAATTCACCGGCAATGCTTTATATGACTGTGGTATTTTATTATAAATTTTTGGAGCCATACAGAAAACGCTTTTTCCCATAAATGCCGTCTTTGATGTATGCGCACACAGTTGATTTTTGTCACGTCTGTTACGGGGGAAGGCGTCAGCTAGTCGTGGAAATAGAGGTTGATTTACCCTAACAAATGTCACAATTTCAAAAACATACAAAGATGGTAGGGTCAGTAAATTGTATTTTTTAAATAATGGCATACAGCTGTCGGTCGACTTCAAATTAAACATAGCACGAATGCATCTCTTTTGGGCCTTAAATGCAATTTCTTTGTCTGTAGAATTCCCCCAAAATATAATACCGTAGCGCAGTAACGATGCTACTAGACTATGATAAGCTGTTACTAAGGCGTCTGTGTTTAGCTCTGGGGCCAGTTTATATAAGGCGTACGCAGAGGAGCTCAGCCGTTTACTTAGGTATTCGATGTGTGCCTTCCAGTTCAATTTAGAGTCAATAATAATTCCTAGAAATTTTGTGGCGTCGACTTTATTAAGTATAGTGTCCTTGTAAATTGCGTTAAGGTCAAATACAGCCTGGGTCCGTTGCCTAAAATGCATAATAGTTGTCTTATCTAGATTTATTTTTAAGTTGTTCCTATTTAACCATGAGATTATTGATGTCAAAGATTCATTTATGTCAGTTTCATATGTGTATTTATTTTTACATGCTACAGTCATCGTGCTGTCATCGGCAAATAGAGTCATGGGGTGGTCAATAGCTTTAGGCAGGTCATTGATATATATTATGAATAGTAAAGATCCAACTACGCTGCCTTGAGGAACACCGTATGTAGGTGTGCGTTCGCTTGATACATAAATTTCCTCTTTCTTTGTCCTAACATTAATTCTCTCAATTTCTGTGTATTGTCTTCTATTAGTAAGGTATGACTTAATAAGATTTAATATATTTCCCCTTATGCCGTAAGCTTCTAATTTCTGTAGCAAGGTATCATGGTCAACGTAGTCAAAAGCCTGCGTCATGTTGCAGTATATAGCACACACCGGGATTCTCCTGTCCATATTCGTCATTACGGTATGTAAAAAGTCATAAATGGCCCTACTGGTTGACATGTTTTGTCTAAAACCCTTTTGCTCTTCACTAAAGATATTTTTCTTTTCAAGGTATGAGTACAGTTCTTTATGAAGATATTTTTCAAAAATTTTGGACATTATAGGAATTAAGGCAATTGGTCTATAGTTAGCCATGTGTTCCTTATTATTTTTCTTAAATAATGGTTTCACTCTTGAAACTTTTAGGGCATCCGGATATAAACCTGAGCTGATACATAGATTTAGTAAGTAGCTTAAGTGGGTGCAAATGGTTTCAGAAACATACTTAACAACCTTTGTAGAGATACCATCATAACCTGTACTATTTGTGTTATTTAAAGATTTAATTATATTTAATATGTCTACAGGTATACTAGGTGCAACAAAGATTGAGTCTTTCCGTTTTATAATATTTGTTAATACTTTGTTTCCTGAACCTTGACTTGGTTGAATTTTATCTACGAAAAAATTGTTGAACGCGTTAGCTATTTCTAGAGGGTCATTTATTATTTGATCACCGACATTTATATTGTTAATGGATTCTCTAGGTAAAAACGGTTTTGATTTATTTATTATGTTCCATGTCATTTTAGCTTTATTTGTTGCAGTTTTAATTGAGTAATTGTTTTGAGCAAGTCGAGTCAATCTCATAACTTTTTTAAACCTTTTTTTGTAATTCAAAAAAGTGTTTTTATTCGACATATTTGGTTTTGATCTGTAATGCCAGAGTAATTGACGTTTTTTTTTGCTGCATAATTTAATGCCATGTGAGATCCATTTTGATTTTTTATAAACATAATAGTGGGGGTGGCATTCTCCATACCTGCATATAACCGAGAGATGAAAAAAATCTATGCATATAAAGCGTGTATTGTTGGATCTCATAATTAAAATGTTAAAGATGTTTCTAAGTGACTTTGCTTTTGACGTCAATAGTTTTTGAGATACAGTTTATTTTCGGTTACAACCGCAGAATTAACTTTGTTTTTTATAGTTTTTTCGAGAAACACAAACTTATTTTTGCAGTCGATAAAATTGATACTATGCAATGTTTATGCGTAAATATTCATCCAAATTACGGAACCCTTCACTGTGCGTAGTCCAACATACACTTGGGCAGTTTTTTAAATTTCATTTTGAAACTACCTCAAAAAAAAAGCAATTTCTATTACTCGAGTAAGATTATCCTATTAAAAACAAATACTACCAAACTCATACAACTAACAAAAAATATAGACGTCATTTAAAAGTGTTTGCGGAATACCTACCTAATTTATAGAATTAATTTAACATCATTCCCGAACAAAATTTTCTTGCCTACCTAAAAAATGTATACTAGGCATTCTGTAGCAAACTATCAAAAATAAAATCCTACCAAACTCATACAACTAACAAAAAATATAGACGTCATTTAAAAGTGTTTGCGGAATACCTACCTAATTTATAGAATGGGGATAAAAACTGCCATTTGCTCACTTCAGATGTCGCTATCATTGTCCGTCTTTAAATTTGACAGCTAGCTGTCAATATCCATACATTTTTTGTAAACAATCAACTTATTTTACGCCTAATTAAATAATATGCCCCCTTGCGCAGCTGTCGACTGCAAAAATCTGGGGACCCATGTATTCCCCAAAGATCTTAAAAGAAGAAAAGTGTGAGAGAGAGCTCTCCGAAGAAAAAATTGGAAACCAAATAATTCGTCGAGGTTATGTACTATACATTTTAAACCTGAAGACTTCTATCAGACGAATGCGTATACAGGTAATTCTCTTTTTCATAATACAGTGAACTTAAGTGTGTTTTCATTATAGGCATTTGTGGATATTTATTTATATACAATATACTAAGGTTGTGTTGTTAAGATTATCTTTTAATCAACCAAAATACTCGTATGTCTAAGTAGAAAGCATCTATGCAGCATTCGCTTTATTGCATTGTATTTAATATCTTCATACCAAACTACCTACTGCCTAATATTAACACATATCCTGCACTGAATCCTACTGAAAGGACTGACCCGCAGCAACTGTGGACAAACCTGTGTGGAAAAGGAAATGGGAGGCCTTTGCCTAGCTGTGGGACTTTATGGGCTAAATAGATAAATATATCTTCCACTCATCACATTTGTATTTAATGTTTCGCATATAGATAAGTAGATCATAAATCCTTTTTGTCTGTTCTAGGTGATGAAAATATATACAAAAGGCTCAGGAAGACTGCTGTACCCTCTATTTTTTCTTTTACTAAAGTCAAACCAGTCCACCCCTTAGCTGAAGACAGCAAATAGACTGTTATAGAGAAATGAGAAAAAACAATGTTTTGATACATATAGTGATCAAATTGCTGGACCTAGCCATGTTCAAACCCGTGATAGTTATGAAGAGCCATATAAAGACGAGGAATTTACAATGTTTAACGAAATAGAAATTTTTCCTAGCACGCCATTGGAGCCAGATGATGGGCCAGAACGGGACCAACATACTGTATCATCAAGGCATACTCAAGTGAATTGTGTGTACATTTATGGATCTATAAAGAACTGTAGAAACAATGACAGTATCATTGCTTTCTACACAGGTTTTGAAACCTATCAAAAGTTCTATTTTGTGTGTTCGACTTAAGTGTAATGGCTCACAAAATAAAGTATTATGGAAGTCATGTGAAGAATATTACTATTGAAAATGTTATTTATTTCAATGTAATTTAATTTATAATTTATTTTTTAATGTAAACCAAATATTTGATCCTAGTTTATTGCATTTTTGCTGTTTTTACATAATTCTAAATCAGCCATTATTAGAAATTAATTGCAGTCATAAAAATGTTAAATTCAAATATAGTGCATGTGGTGTTAGCTTTAAGTAATTGTTGCACTTATAAATGTATATCGTGTAGTTTTAAAAGAAATGTACTTAATGTGCAAACAATTGTAGGCTAACCTATTAATTAATAAATAAATAAATAAGTCAACGCGTTCACATTGAACGTTTGTTATCTCATCACCAGTTAAGCAGCCTTATAAAGGCGGATAACAATTAAAATTCTATTGTGTCTCGTTAATGACAGTTGAAGGGATAAGTTTGACAAAACATCACAATTTTGTGCCCCTCGCATCAAAGATATTTTTTGTTTGTCTTATGTGCCGTAACTTTAGGGAATGTATTATGCATTGTGTATAAGGAGATAAATAAAACATTGTATATAATATTAATTTGGTTTTATTACAGTATCATAGTATTTATCGTAAATTGCTGGTTGGAGATACTCAGTATAAAATGATGTTGTTTTTGGTTGTTTGAACATCATTAATTTTTCTGTGCATACTTTATGCATACGTAATTGTAATCTTTGTACATATTATATCCTCTATAACATGGAGGACTGTGAAGATATGTTTACAGTGTGCTTCCAAGCCACTTCCAGCTGCACATTCACAATGACTTTCACATATCATACCAGTCTTATTCATTAATCTTTTCATTTGTGCCTGACATTGTGCATGAAAATAAGCATGGTTACGATCATTAGCTTGATCAAGCTCCTATTTTCATAGAGGATTTTCACTTTAGGAGATATTTGAAACCTGAAATAATATTAACATTGAATTAAGTAGGTATATTACACGTTTTTTTTATAGTTGAACTCACAAAGGAAGTAGTGAATGCATCATAAGTTGATCACTGTATGAAAACTTACCCTTCAGCATTGATGGATGCCCTTCGGCAAACGTTTGAATGTGGGTTTTAGATACCGCTGGAAGATCAGTGCTAGAATTGACATCCCTGAACTTTTCCAGGGCAGGAATGTTAGGGTTATCATCCTCAAGCTCTTCTTCAACTCCGATCAAGTTATTCCTGTAGTATGCCTCCAGTCTTCAACAAAAAAAGGAGTTTTAAATAATGTAAACAAAACAATCTATCAAATATAAAATGGTCATTATTTATTTACCTTTCCACTAAAGCTGCTTTTTTACCCGTGGTAGACGCATCTCTTTTCCATAACTCCGCTTTTAGTTGTACTACACTCCAAATCGCATACATTTTTGTCTAGTTTTCGTATAAACTATATCGACACAACAGTGAAAACATAAACAACAATGGCGGACTAAAGACGCACAACCGTGCTGCCATCTGCTATGAGCTTTCAGTTTTTAACCCCATTAATTTAACATCATTCCCGAACAAAATTTTCTTGCCTACCTAAAAAATGTATACTAGGCATTCTGTAGCAAATTATCAAAAATAAAATCCACATTAAATAATTGTCCAATTAATTAAAAATAATTTTGAACAACGTTCCGAATTTAAATTCAAATGTAGAAACAATTCGGCGCGAAATTTTATAAATGAGGTAAGTATCTATCCACGTCCTGTCTGTTGACTCGTTTTATATTGAATGTCCTAAAAAACAACATACAGACGAATTGAGAACCTCCTCCTTTTGGAAGTCGGTTAAAAACGATTAAAATTACACTAGAAAACATACATAACATCACGCCTTGTAAAAAAAAAAAAAACAATAATTATCTAATAATAATTATTTTAAACAATGCTTATTGTATTTAATGCTTAAAACAATTTTATTTAAATTTTCAAGTATAGATTTCAGACATTCGACATATACCTAAATTAATCGAGACAATCAAAATTGAAAAAAAAAAAAACGTTTGGCATAATCGTTTTCGCACATCATTACAATAAAAAAAAAACAATGATCGGCGATTTTTAACACAAATTGAGTAGTAGTAATGAATATTACGTGTTATTGAACGTGTGTTCGTATAATAAGTTAAGATCTGGGCATTTTCTAGTTGCTTATAATATTTTGAATCATATTTGTCACATTTTAAATCATATCTACATGTGTATGAGTGTTAATTGTGAAAAGTTAAAATGTAAACACGCACGATTGGCGCGAAACTTCGACTTTTGATAATAAAAAACTTCATTACCACTACTTATTTAACTTGAACAATGGATGAATTTGTCAAATAATTAAATGTTGTAATAGTCACTGTCCTTGTGGTGGAGTTTGGATGTTCGAAATCCCCAATTTTTATGTTTTTTAGCCTCGACCTCGACTGTCATCAAAATGGCGATTGTTGCATTTACAGACTTGCAACTTTATAAAGGTAAATTAATAATCTTGCGCGCTAAATATGAAACATTTAATGGCATAAACATTATTTTAGCCAACTCTCTTAATTAAAGATGAATAATCTCATTGGTAGCAGCATTTTCAGCGCTTCTATAGGAAGGTTTACTCTAACAAATAACACAACAATAAATACTAAAAACATTTTATTTCTCATAGAATTTAAAACGGCTTCAGCTTCATTCTCATAACTTAGTCATGGTATGAAAGCAGCGTAGGTACAGTAGGTGGTAGGTGTACGCTTTCCCACGAAACAGTAATAAGCAATGATGATCTCTTAAACGATTTGTCCTATTTTGCTCACTTATCAATAATTATGTACACCAAGTCCTGCTGCTCACACGTCACGATTTGATTCTGGCCCTAACCAGATTATTGTTTTGACCTAAGGGTAAATCTCTTAAACTCTAGGGTGGCTCTGTTTTTATCATCACTTGCTTGCCTATAAACATCTCTGGTAGCAGCCTCTCTCAATAAGCATGACAAACTTTATCCAAATGTATGACCTAGAAAGTAAGAAAGTACTTCTTATTGTTGTTTATTTACTTTTGTTTAGTAATTATATCACTCATAATAATTCTGCCATTTTAAAAACACTAACCTGATGACTTCTGTGACTTGCAATTGACATGCCACATGCAAAACATAATATGCTTAGATTTCCATGAGCAAGTAATACTTGGGATAGAGTTGTAGATAATATAATCAATAATTTCAAGTCTTGTAATAACACATGTCATCGTCATACCTGAAAAAGGTAAAAAAATTCAGTGTATTTACTTATGTAATATAATTATATCATACTATAGAAATTTACAGCTGACGACGCGCGACGTACCCCTGACTGAACATAGGCCTTCTACTAATAGGCTGCTAAAATCAATGAGGTTATACAATACGCTAAAATAGTGAAAGGTGAACGGGTGTTTATAACAAATATTTAAAGAACTTATTAAACTTACCCAGGGCCATGGAAAGATAAGCAATAGTTCGTCTGGCTTCAATTTAAATTAACGTTATTAAATCGTAACGTAATTTAACTATAAAGTAAATACGGAAAAATAAATTCAAATCAACTTAAACAAACAGCCAACAATGCCATTGATCTGACAGATATTTTTTTGACAGTTTGACATTATGCATGGTGTCAATGTTACCAGGTTTAATTATTTTGGTAATCGATTGACGAAATCGATTGGCTGATTAGCAGTGATCGGAGTAGGTAGATTGATTTTACGTAGGTACTCGCATCATGAATAGTCATAGAAATCATAACATGGATAAGCCTTTTTTCCGGGATTTCATTTTGGTACTTACGGGATTTAATCAAATATTGTTAAAGTAAGGATTTTTAAACTACTACATTAGAAATTTATAGAATGCGATAGATAAACATTTAAAATATATTAAATTATTACATTGTTTACAGTACCTATACCTACCTATCCTTTTCTTGGAGTCCGATCACCTATATACTATTAAAAAGACAGCAAAAGGGTTAAACATTTCTTATTCATATTGATGTATTCTTTATTTTACACATCACAACATTTGAAATTCCTTAAAAAAATCTTAATAATTTCAAAATCCCGGAATCCCGGAGGCATATCCATACTAATATATACGTGCCAGTTCATTGACACCAAATCAATCTACCTACTCCGATCACTGGTGATTAGTTTATAAAATAACATTACTGATTACTGATTGACTGCCTCGTTGGTCTAGTGGTCGCAAGCGCTACTGCTGAGCATGAGGTCCTGGGTTCGATTCCCGGGTCGGGCAAAGTGTTATTGGGTTTTTCTATCTGAAATTTCTCAGTAGCAGCTCGGAGTCTGGATTTGTGCCCGGTTGATGGCAATAGGCTCGCCCCCTATTACATGGGACTTAAACATAACTGGCGAAATGTGGGTGTACCTGCTACAGGGACACCTCTGCCCAACCCTTCGGGGAAACAAGGCGTGATGTTATGTTATGTAACATTACTGTCTCGAAACACTTTTAAGTTTTTGAGTATATTCAGACCAGATAATATTTTAATTATTGTAAAATCATAATTTTACTGTATTTGAGTATAGTAAATAGCATTTGAAACATACTCGTGTAGTGGATACTCCACGTACTGTGGGTTAGAATCGATTTTTCAATCGATTACAAATTATTTGATTGGAATAGTCTGTCATTTGGCAACATTCAGGTTAGGATTGAATGGCGGATGTACAAAATTACAATTAGTCAACCAAATAAATATAAATTAGGTTCTCTAATGCTAGCAGAAATAAATGTTTATAAAAAACGACGTAACTTGAAAAAAATACGACATAATTTTTGATAAATAAGCTTTGACACAGTACCATACCGTGGGCCTGCTTTCGAGAAATCTCCTTTCAACTTTATAGGTCATCCGGAAGTGGATTAAAGGTTTTTGATGACCCATGGATATGTAGTTGATAAAAATGCCGATTTTTAGACGTTAATATCTCAATAACCGTTTGAGCTTTACTTATGAAATTTGGAGTTCTAGTTAATCTAAGGGGTTTTAATAAATAAACCAAATTTCATGTGCTAATGTTACATAGATTTTGAGTTATTAAGGGGTCAAAAGTGGCTTCAAATGGTTCGTGTAATATAACATGGTTCGTGTAATATAACACACTGCAGCCGTGTCTTGCCTTGAAACTTGGCTCGACACGCTCTCGCGTGTCTAGATGTTTGTCTTCGAAGCGACAACATCCGGCCATCCTGCGCACGCATTCGTCCTTGGATAGCGTCCCAGTCTGGTGCAATTGCTGAGAACAAAGTTTAAACAATAAGTCATAATATTTCATAGAGTGAAGCTGCGATTACTTATTACTAGTCATTTGAATTGAGCGTCTACTCCACTATTCCATCAACGGCCAGCAAAGAAAGAGCCCAACTCAAAAGACCTGTTAATACGAAATATGTTGGTATTTATATTACTCGTCATTTGAACTGAGCGTCTACTCTACTATTCCATCAACGGCCAGCAGAGAAAGACCCCAACTCAAAAGACCTGTTAACACGACATATGTTGGTATTTACATGTATCTAACTGTTCCATCAGCGGTTAGTTATGTTTAGAGTTTGCAGCTTTCCCTAGGCGATGCCTTTGGCCAACCCTAGTTGCATATCACTACAAACTCTAAACTCATTTATCACAGATTTATTTTACACGAATAAATACTGTAACTTAAAATACTCCAAATACCAAAATATGTTTGAAGCAAATGTACTAGACAGCGTATTAAAAGTAGTAGTAAATACTATGACATAAAATTTTAATAAATTGGATCATTATTTGGGTTTAATAAATACCTGACAACATCTTAGGCCATTTCTGAACCTTCAACATCTAGGTCTGCTAACTTGATCCATGGTTTCATATTTTCAGCACACGTGGTCCCCTCATAGGGCTTGCTTGTTCTTTCAGCGCCACGCATATCCTTTACTTTATAGGGGTCATGACCCAATACATCAATAACCTGAAAAGGTCCTTTGAAAAGTGGTAATAATTTAGTACTTTGCCCATCATTGGATTGACTGGGAATTCTTATAACTACCAAATCGTTGACGTTATAACTGTGAGCTACTTTTCTTTTGGAATCGAAAGCCTGCTTTTGCTTGTCTGCGCTGACCTGAATGCGACTGTTGACGTTATTCCTTAATACCGTGACGTCAACAGATTGATCTTCCTGTGCCAACATGTCGGCATCAGTTTGAAGTCGGTATCCAAAGAATACTTCACTGGGAATAGCTGCAGTCGTTTTATTAATGGTACTGTTAATACCTTGTTGGATACTGGTAATATGAGTGTCCCATTTGTCATAGCTGGTATTAGCACCCATACTTCTCAATGCGTCAAGGGTGGTGCGATTAAAGCGTTCCACCTGACCGTTTGAGCGTGGAACACCAGTAGCTATAACATGTTGTCGTATGTTTTTGTCTTGACATTACTTAACGAATAACTTAGACGTGAAAGAACTTCCAGCATCACATATAAGACGCTTAGGATTACCAAAAACTTTAAATATTTTGTCTAACTCGCTAATAACAACTTGAGTTTTAGTGTTACGAACAGGAGATATAAATACAAATTTTGTAAAAGAGTCAACAGTCACCAAGAGGTAGGTATTTTTACGCGTGGTCTTTACAAATGGACCCAAATAGTCTATGTGAAGCGTGTGAAAGGGCTTTGCATATTTAGGTATAGGAAACAGTTTGCCTTCCTTTTTTCCATGGATATTTTTATAGTAAATGCAGTTTATGCAATTTTTTATATATTTGGATACTACTTTCTTAATTTTGGGAAACCAATAATATGATTTTATTATTTCAATTGTCTTATCCACGGCGAAATGGCCAAAGTCGTCATGATTAGCTTTAATAATTTGCCAAATACATTGTTTGGGGACAACCCACCTTCTACCATAGTCAGTCCTACGGTATACCTTATTACCTAACAACTCATACTCACTATACACTTTTTTATTAAGCTCGGCCTGACCTGATTCCAATATTTCTTTTATTGCACAAATACTAGGATCTTGTAACTGGACTGACAATAACCAATCTGCTTCAGTAATAGCCAACACACTTTCATTGCATATGGGAGTGGAATTTGTATCAAATGGATTTCGGCTCAAAGCGTCAACATGTTGCATTTGAGCCCCTGGTTTGTGTATTATATCAAACGTGAATTCTTATGTAAGTAATACCCACCTACCGATTCTGGAATTAATTTCTTGCTTATTTATTGTATACTTAACAGCATTGCAATCTGTATAAATTTTAAAAGTGGATCCCAATAAATATTGACGGAATTTTTGGAGTGCAACAATTATTGCCAAAAACTCTAACTCAAAGGAGTGGTACTTTTTCTCCTCATTAGCAGTCTGTCGACTATAAAAATGGATTGGTTTTTCACCTGTATCAGTTACTTGAGTCAGTATGCAGCCCATACCATCGCGACTGGCATCAGTGTACAAAATAGTAGGTAATTTGGGGTCATATATTTTTAATAAAGCATTATGTAACAACTCATATTTTAATTTATTGACTGCTGAAACTTGATCGGATCCCCACTGCCATGTGATATCTTTTTTCAAGAGCCTTGTCAACGGTTTTGCTATAAGAGCACAATCCTTTATAAATTTTCTAAAATAATTTATTAGGTCTAAAAATTGTCTCACTTGATGCACATTTTTAGGTTCAGGATAATTTTCTACTGCCTTCAATTTCTTTTTACCTGGACGTACACCATCTTCAGAAATATCGTACCCAAGAAAGTTAACAGAACTCTGGAAAAAGTGACATTTCTCCAAATTTATAGTCAAACCGTTATTTTGTAATATTTTTAAAACTTCGTCTAACAGCCTAATATTTTCATCCATCGACCCTGTAGCTACCAATAGATCATCCATATAACAAATTACTTTATCAAAGCGTAGTTTACCCAAGACAGTGTTCATTAACCTTTGGAATACAGACGGTGCATTGCATAACCCGAATGGCATCCTTCTGAATTCAAAATGGCCATCAGGCGTTATAAATGCAGTTTTAGCAATAGAATTTTCATTAACATTAATCTGATAGTAGCCACTTTTTAAATCAATAGATGTATAACATTTACATCCTCTTAGTTTGTCTATTAGGTCTTCTACAATGGGCATTGGATATTTCTCTTTGACAGTAATTTTGTTTAGTGATCTATAATCAATGCACATACGTTTTTCGCCCGAAGGTTTATCAACCAACAGAATCGGACTGGCATAAGCGTAATTACTTTCGCGAATTATTCCATTTTTTAACAGGTCATCAATAATTTCCCTAGTTGCTGCTTTTTCGGATTCAGACATACGGTAGGGTCTATGGTACACAGGTTTATTAGTTATTAGTTCAATGTCTAACTCAACACAAGAAGTCTGCCCTAACGATTTTAAATCTTTTGAAACAACCCGAGGGTATCTAGAAAATATTTCATTTAACACAGAAATGTGTTCAACAGAATCAGGGTTAAACATGGACGACTCTATTAAAGCGACATGGTAATTGCTTATGGGACAAAAAGAAAGGCTACTTCCAATACGTGAATACATAATTCTTTTATCCTCCGTAAAATTCCTACCAATTAAAATAGGACAGCCAGCTAATTCATCACAAATATATAGGACCACATTAAGCTCAGCATTATCAACCATAATGTCAACCTGTGCCCCATGTGTAACCTCGGAGCAAGAATCTGTTTTAAATCCTGTTAATAAAACAGGTTTATTTAATCGGAAAATTGCAAGGTTTAACTCGCGTGCCAAAGAAGACGTTATTAGAGAACCACCACTACCCATATCAATAAAAACTTGCCGTTTACATCCATTAATTACAATTTCCTTATAAAATTTATCCTTAGGTGTAGGTTCAACAATTAATTTGACTTCGCTATCCTTTTCAGGTTTCATTTTAGGTTTAAACCTACATGCAAGCTCTAAATGACCAAATCTATTACACACATTACATTTGACATTATCCTTCTGATTGCAGCTGGTCTTTTTGTGACCAGGCTCACCACAGCGGAAGCATGTTATATATGTACCAGCATTCACAACAGAACTATGCATTGGTACTCCATTAGAGTTGGAAGAACTGTCTGTCTTTTTATCAACATTACTATAGAATAAGCGAGTTGAGTTTTTACCGTGCAAATTTTTATGCTTCTGAATGGACTTATGTCAAAGTCAAAGTCAAAATAATAATTTATTTCAATTAGGCACAAAAAGGCACTTATGAACGTCAAAAACAAAAAATAGAATTGATTCTAGTCGCCCCTTCCAAAGGGTAGTTTTCGTATGGAGAAGAATGGGCAAGAAACTCCACCGTTACTCTTTTAAAATGTTTTACAATATTTTGTATACATTAATTATATAATTATATGTGAAAACGATGCACCTGGAATAAGATTACTATACCACAATAGGTAAAAATAAAAATGAAGCAATGATAGAAAAAATAATTATGTAATGGATACATGGTGTTCACATATTTACAAGCATTGTAAAACCTATACGATATTCCTAAAGAAATTACAAGTGATACTAATTCGTCAGTGTGTGAGTTCAAGTAATCACAGAATGTAAAAAAAATGTTGTAATATTTAATTACATAATTAAATTAGCAACCAGTTTGATTTTGTCTAGACTCAAAATTGTCCTATGGAGCTAGACCAGCATGCTTCCAAGCATTTGCAGATTTTTCCTTACATACATAATATTTTCATAGATGAATTGGCAAGGTAACGTCATAATATTAATCTTTTTAAATAGTTCCCTGAGAGATTCGCGACGACATAGATTATAAATGGCTCTGACAGCCCTCTTTTGTAAAATAAATATGGATTCAATGTCAGCAGCCCGACCCCACAGTAAAATGCCATATGACATAATACTGTGAAAGTAGCTAAAATAGACCAAACGCGCGGTTTCTACATCTGTTAACTGTCTTATCTTTCTAACAGCATAAGCGGCCGAGCTTAGCCGCCCCGCAAGAGATGTTATATGAGGTCCCCATTGTAATTTCTCGTCTAGCGTGATTCCCAGGAAAACTGTTTGATGAATAAATTCCAGTTTTTCTCCATTCAATATGATGTCACATTCGCTACTTCTAACATTCGGTAATTTAAATCTAATGCATTTGGTTTTTTTTTCATTAAGTACCAAATTATTTACCGTAAACCAATCTTGGACCTGAAGAATAGAGTTATTCACGTCGTCAAGATTTTGTGACCGTCGGTCTATTTTAAAGATCAATGATGTGTCATCTGCAAATAACATCATCTTCGGTTGATTTTGAAGTAATTGGGGTAAATCGTTTATGTAAACTAAAAAGAGGAATGGACCCAATATCGAACCTTGAGGAACACCCATTGCCATTTCAGACCCCAACGAGTTTACGCCGTTTACTTGAACTTTAATCTTTCTATCTTTCAGGTATGATCTTAGTAAATCAAGAGCTGTATTCCTAATCCCATAGTGTTCTAGTTTCATCAGAAATGTTTCATGGTTTACGCAATCGAACGCCTTCGAGAGGTCGTAAAAGATTCCAATGGCATCTTGTGCTTCTTCCCAGGCATTAAAAATGTTCTTTATTAGGGTGACACCGGCGTCAGTGGTACAACGCCCTTTGGTGAAACCGTACTGTTGTTCATGAAAGATGGAATTTTTATTAAAGTGACGTAACATTTGATTAAGCATCAACTTTTCAAACACTTTACTGAGAACTGGCAGAATTGACACGGGCCTATAATTGTTGGGTTCCTTACTATCACCGGACTTGAACAATGGAACTATGTTCCGGGTCAACATGAATTTTCCCGTGTAAAAATGAGGCCAACTCATCACAGTATTTAAAACTACCAGCATCTGCTGCAGTGATTATATTTTTATCGCCAATTGATCCTACGATTACTGAAATAATATCCTGATCAGAAAATGACAGTCTCATCTTATCAATTTTGCCTTTTTGTACAAAATAAAATTCGTATAATGACTGGCCATCTGAGGGTTTCGTTTGAACCAAGTCTTTTAGCCAACAATACATATTACGCTTTATTTGAAATGTGTCTAATAGTGTACTTCGTGAGTCGTACCATGTTTTAGCCGTATTACGCAATTTTTGCAAAGCTTGATATTGTAGGACACGATCAGTCCAACGAAAAGCACGTGCATTGGCTTCCACAACATTTATCCACATTTCAATATCGTCCACCAATGGGTCAAAATCAGGAATCACCGAAGATAAAATAACATTTTGGCTTACTGCGGGAGACGCACGCCTGGTGCGTCTCTTTTTCTTATGCCTGTGTCCATCAGAGCTGCTGCTGCTGCTGGATGAAGGCGAACCAGAGCTTGATGACGAGCTACTCGTACGACTTATTTTCCCTCGCGTGCGCTTGCGGTTTCGCGGCATTTGGGCGCGTTTCCGTACCACTTCTGATATAATCGACTTTAATCAAACTAGATACGTACACAATAATTATATATTTATTTTCTAGTCTCAAAAATAACCACACAATAATCACACTATTTTATAACAATTCTGGAGATGTTACTCGCACTGTATCCAACAACCAACTGCCAATCACTCCTTCCGACATTCGTTTTAAAAGTGTCGCCCTACCATTGCTCCGGAAGTTTGCAACAGAACAATAATGGCGCGACACCAGTGCTGCCAACCTAACTATTAAACAAATAATATCTTTAATTTTTTAAAAGGTAAACGTATTTAATTTTGAATAGCCTTAAAAATGTTATTAATTAAATATGTTTTTAACAAATAAATCAAGTAATAATTAAATCATAAATCAAAATAACTTCTTTTAATGTAAATATGTATGTTTGTCTTCGAAGCGACAACATAAGCTACTGCCGTGAATTTTTTCACATACCTAAAACCAGCCATTTAGCTGGCAGGGGGGGAGGACACTTGACTATAACAACAATTTGCACTTTAAAGCATAATATTTCGCAAGCGGATCTCTGAATTGAAAAATGGTTTTAACACACTCACAATGTTTTTGAAAGACCTTTCCAACGATACCCCACAACAAGGAATAGAATAAGAAAACATCCCCACTTTACGAGTAGGGGACAGAACCCTAAAAAAAAATATTTTTCATAATTTTATTTTACCACTTTGTCGGCGTGATTAATATGTATATCTATGCCAAATTACAACTTTCTAGTACTAACAATCTTGGAGCTAGACCGCGGACAGACAGACAGACAGACGGACATGACGAAACTAAGGGTTCCTTGTTTACTACGGAACCCTAATAAAAACGTGCGTGTAGGATAACAATAAGAAAAAAATACTAGTTAGACATGTTTGCCACATGCTATGGCGTGCAAATATGAAAAGTTATGATTGTTAATAATTAATTTCAAGTCAAATCATTCATTTAATGTGAATTTAGCAAACAATAATAAATTAAAAAATGTCGACAGTAAAAAAAAAAATATGTATTCATAAAAACATCTAAGTTAAAATAAATGCTTCAGTCTGAAATTCATTAATATTACGTATAACTCTTTGTTTCTTATATTATTAATGTTTTAAAACTTATTTTAACTTGTTGAGAACAGTCGAATATTGTTTTTTGTCTAAGAAAACACTGATTTCATCCACTTATCCATCTTGTAGCCGACGCTAAGCTATTTGGTTTCAAGTAGAAAGTGGATTCTTCAACTGAATGAACCGAAATTTAAATCTTATATAAAACGCACACTATGCAGCCAAGCATATTATAAGTTGGGGGATTACATCGCTGATATAAGTGCTTGGCCGAACGCTGGTCCTGCTCCACAAGGGCGCATAAACTAATTGATTAGCATTTGAAAATACTGTTGGAACTGCTGAAGATTTTAAAAACTATATTTGCATTGTATAGATTCAATCCCTTAGCATTGTATAATTGCATAACACGTGTGAGTACTATGTACCTACTATAAAGCTACCATTTACTAGGTACGTCTTTCATTGACTTGAATGTGCCCTAGCGGCTGAGAGTATGTCATGCTCACTCTAATGTCTCGCTGACGGTGGCGTGTGTGTTGGATCATTTAGCTCCCTTCAAAATGGTTGAGCTGAATGGTGCTAATCCATGCGTCATGTTCGTGAACGGGCGCTGTCAGTAGGGACTGGTCATCTCTTAGCTGCCATGGCTTATTTTAATTTAATTTTTGAATTGTATTATTTTCTATTACGGACGCTTTTAACGTTCTGCATCGTTCTCACATGTATAACTTCAACATGAATGATGTAACCAATATTTTGTAACCATATTCTGATTTAAAAGAATGTCTTTAAAAGAGTTTCTTGCCCGTTCTTCTCCATAGGTACCTACTACGCTTTGGAATGGGCAACTAGCTTCATCTTTCTGACTGACCGACCCCTTGACAATTCAAAAGTGCCTGTAATTGGTTTATTTGAAATGAATGCTTTGAGTTTGAGTTTGAGTTTTGTTTTTTCATGACAAAGATTTTGTTACATGTGTTTGAAAGTTGAATTTCTTATCACGTTAGTTTCGAAGATTACTACTTATTTGTTTTGGCGCTAGTATCGATAATTGCTGATTGCTATTTAAGATGCGTAATAGACCTTAGGTTAAGTGAATGGAAGTCGATTGCAAACTTGATTGAAATAAATTTAATATTTTATTTTGGAAGTTGCTTGGCACGCCACCTAGTTACAGTTTTTAGATGTAGAAAGGTATAAATGCAAATGTCAGTGCATTTTATAGTAAGTTCCGTGCAGAATAAAGAAATGTAAATGTGAGTACCATGTATCCATTTATAATGTTATTATGATGTTGTTAGACTTGAAAGAAAGTATGTCATGCACACTCAAATTGTTGAGTTAAATGGTGCATAGCCATGCGTCATGTTCATGAACGGGAGCCGTCAATTCAGACTGATCTGCCAGCGCTTATCTTTAATCGTGTGTTTTGAGTTGTTTGATATTGTTTTTTTTACATTGTTCTCACATTTATAGAATCAACAATAATAATGTACCCAGGATTTTGTAATATCTTGATTTAAAAGAGTATCCTTGGAGTTTCTTGCCCGTTCTTCTCCATAGAGATCTACCTACGTTTTGGAATGGGCGACTAGCTTCCAACTTTCTGAATAACTGACAACCCTTTGAAAATTTTAAAGTGCCTGTAAATGGTTTAATAGAAAAAAATGTTTTGAGTTTATTTATTTATTTCAGACATAATTCTCGTCCATAGTTATCACACTTACATTTAAATTATAAACTCACAGATAAAAACCCAAAATACAATAACCTTTAAATAAACATAAAACAAAATGACCCTCCGTCAAATCGTCACGTGACCACACACTTAAACTCTTGTTCGGTCAAGGGTCAAAGGGCAGGGCCCTTTGAGATTAAAATGACGATATCTCAAAAGTTTTGTATGCGAGCTGTTTTTATAACTTATGTCGTTGGAATCGTAATGAAAGAAGCTTACACTTTAAAATTGGATGTGTACAGTTTTTTTTTCGTAATATTTCTTAATTTTAATGTAAACACAGGGAAGGGGGCTTTTCCCAACTTTTCGAACAAAATAAATTTATTTAAAAAAAAAATAAAAAAAAGTTTTTATGTTGTTTGCTTTAAGATTCACTATTTTCCATTAATAAATAAAAAAAACCATACATACCCATAAATTTTTTTCAAACCACGCAATAAAATATTATACAAAGTTCCGGCGGCCGCCGTGTAACTCGACACCGTAAACAAAGAATCGTTTTTATGTACCTGTTTTTATCCGTAGAGACTCAAACAAAGCAGCATTATCGTAGCTTATCTATTGTTTAGGCCACATGTTATCGCATACAGAGTGTTAACTGTTAAAATTATCACTTTTTACATCACTGAACTTGAAACCAAAACAAAACACAACCGCAAAAAAAAACGCTCACACTTTGGATCACTTGACATTTATCGTTGCACTATATTCAAATCTAAATGAACATTCTACTAACTTATGCATTCTACTAATGAATAAACACAACACAAAGGCTTGTTGCATAACATAAACATTTAAAATATCAACAAAAACTAAACGTAAACACGTCCGTCGCCATTTTTGCACTGCGCATTCCCCACAGACTTTTTAAAACGATCATTCTGGCGCGAAATCGTTTCCAGATGTTTGACATGTGATGCCTTTCCTTATCCTTTCCTTACACTTTGTATAAGTTAAAACAGGAAGAAATAGTTTTGACAGGCAATTTGGCGCGTTTTTGTTCGACGCGGAACACGGTGCCTTCAGAAGGCTGTTAACGAATGAGGTGGTTTAAAACGAACGTCTTCAGGAGGCGCGTAACGGTCGAGGGGTCGCGGAGAGCGCTGTAGGATTTCTGCAAATATGACACCCACAGACTACTCGGATAAAAAGATGTGCAGTAGGCTCGAAACAAGGTGATCTTCACATCCTTGGAGCTACGAGCAAACCTGCGAGCAATCATATTCGCCCTCACCGACAGCGCCCTCCTTTCTCGCTCAATATCAGCGTTGTCCTTCAGGTCGGACGTCACAATATGGCCCAGATACTTAAAAGTATGTACCCGCTCCAAGGGCACCCCACATAGCCTTACTGGTGGAACCTCCGCCGGACACTTAGAACCTGCATTGAAAACCATAAACTCGCTCTTTTGAACGTTATATTTTAGGCCATGTGTATGAGCGTACGTTTCGCAAATGCTTATTACCTCTCTGAGTCCCCCTATTGACGCGCTCAGCAGCACCATATCATCAGCGTAGCTGATGTTGTTAAAGCAAACATCATCAACATGGCATCCAATATGGCGGCTGCTGAGCTCGGCAACAAGTCCATCAATATACAGATTGAAGAGTGTTGGTGAGCTCAATCCTCCCTGCCTCACCCCGCACTCCAACCTGTATGAGTCCGACAGAGCTCCCAACCATTTAACATTATTGACCTGGTTCCCGTACCAGTGCTGAAAGAAACTGCTAAATAAAATCGTAAACGAAAATAATTCCTACGCGCATTCGCAAACGATTTCTTTTGGGAGAGGGCGGACTCTAGTTAGTGGTAAAGTAGCACAAAAAATATCTATTGTTGGGAATCGAACATAAGTTTGCAAAGCAGTCGTCGAAACGCTAACATATTTGATTTGTTGAAAGTTGAATAAAATACCCGTTTTAATATATTTCGTGATTGACTGATTAGCTCCATAAAAGTGCAGTGTGATAATCATTTAAAAGGTTAAATCTGTAACTATCTGCTACATTCGTTCCAGTGAAGTATTGGAATAATTCAACTGTTGTATAGTGGTATATTGTGATCATTTAAACAATAGTAAGTACCTCATTAAAAAGTTATTTCATACAAAGGTATATTGTGTTCTATCTCCTCTCAGGCTCATTTCCTACTGAATGTATGGGAAGTTTTTTGCAATTTCAAATTTTTCTCGAACTCAAACCTCTGTTGGCCCGATATAGTTTTTTGACCCTAGTAATAAGAAAGAGAATCGAATGGCATCAAAAAGTTTTTCTAAAAATTGCCCATTTTCTTGCTGACTGTAATTTTTTTTCAAAATCAGTGAATGCAAATTACAATTTTCAAATAGTTATGGACAGTCTCCTAAGACTGTTTTCTTGTAGCGACAACGGTGAAGGTACCTGCCCTTATTCCACCTTCTATATGTTATAATTGACTGCTTAGCTCCATAAAGGTATAGCATGATGATAATCTTTTAACAGCCTTTTGGCTAGTCTTTTTACAATTTGCGGTAAACTATAGAAGAATACGAATGTAATGTTTATTTTTTACACCGTCAGAAAGTAGAGATTTCAACAAACAAAAAGTCCACCGACTTTTTGAAAAAGCTGATAAATTAGGGTGCTTTTTTGATATTAAGTCAAAATAAGGTGAAAAAATTAATATTTTAAATCAAATAAACTACAGTGTATTTGGGACATAAAAAGGTAAGTTTTAAGCAAATTTCGTAGAAAAAATAAATTTTTAAAGATAAAAATTAAAAACCAAAAACTTGGTTATTCGAATTTTTCACATACATTTTGAGGTTATGTGAAAAAATTGTGAATACAAAAGTTGTAAATCTTTTTATTACCTGCAACTTTAGCGTTAAACTTTTTTCCATAGGACTTGTAGTTTTGCCGGAAATCGAGATAAACCGTTTTTTACCCTTTTAAATGCACCCCCATCCACTTCCCGACCTCAGATCACCCGTAAATTATTTTTCCTTTCATTTTTGTTATATTCTCTTCCTTTTCCATTGGGTTTCATCCTACCGTTATTTTTTTTCACTTTTTATCGTTTTCAAAGGTTTCTGCCCTGGTCTAATAATTTAAATGAATAGTTTAAAAGATATCACAGTTTCGAAATTACGCGGAGCAACGCGGGCACAGCGGTAGGAGTCAATGACGTTTTCCTCTGTTATTCGGTATGAAATCTCGGTAGTACGTTCCCGTGGGATATTTTCCGACATCCACGTGGGCGAAACCGTAGGCAAAAGCTAGTAGTATATGAAAATGTAAAAAAGTAGCACAAAAAATATCTATTGTTGGGAATCGAACATAAGTTTGCAAAGCAGTTGTCGAAACGCTAATATATTTGATTTGTTGAAAGTTGAATAAAATACCCGTTTTATATATTTCGTGATTGACTGATTAGCTCCATAAAAGTGTAGCGGGATGATAATCATTTAAAAGGTTAAATCTGTAACTATCTGCTACATTCATTCCAGTGAAGTATTGGAATAATTCAACTGTTGTATAGTGGTATATTGTGATCATTTAAGTAATAGTAAGTACCTCATTAAAAAGTTATTTCATACAAAGGTATACTGTGTTCTATCTCCTCTCAGGCTCATTTCCTACTAAATTTATGGGAAGTTTTTTGCAATTTCTAATTTTTCTCGAACTCAAACCTCAGTTGGCCCGATATAGTTTTTTGACCCTAGTAATAAAAAATAGAATCGACTGGTATCAAAAAAGTTTTTCTAAAAATTGCCCATTTTCATGCTGACTGTACAATTTTTTCAAAATCTGTGAATGCAAATTAAAATTTTTCAAAAAGTTGTAGACAGTCTCCTAAGACCGTTTTCTTGTAGCGACAACGGTGAAGGTACCTGCCCTTATTGCCCCATTTCAAAATCCACCTTGTATATGTTATAATTGATTGCTCAGCTCCTTATAGGTATAGCATGATGGAAATCTTTTAACAAGTTAAATCCGTAACTATCTGCAATATTCTAACCTTTTGGCTAGTCTTTTTACAATTTGCGGTAAACTATAGAAGAATACGAATGTAATGCAATATTGCTCTTCCCCTTGGCAAATAGCGAGATAATATTTTTTAAAGTCTATTGTAACGTTTCCATTATTTGACTTATAGATTATTTATACCAATTTTCAAGTTGATCAAACCACACAGTAAAATCCTCCTCTGTAAAAATGAATACCCCTTATCACCCCGTTAGGGGTAAATTTAAAAAAAAACTTGATTTGTGTTTTTATTTATTTTCAGTTTTTAGTATAAATACTGAGTTTCGAGTTAATCAGACAGCGCGTTAAAATTCTTCCATACAAACTTTGACACCCCCCAATCCTCATTTAGGGGGTAGTTTAGAAAAATTAAAAATGGCAAACATAATAATTTACATAGGTAAGTAATCGTGCCAAGTTTCAAGCTTATTAACTCAAGGAATAAGATTTTTCATATGAACCAAATCCTCCCTTTTCACCCCCTTTGAGGTCGAATTTCCAAAAACACTTTCTTAGTGGATGCCTACGTCATAATAACTACCGGTGTGCCAAATTTCAGCCCAATCCGTTCAGTGGTTTGAGCTGTGCGTTGATAGATCAGTCAGTCATTCAGTCAGTCACCCTTTCCTTTTATAGATATAGATTACGGAATACTTAGATAGTGTAATCACAGAAAAGTCCACAGCTGAAAAGAAAAGAGAACGCAACAATTCATCAACTATTACAATATCAGACACAAGTCGAACAGCAACTGCTAGTTCTATAGAGTTTATAGACGAAAACATTAATGAATCCCATGTTCTTGAATCAGAAACAATTCATTCAGCTTTAAACGGGTCCACTGGAATACCAATTTTACATGAAGCTATAGACACTAAGCCAAATCAAATTTAAGTATTCTCATGGCTTAAAAATGAAATGCAAGTGAAGGATCTCTCGCGTGACAAACATAAGGTATTAGAAGTTTTCTTACTAACGGATAACCCAGAATTACTAAAAGAATTTTTGAAACAATATAATAAACCAACATTTAAGTATTTCATTTATTTTGAAGATAATGAACATCGTAAATTATTCGGTAATATATAATAAGAATTCAGCTGTTTAGGAAAGATTTGATAAATTTTTATGAATGCCCAGAACGAGTTATTTATGTAGAAGATGAAGGAGAACAGAAAACTATAATAGTTAAGCATCATGAAGGAAACATGTGCCACCGCGGCATCAAAGAGACATTAGTAAGGCTTCGTAGGAATTATTATTGGGATAGAATGCAGGAAACAGTAGCGGCAGTTATAAATACTTGCGAGGCATGTCAGAAAATGAAGTATGATAGGAAACCTATTAAACCTAATTTACAGCTGACTCAAACACAGAGTGCTCCGTTTCAGGAATTATTTTTAGTATTAAAGGTAAAACTTATCTAACCCTTTTAGACGCCTTTAGTAAACTAGGTCAGGCAATCGAAACTCAAAATAAATCTACTCCAGAAGTTGTCCGTGCTCTAAAAAGTATTTTTCATACTATGGCGTTCCAAAAAAGATAAGTTCCGATCCAGGATCTGAGTTCAATAACGAGTTGATGAATGAATTTTTATGCTTACATAAGGTCCAACTTCATATTGGTACACCCTATAACCCCAATTCAATGGGTCTGATAGAACGATTTCACTCCACCATAATTGAAATATATAGATTAGCAAAGTATGAAAAACGATGTACCGATGCGGCATCCGTAATGACATATTCGGTTACGGCATATAACCATTCCATTCACTCTTTTACCGAACTTACTCCATTCGAAATTGTTTTTGGACATACTGATACAAATAACCCGTATAGCATAGTTACGAGAAACAATATTTTCAGAAAATGATTAAGGATCATGCAAAACGAACTAGAGTCATGTATAAACATTTACAGATAAAATGGTAGAAATGAAAGAAAAGCATAGGGAAAGGAAAGGTGGTGAAGCTGGAGTTGAGCTTAATGAAGATGAAATTATTTTTGCGAAAGACGTGAATAAGCGTAAAAGTAAAGACAAACCAATATACGTAAAAGCAAAAGTTATAGGTAAAGCCGAAAGAAACATTTTACCAATACAAATAGGAGAAATGATTACTAAAACCCCTATTAAAAATGTAAAACGCCCTCCGCAGGTGGAGCGGCATCCTGTTGGTAGTGATGCCCTCGCTGGCCCTTCATCTGCAAAATTTTGGAAGGAAAACCAGGAATATTCCCGGTAAAAGAAGGCCTAGCACACATTCAAACTGATCACTGGACTATAATCAAGCTCATAAGTTTAGAACAGATTTATAATGATTTAAATTATATATCCAGCAACTACCAACAAATGTGTAAACTTATCGATTGGAATGCATCATATTCTCAAGAATTTACAAGTATGAAAATATTTACAGAGTTTATACGCGATATATAGAAAAATATCGACCACTAGTTCAGCAGAAACGTTTTAAAAGAGGCCTTATAAATCCATTGGGTTCTATTGTAAAATTAATAACTGGTAACCTAGATCACGATGACGCCGTTAGATACGAAGAACTTATTTCCAAGTTAAATCATAATCAAATAATTACTTCAAAAAAATTAACAATAGTCTCCAAGATGTTTGATAGTTTCATTAATGTGACTGAAACGATTAATCAGAAAACTTTCATAATCGCCTAACAAAGGTTGAACTACTTTTGAAAGATTTATCTGCTAAGCAAAACAACTGGATTTTCTTAACTTACTTCACGGGGTTATTTTCTGTATTCACAAGTAGTTTTCGTACTATCTTTGCTAGACTAAGTGAAATCGAAACAGCATTAGCGTTAAGTAAATTATCGATACTACATCAATCAATTGTGAACTCTACAGAACTATTGTATCATTTAGAATTGAGTTCTAACTCTGGAAACTTAGTGTATCCTCCAATAGAAACAAATTTATTGAAAATAGAGGAGACCATTTGTGTAAAATCATTTATTAAAGATAATCAGATAACATTTATAATGGAAATTCCACTTACGGATAACTCTTCTTATAACTATTTTAAGATATATTCCTTACCAATCTTCCATGAATCTGAAAATAAAACCTTGGCCATTATTCCCAAATATCCTTACCTTCTGGCGAAAGGAATGAAATAGTTATCTCTATTAAAACCATGTCGACCACTCTCTGCTGGCGATCAGTTTTTATGCACTACGGATAATCAAGCCTTATACTATGAACCTGTTGTAGCAAAAAATAGTCTGTTCTCGCCACATGTCCAACGTCACGCGGGAATCGAACCCGGGGCGTCGTAAGGATAAGAAATGATAGGTGTGATTGCGGTAAAACAACACTGTATAGTAAATAGGTAAAACAAATAGAACACGTAAATATGAAATAAAATAAATTGGGTAATTGGGCCATCAGCTTGGTTTTAAAATTGTTACAAGTAGGAAAGGGATTAACGGAGGCAATGTTAGCAGAGCCTTAGGCCCATCGATCAACGCAATTTAGATGTTGGCGATACGACGCGGATTTCCCGACTAATAGCTATTCGTCGAACCCCGAGTCGTCACGATAGGTAAGGCGTGTCGAAAGCGGTCGCGATGAACCTAAATTCCGATTTTGGTACGAATAGTTAAATAGTTCACCCTAAATCAAATCACTAGCAATCTACGAAAAACAAAACTATAGATCCGCTGGAGGGTGGCTCTTCGTGGAGTAAACCCGTTCGCCGTCCCGACGCCCGGCTAAGCACGGCCGGTAACTCTGCCTGGATCGCTAGCCCTGCACAGCTAGCTCTCCCTGGACCGCTAGCTCTCCCTGCACAGCTAGCTCTCTCTGGACCGCTGACGGAACACGGATGCCCAGGACCCTGGCGATGAATGGGGCCGGCAGTCCGGCTCTGGCCCAAAGGGTGCGGCCGAAATCGGCCTTTTCTATCTGGATCTAAGATAAACAGCTTTTAAGTCCAAGAAGCAAGGCCAGATTATGTAAAGGGTTTGACGAAAGATAAATTGGTATACTCACAAATATAAACCAAGAATATGGGTACCTGGGGACAATATCCCCGACTGCTCCCGAGAATGGGCACAATCAAGCCGTAAGAACTTCACCACATCAGATCATAAATCAGACATTAAACTATTATACACGGGATAAAAATATTTTACACTGACCTTATTGGTGATGTTCTTCAGAAAGGCCAGGTGCGTAGTACTCGCAACCGGCGTGCGTGTATGACCAGATGTATGAACGTAAACGAGGCAAAAGAAGTATGTAAGGATCGTAGCAGGTGGCGTTCTGTAGTTTCTGCCTACCCCCATGGGAAGAAGGCGTGAGTTTATGTATGTATGTATGTAAAAATATTTTTTTATGAAATCTTAGGATCTTCTCTGCACTACGGTAGCTGACGACTGACTCCTCACCACCGAAAAAAAACATCTTTTTCTTCCATCAAAAATTTGAATCTGTGTCATCATGAAAAAGGAAAAAATAAAGCGGCCTATGTTCGCGTGAAAAAGGTTGATAATGCAGTGTAATACTGCAGTACCCCCTTTCTAACAAAAAAAATTATCGATACTATCGATAAAAATTCTAAACAGTGTAGCATCACTAGAGTCGGATGACATCTCCGAGTGTATTATGAGAGGAAGGTAGTGTCAACTGAACGTTAATTGTAAACGACGGCTTAAATGTAAATGACGGCTGATACATTCTGTTCTGACCCGATATATACGGCCTTGTTGGATAATATGTACACTAGGATTACAAATATTTTAACGCAGGCGTCTGTAAGATCCTACAGTCATAAATGTTTCAGAAAGGGTGGGTACATCACCGGGTGGAACAGGCATGTCGCAGGCGCTCACAGAAAGGCTAGGCTGGGGTTTCAGCTATGGGTGTTAGCTGATAGACCATCGAATGGTACTGTTTATGAACACATTTGTGATAGTCGGAGGGATTTTTTTAAGTTCAAGCTGAAATGGTGTCAGAACAGGCAAGAACAAATTAAGATGGATATTCTTGCCTCAAATCTTTCAGCGGGGAATTTTTCAGCCTTCTGGAAAAATACTAACAAGATGAACCCTAAGCCAAATATACCTGTGAGCGTCGGCGGCATCAGTGATCCTAAAGAAATTGCCAATAATTTTAGAGACCACTTTATGGTAAGATCTCCCCTAGGACCAACGATGACCGATGCGGGCGGTACTGAGGCCGTCGTATCCGGGAGAAAAAATCGTTTTTCAGCAAAAGAAGTTCTCACAGAAATTCTAAGGATGAAGGGGGGTAAGTCTCCAGGATATGACGGGCTCAGCATCGAGCATTTCAGTCATGCAGGTGTACAGTACCGACCAAAAGTCCATAGGCAATCTCACAAATCAATAGACTGACGCTTCGGTTTGACTTACGACCTTCTTCTATAAGTTGTTACAATACTATAGACACGCACAGTACACACACGAACTCACTTTGTCTGCAACCAATGACTAGTTCGATAATAATTCGTTTTTTGTTTCATTCGTCTTGTTCACATAAATATTAAAGTTTAGCAGGTAGACCACAGAAAACTAAGTAAATTATTTCGATTTCTGTGGGGTACTCGTAGATTCAGTTCGTTACGAGTATTCAATTAAGTAATAGAACTTTGTTGGTTCGTGGATAATGTTGGTGACGAGTATTTAGCGCAGTGTTGTGGTTATTATTTTCAAAAAAGCAGCAGATATAAATATTGAAGGGAGATCAGATCAGATCAGAGAATATTATTGTGCTGTGTAAAAGTGAATGTTATCTACACAAATATCTAATGAAACCGGACTAAGTGTGAGTGTTATCATTTAAATATTACATATTTTACTAAACATAAATCTTAATCAAGGGTATTGTTGATAGAACAGAGGTATTGTTGAGACAGAAGATGCCTTTAAAGTTTTAAATTCATTATGAGGTCTAATTCGATTAGTGAATAATAAATAATTAGGTACCTATTATGTGTAATAAATGCAATGTTATTCTTTTTTCTAGATAAATACTGTGTGTTAAGAGATATGAGGGTTAAGCTTATTATCGAGTAGCAGCGACGTCAAATGGTGAATCAATATGAAATAAATGGTTTCATACCAACGAGATATTTTGCTGAATTATTAAAAACACGTCATTATAAAACGTTCCCGTGCACTCTGAAGGCTTGCATCACTGAAAACCAGCTAGAAAACCGTTTTTGACCTTAAAATATTGACCGTACCAACTTAATAAACAACAGATTCGTTATTGCATGAATTTATGGTATTTAAGCACGTTTCAATATGGTGTTTGTCGTATTTCTTGCAGATAGACCGAAAATGTTTAATGTTATTTTAGTATTATTATTATTTTGGGATTAAAATTTGAGGTTTAGTTTCAATCTTCTTTTCGTAAAGAAAATGAATACTTAAGCTATAACCTCAATACCAGCCAATATTTTTACTAAAGCCAAATAAAATGTAAAATAATTAATGTAAGTAAACAAACCACATACTCCAACTGAACGAAACGAAATATAAATCTTGTATAAAACGCACACTATGCTGCCAAGCATATTATAAGTTGGGGGATTACATCGCTGATAAAAATGCTTGGCTTAGCGCTGGTCCAGCTCCACAAGGGCACATAAATTAATTGATGAGCATTCGAAAGTGTTGTTGCGGCTGATGAAGATTGTAAAAACTATCTTTCTTTGTATAAATTCAATCTCTTTGTATTGTATAATTGCATATCACATGTGTGGGCATTGTGACCACGTACATTCCATAAAGCTACCATTACCTGGGTCTTTCATTGACTTGAATGTGCCCTGGCGGCTGAGAGTGTCATGCTCACTCAAATGTCTCGCTGATGGTGGCGTGTGTGTTGGATCATTAAGTTCCCTTCAAAATGGTTGAGCTAAATGGTGCTGATCCATGCGTCATGTTCGTGAACGGGCGCCGTCAGTAGGGACTGGTCATCTCTTAACTGCCACGGTTTATTTTAATTTTTGAATTGTTTTTATTTTTGTTTTTTGTTACGGACGCTTTTAACGTGCACGTCTTTCTACATTGTTCTCACATGTATAATTTCAACATGAATAATGTAACCAATATTTTTGTAACAATTTTTTTATTTAAAAGAGTGTCCGTGGAGTTTCTTGCCCGTTCTTCTCCATAGGTACCTACTACGCTTTGGAATGGGCAACTAGCTTCATCTTTCTGACTGACCGACCCCTTGACAATTCAAAAGTACCTGTAATTGGTTTATTTGAAATAAATGCTTTGAGTTTGAAACTGCCTATACTTAACCTTAAAATCAAATATTTTGTCAGTAGTTTTTTTTACATTTTAAGTAGTCTAATATTCTTATTTATTGCTTAATTACTTCGACCATGACCAAAGCTTTATATGGTGAAAAAAACCCATTTTAAAATTTAAAACATTTCAAAATAATACAAATTGCTTCTAAGTTTCTAGACACCTATTTCACATCTTATTCAGCTGAAGTAATGATAAATAATTGTAGCAGTTTGTTAACTATACTTAAGTAAAATAAATGTAACGAATAAATATTTTTTAATTTTATTATCACATATCACGAATTTTTCATGCTAAACCCTTTATTGCAATAACAATATTAATAAAAAGGCAGCAATATTTAAAAAATAATATTATTGCAAACAAAAATAATAATATTACAAGAACGGCGCTGTGATTTACGAGATTAGAACCTTAGCCATCTTGAATATAAGACCAACGCTTAACGCCTGCTGCTATCTGCACATATAATTTACTTTCAAATTTTAGCAATGCCATAAACTGGCCAAGGTCATGCGTATGTGTTACCGTGTTTAACAAAAATGATGGAAATATATTTTTGTTTCATATAGTGCGGCGCCCGCGAACCGCGACGATACGACAGTGTGTAGTATAAAACTGCATTCTCTGTGGTGTGTGTACGGTACACACACCACAGACGTCTGACTGCTTACATATACACATGTACGGATTATGCCACGTGTTCACAGCAATACGACTCTTAGCGTGCCTATGCACTTTTGAACGCTTACATCTGCCTCGTGTACTGGCTATGTTTTTTACGCTGCGTATCGGTCACTCATACCTGCCGGAATCGCTGATGAAAACCTTGGTTGTACCCATTTTTATAAACAGGACAGGGGATGTATCGGATAGGACGAATTATTGACCCATCTCACTTGCTACAACAACAGCTAAGATACTTGACAGTCTGCTTAATCAGAGTCTCAGTGGATACTTACATTTACATGACGCACAATTCGGTTTCGGGGCGGGATTATCCACTGAGAGTGCTATTTTAAGCATACTGTCAGGTATTACACGGAGAGAAAGACATATCAAAGAATATATGAAAGATATATGCCTGTTTCTTCGATTTGTCAAAGCTTTTGACACAGTTGCCTATGACATACTGTGGCGAAACCTACAGAAAACGGGTATGCCAACGGAATATAACACTATTTTAAAATTCTGGTATAAAATCCAAATTAACCAGGTGAGATGGGGTGGTACTTTGTTTGACAAATATAGATTAGAATGCGGTGTAAGGCAGGGCGGCCTCACATCTACTGGCCTCTTTAGCCCATATGTGAACCAGTTGATCGAGGAGCTCAGCAGGACACAGGTTGGATGCTACATTGACGGAACATGTGTCAACAACATAAGCTATGTTGATGATATGGTTCTGCTGACCCCCTCGGTTAACGCCCTGAGGACACCTGGTAAAGGTTTGTGAACGTTATGCATCCGAGCATGGTCTCAGGCACAACTCACTGAAAAGTGAGGTACTGATTTTTAGGGTTGGAAAACAGAGACCTAGTACAGTGCCTTCGATCATGGTCGAGGGATCGGCATTGAAAATTGTGCAAAACTTTAAATATCTGGGTCATCTGGTCACGGAGGACTTAAAAGATGATCCAGATATAGAAAGGGAACGCAGGGCGTTGGCGGTAAGGAGCAATATGCTGGCCCGTAGATTCGCTCGATGTACCAAAGAAGTTAAACTGACACTTTTTAGGACATATTATCAGTCTTTTTACTCGAGCGGCCTGTGGGTTCGGTATACGCAACGTGCCTACAACGCCCTGCGTATTCAATATAATAATGCTTTCAGAATGCTGTTGGGGTTGCCGCGGCATTGTAGTGCGTCGCAAATGTTTGCAAATGCGCGCGTTGACGGTTTCCACGCTATAGTGCATAAGAAAGTGGCATCATTATTCCACAGACTGCGCGGTAGCACCAGCACCATTTTGCAAATGATTGCATCCCGACATGACTGTCCCATACAGGGACATACGGGTGGGAATAGTTACAGGGAAATTCTAAAACTATATTAGATTATGTACCTACTAACATAGATCTTAAGAAAATTGTTACTAACACATTATATGGATTCTGTCCGAAATAAATGAATAATAATAATAAATAAAGTTTTAAAAAAATAAGGCGTTACTATCTACAAGATAAATAGTACCTAATCCTAGACTAATAAATAACCACTAACGTTGTAAAAACATGTTCTCCCATACATTCCGTATGAAAGAAAATGTTTTTCAACTACAAAGTTAAGTTTGTTCTTGGGATAAATTCATCCCAACTACGGAACCCTAGATTGTGCGTGGTTCGACATGCACTTGGCCGGTTTTTTCTAACTTGAGCTGTACTGCTGGGGAGTTTGTTACAGGACGCTTCCTAGTGCCTTTAGCTGGGAAGAAGTCGCGAGACAGTCCCCCAAAAACGCCCACCCTTCACCACTGTGAAGGGTGGGTTTTGGGAGACTGTCTTATGTTATTTTGACGTTCGAAAAGTGTTGATTCTCAGCCTAGTTTGAATAAATGATTTTTGAATTTTGAGTTTTGAGCCAGACGAATCATGTAGACTTGTTTAAAAAAAACTAGGTTTGTTACCGCTACCGTCTCTTTACATCTATGAGATATGTACCTATGTTTGTAAGGAAAAATCAGGATTTATTTCTTAAAGCAGATGATGTTAATGTCCGAAACCGACGAGACCCCAACAGGCTCGTACTAAGCGAGTTTCCAAGCCTAACTAAATATAATAAAAGCTGCCTTGCAAGGCAGCTTTTATTTTTGTTTTTGGTATTAATTATATACATATAATAAGTTACCAAATGATCTCAAAAATTTAAACACTAGATTATTTAAAAATAAAGTTTACGAATGGTTATGTGTTAATAGTTTCTATAGTGTTAAATAATTCATTGACAAAAAATGTTAATGTACAAGTCAAACCTACGGAAAAATTTGCATGTTGATTATTATATTGACAAAACATGTTTTATTCTAAATTTTTCTTTTACCATCTTAATATATCGTGTTTTATGCAAATAAAAACAAATTATTAAAAAAAACAAAAAACCCGACTGCAAAAACTCAACAGAAAAGAGAAAAACAAGCATTATAATCTATAGGATTTTGGTATTGCAGGCGGGACAAACAAAAGTTTCACCAAAATTTCAGGTTATTGGTTTGTCCCCCGCCTGCAATACCAAAATCCTATAGATTATAATGCTTGTTTTTCTCTTTTCTGTTGAGTTTTTGCAGTCGGGTTTTTTGTTTTTTTTAATAATTTGTTTTATTTCTATTTGCAGATGCAATATATACATATTATATAGCCTATGTCACTCCTACTATTAAGACGAACCTAACGACACCTCATATGTTAAAATCCATCAAGCCGTTTAGGCTACAGAGCGTGCCAAAGAAATAGACATACATACATACAAACATACATATATACATACATACATACATACAAACAAACATACATACATACATACATACTCTCGAAAAACATTACCCTCCTTCTGGGGCAGTCGGGTAAAAATGTATTCTTATTCTTATTCCAAATGTAAGAAAATCAGGCCCTCTCTGTCTGAAACTTAAACGCCCTTTGGTTTTTACGTGCCCACTATAAAAATTAAAAAACTCTCATAAATATTGTTTTGTTTTATAATCTGTCATTTTGTATATTCTTCCGTCGGCAAAACCCTTGTGGTCATGCTAAGCGTGAAGGGATAATAAGCGCTTATTTTATTTACAGGTGGTGGCATGCAGTCGTGTGCGGCGTGCTAGTCGCGTGCGCACTGGCGCCACAGGAGGCGGGCACCGCTGTCGGTGCTGAAACTGAAGATGAGGCCGCGCAGACCGTCGGCGTGCTACCAGTGACGCTGGGCGGGCCGGTCGCGGCCGCTGCGTTGGGTGCGCTGGCCGTGGAAGCATTGGCAGCTCGCGGTGTGCGCGCAGTGGTTGTGCCTGCGCCCAACTCGTGCGCCACCGCGCCCGCCATCGCTAACTGCAGCAACGACGTGCTGCGCACGCTCGTGCTAAACAAAGCGCACGTGGCGCTTGTGCCGGTGCCAGCCGCGCGCCCGTTGCACGCGCTGCGCCTGCGCGATTTCGGTCTCACGGAGCTGGGGGACGTGGCGCCGGCCATGCGCCTCGCCTGCCACGCTCACTCCCCGTCCCACTCCCACGCTTCCTCCTCCCCTCGCTCTCTGCTCGACTTCACCGACGAGGCGGTGGCGGCGCAGTACCGCGTGCCGTACGATGACATCGTCTCCGCTCTGCGGGCAGCACACGATGCGGATCCCTTCGGGTATGTGTCATGAACTTATATCCAGCGACCCGAGACAATACTGACGCAGCTATTACAAGTTATGCTATACAAACCATATTTTTTTTATATTTACAGGTCCATCTGTTTTGCGTCTAACTGCTCCAGCTTTAATTTTACCCCCGAATGGTGTTCGATGACGAATTCAACATGTTCGACGTTGTTGACCGACGACGAGAGTGAGGCACGCATCCTCGTCGATGTAGTCCGCGGTAACAAGCTGTACACGAGCATTATCACACTGGGTGCGCACTTGCTGGCGGCGGTCGAGTGGTTGGAGCGCGACACCCCAAGGCCCCGCCCGCGCCCACCGCGAGCCCTGCTGCTGTGCTCGCGCACGGCGGACCGAGCTGTGCTTACGCGCTTGCAATTCACGACGCTCGCACCACCGCCCTGTGACAGTACTGCAACAGTTTGTGCTTTTGATCCCTATCGCCTTTCAAAAGTTGTGAACGAGCGCGAATTGCACTCGCCCAGCGTAATCAGTATTCTAGGTCGACTCGAGCTTACGGAAATTGAGTTACGAGATCTCATTCGTCAATATCGCATATCCGGGCCGAAGGCAGCCGTTGCCGAGACACTCGCGCGTCATCGAGACTGGACGGGCCCTCCGCGAGAGGCGCGCACCGCCGTCATGGTGCCGGCCGGCACGCAGCGCGACGCCTTCGACGCGAGCGCGCTGCGGGCCGCCGCCGTGCTGGCCGAGGAGGACTCTACGCACAGCGACACCATCAGTTTCAAAGTAGAACTACTGGACGACCAGTGTAAGTCCACTCTGGCATTCAAGTACTTGACGGACGCGCTGGGCGCCGAGTTCGGCGCGCTGTCGGGCGTGGCAGGCCCGGCGTGCGGCGCCGCCTTCGCAGACGTGGCACGCCAGAGCCCCACGCTGGCCATGCCGGTGCTGGGATACACGCCGCAGGCCCCGCCGTCCGCGCCCGCCGCCGCCTTCGCCGTGCTGGCAGCGGGCGACGCGCGCCTGTACACGGACGCGTGGGCCGCGTTCGCCGCGCACATGCGCTGGCAACGCGTGGCCGTGCTTAGCGAGCTGGCCACGCGCGCGGCACTGGACGTGGCCGAGCTGGGCGCCGATGTTATCGTTCACGTCGAGCTGCCTGCCGACAGCGAGGAAGTCGCCCTTGACAAAGTGTTGCAGGTTCGAGACTCTTATTTAGATCTAGATCTGTTTAATAACCACAGTTTGAAAATAATTACATAACATAACATCACGCCTGTTTCCCCAAAAGGTTGGGCAGAGGTGTACCTATAGTACACCCACATTTCACCAGTTATGTTTAAATCCCTTGAAATAATACGGGGCCAGCTTATTGCCATCAACCGGGCACACCGGGCGGGTACAGGCTCCGGGCCCTTTTTGAATAGTTCAAGTTTTACCAGTTTAGGTAGTAAAAACTTAAGTAGGTACTTAGTTGACACATCAAGATGTTATTAATTCATTAACAAAAAATAAAATTTAAATATCTGTTTGTAATGTCAAAAAAACTGCTTTTTTACCGGACTACGGCAAAGCAAAAAGGAGGGTTATGATTTTGACCGGTATGAATGTACGTATGAATGTTCATCTGTTACCTCATAACTTCTAAACTACCGATCATATTTTGACAAATGAGGTATCATTGGAAGCGTCTTAATTGTCCGCTGGTTATATTAAAAATTAAAATTAAAATTCGTTTATTTCAGGTACCACATAACCCATATTGAAAACATCTATAAATTTACATCTTCAAGCTAACACTTAACCTTTGGTAGCCGGAACGTAGATCTACACGAGACACAATGGTTTTTTAATTGTTTCTGTAATTACGGCATTCGAGAGGTTAAATAAAAACCAACGAATAAATACAATATAAACACAACATCAACACAAATTAGAAACATTAAATTCAAATTATATTCAGTCATTCAATTTTAATGAATAAATTTGCCCTTAGTCATTTCGATAGTATATTACGTGCGACACTATAATGTAACTTGTCTGTCACAGCAGTGTCGCACATAAGGACAGTCCAACCTATTTGCTATCATATTCAGAACGATATTGGAGCTGGCCCGCACTCTGCGCACTAGAGACGCGCAGCGCTTCCGCATGGTCGCATGAAAACAATCCGTGCGCGCCCATGCGAACATACCCGAAGCGCTGCAGTAGCGAAGCAGACCCAAAGTCGCTCTGAACGCGTTGTTAAATTGAATGCGGAGGGTGCTGTAGCTTTTCTGCGTGTAATTAGCCCACAGGCTGCAGGTGTACATGGATGTGCAATATGCTCGGAAAAGAGCTATTTTCACGCCATCAGAGCAACGCGCGAACCTGCGGGCCAGCATATTAGCTCTTTTAGATAAAGCCCTCCGCTCCCGTTCCAAGTCAGCATGATCCCTGAGGTCAGCCGTGACTACATGTCCTAGGTATTTAAATTGATTCACCCTGTCTAAGGGTACACTATTTAGACGTATAGGTGGTACATAGTCGGGGCATATAGACCAAAGACCAATACAAGACCATGTACTGACTTTTCTTAATATTATATACAAGTCCATGTTTAACAGCGTAATCCTCACATGTCGCTATCAACCTCTTTAGGCCACAAATCGACGCGCACAGCAGAACCATGTCGTCTGCATAGCTTAAATTATTGATAAACACGTCGTCTATATGACAGCCGACGTGCTGACTGCTCAGCGCGACGATCAGCGCGTCCATTTAAAGGTTGAATAACGAGGGTCAGTTCACCCTGCCTTACACCGCATTGTAATCGGTATGGCTCCGACATTGCCCCCGACCATCTGACGCTATTGACTTGGTGCGTATACCAATACTTGAGGATGGTAACAAGTTCTGGTGGTAGGTTGATACTCTCAAGTTTTTCCCACAAGAGATCATACGCCACCAAATAAAAAGGCCCTGGACAAGTCGAGAAAACACGCGTATACCGGGGTCTTACGGTCATTATAGTATCTGACGATATGCTTAAGACACAGTATGGCACTTTCCGTTGATAATCGGGGTCTAAATCCAAACTGATTGTCGTGCAGAGATAAATATTTACTTAACTGTGTATTAAGCAAACCGTCAAACACCTTCGCTGTAACTTTAGCTAGAGAAATGGGCCTATAGTTACTTTTATCCGCTAAGTCACCGGTCTTATCTTTAACTATAGGCACAACCACAGTTTTTATAAGGTCCGGCGGAAGATAAGAGTGGCTCACGCATAGCGAGTAGAACATTGCTAACACTCTGTTCATATGTGGGCCAGCGTGAACCAGATGTTCAATGGATAGAGAATCATGACCTGGACTCTTACCTTTTGTCATACTCTTAAAGGTAACAGCCACATCCTTGGCACTAAACCTCACCCCTACTATCCCTTCAGGTAACTCACCATTGTAGACCTCACACGGCCGACCCAAAGGTGACTGAATAGAAAATTGACTCTTAAAGATTTTATCAATGCCTTTACGATCACTCACCCCCTCAACACTCACCGGAAGCCCAGGTTTAGCGTTAACTTTGTTGGTGTTTTACCAAAAACTTCGAAAATCGCTTTTGGCGTGCTTTTCCGCAAGTCTGTCCATTTTAATCTGGACTTGATGATCTTGACACCATTTTAAATGTGATTTAAAAACTGACACTCACTTATAGGCCATCACATTAAATGCAATATGGCGCCCTCTAGAAAACATTAAGTCATGAAATAAAATAAAATATTTTTTTAACTGTACCATGTTTGGTATCAAAAAAAAGGGTTTGACGAGCACATTACAAATATGTACATTATATCATATTGTCTAAGTAAATAAATACGTTTAAATTGTTAAAAACAAGCAAAAGTGAGACTGCTATTTTACTTTACAATAAAATCCAAACAAAAAATACTTTATCACGAAATTATTGAAATAAAAAGTAAGTTCAAAAACTAAAACCCGACTACTGGAAAATCACGCTCTAAAAAGTATGAAACAAGAAAATATTTCAGACAGAAATCAAGACATAGGTACAAATATGGTCAAAGTAAAGCCGTGGTCGCATGCCTGCATACCTACAAAATTATAATGATATGCGACATTTTTTACTAAATGCTTATGAAAGTATATACAACGAAAACATAATTAAAAAAAATATGTCTGTCTGTCTGTCTGTTTGTTCCAGCTAATCTCTGAAACGGCAGGTCCGATTTTGACAAGACTTTCACTGGAAGATAGCTGATGTTATAAGGAGAACTTAAGCTACTTTTATTTTAGAAAAAGAATTAACTTCAACGCGGACGAAGCCGCCGGCAACAGCTAGTTATTTATAGCTGGCTAGCTAGTTGTTTATTTTAACTAGAGTCAAACATTTTAAGTACTTGGGTCATAATAGTCACCGAAAATTTGAAAGAAGATATGGACATTGAAAGAGAACGCAAGGTGTTAGCTGTAAGGGGTAACATAACTCGCAGGTTTGCTAAGTGCTCAGTGGATGTTGTTAAGGTGAATTTATTCAAGGCCTTTTGTCACCATAGCTTTAAGCCATTGTAACACCTATACCTACATTATGGAATGCAAATAAAGATGAATATGAATATGAATATGAACTTTCTACACCAGCAGCTTACGGGTCAACTTTACTCAGAAAGCCTATAATGCGTTGCGTATTCAGTATAACAACGCGTTCAGAGCGTTGTTGAGACTTCCTAGATTCTGTAGTGCGTCAGGTGTGTTTTTTTTCAAGCTAAAACGTGCGATTTCTATGCGATAATACGAAAGAAAGTGGCCTCTGTAGTAAACAGGCTGTGGAAAAGCACTAACCAGGCACTCCAAAGACAATTTCCACGCAAACTGCGCCCCCATGCACCCCACCACTACACTATGTGCTAAACGCTAACACATCAGTTATAAAGTATAATTTATTCATCGTCGTTTTTATTAAAATATACAAAGTGTTAATGTCCAAGTAAATACAACTAACTATATACAGAGGAAAAACATACGTATCAACAAATCATTGGGCATCAAAAAAATCATCCGCATCGCTGTCAGTGGGAAAGGTGCCCAAAAGGCTGGCAGCATTGCCACGTTGTATAAAAAATAATAATTAACCAACCCTCTGGTCACGTGAAGAGTCTACCAACTGCTTGGCGATGTCCCGGAATACTCGATGAGCACTCGGACCCCATGGCCCTAGTGTTTCAATCCCAAACGGTTCAAAAATATAGCTACCAATAAGGTTGTTACATTTGCGCCGTTTGAGGTTTTCTGCACCGGCAGCAGCCGCCCCAGCACAACTCGCCGTGCTAGAAAGATGGGATGGCGTGAAGGTGTCGACACAGGTTGCGTCCCACACCAAAGGCCTACCCAACTACCAAGGCATTATGGTCATTCTGTCTGGCCCCTTCCCATCGTCGCGTGCCAAGCCATTGGGTTCTAAACAGCTGGCACCCCAGCGGTGACAAGAGCTTGACGGATAATGTCATTAATGCTTGCGTGTCGTGCCAACCGACCAGCGCTTTTGCTGCAGGAAAGGCCATGGTGTCCGAGGCGGTCGACTGCTTCACCGCACTGACAGCGATGCGGAGCCTCGCAAGGAGCGCCCGAACGCAAACTTGTAGCGAGCCGGAAAGTGGTGTCACCCAGCATAGTGCCTATGTTGGGTGACGGTAGCGCCTGAAGCTAGAAGCCCGACTCCCATTCTTCCACAGCCAGTAGGCGGCAACGCTCAGCAGTATTGGTAGACGAATAAAAGAGGTTATTCCGTACCAACCTGCAGAGCGGCTCATCCCACTATCTCTGGGAAGACTCTGCGCCGTATCCAGGCAAGCCACTTTCCAGGCATTCATGGCATCAGTCAAATAGGGCACTTCAGAGTCAACCTGATAAACGGTTAAGATTCTTTTGGTTAACTTGTCAGTGCTGTGGACTGAGGACAGGAACGCCGGTAAGCTTACACTAGAAATTTTGCGGACACCAAGCCCACTAAAACGAATGGGCTTGCAGCCACGCGCGGTCGTCCAATGCCACATTTATGATTGATGTTAAAGTGCTTCGAATGATTTGGTCGATTTTGTCTTAAAGATATAGTTTCTTCCATAAAGGGGAAGAGCGGAGAAGGTACAGTACCGACCAAAAGTCCATGAGCAATCTCACAAAGCAATAGACTGACGCTTCGGTTTGACTTACGACCTTCTTCTATAAGTTGTTACAATACTGTAGACACGCACATTACACACACACACTCACTTTGTCTGCAACCAATGACTAGTTCAATAATCATCATTCGTTTTTAGTTTCATTCGTCTTGTTCACATAAATATTAAAGTTTAGCAGGTAGACCACAAAAAACTAAGTAAATTATTTCGATTTCTGTGGGGTAGATGCAGTTTGTTACGAGTATTTAATTAATAGAACTTTTTTGGTTCGTGGATAATATTGGTGACGAGTATTTAGCGCAGTGTTGTGGTTATTATTATCAAAAAGCAGGCATAAAATATATTGAAGAGATCAGATCAGATCAGAGAATATTATTGCGCTGCGTAAAAGTGAAGTGAATATCTAATGAAACCGGACTAAGTGTGAGTGTTATCATTTATATATTTCATATTTTACTAAACATAAATCTTAATCAAGGGTATTGTTGATAGAACAGAGGTATTGTTGAGACAGAAGATGCCTTTAAAGTTTTAAATTCATTGTGAGGTTTAATTCGATTAGTGAATAATAAATAATAAGGTATTATGTGTAATAAAAACAATGTTTTTCTTTGTTCTAGAGAAATACTGTGAGGGTTAAGAGATATGAGGAAGGGGCTTATTATCGAGTAGCAGCGACGTCAAATGGTGAATGAAACAAATGGTTTCATACCAACGAGACATTTTGCTGAATTATTAAAAACACGTCATTATGAACCGTTCGCCGTGCACTCTGAAGGCTTGCATCACTGAAGACCAGCTAGAAAACCGTCTTTGACCTTAAAATATTGACCGTACCAACTTAATAAACAACAGATTCGTTATTGCATGAATTTATGGTAACGAATTTTTTAAGCACGTTTCAATAGGGTGTTTGTCGTATTTCTTGCAGATATACCGAAATTGTTTAATATTATTTTAGTAATAGTATTATTTTAGGATAAAAAATTGGGGTTTAGTTTCAATCTTCTTTTCGTAAAGAAAATGAATACTTAAGCTTTAACCTCAATAACAACCAATATATACTAAAGTCAAATAAAATGTAAAATAATTAATACAAATAAAATATAAACAAACTACCCATATTTAACCTTAAAATTACCTATTCTGTAAGTAGTTTTTTACATTTTAAGTAGTCTAATATTCTTATTTATTACTTAATTACTTCGACCATGATCAAAGCTTAATATTTATGGTGAAAAAATCCATTAAAAATTTAAAATATTTCATAATTTAAATATGTCTAAATAATACAAACTGCTTCTAAGTTTCTTGACATCTATTTCACATCTTATTCAGCTGAAGTAATGATAAATAATTGTAGCAGTTTATTAACTTATGTAAAATAAATATAACGAATAAACATATTTTTTTTAATTTTGTTATCATATATCACGCATTTTTTATTCTAAAACCTTTATTGCAATAACAACATAAAAAAGCAGCAATATTTAAAAAATATTATTATCGAAAACAAAAATAATAATATATGCAAAAAACCGCACTGTGTTTCACGAGATTAGAACCTGAGGCAGTTTGAATTCCATACCAACGCTTAACGCTTTCTGCTATCTGCACTTGTTAAGTTACTATCGAATTTTAGCAATGCCATTAACTGGTCAAGTTCACGCGCATAGTGCGTGTGTGCTAGCATGTTTAAAGCGACGGAAATATATTGTTGTTTCGTGTAGCTCAAAACTGCGTTATCTGTGGTGTGTGTATCGTGTTGCTTACACATACAAATGTACGAGCTATACCGCGTGTTCACAGCAATACGACTCTTAGCGTGCTCATGCACTTTTGAGCGCTTACTGTACATAAAATTTGGACCGAAACAGCAATATCTGATAAGGGTGAATGCCAAATGTCGGTTAATTTTAGAAAGTCTATCCGAAATTTCGTTGAAATGTTAATTTTTTTAATAAACGAAAGGTGAAAAACTATCCTCTAAAATTGGGGAACCTAGGAGGTGCAGTGAATTTTTTTCCAAAACTTTGATATCTGGGGCTATTGAGTTGATATTGAGTCGATTGTCTGTCGGTATTGTAAATTTCGCATTTTGAGTAGTTGAGGTCTAGGCCGATGGATTGGAACTGCTGCTTTAGGAATTTGAGATCTTTTAGAACAGTATCTACGTCACCTCCTAGAGTCCGATCGTCTAAATACTACACATTAAATATTGAATTTAGTTGTTGTATTATGGGGTGAATAGCTAAACTGAAAATGACTGGCCCGAGGGGATCACCTTGTTGGCATCCAACTGCAGATTCCAAAACGTTGTTTCTATAAAGTAATTTTGAAGGGTGCCTATAGCACTGCCACAAAAAACATAAATTTCCGGTAATACTTTTTTTGCTTCGGCCAACAGGGTGTCAACAGGGCCCTGTTAACGGAGTTGAAAGCATTCTTGACGTCAACCTTGAGGATGACCTCACCTTTACCGGAGTTTAAAAAACTAGAAAGGGCATGTACGGCAGCTTCGCAGCCCCCTTTGGATCCAAAGCCAAGCTGTTGGGGCTGGAGCTTATTTTTAAAGATTCTCCGTATAATTTGCAGCATATTTTGGCTGCCGTACGCCTGTAGGTACACCCAACAGCAATAGAGCGGATGCAGCCGTCCTTATTGCGCAGTGCACATAAATTTCCCCCTACAAGACATCGACGACGGCATCATTCACATTGCCGTTGAGCATCAGGTTAATTAGAGCCGCAAGCTACTTCAAAAGTAACTCACCAGCTTCCCCGGCGCCTGAACTCAATAGGTCTTTTAAATGCTGAGGAGTCAGGCCGTCGAGGTCGCTGGCGGAGCCACTTCGGAAGGAGCTCACGGCAACAATCAGCTGGCAGTGGGGGGAAGGTGAGACCATCGGCAGACGCTGGATGTTTACTCTCCAGGGCTGAAATAGTTTCTGGAGAGTAGGGTGCCACCCATCGCTACTGAACAGTAGCCTGGCCGCTCCCCTGATGTCACCTTCATTTAGTTTGGATTCTACATGTGAACATAGGTCTCTTCGTGTAGGGTTATTGGAAACAGGTAATTTTGGATCTAAACTAAGGGTCGAATTGCAATTATCTTTAATTTGGCTCGTTAAGGTTTTTTTGGTCGCCGATTTTTTTGGACATGCAGAATACTATAAAGGAAGGTGAGTAGTTGCTCCCAGGCACTTTATGAGTTCTCCTGGGTCGCAAGACGGAGACATCGCGCCAAACTCAGTGCAATGGACCAGCTCGCGCCCCGGGGAACTCCTTTTAAAACTGGGGTAGAATTTTTGAATTTTGATAACGTTTTCCACAAGCTTTGATCTGGAGGTGTTGATGTTGGGGATGTGGCTGAGGGGCACAGAGGTACACTATGAGGTTTGTGGATCTTGCCATAGTGTATCCTCAGTCCCCTTTCGCCTTAAAAAAACGTGCCTACGAGCAATGGGGACATCTTACCAGCTGGAAATCAAGAGATGTGGCAGGTTGACTGGCAGTTTCCGGCGTCGCTACGGCCGGCATTGATCATAAAAAACAAAACACATAAACTTACCGTAAAAAAAAAACTACCTATATACAGACACACTCACTGGAGATAAAAACACAAAAAATAAGTAAACTAAAAAAAAGTAAACTAAATTTTTCACAAACAAACTGTCACTTATGGAACTGTCATTTGCTATGTTGACGGCTGCGGCGCAATCGCGCTCGGGGCCTGGGGCGCTGCGCATGCAGGGCGCCGCCCTCTCAACCGTTGCCTTGGTTATATATTACGGGTCTCAAACCATATGGGCGTATCCACAAAACCGCTACTTTTCAGGAGAGACAAAGAACTGAAAACACAATGGCGCGGGCAGCGACTGAAGACGCCTTCACGAATAACATTCGTGTACAAATAGGGTGGTCATTGTTAGAATTTTAATGTCACGCACCGTCAGTTTTCGAATTGGTTTAGATTTTCTCGCAGGTTCTGATATACTTATTTATTTTACTATCACGGAAATATATTATACATTCAAGTTGGTGCCAACATAAACTCATTGAAGTTCTCGATTTCATTGTTTAGTTTAATTATCTATTTAGTAGTGTTATAGTATCCGTTCACGACAAAATTTGATCTCATTTGTTATATAAACTTAGTCTGTAGTGTAAAGTAATTGCAAACTATTTAGTGCTTTATTATTCCTAAATAATTGTACTAATATGGACTGTAAAACTAAAAGGTGTCTGAAAAAAATAAAAAAATATATGTTTAAATATCTCGGGACCTTAGGATCCCGGTCTTTTGGAAGGCGTACGAGGGGCCGAAGCCAACTCGCTGAAGCCCCTTAGACAATTTTATATGGAATGAGGCACCAACCGAAGAAAACAAAACATATTGGGCCATGGGTTTGGGTGGCTATAGTGGATTTGCTACCTTGAACTATGGAATAACTGTCCGCTTTTTTTTTGTTTGCGAAATTATGAAATAACTTCACCCACTCTGGGTGGAGCGGGAGGGCGTCCCAACTGGCAAAAACATGTGCTATAATAATCGACGCCACGTTAGTTCAATAATATAGATGTAATAAGTCGTATAAAAAGGGTGTAAACGTTTACTCAACGCGATTTGGGCGCAAATTATTCAGCTAATAGTGCTATGAAAGTCGTGTTACTGTTGAATAAGGAACATAATTGTGAAATAATTATAGAGTAAAAGCAAAACTGGATCAAATTTAGAGTAGCAATAGCAATATTGCTGCCTTTCCATGACCATTGATGGAGTTAAAGCTTTTTCGTTACTATTAATCAACAAAATCATGGAGTAAATGTTGCCGATTAGCCAAAAATCATAATTTTTGTCAGTTAAAAGCAAATAGTTTGCTGTTATTTCATAATTTCGCTGTGTATCAGTTATTTCATCACAATTTTTCCATTATTTTATGAAATGGAACTTTGTGTGTGACTTATTATAACAAATATGTACAAATATGGAAGCATTGAATATACCTAGTTACTTAATGTAGAATGTTATATCAATGTACTGTCTATAGAATTTTACATATCTATATGTAAATGAACATGCAAAGTAACTTTACCGATGAAATCGTAGGAGTTATTTAACATATATTTGTGGGCCATGCTAATTATTAATAATATAATAGTAATAACAAATAAATTTTATCAAAATGTTAGATCGAAATCCATTAAACAAATTTAAGTAAATCTATTGCTATTAACATCACAATATATCGGTTATTAGTCGAATAATTGTATGATTTTATCTCATTTATAGGACATAATGCCGCCATATGTAGACAATTTTGGTATTCCTTCATTAAAATATTTTTTTCCTTTTCCATATTTTTTTTTCCATTTCGTAATCCATCACGTAAATTGTTAATGTTTTTCAATAAAATACCGGTGCCCTGGATGAGATATTATGTAGCTTGTAAAGTAATTAAAAATCAGTTATACAACATTTAATTCAATAAATGTGTTAAACTAGCATTCATAACGATTCAAGTTCAGTAACTGCAATATAAACACTTACATGCGTCTAATCGATTTAGCATGCTATTATAGATATTAAGATACTTTTCAGTAAATAAGCAGCTTTTATTCGGCGAATTCGCTCCAATATAGTAATGTCGAGTAGCAGCCATATATCAGCTTTTTAAACATGAAACTTGGGAATCGATTACTCTAATAGCGCAATTACTGCACCACATGTCGTATAAACGACAAATGGTAGTTACTATATGACTATTGAATAAATGCACTATAAGAATATCGAGTAAACGTTTATACGACACGGTTAAAACACTTAAAAGCAAAAAATGCTAAAAAGTCGTAATAAATGCTTTTACACTACATTGTGGTTACTACGTAGCAACTACTCAACATTTATTCTATCTGTAACTGAATAACTCATTCATTATTCGACTATTTTGCTAGTTGGGGTGTCATACTCTTCCTGACTAAAACCCACCCGTGTTCCTTCAGTTGCCATGTTGCCAGGGCCACGATCTCCAGGGCACATTCAATAATGGGCCCCTGAAAACTGTTGCAAGCACATAGTGACGTAGCGACAAGGGGACAACAAGTCCTGAGTTGCTTGAGGAGTGGAGAGGTATTCCACGGCTTTCAGAATAATCCCAGAGCCCGGAAGATGGTGAAGATCCCTACGTGCACTAACTGGAATACTTTCTTCCTCCGAGCACGTTTGCTCATGCGAATCTCCACTCAAGCCGGCCAATTAAGGCAAGAATGAGGTGGGAGCTCCGTTCCTCGTCAGTGTTCACTCCAGCCGGCCAATAAAGACAAGCCAGAGGTGAGGAACAAGACTTTTCCCGGGAGATAGGGTCCGTGGGGTCGCTACTACCCAACAGCTCGCCACATGCTGCCCTGCGGGTTTTTGTTCTCTTGGTCTGGCTCCTAATCCTAGACTTGTTCCGGCAAAGTAAACTCTACCGGCACAGACCTAGAGGTCGGAGCGCGCAAGCCCCACCACGACATTAACGTAGAGATACGACGGTGGGGTTTATTTATTATTATAAACATTTCTGCATACGCATAAAGCCTCATGCAGACTAGCGCAACACGACGGCGCGACGTGACACCGGTAATTAAGTTTTCTTATAAATTGTTTTGTAAGACTCGCGTCGCGCTAGTCTACACGAAGCTTAAATGAAATATTTTACCTACTTTATGAAGCATTTGGTACCTATATCTACTTATGAATGAATTATTATGAATATATAAATTTTGCACTCTCAAAAAAAAAAAAAACAACCGACTTCCAAAAAAAAACACTATAAAGTGAAAAATTACTTTAATTTAAAGTTCTAAACCAAAGACACCACAAGGACAAGGTTTTTATTTTTCACTTTTTAGCTGTTCGAATACCACTACCTGCTACGTAAATAACAGTGACAGTAACTTATCATATCATAAACATACTAAGTGGGAAAAAATACGTATTTAACTTCACGGTGATCTGAAATATAATTAGTTAACAGTGTAGTAATTCTTGTACAAGGCGAGGGACATCGCGATCGTTTGGATTTAAAATATAGTTTTTTTTTTTACATAGAATTATGTTCATCTTTGGCAACACAGAAATGTTACTTTTCTTTTCGCGCGCGTTCCGACATTGCGGAAAAAGTTTCTTTCGTCAAATAATTATTCATTTAAAATAGGTTTACGGTACCTTTTACTAAAATAACAAATGCCAACTATGCTACTCGTAAGTGTTAGAAAGTGTATTAAGTGCATCGTTAGTGGAAACCTGAGATTGTCCATCTAATGACACCAACAGAAAACTGATAAATATCTACAACAGAAGCACCCTTAGTCCTGAGTTCCTGACCCACATTATGGATAAGGATGAAACTAGATATTCAAAGTTATTTTTAAATAGATACATAAGTGTGTACACGTTATTTCCATAAATATCAATGACCAACAAGACAAAAGACTGACAAGATCTTTATTATGTATTTTTTTCTTAAGTACTATCAAATTAAAAGTGATAGTTTAGTTTTTAACCGACTTCCAAAAAGGAGGAGGTTATATGTTCGACGGTCCACCTTGGACCGATTTTGAAAATTCTTTTTTGTTTGAAAGGGTATGCTCTTATTAACTTTGCTTGGGTAGTTTTTGAGTTAGCTACAAAATACGTATTTTTTTTCCCACTTAATATGTAGATGATAATGATAAGTTCCTGTCACTGGTAGCAGGTAGTGGTATTCGAATGTGTGTGGGGTAGGTACCACAACTAAAAAGTGAAAAATAAAAACTTTTTACAAAAAAAAACACTACAAAGTGAAAAATAACTTTAATTTCGGAAGTCGGTGGCAAAAAACGAAAACACAAAACCCAAGACACCGACTTCCGAAATTAAAGTTATTTTTCACTTTGTAGTGTTTTTTTTTTTGGAAGTCGGTTGTTTTTTTTAGTAAAAAGTTTTAAAATAACCTGTGTCATGTTTGTAGGTAGTACTATGAAATATTTTGTATTTATTAAACTACTATTACCTATTTGACATCATGATTTTGTATTTCTGTTCCTATACCTACCTAGTTCATTTGTAATCATAAAATTTCACACATTAACAAGTTAGTACTTACCTAGCTAATTAAACAAAATTATCATGAACGCGTTATCCTTACACATAAAAGCGAAATACTCGCTCTGAATCTCGAAGATAATTTATTAGTAATTTTATTTATTTAGTATTTCGTCATTTTCGAAGTTCCGTACATCGCGCTGACGAACATTCTCTATTAAGTAATTCGTCATAGCAAACTTTCGAAGTTCCGTACAGTAAGCGTTCAAAAGTGCATAAGCACGTTAAGAGTCGTATTGCTGTGAACACGCGGTATAGCTCGTACATTTGTATGTGTAAGCAACACGATACACACACCACAGATAACGCAATTTTGCACTACACGAAACAACAATATATTTCCGTCGCTTTAAACATGCTAGCACACACGCATTATGCGCGTGACCTTGACCAGTTTATGGCATTACTAAAATTCGATAGTAACATAACAAGTTCAGATAGCAGAAAGCGTTAAGCGTTGGTATGGAATTCAAACTGCCTCAGGTTCTAATCTCGTAAAGCACAGTGCGGTTTTTTGCAAATATTATTATTTTTGTTTTCGATAATAATATTTTTTAAATATTGCTGCTTTTTTATGTTGTTATTGCAATAAAGGGTTTAGAATTAAAAATGCGTGATATATGATAACAAAATTAAAAAATATATTTATTCGTTATAAGTATTTATTTTACATAAGTTAACAAACTGCAACAATTATTTATCATTACTTTAGCTGAATAAGATGTGAAATAGATGTCAAGAAACTTAGAAGCAGTTTGTATTATTTTGACATATTTAAATTTTAAATGGATTTTTTCATCATAAATATTAAGCTTTGATCATGGTCGAAGTAATTAAGTAATAAATAAGAATATTAGACCACTTAAAATGTAAAAAAAACTACTTACAGAATAGGTGATTTTAAGGTTAAAAAAACAACCGATTTCCAAAAAAACACTACAAAGTGAAAAATAACTTTAATTTCGGAAGTCGGTGTCTTGGGTTTTGTGTTTTCGTTTTTTGCCACCGACTTCCGAAATTAAAGTTATTTTTCACTTTGTAGTGTTTTTTTTGGAAGTCGGTTGTTTTTTTTTGTAAAAAGTTTTTATTTTTCACTTTTTAGTTGTGGTACCTACCCCACACACATTCGAATACCACTACCTGCTACCAGTGTCAAGAACTTATCATATCATCTACATACTAAGTGGGAAAAAAAATACGTATTTTGTAGTTAACTCAAAAACTACCCAAGCAAAGTTAATAAAATTTATATGGGACCAATTTGGGAGCCTATCCTTTCAAACAAAAAAAGAATTTTCAAAATCGGTCCACAAATGACGGTGAAATCGGTGGACATACATAAAAAAAAAAAAAAAAAAAAAAACATACGCGTCGAACATATAACCTCCTCCTTTTTGGAAGTCGGTTAAAAATGGGCAGTTTTTTATATTTTATTTGTATTCATTATTTTACATTTTATTTGACTTTAGTAAATATTGATGGTATTGAGGTTATTGTTTAAGTATTCATTTTCTTTACGAAAAGAAGATTGAAAGTAAACCTCAAATTTTAATCCTAAAATAATAATATGACTAAAATAATCTTAAACATTGTCGGTTTATCTGCAAGAAATACGACAAACACCATATTGAAACGTGCTTAATAATTCGTTGCCACAAATTCATGCAATAACGAATCTGTTGTTTATTAAGTTGGTATGGTAAATATTTTAAGGTTAAAATATAGCAGTGTCCCACTTGAAGTCTTAATATTATCGTGCGAAACTTAAATGTTCAGGTTTATTATGCCTTTCTGTCAAAAACGGTTTTCTAGCTGGTCTTCAGTAATGCAAGGCTTCAGAGTGCACGGCGAACGGTTCATAATGACGTGTTTAATAATTCAGCAAAATATCTCGTTGGTATGAAACCATTTGTTTCATATTCATTCACCATTTGACATTGCTGCACCTCGATAATAAGCCTATTCCTCATAATCTCTTAACCCTCACACTCACAGTATTTCTCTAGAACAAAGAATAACATTGTATTTATTACACATAACACCAAATTATTTATCATTCACTAATCGAATTATACGTCATAATAAATTTAAAACTTTAAAGGCATCTTCTATCTCAACAATACCTCTGTTCTATCAACCTTTGATTAAGATTTATGTTTAGTAAAATATGAAATATTTAAATGATAACACTCACACTTAGTCCGGTTTCATTGTAAATTTGTGTAATGAAATTACATTCACTTTTACTGCATTCACTTTGTATTTGACTGCATTTTGAAAATAATAACCACAACACCGCTAATAGCTAAATACTCGTCACCGACAATAATCACGAACCAACAAAGTTCAAGTGAATACTCGTAACGAATTGCATCTGTCTACCCCACAGAAATCGAAATAATTTACTTAGTTTTCTGTGGTCTACCTGCTAAACTTTAATATTTATGTGAACAAGACGAATGAAACAAAAAACGAATAATTATCGAACTAGTCATTACTATGAGTTGCAGACAAAGACAGTGTGTGTGTGTGTAATGTGCGTGTCTACAGTATTGTAACAACTTATAGAAGAAGGTCGTAAGTCAAACCGAAGCGTCAGTCTATTGCTTTGTGAGATTGCTTATGGAAAGAAAGAAAAGAAGAAAGAAAATTCGTTTATTTGCGGTAAACATGACGCAAAAAAAGATTAAAAAAGAACACGTAAATAACAAATTGGGGGAAAATATGCGTCACATCCACGCAAAACGGCCATCGCTCAGCATAAAGCTGCGACCCCATGCAAGACAGAGCCCCAGCGCTGGTTTTCAGCGATAGCCGGCGCTGACGTGATGACGTCAACCGGTGCAGCATATAGTGAAATAACAAATCAAAAATAAAATAAATACAAAACTAGTCCTAAATGTTTATACAAATATAATATTTAAAATGGCAACATTTCTTGCCGTCGGCAACTCACGCGCCGCAGACTTATTACAATCTGTGCGCTAGAGCAGCTGTCAAAAAATATTTGCTTGACGTTTTGACATATTGGCTAATTATATTATAACATGTACTGGTTACGTAATAATTATAACATGGCGCATTAAGTAATGAATGTTATGATGCAAAGCAATAATAAGAACAAAAACCCAGGATGTATTAGATGAATGTGTAGCTGTGATTTTTGTAAATAGTATTTGTGAAAGTGTTGGAAGGTGTAGATGACAAACTCGGTGACTTTATAGGAGATCAAGTAAGTGCTAGTAAAATAATTATATTTATCAACGAGATTTTATTAAATTTATTACTATTCAAATAAATGGAATTAGATGAAATTAGTTTGGAGTTATATAAATACATTAAATTGAAATTTTTATTACACTTAAAAATAAATGAAATTATATTGGAATTAATAAATATAACATACACCACCCACTTGACAAGCCGTAGTGTGCCAGTTGATTAAATGGACTTTTGGTCGGTACTGTACATCGCGATAATGAACATTCTCTATTAAGTAATTCGTCATAGCAAACTTTCGAAGTTCCGTATATCGTGATTGTTGTACGGTGTACTTATTGACTGCTTATGAACTTTTGGTCGGTACTGTACGTACGTACGTACAGTACCGACCAAAAGTCCATAAGCAATCTCACAAAGCAATAGATTGACGCTTCGGTTTGACTTACGACCTTCTTCTATAAGTTGTTACAATACTATAGACACGCACAGTACACACACACACACACTCACTTTGTCTGCAACCAATGACTAGTTCGATAATCATTAGTTTTTTGTTTAATTCGTCTTGTTCACATAAATGTTAAAGTTTAGCAGATAGACCACAGAAAACTAACTAAATTATTTCCATTTCTGTGGGGTAGACAGCGAGTATTCACTTAATAGAACTTTGTTGGTTCGTAGATAATGTTGGTGACGAGTATTTAGCTATTAGCGGTGTTGTGGTTATTATTTTCAAAATGCAGTCAAAAAATATTGAATGGAGATAAATATTACTGCGCTGCGTAAAAGTAAATGTTTTTTACACAAGATATGAAACCGGACTAAGTGTGAGTGTTATCATTTATATATTTCATATTTTACTAAACATAAATCTTAATCAAAGGTATTGTTGAGACAGAAGATGCCTTTAAAGTTTTAAATTCATTATGAGGTTTCATTCGATTAGTGAATGATAAATAATTACGTATTATGTGTAACAAATACAATGTTATTCTTTGTTCTAGAGAAATACTGTGAGGGTTAAGAGATGTGAGGAAGAGGCTTATTATCGAGGTGCAGCGACGTCAAATGGTGAATGAATATGAAACAAATGGTTTCATACCAACGAGATATTTTGCTGAATTATTAAACAAGTCATTATGAACCGTTCGCCGTGCACTCTGAAGGCTTGCATCACTGAAGACCAGCTAGAAAACCGTTTTTGACTTTAAAATATTGATCATACCAACTTAACAAACAACAGATTCGTTATTGCATGAATTTATGGTAACGAATTTTTTAAGCACGTTTCAAAAAGGTGTTTGTCGTATTTCTTGGAGATAGCCCGAAAATGTTTAATATTATTTTAGTAATATTATTATTTTCGGATTAAAATTTGAGGTTTAGTTTCAATCATCTTTTCGTAAAGAAAATGAATACTTAAGTATAGCTTAAGTATTCATTTTCTTTCACCTCAATACCAACCAATATTTACTAAAGCCAAATAAAATTTAAAATAATTAATGTAAACGGAACTGCCTATACCTACTTAACCTTAAAATCAAATATTTTGTCAGTAGTTTTTTTACATTTTAAGTAGTCTAATATTCTTATTTATTGCTTAATTACTTCGACCATGATCAAAGCTTTATATTTATGGTGAAAAAAATCCATTTAAAATTTAAAACATTTTAATATGTCAAAATAATACAAATTGCTTCTAAGTTTCTAGACATCTATTTCACATCTTATTCAGCTGATAAATAATTGTAGCAGTTTGTTAACTATACTTAAGTAAATAAATATAACGAATAAATATTTATTTTATTTTATTATCACATATCATATCACGTATTTTTTATTGTAAACCCTTTATTGCAATAACAACATTAATAAAAAGGCAGCAAAATTAAAAAAATATTATTAAACAAAAATAAAAATATTTGCAAAATTAGCGTTGTGATTTACGAGATTAGAACCTTAGCCATCTTGATTCTAAGACCAACGCTTAACGCCTTCTGCTATCTGCACATATAATTTACTTTCGAATTTTAGCAATGCCATACACTGGTCAAGGTCACGCGTATAATGCGTGTCTAACAACTATTTTTGTTTAAAAAGTGCGGCGCCCGCGAACCGTGACGATACGACAGTGTGTAGTGCAAAACTGCGTTCTCTGTGGTGTGTGTACGGCACTCACACCACAGACGTCTGACTGTTTACACATACAAATGTACGGACTACACCGCGTGTTCACAGCAATACGACTCTTAGCGTGCTTATGCACTTTTGAACGCTTACTGTACATGGTTTTGTAAGATGTATTTTTTATGCAATAAGTTAGTAGGCTCGCGTACTTGCACTTTGATCGCGACCTACATTTGGCAGTGCATTGTCATACGGCGGAGCCTAGATGATGCATTTTTGTACATAATTTAATTAGTGTTCAATTAGACGTGATTTGAGTCGGACAACTTGCATTTTTATTAATTTTCATTCCCGTTGAGCATTCACTGACATTCTTTGCATTTTATTGACGTTTTCTGCATCCTTGCATTTTGCATTTACATTGACATTAATGTTCGGTTAATACGCCGTAGATTATTTTTTTGGTCCTTCGAAACCTTTGCAAGTACCGTACAGTCCGATACATCGGTCAGTAATACGTCGCGTGTGAACTGTGTCGTGCCGCGTCATACCGTGCCACGTGTGTTGCCGTGCAGGAGCATTCGGGAAGGTAGCAGCGATCCAGGTTCCGGAGCGACGCTTGACATTACAGAAGAAGGGAGAGTTCCTGAAGTTCAAGTAAGATCGTTCATTTTTTACTTTCCACTTTAACAATGGAAACTTTAATCGCGCGTCAAGCTGAGGTTCTCGAGGAGGTGAAGAGAATTCATTCTAATTTTAAGAAAGATTCAGCGAGCAGGAAGACCCCCGATTACATTCTACAAAGGCTTGAGCGATTAGATCAGTTATGGGCGGAATGTGAAGAGAAGAACCAGGAGCTGAGCACGGTAGGAGATAAAAATCATCAATATTTCACCAATAACATTTATGACGTAATCAAAAGTTGGTACCAAGGAGCTCGTCAGGAGGTGGCAGCATACGAGGTCAAGCCTCAGAGCGGACTTACCAATACCAGCCAGGCAAACGTTGAATTTGACAAGACCCTTTTCGATAAGTCCCCAAAAGCGGAGGACAAAATACTCGAATTACAGCAGTTGCAACAAGCTGATTCCGTGCATTTAATAGGTTAGTGGCGAGTAGGAACATTGACGACGTTAAAGAAAAATGGGAGATTGAGGATATGCTAAAGTCCTTAGAGTCTCGGTGGGCTGCAGTTGACAAGTTACATTTACAGATTGATGGTATACTAGAAGGCATACCTAACAATTATTATGACGATTTTTGTCGTCATGAAATGACATTGTCAAAAGTAAAACGGGCGTTAAACATGAAACTAAACGTCTCAGTGCAACAACAACAAACTTTGCCTAAAATTGACATACCGAGTTTTCACGGAAATTATACAGCATGGCCTACTTTCATGGATCTGTACGTAGAAGCGATTCATAATAACCCCGCGATTGCGAAAATTCAAAAATGCAACATCTGAAAGGACGGTTGCGCGGTGAAGCGGAAAAGCTCGTACAGCATTTACATATTGCACCCGAAAATTATGACACGTGCTGGGAAATATTGAACCATAGATATAACAACAAATTTTTGCTATTCACCAAGAATTTCCAAGTATTTATGCGTCAACCTAATTTACAAAAACAATCTGCATTTGATCTTAAGCGGTTATATGATACTAGCAATGAAACCATAAATGCCATACATAACTTGGGCGTAGATACAAGCTGTTGGGACCCTGTACTGGTCTACGTCTTATGCGAAAAACTTGACGCCGAAACCTATTCTGAATACATGCAGTCCAGGTCAGATCCACGGGAGATACCTACATTCAATCATTTTATGGACTTCGTTGAAAACAAATTCATGGCATTAGAACCTTTGCATAGGAAAAGGCCAGAAAACGACATTAAACCTGCACAAAAACAACCTGCACATAAACGAGGTTGTAACCTGCAAGGTGATTCATTCATACTTCACGCATATATGGAACACACTAGTGACATTTTTATTAATGAACCATATGCCATGGTGATACCCACGATTTCACCCATCAACAACATCATAAACACTTCTGTTCGTAACTCGTCGTTGCATATTGAAACGCACGAAGAGTCGTTCAAGAAGATTGATACTGAACTGCGCTCGATTAAAGAACAATCGAAGCTAGAAACCCTATCTCCTCATGATGTTCATCACTACATCGCGATCTATGTGGTCATTAGTATTAGCATTGCACTGTTTGTAACATCGATGTATTATTGGCGAAAAATGACAACCAAAAGACAGGGGGAGAGTCCTCAAGATGCGAGAAGCAGAGGAAGACGAGAAGAAGAAGATGACATCGAGGACGGGTACAGCAAGGTCAACAAACGGGAATCAAAAGTGCATAGTGAAGTAAATACGATGACAAGGGTTCACCCCTCCTCTAGTGAAGTGAAATTTGACACTGAGAGACATAGTGACGTGTGCTAATTATTAACTGTGACATGCTATTTATGGATTTTAGTTTATATTTCTACATTTTACATTTTTACATTTTATTATTCATTGACACAGTATTTTACATTTATTATTGCTCTGCATTTTTTACATTGGACTTTTTAAGGTTTATATTTGTTTACATGTCTTGCAATTTGATACTGTCACCATTCTTTGTGGTGGCAATATGTACGGTGTACGTACATGGTTTTGTAAGATGTACTTTTTATGCAATAAGTTAGTTAGTAGGCTCGCGTATTTGCACTTTGACCGCGACCTACATTTGGAAGTGCATTGCCATACGGCGGAGCCTAGATGATGCATTTTTGTACATAATTTAATTAGTGTTCAATTAGACGTGATTTGAGCCGGACAAGTTGCATTTTTATTAAGATTCATTCCCGTTGAGCATTCACTGACATTCTTTGCATTTTATTGACATTTTCTGCATCCTTGCATTTTGCATTTACATTGACATTAATGTTCGGTTAATACGCCGTACAATTGTGAACATTCTGAATTAAGTAATTTGTCATAGCGTACCTACATTCTAACTCACGTAAATCGCACTTTTAATCTTTATAAATACTGTACATCGGTATTTTAAACATCGAAGTTCAGTAGTGCAGTCTAAGAATTATTACACTGTTAACTAATTATATTTCAGATCGCCGTGAAGTAAAACTACAAATTATTTTCGAACGTTTTCCTTTACATGTGCTGGAGACCTTACTTCTTGCCAAATTTCATGATTGTTAGTTCAAATCAAATCAAATGTTTATTTGCCAGAAATACATTGTTTTGATACAGGTGAGATCTTATAACCTGAGTGTCATTGTATTCTGGGAAGTACCCTGCAGATTTTGATTTATTTGCGAGTGAGTATCAAAATATGTCGCATAAATGACCGTATTTTTTTATTGCGGTGACTTAAAAGCTTGATTTTTTTAGACTTCTAAGTGACCATAGTTTAGAGACCATAGTTTTTTTTTTTTGCAACTATTCCTGTTGAAAACGGTTATAATTTTCCTGTAAAATATGGCTCAATTTTCGAGTTTACTTCCCTCGCTCTTGCTTTCGAGATTCTCTTGATGTTTTTCTGATAACTCGACAATGTAACTCCTGTTTCAAATTGAAATGTCAAAATAAAATCTAGCTTATCCAAGGTGCTATTTTCGAGCTCGCGTCGTACGTTTATTTGTGGAAAATTACCGTAAAATTTTGGAACCTAGTTTATTTTATTCGGGACTATGGGACCCCATATATTACAGATCTTGCTCCTTCCTCAAAGTACAGCCGTGCGGGCCGACACTGTCATCCAGATATATCTGGCAGCCTACAACCTGTCGAAGTCATCAAAAAATTTGCAATAAAATATCCGACGAGACCGAGGACTCTCGCTGTGCATTCGTACTTATGCTGTTTTAGTGTTTACCTTGATAAAGCTTGAAGCTGGGTCACGCTCCTCCCAAACCAACATCCTGGATCCGCCACTAAGCACCATGTTTTATTTTGTCGAGCGATTTATAACACCAAAAATAAAAGTCATTTACCAGCAAACATTTTTGCTCAAATTCGTAGATAACGACTATGTAATGGATCTTTTTACACTTGGTTAATTTTATAGATGACCAAACAATAAAAATATCGAATACTTAGTAGGTATTCAAAGAGAGCTGCGTAACTGCGTTGTATAGTGGCACTACGAACTGAGGCGGACTGACACGACAAGTGGTTGCAGTGGGCGACGCGCGCGGCGGCGGCGAACGGACGCGTGCTGTACGTTTGCGCTGAGGACGCGCGCGTGGTGCGCGCCGCGCTGTGCGCCGGCCGCGCCGCCGGCCTGGCGCCCGCCGCCGGCGCCGTGTGGCTGCTGCCAGCCACGCTGCCGGCCGCCTGGCTGAGCCGCGGCCTCGCCGACGCGCACAACTGCACGCAGCAGCAGCTGCATGAGGCGGCCGACGGGCACCTGAGTGTGGCGCCCGCCTGGCTGGCCAACTGGGACGAGCCGCACGCCGCCGACCACGACGCCGACCGCGACGCGGCGCGGCGCGCGTGGACTAGGCGCTGGCGTCAGCACTGCTGCCTGCAGCTCACCGCGGGATGCGCGCAGCCGGGCGACTGCGCGCGGCCGCCCGCGCACGCCGCGCTTCTCTACGACGCGCTCCGCATGTGGGACGCGTCGCTACGGCGCCAACTGCACGCGCATCCTGCAGCGCTAGACAATCTTCACCGTAGGGGCATTGCTAGGTGAGTGAGCCAAACTTTCACAACATTTCTGTTAAGTAGTTGTAGTCATCTTTCAACAATTATGACATACTTTAAGGAATTTTGCATACTTCGATCTACATAGATTAAAATACGATATTTATCGTTACAGAGCCCTAATAGAAGACGTAACTACGGTTAGCTACATCGGGCTCACGGGGGCGTTCCAATGGAGCGTCGGTGGTGCGGATGAGGGAACCCGCGCGCGGGCTTCTCCGCTGGTGCTGATGCAGTGGCACAACGGCACGCGACATCGCGTGGGCAGCTGGAGCCCGGCCGGCGGCTACCGGGCCGGGCCTACCGCGCTGCGCTGGCTCACGGCCGACGGCCGCGTGCCGGACGACGGCGCCGAGCGCTGCTCGCTGCAGCCGCTGGCCAACATGTTGCGCGCCGACTGCCGCACCGCCTTCGTAGCGCTGGGCTCGCTGCTGCTGGCGCTGCTGGTGGTGGCGCTGGCGGGCGCCGCTTGGCACTGCAAGCGCCGCGCCGAGCACAAGTACCGCGCGCGCTTGGCCGCGCTCGGCCTCACGCGGCTAGGCCCGAAGCCCGGTGGCCTGGACCGCTGGGAGATCCCGCGCGAGCGCGTCGTCATCAACCGCAAGCTGGGTACGGGCGCGTTCGGCACTGTGTACGGCGGCCATGCGCTGCTAGCGGAGGACCGCGGCTGGTCCGCCGTCGCCGTCAAGACGCTGAAGGCCGGCGCCAGCACCGAGGAGAAGCTCGACTTCCTGTCCGAGGCGGAGTCCATGAAGCGCTTCGACCATAAGAACGTTGTGCGGCTGCTGGGCGTGGTGACGAAGACGGAGCCGGTGTGCACGGTGATGGAGTTCATGCTGTACGGCGACCTCAAGAACTACCTGCTGGCGCGGCGGCACCTGGCGGCGGGTGAGGCGCGGGACGCGGGCGAGGCGCAGGCCGAGGTGTCGGCGGCGCGGCTCACCAGCATGGCGCTGGACGCGGCGCGCGCGCTGTCGTACCTGGCGCAGCTGCGCTACGTGCACCGCGACGTGGCGGCGCGCAACTGCCTTGTGAGCGCGCACCGCGTCGTTAAGCTGGCCGACTTCGGCATGACGCGCCTGGTGTTCGAGAACGACTACTACCGCTTCAGCCGCAAGGGCATGCTGCCGGTGCGCTGGATGGCGCCCGAGAGCCTCGCGCTGGGTGTGTTTTCGCCCGCCTCTGATGTGTGGTCGTTCGGGGTGCTGCTGTACGAGATCGTCACCTTCGGCTCGCTGCCCTTCCAGGGTCTGAGCAACGCGGAGGTGCTCGCTCGTGTCAAAGCGGGCCACACGCTAGAACTGCCGCCGGGCTTGAAGCCGCAGCTGTAAGTTTTTCCTTTCATTAATTTCAGTTATAGATCAACAAATACAGGATGAATTTTTGCGACGGGACAGTAAGAATAGGTACTTTAATCGTTATACCTACAGGAAAACGGTCTTAAGAGACATATTTCTTACGAAATGTATGGGAAAAGCTTTTTGTGATTTCTGACTTTTCTAGTACTTAAACCTCTGTAATTGGTCTTTAGACATAGACTTTTCGATCCTTATCAGAAACAGGACCGATAGGCATCAATTTTTTTTTGTGAAAATGGCCTATTTTCTTGTTGTCTGTACTTTTTTTTTCAAAATCTGTGAATGCATCCTAAGACCATTTTCCAATAGCAATAACAGATAGGGTAGCTACACCATGGTGAAAATCCACCCTGTATACAACGTACTCTTTTTGATATAAATCCCGTAACTCTCTGACCATGTAAAAGAATCAACTGGCTTAAGAATTATTTTTTGTTGTTCTAATTATTTCCTTTATTTCATTTAAATACTTATAAATATTTTTTTTTTATATTAGAATATAGAAAATATAAAACATTTAAAAACATAAAAAATAGTAGCCCACCGGTATCGGGGTCCAAACTACCGGCGGTCAAGGCTCCAGAGAGAAGAACCTCCTGACAGTGCCGTGTCCAGGAGTACCGTTTTCTGAATTAAGCCCTTGATCTAGCTGCCCAACGAGAGCCTCCTTAGGTGTTGGTCGAGGCTCTTGGCAATTAAGCCATTCGCTGATACGACTATCGGCACAACGATCACTGAGTCCACATCCCCATGGCGACAACCTCGCGAGCCAAGATACTTGATTTGTTTGTCTTTCTCAGCTTTCACGAGGTTCATGCGGGACCGTTATTTCAATATCATTGTGCGCCGCTCTACTCGACCCACCACCACTATATCAGGTTCATCGCCAGCAATAGTCCTGTCAGTGATGATGGATCGATCCCAGTACAGTGTGATGTTTCCATTTTCGAGAACTGAGTCGGGCACATACCTGTAATACAGCACTTCCGATTCCACAAGGCCGTATTTCAGAGCAAGTTGCTGATGAATAATCCTGGCTACAAGGTTGTGTATATGCAAGTACTCTTCGTTAGCTAGACGAGAACAACCGGAGATAATGTGTCGGATTGATTCTCCCGGACAGTGGCATGCCCGACAGACGTCAACGGTGCCGTCCTTCACAATAAATCTCCGGTAATTGTTCGTCATGATAACTTCATCCATATTTGCACAGACAAAACCTTCGGTTTCCCCAAAGAGGTCACCAAAACGCAGCCAGGTCACGGACGCTAGTAAATCTACATCGGGTCCATGTAGGGCCGGAAAAAGCGTCCGTGAAGCTCCTTATTCTGCCATACCTCCCTGCTCTATTGAGTTAGATAAATGTAGGGAAAAATATGACACTGATATCCTGCTCCTCTATAATGATATACTACACAAGGAGCACTTGCTGAAGGATATTTTTGAAAAATATGAGACTTCACAACAGCAAGTAAGTGACCGCTTGCTTGAGGCTGGGGAACTACTGGATTTGGTGAAGTGCAATGCTGAGATGTATTAGTCTCTAAATAATAAATAAATAATAAAACTGTATTCATATAAAAAAGGTAAAACACTAAATATCATCAATCAAATCAATTTTTTTTACTACGGATCATACAATCCATTTGTTAGTAAATACAAACACATCTTAAACACTAATGTTAATACATAATAATATTCGGCAAACTTTGGTTATAAATTACTAGTAATGTCAAAACAATCAATAATAACGTCAAAATCACAATCACAATGTCAAAAACATAACTGTAATGTCAAAATCACAACTATAATGTTGTCAAAACCATAACTGTAACGTCAAAATCACCATTAAAAATTTCAACATTACTAATAAGACAACCACATATACAGTAATTAAAATTAATGTCATTTCAAGGCACGATTTGACGGTAATACCTGTGCCCTGGTCCAGTGTCTGAGTATTAGACCTTCCGCCCTATCGGCTACAGTGACCCAAGAGGCTGTTGGCACTTCCCGCACCCGCCGCATCAGGGAGGCGACACGCTTTCGCATGATTGCATAAAAGTCATCTATACGTGCCTCTGCGAACATCCCTGATGCGCTACAGTGTCGTGGCAACCCCAACAGCGCCTTGTATGCGTTGTTGTACTGGATACGTAAGGCGCTGTAAGCCTTTTGCGTGTAATCGACCCATAGACTGCAGGTGTATAATGATTGGCAGTATGCCATAAATAGAGTAGTTTTTACACCCCTCGAGCACTTTGCAAACCTTTTTTTTTTTTTTTTTTTTTTTGGGTGGGAAATTATCAAATAACTTCTCCCGCTCTGGGTGGAGCGGGAGGGCGTGTCAGACTCTTACTGACTAAAACCCACCCGTGTTCCTTCCTATGCCATGTTGCCGGGGGCCACGATTTCCCTATCGGTTTTCTTCGAACCCCCGGCATTGGCATTGGCCCTAGCGGACCCCGTCAATTCTGCTGACATCTCTTTGAGGCGCGCGTGGAACACAACGCGCCGTCGACCCGGGCTTGGTCCTTATCGGACGGCGAGCTACCCATTGCTCACCGTCCGCAAGCCCGCGCCTACGGTGGCCGGAAATCTTCCTGCGATTCCCGACGCCCAGGGCGTCTCCTGCTGCGGCGGTTAGGGGCGCGAGGGCGCGAAATTTGCCTCTCCCTCACGCGCTCCGTCTCCTCCTTCGCGAGCATTACTGCTTCGCAGAAAGAGGTGACGGCCTCCCATTTCCTCTCGCTCCGTAGCATGGCCCGAATCAGGGCCGGACGCGAGAGATCACCGCCGCCGATCGCATCCACGAGGACACGGCGATGCCCTGCCCAAGCCGGGCAGACCTCCACCGTATGCTCCACCGTGTCCTCCGGGCGATCCACACAGTGACGACACCCGGGCGTTTCCTCCCGCTTTATCCTGAACAGGTACCTCCCGAAACAGCCGTGTCCGGTGAGTACCTGCGTCAGGCGGAAGGTGAGGACGCCGTGGCGCCTCTCTAGCCACTCCTCAAAGAGGGGTCTTATCGCCGCAATTGTGGCGTGCCCAGCGCTGGGTTGCGACAATCGCACTCTCCATTCCGCCATGAGATCCCGCCGGAGCTCTGTCCGCTGTGCCGCGACTTCTTGCGGCATCGGAGTTAAGCCCCGGCGCTTCGCCTCCTCGCGCCACTCCCAAATGTGCGCGAGGACCTTTGCCTCCAGATCCCATGGCGGTACTCCGGCAAGGAGGCTCGCCGCCTCGCAGGAGACCGTGCGGTATCCTCGGGCCAGCCGGATGGCCATGACCCTTTGGGACGCGTTCAGCCGGCGGCCTGGCTGCCGCCTCAATGAAGGCGCCCACACTGGCGCCCCGTAAAGGGCCATGGACCGCACGATCCCCGCGTAGAGCCTCCGGCAGGAGGCGTTTGGACCTCCCAGATTGGGCAGGAGCCGCTTCAAGGCAGCCCCGGCCCGGTCCAGTCTGGGAGCCAAACGTCGGAAATGCTCCACGAAGTTCCACCGGCTATCGAGGACGAGTCCCAGATACTTCATCGTCGACTCGACGCCGATGTGAACCCCTCCCGCCAATACCTGGGAGCCCGACGGTGGCGCACTACGAGGACCATAGAAACCCATGGCCTCGGACTTGTGCAGGGCCACCTCGAGTCCCAGCTGCCGGATTCTGTCGACGATTGTCGCAACCCCGCGTGTCGCTAAGTCGGCCGCCGCCTGGTACGACCTCCCCTGCGCCAGGACCAGCGTGTCGTCAGCGTAACAAACGACGCTGACGCCAGTAGGGAGGTCGGCGCGCAATACCCAGTCGTATCCGATGTCCCACAGATGCGGCCCCAGGACCGATCCCTGTGGGACACCGCACGACATCTCTCGCCGGTTCCACTCTCCTTGGTGACCGGGGTAGATGACAAACCTGTCTGTCAAATAGGCCTCGACCACACGACAGAGGTAGGTCGGCATCCGGTGATACCGAAGTGCCTCCCTGATGCAACTCCAGGGCAGGGTGTTAAAGGCATTGGCGATGTCTAGAGACACCGCCAAGACGACCCCACCCCGGGCCACAGCATCCCCCGTCGTGAGGGCCCGCACGCGCATGATGGCGTCCACCGTAGAGCGCCCCCTGCGGAAACCGAACTGGCTCTCCGCCAGATCCGGCCCCACTCGCACCAGCTGCCCGACGAGGCGGTCTGCAATGACTCTTTCAAAGAGCTTGCCCACCTCGTCGAGCAGCACAATGGGCCGATAGGCGGACGGAGAGTCCGCTGGGCGCCCCGGCTTCCTGATGAGGACCAGTTTCCCAGTCTTCCAGCAAAGTGGGAACTGGCCCCTCTCCATACATGCGCTTAGGAGCCCTCTCAGTCGAGGCCCGAGAGTCCCCATGGCCAGGACCCAGGCCCTTCCGGGTATGCCATCGGGTCCTGGGGCGGTATTCCTCGCACTCATCCTGCGTACCGCCACTCTCATCTCTACCTCGGTCACCTCCGGAGCATCGTCGTCGTCGTCGGCGGTGTGGTCCGCATCGGGCACCGCAATGGGCGGAGCCATGGGCGGGGGCGTATGTTCCCCTCTTGAAGGGAACAGAGCGCTCACCACGTCCTCCACAAGCTGGGGCCGGAGACTCTGCGTCAGCGGGGGAGCCCATGGGCGGAGTTTCTCCCGCACCATCTTATATGGGCGTCCCCACGGGTCTCTGTTCAGAGTCTCCAGCATCTCCTCGCGGGCCAGTGCCCTGGCCCGCAGGATCTCCGCTTGGAGGGCGGTCTTCGCCGCTCTGTACCCCTCGTACAGCTCCGCCTGAATGGCTTCCGTATCCGGAGGACGGATACGGAGCCTGCGGTGCCTGGCGTACCGGCGTCGCGCAGCAACGCACGCCCTGCGTAGAGCTTCCAGCTCTTGCGACCACCAGTACACCTGGCGCGAAGCGCGTCCAGGGTGGACTCGGGGCATTGCCACGTCACATATATTGGACATGGCCTCCCGGAACCACTCCGCCTCGTCGTTTATGTCGGCAGGCCTGTCCGGTGATGACACCCAGGCCTGCACGATCGAGGCTTCCAGGAGGAGCTCCCGGTCCAGCCGCTTCAGCGCCCACCGCGGACCACTCGGGGCCTGTCGGACCGGCGCGCTCGAGGTCTGGGTGGAGACGTCAAACCGGATGTACCGGTGGTCGGAATAGGTCTCCACCTCCTCTATGACGCGCCAGTCGATTACACGCGGCGACAGAGCGGGGCTGGCGAACGAGATGTCCACCACTGATTCACCCCGCATCCGCACACACGTGGGGACAGAACCCCGGTTTAGGACGACCAGGCCTGTCTCCAGAGCCCAGTCCTCCACCATCCTGCCCCGTGTGTCCGTAAAGCGGGAACCCCAAGCCAGATTTTTGGCATTGAAGTCCCCGAGGACGAACACGGGGAGGGAACCGAACCCGACGACGACGACTCTCAACTCCACAAGGGAGTTGTGGAACTCGGCGAGAGTTCGGTTCGGGGAGAAGTATACCCCTACCACGACAATCTCCCCGAACCGTGCTGCCACGCAACCCCGTCCTCTCTTGACAGACTCGAGGGACGGGGTACCAGCGGCGGCCGACGAAATGAGGGTCACTGAGCCGCTCAGGTCCTCCACCCAGTCATCCCTGGGCGGGACAAAGTACGGCTCAGCGACCACGGCGATGTTAATCGACCACTGCGCCATGCTCTGGAGCAACAGATCCTGAGCGGCGGCGCAGTGGTTGATGTTCGCCTGGAGGAGGCGTAATGGGGCCGTTATTGGCACTCCATTTCAACCCCCTCCCTAGCCCCCTGTGAGGGCACCGCCGCGGCGGCAACGGCGGCGACGACGACAGTGGAGGCGGCAGCGGCGGCGGCACTAGTGGCGGCGGCTGCGGCGGTGACGGCGGTGGCGAAGGGCTTGCCCTTGCCTCTGGCTTTGGCGGGTGGAGCGCAGGCCTTGCTCCCAGCCCGGTGATTGGCCGGCTTGCCAGCCGCCGCACATACGACGCAGTGCGGCGCGGCGTTGCACGAGCCGGCCTTATGACCGGGCTGACCACAGCGGAAGCAGTGGTCGCTGCGGTCCACCTCCGAGGTGCACTTCGCTCCCACGTGGTCGCCCACCCGGCAGCGGAAGCACCTCATAGGTCGGGGCTCCAGCAGTTTCACCTGCGCGGAGACCCAACCCACCAGAAGCCTTCGGCCCTCCCCGGCTATTAGCTTGGCCGCCGACACGGGGCAGCTCACCGTTACGGCTCGCATCCCCGTGGAGTCAGGGTGGATGGTGCCTACCCTCACCTCCTCGGCAGAGCACCCCCCAGTCCTGGCGACCGCGGCCACAACCTTTTCCGCCGTCACGCAGTCGTCCAGGCCCCGGATGCGCAAGTCAGCGCGTTTGGTGGGCCTGGACACTCGGGCCTCTTCCGGATTCAGGGTCGCCCTGAGCCTATTGGCCAGAGCGTCCGCTGCCGGGCCGCTGTTTGCACCGGGGATCTCCAGCATCCTGGCCCCAGTCGCGGTGATCTTAAGCCGGACCCCATTGGCGGTCTCCTTTAGGTCAACCGCCGCATCCACCTTGGCGAGCACGTGCTGATAGGACACGCCCTTCTTTTCCGCTTCCGGCTGTAGCGTAATCACTACAGCTGCGGATTTTGGGGCGCGGAGCCTATCTGCGACGCTTCGCTCCTTGCGCCGCTGCCGCCTCGCCTTTCTCTTGGCCGCCCTTGCCGCCTTGCCAGCCTTCTTCTTCTCCCCGGCTACATGCCATCCGGCATCGGCCGGAGGAGATTCAGTAGGTGGTGGGGGCGGCCTTTTCGCCACCTTTGCCGAGGCCCCCGCAGCCTTGGCCGGGGCCCTTGCCGCCCTGACTGGAGCAGCCGCCGCCGCTTTCGCCGGGGCCTCCACCGCCTTGGCTGGGGCCCTCGCCGCCTGTGCAGCCACCCCACCTTTGGTCGGCCCCGACGAGGCTGGTCCGGCTGCGGCAGCTGCGGTGGCGGCGTATGACGCCGCCTTCCGCTGACCCGAGGCCGGCTGGCTTGCCGCCAATGGGGGGCGCAGGACTATGGCCTCCAAGGTGGAAAACTTGCTCCGCAGAGCAGCCATCTCCTGCCGCACCAGATTGAGGATCCGGTCCTCAGAAGTCACGGGCCGTCCCTGCCCGTGCTGCTCCCCCTCCTGCGGCACCTCTCGGGGGCCGGCTCGTCGGAGCCCGGCCAAGTCCGCTCGGAGCTCCGCATTCTCCTTTTGGAGAAGCTCCATGGCGGCTGTCAAGCGGGCGATCTCCGCCCGCATTTCAGACATACCGTCCGACGGAGGCCCGGGTTGGAGGGCCTCCGCTGCCGCCATGATAGAGGCAGTAGCCACGGAGATGGCCTTGCCTCTAGAAGACTTCGTCTTCTTAAAGGCCACCTCGCTGATCGCGGCCGCTACCTCCTCCGCGAACTTGGCCGCTCGCTCCGAATTGGAACCGCCAGCGGCGTCCGGCTTACCACCACGGTGGTCCGGCTTGTTTTTCGCCCGCTCCCGGAGCGGACGGGCCATTTCGGCGACCTGTTCGGTGGCGACCACCCCACCCTGAACACTCTTCGTGGCGTCAGACCGCACCTTTGTGACCACCACTTCTGATTCCTCTGTTGAGGCCTCGGATGACGAGACCCCAGGGTCGCTCCCCGCACCGATTGTTGGCGTATCAGGCCGCTTGGGGCGACCCCGATTGCCCCGCCCTGGCCTCGAGGCGGAAGCTGCACCCGCAGCCGCTCGTCCTCGGCCTCTCCTCACCGTCGGCACTTTCGCGATCGGGAGGCTTTCCTCGCTCGAGGATTGCCCCGCCGATCCTGTGCGCTCCGACCCGCGCGACCTTTTGCCCCAGAATTTGGAGCCCCCACCACGTCCTACGTCCTGGTCGGACATACTTTGGTCCCCTGAGGGACTGGAGCCTCCTCGGCTCTTGTTGCCGTTGCCGGCAAGCGGTACCTTCTCCGCCAATACAATTGGCACTTTATCGTCGTTTGTGTTTTTATTTTTGTTACAATTTTCCATTTGATTCCCACGAGTAATTAGGAAGTATATGTCCACCTAGGCAGAGCCTTTTACCTAGGTAAGCCTACATACTGTAGAGGTCGGCAGGTATCTACAGGGGAAGCGCTAACGACTGGTCCCCCACCAGCCACTCATCCTCTCGCCGCGCTTCAAAACTTAGGATTAGGTGGTTTTTTATCTTAGAGGTGTCCTTCCTCTGGGCCGGGCGGTTAAGCCAAGCCCCCGGCGGCGGCATTATACATGCCTCCGTTCGCTGTCCAGATAACCTGGCTCAGCGAACCCGCCGAAAGTTCTCCCTCAAGATCGCTCTTGAGGGAGAAACGACAGCCGCTTTGGTGCGCCTGCACCGCAGCGGCTGGGTCACGTCCAGTGTCAATCGACTAACGTCGATCGATCAGGAGCGACCCGCCTCCCTCGTTCCTCCACTGTGCCCTCTGCAAAACAGAGGGACACGCGGAAGAACGTCGAGGAGCATGCTGCTCCCCCGCCCGCAGAAATTAGCCACAAACAATACCCTCTCCGAAAAACTCCCAAACCTTTTCCGAAGAGTATATTGTTCATGCCCAGGGTGCACCGGCCTGACAACTGCTCTTCCCCCCGAACGTATCCATAAGGGACCAGCAGGTATCAGGCACACGTGGAGGTTTTCTGTACGCACCCCAGCACTTTGCAAACCTACGGATCAACATATTGCTCCGGACTGACAGCGCCCTACGCTCCCTCTCCTTGTGAACATTATCCGTCTGCGTTGCGGTGACCCAATGCCCCAGATATTTAAAAGAGTTTACCCACTCTAACGCAGTCCCACCGAGTGTGACAGGCGGCACTTCACGATAGTCTTTAGTGCCTGCCTTAAACATCAGACACTCGCTCTTTTTTGCATTATATCTGAGGCCTTGGGCCTCCGCATATCGCTCACAAACAGACATGAGTTTCCTGAGGGCACTGATCGATGGGGCCAGCAGCACCATGTCATCGGCGTAACTTATGTTATTGACTAGTGTTCCTTCAATGGAACAGCCTACCATAGTACTGCTGAGCTCACGAATCAGCCGATCCACGTACAAACAGAAGAGCTTCGGCACTCCAGCCCGTACGGATCGGATAGCGAGCTTGCCCATTTCACCATATTAGTCTGATAGCCATACCAATATCTAAACAACTCAATCATCTCACCCGGAAGAGTTGTATCCTCGTACAGCTTCTTCCATAAAACACCATAGGACACCAGATCGAAGGCTTTTGAAAGATCAAGAAAACACGCGTACACGGGGGTTTTCCTATCCGTATAGTATCTGACAGTGTGCTTGAGACACAGAACAGCGTGCTCAGTTGAAAGACCAGCTCTGAAGCCAAATTATTGGGCATCGTGAAGCGACAGATGTTTATTTAATTGCTTGTCAAGCACACTGTCCAAAACCTTGGCAATAATATAAATATGCTTAAATCTACGAAAAATTCAATTATGTTATGTGCCTGAACTAGGTCATCCTGTGTTTCAGTCGAGGCAAGGTATAATAATATTTCTAAATAATCACATTAAATTAAAAAATCTAGTCATCTAATAGGTATGTAAAAAGGTGTAAATAGTACAATAAATCCTACTTGCTAAAATCTTAGTAACTATCATTACTTAGCTAAACTTAATTAGTACAATTTTTGTATTTATTTAAGTACAACTAATAGTTTCTCTGTATCTTCATAGGACATACTTTGAAGAGCTTCCTTGAGAGTTCTTTTACAATTATTATAATTTAGAGAATAAAATTCAGCTCTCCCATTTAGTCTGTTATAAAGTAATGGTCCTAGGTAGACAAAAAATTTGGCTGCGAGCATGTTTTGTGCTTTTTGTAGGGCAAACTATGTCTTTCCGTCTCTTTTTTGTAAATTCAGTGCTATAATGGGAGGGCTGCGTGTTGTTTTAATACGATGCTCATTATGAATAACTGTCGAGCTGTTAGTACATCACAGGATTTATAGAGTAGGTTAGTGGGAAAAAGGAAAGGGCGGTAAGTAGACACCTTAAGAATTGCTCTTTGAGCTCTTTCAATAGGTAGTAGCAAACTTTTACCTGCTCCACCCCAAGAGGTAATGCAGTAAGTCAAAATTGACTGACAGAGGGCAAAGTAAACGCGCCTAATTAATGTTGGGTCTGCAATATAACGTAGCTTTTTGAAAACGAATATTAGCTTACGCATTGTACGAGCATCGCCATAGGAAATGTATTGTTTTAGTTTTCACCGCAATAAGCATTTGCTTATTCGCCGATTACTTGTCTACATTTGCTGAATAAGCTATCGCGCCCACCACAACTCACCTACTTTACGTGTATATATTTTAATGTTTTTCCTAATAAATCGGTCAATCAATAACGGACACAAAGCAGTGATTTTATTTCCTGTAAACATCCCGTGTGATTCGTACCCGTCAACAAGCTACAGACAACATCTCAGTGTACGGACAAACTGCCCGTACATTTTTGGTCCTTCGAGCCGGATCGCCACTACCGGAACAAACAGTCCTGCAAGCCTCACAAGTACGAAGTGTTTCTATTTACGATAGCGAATCGGTTTGACTGGTCTTCCACAAGCGGATCGCCCCAGTCAGATTGAGAACGGCGCATAAAATCGTACGTAGAGATTCCTTCGGACCCGACGATCGCTACAGGAAACATCAACATTTGGTGGTTCGGAAGCTACACATACAAGCTTTACATCCTAACAACATTCAACAGTGAAGTTAACAGCGTTAGCATCCATTAACAGAACACATACATACAATAACCATGGACGCTAAACTACAAGAACTACTCAAGCGGCAGGAGATCATCGCAGAGGGCATCCGTAAAATTGGTGTTAACTTCGGAAAGGATGGCCCTGACCACAAGAACGCAACATACATCAGGGTCAGACTGGATAACCTTCAGGCCCACTGGAACGAGTTTGAGATGAACCATGGCGTGCTACAGGGCGCCATAGACCTGACCGACGGATACTACAATACAAAAGCGTATGACCGGGTCAAGGCGGAATACTCAAGCGTACAACACAAGCTACAAACATGGCCTACATACACTGCGGAACCCGCAAGCAACCAAAGCGAGGAAAACAAGAACACTGGGGTCCTTTCAAGATCGGATGAGCTCAAGACTCAGCAAGCAACTAACTTCAGAGCCTTCTCCCGATTCACCCGTAACTTGTGTACTGCTGACATTACTGAGAAATGGGACATAGAAGATAAACTCAAGGTCCTTGAATCTCGATGGAGGGTGATTGACGAAGTACACTGGCAGCTAGACAATATCTTCGTCGGGAGCGATGTGAACTACGAGCTTGAGTTCTCAAAGTACGAAGAAACGTACGAGTCCACAAAGCGAAACTTAAACCGTAAGCTTAACCTCGCCACTCAACAACGCGACAGCACACCAAGGATCGAAATACCAGTATTCTCTGGGAACTACACGCAGTGGCCAACATTCCTCGATCTATACACTGCGGCTATCCACAACAATCCTTCCTTTTCTAAGGGGCAGAAGATGCAACACCTGAAAGGGAAGTTAAAAGGAGAGGCCGAGCGTCTGGTGCAGCATTTACCAGTTTCCGAGAGCAACTACGACTCCTGCTGGGAGATCCTTCACCATAGATACAACATGCAGCTGCTCTTCACTAAACAAATGCAAGCGTTGATGACTCAGCAGACGATTCAACACCAAAGCGCTTACGAACTGAAGCGCCTACACGATACCAGTCTAGAGACCGTGCACGCGTTGCGTAACTTAGGCATCGATACAACGACATGGGATCCGATTCTGGTGCATATCCTGACGGGAAAACTGGACACACAGACTTACTCTGACTACATGGAGGCAAGGAAGAATCCAAGAGAGCTCCCCGACTTCAAGGAATTTATCCAGTTTATCGAAGGGAAGTTCACGGCGCTCGAATCAGTGGTGAAGAAAACAAGCAAACCAAACAAACAAACGGATGCCGACGCCTCTCCGAACAAAGAGAGCTCGATAACAGCACAAAGGGAGGCTTACAATAGATACCGACGCTTTCCCAAAGCAAACCATACAAGTTCCGACAGAAATTGCCCTGTCTGCAAAACAAGCCACATCTTGCTCTACTGTAAAGCGTTTCAAGGAATGACGTCAGACATCAAAATGAGGACAATCGAGCAATTGGACATTTGCAAGAACTGCATGTTTTCGCACAACGCGAAGAAATGCAACTCGCAAAAAAGATGCAAAGTGTGCAACGGCGCACACCACACCACGCTACATGACGTAATACGTGATACCTCGTCAGCGACTCCGTCGTCTAGTCAACAACATCTTTCATCGTGTACACAAATAAACACAAATCAGCTGCTGTTATGCAATTTCGACTTACCTATATATGGTATAAAAACAGCCACAAACATGTGCGAAGCAGACATAATAAACAATCGAGGAGTATCAAATTGCCGCACGGAAGTATCAAGTTGCAATAATGAATGGAAAAAGCTACATCGCAAGGGGGCTTGGTTGTTTACGTGTTGCGAGGAATGCACTATGCGCATTTTCTGTCCAGCTGGAATTACGTCACTGACACTACGTAATACGGGCACAATCACCTTAGCGACAGGATGCATGATGCGCGGTGATAACCACCAGATACATTCGCACTACAATATGCAAAGCACAATGGAAATAGAAACCCATGAAGAACAACTAAAAGGTCTTAAGAGAAAAATAGAGCTGGTTAAAGAACAACAGGGCATGAAAATGGTTAAATCAGTGGATGCGGAACAACATCACTATATCCTGTACGGGTTCATGATAACCTGTGCTATAATATTCGGTATATGGGTATACTTTAAGATAAAAGCACACTGCCTCCGTCCACCTCAAGTAAGCAGAGTATCAACACAAGGTCCCAAGGAAGAGACTGAAATGGTACCAGTTCATCCTCCACAGCATCTCCCTAAGGATAGACAAATAAAGGCAGATCTTCAAACAATAGAAGAAGTCGTCGGACATCCTTCTAAAAGCGAGCATACATCGTTGAGGGCAAAACAAATGTTTGTTTGCACATTGAAAACTTAATATAATTTGTCTTAGCCGCATTTAGGGTTAGTGAGTTATGTTGAAGCCACTTATTTACAATATTAAAACCGTGTTGCGCAAACTTGTAGACTTTATGTTCCGATTCAGCAGAAAAAAGGAGGGCAGTGTCGTCAGCGTAGGATATTATAGTGCCGTGCTCTAGGTTTAGATTATAAAGGTCATTTATGTATATCAAAAACAGAGTAGGCCCTAAAATACTTCCTTGGGGCACACCAAAGGACGTGTTTTTTTCGTCTGCGCTGAGAACATTGCCAATCTTAACGCACTGGCTTCGGTCTTCAAAGTAACTTTTGAGAAGCTTCAGTTGAATGCCTCTCATGCCCACTGTCTCAAGCTTGTGCAATAGAATAGGAATGGAGACTGTGTCAAAAGCTTTGGCAAGGTCCAGGAAAACTCCTACTGTGTGGTTACCCTTGTCAAGTTCTTGGGCTAGAGTCAGTCAGATTATGTACGGCATCGGCAGTTGAAACTTTAGGTCTAAATCCATATTGACGCTCCGACAAAATTAATTTATCCTCCAGATATTTAAAAATCTTTTATTTATAATTGTTTCCAAAATTTTTGACATAGAAGGCAGTAAAGAAATTGGTCTATAACTAACTGACTTCCAAAAAGGAGGAGGTTATATGTTCGTCGCTTATGTTTGTTTTTTTTTTTTTTTTTATGTACAGTTCCGACCAAAAGTCCATAAGCAATCTCACAAAGCAATAGACTGACGCTTTGGTTTGACTTACGACCTTCTTCTATAAGTTGTTACAATACTGTAGACACGCACATTACACACACACACTCACTTTGTCTGCAACCAATGACTAGTTCCATAATCATCATTCGTTTTTTGTTTCATTCGTCTTGTTCACATAAATATTAAAGTTTAGCAGGTAGACCACAAAAAACTAAGTAAATTATTTCGATTTCTGTGGGGTAGATGCAGTTTGTTACGAGTATTCAATTAATAGAACTTTGTTGGTTCGTGAATAATATTGGTGACGAGTATTTAGCGCAGTGTTGTGGTTATTATTATCAAAAAGCAGGTATGAAATATATTGAAGAGATCAGATCAGATCAGATCAGAGAATATTATTGCGCTGCGTAAATGTGAAGTGAATATCTAATGAAACCGGACTAAGTGTGAGTGTTATCATTTATATATTTCATATTTTACTAAACATAAATCTTAATCAAGGGTATTGTTGATAGAACAGAGGTATTTTTGAGACAGAAGATGCCTTTAAAGTTTTAAATTCATTGTGAGGTTTAATTCGATTAGTGAATAATAAATAATTAGGTATTATGTGTAATAAAAACAATGTTTTTCTTTGTTCTAGAGAAATACTGTGGGGGTTAAGAGATATGAGGAAGGGGCTTATTATCGAGTAGCAGCGACGTCAAATGGTGAATGAAACAAATTTTAATGGTTTCATACCAACAAGATATTTTGCTGAATTATTAAAAACACGTCATTATGAACCGTTCGCCGTGCACTCTGAAGGCTTGCATCACTGAAGACCAGCTAGAAAACCGTTTTTGACCTAAAAATATTGACCGTACCAACTTAATAAACAACAGATTCGTTATTGCATGAATTTATGGTAACGAATTTTTTAAGCACGTTTCAATAGGGTGTTTGTCGTATTTCTTGCAGATATACCGAAATTGTTTAAAATTAAGTATTTTAGTAATAGTATTATTTTAGGATTAAAATTTGAGGTTTAGTTTCAATTTTCTTTTCGTAAAGAAAATGAATACTTAAGCTATAACCTCAATACCAACCAATATTTACTCATTTATCAAAGCTTTATATTTAAGGTGAAAAAAATCCATTTAAAATTTAAAACATTTCAAAATTTAAATATGTCAAAATAATACAAATTGCTTCTAAGTTTCTAGACATCTATTTCACATATTATTCAGGTGAAGTAATTATAAATAATTGTAGCAGTTAGATAACTATACTTAAGTAAAATAAACATAACGAATAAATATTATTTATTTTTTATTATAATATATCACGCATTTTTTATTCTAAACCCTTTATTGCAATAACAACATTAATAAATAGGCAGGATATTTAAAAATATTATTATTGCAAACAAAAATAATAGTATTTGCAAAAACAGCGCTGTGATTTACGAGATTAGAACCTTAGCCATCTTGAATCTAAGACCAACGCTTAACGCCTTCTGCTATCTGCACATATAATTTACTTTCGAATTTTAGCAATGCGATACACTGGCCAAGGTCACGCGTAGGATGCGTGCTAACAAAAGTTATGGAAATATAAGTGCGGCGCCCGCGAACCGTGACGATACGATAGTGTGTAGTGCAAAATTGCGTTCTCTGTGGTGTGTGTACGGCACTCACACCACAGACGTCTGACTGTTTACACATACAAATGTACTGACTATACCGCGTGTTCACAGCAATACGACTCTTAGCGTGCTTATGCACTTTTGAGCGCTTACTGTATGTCCACCGATTTCTCCGTCAATTGTGGACCGATTTTAAAAATTCTTTTTTTGTTTGAAAGGGTATGCTCTCGAGGTGGTCCCATATAAATTTTATTACCTTGGCTTCGATATTTTTTGAGTTAGCTTCAATAATACGTACTTTTTTCCCACTTAGTATGTGGATGATATGATAAGTTCCTGTCACTGTTATCTATATAGCAGGTAGTGGTTTTCGAATTTGTGTGGGGTAGGTACCACAACTAAAAAGTGAAAAATAAAAACTTTTTACAAAAAAAAACAACCGACTTCCAAAAAACACTACAAAGTGAAAAATAACTTTAATTTCGGAAGTCGGTGACAAAAAACGAAAATTCAAAACCAAAGACACCGAGCGACTTCCGAAATTAAAGTTATTTTTCACTTTGTAGTGTTTTTTGGAAGTCGGTTGTTTTTTTTTGTAAAAAATTTTTTGTTACTTGCTGTTTACTGCCTGTTTTGTATACAGGGACAGTGACTAATAACCTCTCATGCAGCTATGCAAACCAACCACTACCTCCTCAGCCTCAGCCTAACTTGCCCCCTCAGGTGTTGGCTCTTCCAGCAGAGACTTGTGTTAAGTCACAGAAAAATAAAGTCAAAATTTTTTTTTGTGACGAATTAAGTTCAGGCTTTGGGAAAATTTTACTAATTAACTTTAGCCATAGTTTCACCAATCATAGCTATCAAAACATAGATTTTAAACAAATGATTAAAAGAATTGCAAACACTAACCTAGATAACTATTCTACAATGGTTTTATTATTAGGTAATAGTACTGGTATTACCAGTAAGGACATAGTGGATGGTGTGGACACCTTATTAAAATTAAATGTAGGAAAGCTGATGTTGTGTGCTTTTCCTTATTCTGATATTTTATCATATGATGAAAATAGCTATATTTTTAAGTTGAATAATACTATTCACAGGCTGACATGTTGTCATAGTGAAAAATTATTGTATTTTGACATTAACAAGTTCGTTAGTGGTTTTAAGTGAACGGTGGGCGTTTTGGGGGACTGTCTTATGTAATTTTGACGTTCGAAAAGTGCTGATTCTCAGCCTAGTTTGAATAAATGACTTTTGATTTTAAGTTAACTCAGAGAACTTTATTTATTCATTATTTATTTAAACTTTTCACACTCAAAAAGGTACAAAGGCGGACTTAATGCCTTAGGCAATCTCTACCAGTCAACCAAGGGTGGTGAAGAGATTGGATGGCAGGTGCTCTGTTTGAGAGGAACCCGTGGAATACTTAGTATTGACTATTGAGAAGTTCCGGTAGCCATCTGTGGTCTTAATCATCAGTTCCACTTCACCAAATGATGCTTTTCGATAGCAACTGCACGAGTTACTATAAAAAATACCCGAATACCTATAGGTGTGCTTATAATATTTAAAGAGTTCCCTCGATTTCTCTGGGATGCCATCATCAAATCCTGGTTTCCTTATCATAATACTACCCTTGGAATATCTCCTTTCCACCAAAAAAATAATCATCAAAATCGGTTTATTTACGACGACGTTATCCGCGAACACACATAAAAAATATATATATACGATCGAATTGAGTAACCTCCTCCTTTTTTTGAAGTCGGTTAAAAAACCAAACCCCCCAACATAATTTAAAATTATTCAATCAAAACATCCAAGGTTGATCATCCAAATTACTGGAAATAGAATTTAGGCTAATTACATGTAAAAGTTTAGAGAAATTACATAATTCTTTGGCCAATAAATAATGTGTTCAGAATTGTAATAATATAGGTGACCCAAATAAGTTCTACGCCGAGTTCTTTTCACTATTAAACACGCAATTTAATGAAACTTGTCCACTAAAGACTAAAACTATTTACACAAAGTTCTTATTTAGTGATTGGGCAACTCCAGATATTCGTAAAAGCAGGGAAAAACTATTTGAACTTTATGGCCTAAAGCAACATATGAATTATAATATTGCTACTTTTGCTTTAATTTGGTTAGGATGTTGCTGTTTTTGCAGTGGCTGTTTTTTTGGGTGAAAAAAATGTAAATAATCTTGATACTTACAAAATTTTTAGGAATGATAAGTAAAATTAAAATAGAGAATAAATTGTAATTGAATATAACAAGGTCACACTTAAATCTTTAAAATCTTTTACATATAAGTAATTAGGTAAATTAATCTTATTAAAAAAAAACACACATGCATGTCACCTATTTCTTCCTGCAGTTCACATTACTCTTCACTGTCCCCAGCGCATTCAACTTGAATTTCAGCGTCATTTAATAGGATCTTAAAAATAATAATTCTTCATTTTGTTGCCAATCATTGCCCCAATAACTTTTTAACAGCGTTAAAGTGTCCTTTTTCTTTGCATCAGATAAAGTGATGGATTTAATTTTGACGGATTTAGCATGGAGCTTGATTTTCCTCTTTTGCAGACTCCATCATCGCATCGGTTTGATAGAGGAGATGTCCACCAATCAAAACATTTCCGGCCCTTTGAGAACGTCTTAGAATAAAACGTTTACATAATTTAAACTGGAAATGCCAGTTACCCACCTGCTTAAATACTTCTTGTGAAGCAGTCTTCCAATCAAAAACTTTACAATCAACTCCTAATTTAGCCACTGTGCTGAACCGCAATATAATATCCAGGTACTTTAGAGGGCTGTTTATGACTTCATGTTTTCGTGCTTCTTTTTCTATTTGAGCAAAAACTCTGTCGGGAGGTATATACGAATGACCCACTACCGGCAATACAAATTCAAGTTCTTTGACATTTTGTGGTGCTTCGGTTAACCATTTTGATAACATGGCCAGCACAATGGTATTCTTATTTTGACCCGCACATCCATCTGCCATAAGACGTACTTTTGTGATGGTCGATAAGTCTGTATTTTTCAGCCTGTGATATACGGCTGAAGCAATTTCATTCGCAGCTTTGGGATAACTCTCCTCAGTCCAGCAGTATGCGAAAACATTCTCAGGAAGTAAATTACTTTTTGATGAACCGGCTACGATTGTGAAATTGTATAAGTAAACATTTCTCAGATAATATGCCACCTGGGTCTGGAACATTAAGTTCAATTTTTTTTTCGCAGTCAAAAGAGAATGTTATAATATAAGACCTGTGTTTTTTTCTTTAATTTTTTCAAAGAATGACTTAGCTCTTTAATTTATGTAATCATTGGGCAGTCACTAAGCTGAGGCGTGCATAGTCATCTTTTTCGACTTTTATCCAAGATAAGAGTGCTTGGAAACATGCTGGTCCTGCTCCATAGGACGATTTAGAATCAAGGCAAAATCAAACTGGTTGCTAATTTAATTGTAATTTTTTATAATTTTTGTTATACGACATTGATTTTACATTCTGTGATTACTTCCTCACACATTGACTTATTAATTATGAAGTTTTAGGAAAATTGTCTACTTTTACAATGTTTGTAAATATGTGAGCTCCATGTGTCTATCACATAATTACATTATCTGTCGTTGCTTCATTTTTAATTATTTTTACCTATTGTGGTATAGTAATTTTATTCTATGTGCATCGTCTTCACATACAAGCTGAAATTTTAATGGTTGTTTTCCCACGGCAGAACGGTTTGCCCTTAGTAGTACTATTGAATCATAGAGTTAAACTCAAATTTTTTAAATGTTTTTGTTTTCAAATAATTAAAAAAAATATGCATAAACTTGAAAGCGTGAGAAACAATAGTATTCTGTAGACATATTTCACGAACCGCATGTGTGGCGGCGCGCTTCCGACAAAGCGAAGAGCGTTTCATAAATGTTCAGACTAAAATAAGCAGTCGCGCGTAGTGATACGGCATAAACTAGTCTGCACGAACGCGGGCGGGCGGCTGCGGGGGCGGCGGCGGTGGCTCTCCCCATGCAACCCCGCCCCCCCCCTGCACCGCTGGCGCCGGCTTTCTCAGTTGACCCGCGATCATCGTATGACGCGTAATGCGATATCGTAATTTGCAAAAATGGATCGACATTATATTTATTCCAATTTGGTATACGTCGCTATTGTACAATCTGTACGCTAGGGCTAGTTATAACTTTACGCGGAGCCGCAAATCTTGGGAATACACGTTAGTTATTAAAATCATTGTAAATAAGTTGATTAAAATTTTTTAATACGCCATAAATACTTAATTTTTATTGTACCATAGCGACGTACTCCAAATTGAAATAACTTATTTCGTTCCATTTTATTTATTAAATTCAGAAAATAATTTTATGTAAGAAAATAAACTTGTTTTTTTAGTTTCGTGTTCAGTAAGTTGTAGGTAAAAAAGTATTTATGGCGGTTCTAAGGCCGTAAAAGTATGAAGGGAAAATTTGAATAACTTTTAGGTAAAGACGTTATCAGCTGTAGCGGGAGGGACAACGACGACCGCGTGGCGCTCACGCCTTTCTCGTAGGTACAGTCAGTCGAACGGGCTGTAGAGTACTATGGGTTCTAGGTTGCTTTCAAGTTTTGTTTTTCACAATTCTAAATCCGCCATTTTTGAATATTTAAAAAAAATCTTTTTGTAAATCTATTGTACTACCAAGACAAAATCATTTTGCTGCGGAACAACAACCATTAAAATTTCAGCTTGTATAATTATTTAACTAATGTACCTATAGAAACTAGTGTAAAACATTTTAAAAGAGGAACGAAAAAAAGTAAAATCAAATAATTTATTTCAATTAGGCACATAAAAGGCACTTTTGAACGTTCAAATTTACAAAAAAAAAATTAATAAAAAAAAATTAAAAACACAACTGCCCTGCCAAAAAACGAACTAAAAAGTAACAAACAACTTCAAACAAGTTGTATTAGTTAATATGGATATACAAAGCGAAAGGTCACTCATTTACTCGCTGACTAAACAGATAAATGAAATTGTCATTGCGGTCGGGGGACCTCTTAGATTAAAAAGTGTTCCCCACAAGGACACAACGGTCCCCCGACAGCGACAATTTTATTATCTGTTTAGTCAGCGAGTAAATAAGTGACCTTTCGCTTTGTATACATATACAGATTAACTAATAGAACTTGTTTGTTACTTTTTAGTTCGTTTTTTGGCAGGGCAGTTGTGTTTATTTTTTTAAATGATTTTTTTTATTTTGTGCATTTTAGTGTCAAGTTTCATTTAATTTTAAAACCTGTTATGCTAGGTAGCTTTAATATTTAAGCACTAAAGATGGTTTTAAACTCTAACGGCGAGGCGAGGCGAGGAGTGGATGGCGTGGGGATGAAATGTTTGTTTTGCATGAACACCAGGGGCGAATTGTCCATATAAGCCGATTCCTACCGGCTTCCCTTCGGAAATTCGGAACACAACCACTATATCGTCATTGAATAATCAAACTATATAAGTATTTGATACACCATAACATTAAAATACCTATTACAAAACGCCTACATACATTAAAAATTGTCTTAATAACCCAACAACAACACTGCGCTAAAATAACTCGTAGGCGAGTCCTGCTTATACTAAATTCAATTTCCTTACAAAATAAAGTCCACCATGACGTCACTTCAGTCACGTGACAACGCGGTTTCTATGAGCCGGGTAAGCCGATCTGTAACGAGTTACTGTAGGTACAGAGTAACAGAAACGTGCGCGTGGGAGTGAGAAGGAATTATAGCTATTGCACCACCTCTTTCTGGCACACGCATTTTATTCGGTAGTTTTCGTTGAATTTCTTAAAACGTTCTGCTAGGAGTTTGGAGCTTGTAAACATTGCATTATTCGTATGACAATGTGTGGTTGTTTTTTGACGTAATCGCATTAGAACCATATTATTTGCATTTTGTTCGCTCAGTATTAATTGAATTCATATGTTTATCATTACTACTAGTATTAATATTTGTTTGTAGTTATAGGTCAGTGATTAACATAGTATTTTGAGAATGATTAACATGGTGTTTTGTGTGTTGTGAATGTAAAGTACGTTGTAATTAGGTATTTGGGGTAAGTAGATAGTTTAATAAGCTAAAATTACTTATTTAGAGTAGATTTGAAAAGTAATTAGTACGATCGCATTAGGATGGCGGCATTCATAGTTTTAGAATGTCGTTAGACATATTACCTATTGACTTTGTGAAGAAACATGCTTTTCAAGGTTAAGTTTTGAAAATACGTGCTCGCCCAGATGTGACTATAAATTACAAACGCCGCGATGGTTTTTTCAAACATTTTAATGTTTCCCTTTACGATAAATATCAATGAGTGACTGGCAGTCGTAAATTTAATAAAATGTATTGTTCCCTTGTTTACTTTTCTTAGATTGTAGTTGTTTATAGAATATACGGTTTTTTACATTTTAATCTGACGAATTCATCACAAAAGATGTGCAGACTGAAAAACATATTCGTAGCTGTTTTAAGAGTTCGGGACTGGTAGGAATAGAATTATTTTCAATTATTTGCATGAAGCTCATAATAGAAAAGTAGTGTAACGGAATGTATGGAATGATATTTTTTATTGATTGATTGATTTGCGGTAAAGATTTTTTTTTTTTGCTGCTCCGGCATGCCTCCTCCATAAAATCAGCCTTCGCTACTGATGTACACACAGTGTACATCAAGGCCTTCAATTGGATACCCATATTGTAATTCAATTCAATCATTTTATTTCAGACCAAGGATCCATATAGTGTTAGTAAAAACTTAGCCTATGTTAGTAAACTCAATAATTTAAAAAACAACAACAACAAAAAACAAACAACACAAAAACAACAAACACAATAATCATTAATTGGCTACATGGACATGTGCACGCACATGTCGGCTAGCCCAGAGCCTGATAAATGGTCCATCAACCTTGTCCGCCAGTGTAGCTAAAATACTGTTCGGGCTACCCCTGAATCGCCGCAACATCGATGCACACCGCTTGCGCATGATGGCATGAAAGTCATCTATTCGCGCTTCCGCAAACATGCCTGATGCACTGCAAAACCGAGGCAGCCCCAACAATATCCTCAGCACATTATTATAGAGCGTTGTAAGCCTTCTGCGTATACCTAACCCACAAGTTACAAGAGTAAAACGACTGGCAGAAGGCTCTGAAGAGCGTCAGTTTTACCTCGTCAGTGCACCGCGCAAACCTGCGGGCAAGCATATTGCATCGGGCTGCCAACGCCCTGAGCTCCTTATCTATATCCTGGTCATCTGTGAGAGAACCCGTGACCACATGACCGAGGTATTTAAATTGAGTGATGATTGAATGAAGAAATTATTTTATTTACACATTTGAATATGGAGCCATACTGCCGTTATTTTGTAAAAAAACAACTATTTTTTATATAGCCTATGTCACTCGGGATGATATAAGGATTCTAACGATACCCCATACATCAAAATCTATCTAGGCATTTAAAAATTATGGTGCCACAAAGAAACACACACATATACGAACCCTGAAAACATTACACTCCTTTTTGGGTAGTCGTGTAAAAATAGAATTGATTCTAGTCGCTCCTTCCAAAAGGTCGTTTTAACTCCATCGTGACTCTTACAACTCACGTTGTGTATTCTCAAAATTGTGGCATGCGCTGGTTGAAGGGATACCGTTCAGTTGGACTCCATGTGGACGAGACGTTGGCTGAACAAGTCCTTTTTAATTTAGCTTCTGATTTTACATGACCCCCATTACCTACTTTTTGTTCTCAAAATCATATATTGGAAGTTGCTATAACAAGACAGGAGCTTGACAAATTAGTTAAATCTAAAGATACCGCACCGGGTTGCGATGATATTTCCTTTTCAATGATTAAAAATGTTCCGGACCTCGCTAAAGATATTTTGATACAACTTTATAATTTATTTATTTTCTTTAAATTTCGTTCCTGCGCAATAGCGCCAAGTCCGCATAGTACCAATCCCCAAACCAGGTCGAGATTTGACTTCCGCTTCTGCAATAAGACCTATTTCGTTAGTGTCCTGTTTATGTAAAATCTTTCACTCCATTATCAATAAGAGAATTGAGTGGTATTTAGAAAGTAGAGGATTTTTTTTCAGAAGAGACCGTTGGTTTCAGGAAAGCGCGCTCATGTTTAGATAACTTAAATTTACTAACCTCAAAAATATTAATTAGTTTCTCAAAAAAGCTTGTCACGATCGGATGTTTCCTTAATATTGATAATGCTTACAATAACGTTGACGTCACTACTCTTCTGTTAACCTTGGACCAACTTGGTGTGGGAGCACAATACTGTAGATATCTATGGGAGTTTCTTAAGGAAAGATATTTAACGATTGATAGCATAGAATAGATAGTACCGTCACTAGAAGTGCCAGAAGGGGCTTAGGGCAAGGTGACCCCTTGTCGCCACTGCTATTTAATATTGCGACTATTCATATCTGTTTTAGTGGTATGAGGAACAGGGTGTAAAGTTCACTCATCCACCATAGAAAAGGGAGGATCCTCCGACCAGACGGGTGTTGTGTCTGGCGGGCAACTGCTCCACGGTTTGAAGTTGAAATCTTGTATCCATGTCGATCGCTCGGTAAACTCTAACTGCGCGATGCAGGATTTATGTGACGTCATGTTTATGATGAGTAGTTTTACCGCTACACTTTAAAACAATACCTAGCTCCGTATCTATCTCGCAGTATGCCGATGACTATGTAGTTTATATAACTTCTCATAACTCCGATCAAGCAGCCGCTGAGTTACAGGAAGCGTTGGATATCTTATGTAGTAAATTTGATACCCTAAATCTAAATATATCACCAAATAAGAGTAAAATTTCTATTTTTAGCAGGGGCTTTAGGAGACTTTCAGTTGACTTGTCAATTGGATGTAATAGATTGGAGGTTGTTGACACGGTTCGATACCTTGGTGTATGGTTGGACCGTTCTCTCAGGTGGGGAAAGCATATCAATGAAGTTTGCCAAAAGGTTCTTAAATTCATTAAAATTATCAAAGTGTTTGCCGGTTCAACTTGGGGTGTGCACCCAAAATATTTAAGAAAACTTTATATATCTTTAATTAGAAGCCGTATTGACTATGGAAGCTTTTTCTATGACAACAGTGCAAAAACTCACTTGGAAAAATTAAACTACTGAACCAAGCTATGAGAGTAGTGGGTAGTTTTATTAAAACTACACCCATTCACGTAATGGAGAGCGAGTTATGTCTACTACCGTTATATCTATGTCGACGATTCTTGGCTAGCATATTTTGGCTTAAAAAGAAAGCCTTGCAGGCAAATACTGGAGGTATCAACTAACTTTCCAAGTTATCCACATTGTGTAATAATTCTTCATATTGGCAAAATAAAAGAATCCCTCTCTTAATCTTGGTTCATCAAATCATGACTTACTACACACTTTAAAAGTTCATTGCAGTAATAAGTTAGATATGTTTTCCCTGAATACATGGGTTAGTAGTATAGATAGCAATAATTTTGTAAAACACGACGTCAGTTTTATGAGTAGACCAAAAAGGCAATACGATCCTGTTAGCTTAAGGAATTTATTCATTAATTACATTACTTCTGAATACTCGTCTTATTTTAAAATATTTACAGACGGATCTAAAGACGGTGACGGTATGGGGGCCGCCTTTTACGAGTCTGAAGGTAACTCAATGAAATTCCGAATTAATGCCAGTGTATGTATAATGGAAGCGGAACTGATTGCGATCGCAGAAGCTCTGTCGTATGTAATGTAGAATCAATCCAACAAAACAATATTGTCATTCTCACAGACTCCATAAGTTCGCTGCAACACTTGGCTCGGTGTACCTCGACATTTCGAGGAACACCGATAGCCTACACTATACCTACTGAACATTCTTTTGAAACTACAATCTGATGGGAAACACATAGTTCTTCAATGGATTCCATCACATACTGAAATAAGAGGCAACGATATTGTTGATCTACCAGCCAAGCAGGCCATTTGTGATGGAATTCCTGTAAATTTTTCTCCTTACTTTACTAACTTTATACCTAATATCAAACAGGATTGTTATTCGCTTTGGAAGGAGTACTTCAATAAAAGATCCCAAGAAAAAGGAATCTGGTACAAAACGATCCAACCGTACCCCTTGAACTCACCGTGGATAGATCAGCTGTTGAACAGATGATACTGTTATCGCACTTATACTTAATGGCAAAATCAACATCGATTAATTGTGATTGTTTTACTAATTCCGTTGATAATGTTTATCACATTTTAACCGAGTGTGTCCGCAACGAGGAATTAAGAGGGCCCTTCCCGATCCGTCTATCGTCAACGCAAGCATGGTCAAAAAGCATGTTGTTTCATCTAGCGCAAGTGAGAACTGCTAACAAGCAAGTGAGAACGCGATAACATTGTAAGAAAAATAGTGTGAGGAAATGTCATAAAACTTGTTTCAGGAAATACGCGTTTTTGAGTAAGCTTTACTAGTTTGTGAAATAAATGTTTGTCATTTAGAATCTCCATTACATGTGAAAGGTTCCTATGCAGATTTTTTCTTTACTTTTACAATTTATAAGTATATTATGAACGGCCAAAGTTCAGGTAAAAATTGTGCAAAAATGCAGATTTTCGGAGGCTTGTACTGAATTTATTTCTCGACATTTTAATTTTTTGGGTTCATAGAAACCTAGAAATAGTGCACAAGAGGTATCTTGTGCACTATTTCTAGGTTTCTATGAAACCAAAAAATTAACACATCTTTCTTTGAAAATTTTAAACTAATAGGTATATTAGTTTAAAATTTTCAAAGAAAGATGTGTTACGACGCCATAATCACGTACGAGCGTTTGAGTATGACGGGTTGGCCGCTCTTAAGAAATAGTTTGGATGATAGAATTAGAGAGGTAGGTTACTGTAATAGTGCTTTAGTTGTGCCATTGTCTGATGCAGCTAAAATACTTTACAAATTAGCTATGCTAAGATTTTATTACATAGAAATTGGTATGATTTTGTTAAGCTAACCAGGGCGGCATAATACACTTACTTATGAAGAATTGGAAACAATGTAAAAACTTAAACTCACTCTTTAATTGCCCTTTATATATATAACATGCGCAAACACACACCCCCGGCACAAACTGACACCTCTCTCCCACATACACATACCACACACACATACACACACCCCTATATACACTCCACGCTCAAAACTACACAATCCTTCCATACAAACACACAATCTCACATAAAATACGGTGAAATTTTGTTCAGTTTTAAATTTCTGATTTTTTATTTTCTTATTTTTATTTCTGTTTTTAATTTGATTTGTTTTAGTTTTGATTTTGTCTCGAACTTTTGACTGCGACACAGTATTATACTAATGCAGTTGTTATCGAACACAGAGTTTCTGTTAACTGAGTTTTTTGTTTTAATAAAGTTTATATTTATATTATATTTATAATCGCATGTGCGACAAAGCCCTTTCATTATGAATAATAAAAATAAAAAAGTGTTTTCTTCGTAACTATGTATTTTTAGAACACTTGTTCTAGGACTCTTTGTATTTTTTTTTTTACTTATACGTATAGTATAGCATGCAACCTTAGAGTTATGAGACATCAAAAGGAACACGTTGTATAATATATATTTTTTTTAAATAATGGAATGTCTGTTTGTGTCGCAGCGAGGGTTTGATCAAGTCGTGCTGGCAGCAGGAGCACAAGGCGCGGCCGGGCGCGGCGGAGGTGGCGGCGTTCCTGGCGGAGGCGCCGCGCCTGCTGGCGCCGTGCCTGGACGTGCCGCTGGACGCGCTAGCGCTGGAGCTCGACCCCTGGCGCGACGCGCGCGACCGCGCCGAGGTAGTGGCCCCCGATCCGAAGCCTTTTTGTTCGACCGAAATTAATCATACTTCTGAACCAAATTATTACATTTTATATTGACATTTCAATACATTTTATCCAAACATGTCGTAAATAATTTTACAAAGTAACAGCTAGACTATGTCAGATTTTTTCAGATTATTATACCTAATACCTTAGGACATGTTGCCGCCTTGTCGCTACGTTACTATGTGCTAGCGACCGTTTCCGAGGCCCATTATTGAGTGTGCAAGTCATCCCCTGCCATTTTACCCGTGTATATGATTGTAACATTGGTCAGGCAGGGGACATAGTTCTTACATAGTTCAAGGGTCAGACCAAATAAAAAACCAAGACATTGCGCTGTAAACAATACAGTGAAGCATGCCAAAACTACACCTCCGCTCTGTGCATACACGCCCACACGCACACATTTACAACCATTTACAATCAAACTACACCTCACTAATTGCACACTTGTTTACGAAACCGGCTTCACGTCACTGTTGACAGCGCTGTCTTTTTTTTTTATTTGGTCTGAGTCTGAGGACGAAAAATTCACATTAAAACATGTTGAAAACTCTGTTTTCCGTCAAATTAATCAGCGCTTGACGTAATTTTAGTAGGCAAGTTTTTAATCACGTCTAAACCTGTATGAAGTAGTGACAGGCGCTGATTAATTTGACAGGATTAAACTAAAATGTATCTTCTGTCCTTTTCTTAATGAAATAGAAAGAAAAAGATGCACTGAACTTAAATTTAGTTTAGTTTGTGTACAAGGGAATCTGCACCAAAACCTTTTGTGCAGGTTTTTTACCCGACTACGGCAAAGCTAAAATGAAGGGTTATGATTTTAGCAGTTTACGGATGCATGTATGTTTGTATTTACGTGTGTTCCACCGTAGTGCTTCAACTGCTGAACCGATTTTGATGAATGAGGTATCAATAGATTCATGATAATGGTCCGGGTGACATAGGCTATATAAATTTTCCCTAAATGTAATATGGTGGACTTTACACGTGAATTTCTAACCTCGAAAAAAAAAATTGTGATAATCATGACATGTTTGGTATCAAAATAAAGGTCTTGCCGGGCACATTACAAATATGTATAATATCATATTTTTAAAACAAATACATTTGTTTAAATTGTTAAAAACAAGCAAAAGTGAGACTGCGCTACGTACCACGGGCGCGAGATGATACCAACGCCCAGTTAATCAAATTTTAATAAATGATAACGATTTTTAATTCCACTAGAAAAACATGTACCTACAACGAAATATTTATATTTAGGATTTCTTCGAAGCTCGATAAATTGGTGTTGGCGTCAAAATAAATCGCACTATGGTTTCGTTCAAAGCACTTTGCACTGCTATTGGGATGTAAAATAGGTTAATTACTGACCTATTGTATTACTCTTGTTATCGCAACGTTTATCAAGCGTAAAAACGGAAAAGTATAAAATAAAAAAAAATTGTTTAATTAAAAACTGTACCTAACCCGACTACGGGAAAATAAAAATGATCTATAAAGTACCTACGAAACAAGAATATATTTCAGACAGAAATAAAGACATAGGTTCAAAAATAGTCAAGATAAGCCGTGGTCGTGGTCATGGATCATTTTTATTTTCCCGTAGTCGGGTTACAGTTTTTTATTAAACTGATTTTTTTATGGAACGAAGTTATTTAACGCGGCTTGTAAACTGATGGATTGAGCCATTAACGAAAAGAACTTGTAAGATTTGAAGTGATATAATCTTAAGCAAACGGAGTTACACACGATCACAATAGGTTTTTATTAGAGCAGTAAGGAATGACAGATGACAGCAGATGTCATAGTTATACGTTTACAAAGAACGCTTAGCAGTATAATTGGATTGCGTTTAAGTATAAACATTTATTACCAACATAAAATTTCAAAAATCGTCACGCTAAAAAGTGTTAATACTTGCGACTGTCTTCTTCTAATCCAAAGAGAAAGAGAGAGAGAGAGAGAGAGAGAGAGTGCGGCAGAAAAAAACAAAATAAACGAGTAAAATTTAAAAAAAATTCATCACGGTTGTCGTTTTCATGGTTTTCGAGGGTGTTAAAGCCGAAAGTGGGGTCGAAATACAAAATCCAAGATGGCGACTTTGAATTTTTTTAAATTTTTCATCATGAGTATTGTTTTCATGGTTTTCGAGGGTGTTAAAACCGATAGCGGGGTCGAAATGAAAATACCGGAAGCGGCTGCAAAAATTTTCAATATTTTCGTCTTGGGCATCGTTTTCATAGTTTCGAGGGTGCTAAAGCCGATATGAGGTCAAAATGTAAATTCAAGATGACAGCTGCAAAATTTTCATTTTTGTTTTAAATCATAAGTGAGAAAGAACTTCGTTCCTGATGGGGGTCCCCCGACCGCACACATTTTTTTATTTGGTCTGAGGTTCGAAGTTACCAATCCAATATACCCACCCAACCAAACCAACAGCCCATTATGTTGTGTTTCCATGTTCTGCAATAGTCCTGCACCTACCGGTTGTCTTTGAGTGCACTTGCATAGTGCTGGCAGCGATAATCGTCGTTTCGTGCCTTATTTAATTCAAAACATGTACCGGGCCTCTGCGAGTTGATTTCGGCCCCTAGTACGCCTTACAAAGGTCTGGGACCGGTCTGGTCCCGAGAAATGACTAATACGAAAATATAATTACAGTAAGTGTAGCTAAGTTCGTGTTGTGTTCCGCAGGCACGCTGGGTGTCGTGGGCCGCGCCCGCGTCTGCCGCCACCGACACCACGTACCTGAGCGACGGCCCGCCGCCACTTGACAGCGACGCCTTCCTGCCGTGACCCACGCCGACTGACCGGCCGACGCGAATGACGCGGGCCACCCGCCATGGTGCAACACAGGCCACCATTCGACCAACCCGCCGACTCGACCGACACGGGCCACCCGCCACGGCGCAGCATAAGCCACCATACGACCGACCGGTCGACTCGACCGACGCGGGCCACCCGCCACGGGGCAGCACAGGCCACCATGCAACCGACCGGCCGACTCACCGACGCGGGCCACTCGGCACGGGGCAGCACAGGGCACCATGCGACCGACCGGCCGACTCACCGACGCGGGCCACCCGCAACGGGGCAGCACAGGCCACCATACGACCGACCGGCCGACTCAACCGACGCAAGCCACCCGCCACGGCCCGGTACGCTTATCGTAAATCATTCCAACACTTTTCTAGTCAAAATGCAGGTATAAAATAGGAATAATATTTTAATTAATTTAATTTTCAAATGTATATAAAACCTACCTAAGCTCTTAAGTTTTTACTAAAAGAAAAAATTAAGAAAAATGGTTTTGGTTTTACTTCGCGTTTCCTCCTCAAGACATGTTAAACGCCATTTCCACGGACGAGAGATTCGTGGGTGTATTTTTCAGAAATGGACGAAATATATCTAAATAATGAGTACCAAATTGTACCACTTGTTAAATAATTAGTACCTTGTGGGATCGCAAGTTATTGCAATAGTTTTGTAGCGGAATATCATCCTCTAAGATAAAATACAGCACATAGGGTATTTAACATTATTATGTTCAAACTAACTTTTTATTATGTACCCACTACGTATTGATTTGTGCAACAGATTTTGTATACACGCTGAAATTTTAATGGTTGTTTTCCCGCGGCAGAACGATTTGCCCTTAGTAGTAAGTACTATTTTATCATAGAGTTAAACCTAAAAAAAAAAAAAAATATTTTCAAAATATTCAAAAAAATATGCATTAACTTGAAAGCGTAAGAAACAATAGTAGCCACTAGACATTACGTAGGCACTTCTCGAACCGCATGCGTGGCTGCACGCTTCTTCCGACAAAGCGAAGAGCGGTTCGTAAATGTTCAGACCAAAATAAGCTGTCGCACGTAGTGATACGGCATAAACTAGTTCGCACGCACGCGGGCGGCAGCGGCGAGCCTCTCCCCACGAAACCACGCCCCGCGTCGCCGGCGCCGGCTCTCTCAGTTGACCCACGATCGTTATATGACGCGTAATGCGATATCGTGTTTTGCAAAAATGGATCGACATTACAGTGATTCCAATTTGGAGTACGTCGCTATGGTACAACCTGTGCGCTAGGGCTCAGGGGCGAAGTGTCCATATAAGCCGATTCCTACCGGCTTCCCTTCGGAAATTCGGAACACAACCACTCTATCGTCATTGAATAATCAAACTATAAGTATTTGATACACCATAAAATTAAAATACCTATTACAAAACGCCTACATACATTAAAAATTGTGTTAATAACCCAACAACAAAACACTGCGCTAAAATAACTCGTAGGCGCGTCCGGCTTATGCTAAATTCAATTTCCTTACAAAATAAAGTCCATCATGACGTCACTTCAGTCACGTGATACCACGGTTTCTAGGCGGTTGGGTAAGCCGATCTGCAACGAGTTATGATAGGGACGCAGTAGCAGAAACGTGCGCGCGGGAGCGAGAAGGTATTATTGTGCTATTGCACCACCCCTTTCTGGCACACGCATTTGATTCGGTAGTTTTCGTTGAATTTCATAATGCGTTCGGCTAGGAGTTCGTAAAAATTTCATCATTCGTTTGACAAATATGTGGTTGTTTTTTGACGTAATCGCATTAGAATCTTACTTATTAATTTGCATTTTGTTCGCTCAGTATTAATTGAATTCATATGTTTATCATTACTAGTAGTATTAATATTTGTTTGTAGTTATAGGACAGTGATTAACTCAAACTCAAACTCAAAGCATTTATTTCAAATAAACCAATTACAGGTACTTTTGAATTGTCAAGGGGTCGGTCAGTCAGAAAGATGAAGCTAGTTGCCCATTCCAAAGCGTAGTAGGTACCTATGGAGAAGAACGGGCAAGAAACTCCACGGACACTCTTTTAAATAAAAAAAAATTGTTACAAAATATTGGTTACATTATTCATGTTGAAATTATACATGTGAGAACAATGTAGAAAGACGTGCACGTTAAAAGTGTCCGTAACAAAAAACAAAAATAAAAACAATTCAAAAATTAAAATAAACCGTGGCAGTTAAGAGATGACCAGTCCCTACTGACGGCGCCCGTTCACGAACATGACGCATGGATCAGCACCATTTAGCTCAACCATTTTGAAGGGAACTTAATGATCCAACACACACGCCACCATCAGCGAGACATTTGAGTGAGCATGACACTCTCAGCCGCCAGGGCACATTCAAGTCAATGAAAGACGTACCCAGGTAATGGTAGCTTTATGGAATGTACGTGGTCACAATGCCCACACAACATAGTTTTGAGAATGATTAACATGGTGTTTTGTGTGTTGTGAATGTAAAGTACGTTGTAATTAGATATTTGGGGTAAGTAGATAGTTTAATAAGCTGAAATTACTTATATAGAGTAAATTTGAAAACAAATTAGTACGATCTTATTAGGATGGCGGCATTCATAGTTTTAGAATGTCGTTTGACAGATTACCTATTTACTTTGTGAAGAAACATGCTTTTCAAGATTAAGTTTTGAAAATACGGGCTCACCCAGATGTGACTATAAATTACAAACGCCGCGATGGTTTTTTCTAAGATTTTAATGTTTCCCTTTACGATAAATATCAATGACTGACTGAGTCGTAAATTTAATAAAATGTATTGTTCCCGTGTTTACTTTTCTTAGATTGTAGTTGTTTATAGAATAGAGGGTTTTTTTACATTTTAATCTGACGAATTCATCAAAAAAGATGTGCAGAATGAAAAACATATTCGTAGCTGTTTTATGAGTTTGGGACTGGTAGGAATTTAATTGAATTATTTTTACTAATTTTCCATGAAGCTCATAATAGAAAAGTAGTATATCGGAATTTAATGAAATTTATTTTTTATTGATTAATTGATTTACGGTAAACAAGTTTTTTTTTACTCCGGCTTACCTCCTCCATAAAATCAGCCTTTGCTACTGCTAGGGCTAGTTATAATTTTACGCGGAGCCGCAAATCTTAGAGTCGCTCCGTCTTCGTGGGGTTCTGAACCCCCATGTCCCACAGGCCCGGACGATCGTAGCGGCGACAAAGCCAAAGTCAAATAATATAATTTATTTCAATTTGGCACATAAAAGGCACTTTTGAACGTCAAAATTTACAAAAAATAGAATTAATTCTAGTCGCCTCTTCAAAAGGTAATTTTCGTATGGACAAGAATGAGCATGAAACTCCACCGTTTACAATATTTTGTATACATCCTTATCCTTACATATTATAAAACAAAGTCCCCCGCCGCGTCTATCTGTCTGTCTGAACGCGATAAACTCAAAAACTGCTGAACGGATTTTTAAACGGTTTTCACCAATGGACGGAGTGATTCATGCGGAAGGTTTAAGTGTATAATTCATTAAGGTTTTGTGTAAATTGGCTAAAATTTGACGATTATTGTTGAAGAAGTCGGAAAAAATTATGCCGACTGGGAGCTTTACTGGCGTGCGCTGCCTAAACCGAAAAGATACATCAAATTTATGTTTTACGGTATTGTTCATCTTAAAAAGTTCAACAAAAAAGTCCGCGATGGCATATGTCTATCTTCAAAGGATGACCCACAATAACCATTTTTATCTTTCAGAATTTGATAAAAATTTAATTGTTGTTTCTGAAGCTTTTTTGACCGGTATAGTATTAATCCTTATCCAAATAAATATGTTATTTAAATTGGGCATTTAATTTAGACTAAAATATGCCTTTTAATCATTTAATTTAAATGAATAGTTTAAAAGATATCACAGTTTCAAAATTACGCGGAGCAACCCGGGCGTAGCGGTAGGAGTCAATGACGTTTCCTTCTGTTATTTTATTAGGTAAGACATCCACGCGGGCGAAGCCGCGGGCAAAAGCTAGTTAATTATATAAATATATGTGAAGACGATGCACCTGGAAGAAGATTACTATACCACAATAGGTAAAAATAATTAAAACCGGCCAAGTGTGTGTCGGACCACGCATAATGAAGTGTTCCGTAGTTGGGATGAATTTATCCCAAATACAAACTTAACTTTGTAGTTGAAAAACATGTTCTCCGATAGGGAATGTATGGGAAAATATGTTTTTGAAACAGCAAATATAAGTTGGTCGATTATTACTCGTTAACTTGTAGGCCTACTTCTGTGATAGTTTTCCTTTTAATTTCGTTATGTAAACTATTGCTGTGATTTTTTCCACGTATCCAAAACCAAGCATGTAGCCAGCTACATGCCTTGCCAGCAAGGGGGGAAGACACCGGGGTTGCGAATAATATCATGCGCGTCTAAGTTTTTCTGTGCGATTTTAATATAATAAGAATCTGTCGTCAACGCTTTCTGTGATTCGAATTTTTCTGCAATCCCTATTCTCCTAAGATTTTTTAGTGTCTTTTTTTTATTTTTTTCGTTGTATTTTTTATCTATTGAAAATTATGAATTGTGTGTTGTGTTAGCGAATATGTTTTTATTTCGTTATAGTAGGTACTACTACTACTGCATTTGACGCTCGGCACCGGTCACGGACGGTTGTGTGCTTGCGCTCAAACGTTCATGACTCATTGCTCTGAGTCATTACCCGTTACGCTACGTAACGATTCTCGTGGTCGCTCGACTACATCCGATCTCCGATCGTCAATCGATCGGGCAAAGATCCACCAATAAAGGCCATTATCAAGGCTATCTTATTTCTCTAACAAGAGATAGTCGTCTGTAGCTTCACTAGGTCCCTTCCGGGCAAAACCACAGTTTCGTGGTCACTCGGTGGATACCATACGGTGCCAACGAAGCCGAGTGGGGTGTTGACCCAACACACCCGCCGATCCCCTTCAGGGTAAGGCAGTGAATTGGCCGGGTCCCAGTGTTTGGCCTTGGAGGATCTCCTAGCCAACACGTGGTGACAGTATTGCTTCCACAGCTACACACCCTGTGTCGATCGGTGTGTCTACCTACACCCGGCGCACTAGACTGAATAGGACCCCGTTGCACATTAAGATAGGCAACGGGCAAAAGCAAGCTTAGGGCTCACCGATAGGCACTCATCCTCCCTGTCTTACCCGACAGGGAGGGATTGTTACACATCCCCGGCATTCCCACCGGGGAGATAGGCTTTATAGGGAAATTCCCCCCCTTCCCGCCAAAATGGCTAGACAAGTAAATTACGAGCACTGCTCAAAGCTGCTCGTTCAGCTGCTCGAGATCATCCTCGAGAATGAGCCATCCCTCAAAGGGAAATATAGAGATCGTCTCTCCGAACTCCTTGAGCTCATAGCAGGTCATTCCGACACCAGCGTCGCTACTTTTAGCGACGCTCTAGAAACCCCTCCGACCGTAGAGTCACCTAGTCCCCCCCCACCCCCCTACGTCGGTGTCAATATTGACACTGACGCTCCCATCTCCGCCCCCGCTTCTTCAAAGCATCCCTCCACCCCGTACCCCTCTGGTTCGGAGGTTGACGAAGAAAAGTCCGTTGCCTCCTCTACCTCTTCCTCTCCTTCCGACGACGGCTACATAGCCGTCCAAGGTAAGGGGAGAAAGAGGAAGAACAGGAAACAGAGCTCTGCACAGGCCAGTAAGGTCGCCGCTGCAGAGAACTCGGACTCCTCTTCGTCCACCGTCACGTTAAAATCCGTTAAATCACGCGCTACCACCGCGACTTGCGCTACCGTAGCTTCCCCCTCCCCCTCCACCGCCCCTCCGACCACGTCGTCATCCTCCGCGAAGGACACCCCCGCGACCCCCGCCCCCCGACCACGTTACCCTCCGCAAAGGTTTCCCCGCGATCCCTCCTCCACCTCCCCTGTTCGTACAGGACAAGGGGAAGTGGACAGACATCTCAAAATGGTGCGCTGATCAAAAGATCAGCTTCACCAACGCCCGTAATACCAAGCAAGGTATAAAAGTCTCAGTCCCTACGTCGCGCGACCATAGGGAACTAACCCGACTTCTGAGAGCGAGAGGTGTGGCATACCACACCTACTCCCTCCCAGAGGAAAAACAAGTTCGCGTTGTAATAAAACGCATTCTAGAGAAATCCTCCCACCCGAAATTCTTGCCGACCTTCAGTCGCAAAATGTCCCCGTCGACGAGGTCCATCGTATGCACCGCTCTAGAGGCGGTGATCTCTACGACATGGTCCTCGTAATCTGTCCGCCCGTTGAGGGCCACCATCCGATATTTCAAATTCGTTCTCTGTGTCATCTCATAGGGTTCGAAATTGAGAAACCCCTAAAGAGTGGCATTGTCGGACAATGCCACCGCTGCCAGCTCTACGGCCATTCCCAGCGGAATTGCCATGCTACACCCAGGTGCGTAAAGTGCCTGGGCGAGCATAGCACTTCCGACTGCCCCCGCCCTAAAGACCGTACGCTCTGTACCGTACCTCCCAACTGCGTTTTATGCGGCAAAGAGGGCCACCCGGCTAACTACCGGGGTTGCTCAAAAGCCCCTAAGGCTTCTTCTCCCAAGCTGGGGAAGCGCTCTGGCGCTCGCCAGCAAAGGGAAACTCCCTCATCTAGGATTCCCTCCGCCCTTATGCCCCAACGACTAAGCCCTCAGAGGCCTAGTTCGTGGAATTATCTCCACCACCAGCAGTCTTTCCCCCGTTTCCGTGGCATCGCGCCCTCCACGCCCCCCGCACACTCTGCGCCCCCCGCGCCCGCCGCGCTCCTCGCTAAACCCACGCCCGCTCCTCAAGCTTTGCGTCCCCCGACTGCCGGTCCCGCGACCGCGCAGCAACAAGGTGTTGACTCGTTCAACATCATTACCTCGACCTATATGTCATTTGTCTCCCCGCGCGCAAAGGCAATGGTAAACCATATCCTCTCCGCTCAAGGCAATATCCCTCAGATACAGTCTATTTTCAATGCTTATCCGGATACTAAGCAAGCCCTAGATACCCTAGCTATCACACCTAAAACCTTTAATGGATAATACGGCGATAGCTAGGTTCAAACCCCGATCCCTAATAATAGGTTACTTTAACGCCAACGGTTTAAAATCCCAAAGGGAAGAGATAGGGCTCTTCCTCCGCGATCACCAAATAGACGTTCTCTTAATACAAGAGACTTTCCTAAAGCCTTGCAATCGAAACCCGTCACTTGCCAACTACCGGATAGTTCGCAATAACAGGTCGCGTTGTCACAAGGGTGGCACCCTGATCTATTATAGAAAGCAGCTTCACTGCATCCCACTAGACTCTCCTACCCTCTCGGTATTAGAAGTTTCCGCCTGTCGCCTAGGCATGTCAGGTCATGAGCCGATTACTCTTGTATCAGTCTATAATCCCCTCGGCAATTCCCCGGGGCATTACCAATCCCTCTCAAACGATCTCTCGATTCTACTCGCTATGGGTAACTCGCTCATTATAGCGGGCGATCTTAATGCCAAACATCCCTCTTGGAATAGTACGGTAACCAATTCGACCTCTCAAACTCCCTGATTTTTGACGTCATCGCTCCGATGACTCCCACTCATTTCTCGCTCATTAATCCCAATCATGCCCCCGATATCTTAGAAGTGGCGCTCCTTAAGAACGTCAATCTAAAGTTAGAATCAATAGAAACGGTACAAGAGCTTGACTCTGATCACCGCCTGGTAGTCATGAGACTATACCCCCGCATAGGTCTCCCCGACCCGAACGCCCCCCCTATCACTAAGAGGATCACGGACTGGAAGAAAGTAAGCACACAGCTGAAATCCAACACGTCCCCTCAACTAGACTCTATCCCCGACCTTTTCGACTCTATCGCTGACACCATAGCCGCGATCGACTCACTCATTGATTACGTACAAACCGTCCTGAACGATTGTTCAAGGGAAGTTGTGACGGTTGTCCGTCGCTGGAGCTTGCCGGACTAGCGAAACTAGGCTGAGAATCAGCACTTTTCGAACGTCAAAATTACATAAGACAGTCCCCCAAAAACGCCCACCCTTCACCACTTCCTAGTGCCTTTAGCTGGGGAGAAGAAGTGGCGTAACAAACTCCCCAGCAGCACAGCTGTCTGTTCAAGTTAGAAAAAAAATGATTCTATATAATAGTAGGTATGCAAAATTATTATGCAACACAAAACATTATTTTAATTATAAATTACTGGCCATATGTCAACTAGCACACGCCAATATACCAACCAAAAACATCGAGAACTATATTCAAGCAGAATTTAAAAAAAAAAAACTAAACGTAAACAGAACTTAATATCTAAATAAAAGCCTCCAGGCATAAAGGGCGTGCCCGCTTACATGAAGCTGTAATTGGAAATTATAAATGATAAACTATCCTAGTTTCGATCAGCATCGAGGTAAAATAAATGAACAGTTAATTACTAGTAACAATAACAAAACCAAGATCAGCAAGACGACCAGTCACCACAAGCAGCACCCGTTCACGAGCATAACGCAAAGATCAACCATTACCCCCCTCGCCATATTTGAGGGAAGGAGGCAACCCGACCCCCGACGCTACCGCAAGCATTGACATCTAAGGGAGCATGACGAACTTGCTGCCGGTTGCTCAGGCAAAAAATAATATGATCAATTTTACTGTCGAGGTCACTAGCTAACCACAAATTGCAATACAACTCATAACATAAACATTGTAATGAGTAGATTATGTCAACAAAAAAATAAAATTAAAATAATTGACTCGCAAAAACAAAAACAAAAAAAAAATGGCTCGTAAATTCAAATAAAATAAAATTATATAAACTGTCAGTAGGAAAGCTAATTCTGGAGAAAGAACATAAACATTGTCTTGAGTTAATCACAGCGACCAACTATTCTTATCATTTAAGTAGTCGTTGATACAATAGTATGCCTTTGAACAAAGGTTGGATTTTACTATATTTTGAAACGCATTAAAAGGCAAATCTAGTAAAGAAGAGGGTAGCTTGTTATAAAAGGTTAAAACCTCCTAAAACTCCTTCCTATCTGCGGGAGCGCTTTTCCTACGCCCGTCCTTCTGATGTGCCTTGCAGGTCGCATCTTAGAAACCTCCTTAAGTCCCCTCCCCACTCCACTGATTTCTACTCCTACTCCTTCACTGTGCACGCGGTGAGGTTGTGGAATTCACTTCCGCCAGACATTAGGGACTGCCAAACTGTTGCAGTATTTAAAAGAAGAGTGAAATAACACTACCTTTCCACTTCATCATAGTTGCGTAGGTATTTATTTTGTATTATCTGTATATATTTTTGTTACATTATATTAGTGTTATTTATTTTAGAAGTATGTATGTAAGTAAGTATAGTTTCATATTATTAGTTTTATTGAAGTGAATAATTGTTTTGATTTTATGTATTTGACTTTCTCTTTACTCTTACACACGGTGTCTACATCTCTTTTTATCCTCTGTCCTATCGCAGGTATGCTGGAAGAGATTTCATTAGAAATAAGCATCACCTTTGTACGTATTTTTCTGTTCCTTTTGTCTTGTCTATGTATTATTTGTGTGTACATAAATGGTTAAATAAATAAAGGTTATAACCAAGCCCAACAAATGAGTTATGAACCTTATGAAGCCGGTGAAAAGGAGCTCGTAGTTTGTCCTTATTTCTTGTATTAACATTGTGAATATCATGTGATGCGCGTGCATTACTGACTGAGAAGAACGCAGCCATACGTGCCTATGATAGCTTTCCCTGTCACACCAACAAAGCCCATATGTGCTATTTACAGAGATCTGTAAAGACACGTGTAGCGGAGCTGCGGGACGCGAGCTGGGGAAAGTTGCTCGGCGAACTAGAGCCCACCCATCAGACCTTCTAGGAGCTCCAGAGGAAACTCAGGGCTCCCCAATCCTCTGGCATGCCCCCCTGACCCGTCCCGATAAATCCATTGCATTCGACGATGCCGAAAAGGCTGAATGCTTCGCAGACAGCCTCGAGGCCCAATGCACCCCAGTTCCCTACCAGTAGACTAAGCTCACCTACAAATGGTCGACGCCGAAGTCGAACGTAGAGCCTCCTTCCCTCCCGTTGATGAGCCTGACTGTCCACTGCCCCCCGTCCTCCCGGACGAGGTGCATGACATCATCAAAGGTCTTAAAGCCCGTAAAGCCCCCGGTTCAGATGGTATCACCAATAGGGTGATCCAACTTTTCCCTGCCCACCTAATAATGTTTTTGACCACCATCTTCAATGGAGCCTTAAGCAACAATATCTTCCCCCAATCGTGGAAAGAAGCCACAGTCATCGGTATCCCGAAGCCCGGTGAGCCCCAAACCGAGCCCTCCAGTTACCGTCCCATTAGTTTGCTCAAGGTTCTCGGAAATATCTATGAGAGGCTTATTTATAAGCGTCTCAGAGACTTCGCCGAGACCAAGGGCCTCATCCCCAACGAACAGTTCGGCTTTCGAACTGAGCACTCTAGCGTGCATCAGGCCCACCGCATCGTAGAATTCGTAAGCGCTGGTTTCCAACGCGGTTCTATGACCGGTGCAGTATTCTTCGACGTAGCGAAAGCGTTTGATAAAGTCTGGCACAACGGCTTATTATACAAGCTGTATCAACTCGGTGTGCCAGATCGTCTCGTGCTCATCTTACGAGACTTTTTATCGAATCGCGTCTTCCATTATCGTATCGAAGGAGCGCTATCCACTCCCCGTCCCATCCGCGCAGGTGTCCCTCAGGGCTCTGTGGTGTCCCCCCTCATATTCACGCTATACACAAGCGATATCCCTAAAGGTTCGCAGACGACACTGCCATCTACTTCAAATCTAGATCCTCCGACATTATTCGCCTCACTCTCCAACGCGCAGTCGATAGACTGGCCGCATGGTTTACAAAGTGGCGAATAGAAGTAAACCCCGATAAAAGCCAAGCGGTTCTCTTTACGAAACCGCGTACAAGGCTCAGAAACCCCCTCCCCGTCCGACCACCATGTTTGGCAAGCCGATCCCTTGGGAGAAGCGAGCCAAATATCTCGGTGTTATTCTAGACCATCATTTGACCTTCGCAGAGCACACAAAGATGGTTCGTTCGAGCCGCTTTCGCTCTCGATAGACTCTTGTACCTGGTGAATGCACGTAGCAAATTGTCACTTAGGTGCAAATTGCGCGTTTACACGGCGTGCATTCGACCAATCATGACCTATGCGGGTGCTGTCTTTGCTCATGCAAAACCCCGTCATATCCATAAGATGCAAACAGTCCAAAATAGATTCCTCCGTAGGGCCACAGGTTCCCTCTGGTTCGTTAGGAACGAGGCACTCCACCTCGACCTAAAGATTCCCACAATCCACCAATTTCTAAAACGCCTTTCCAAGCGTGTCTTTGAGTCCGCGGCCAAACATCGCAACCCTCTGGTTGTCGAGGCCGCCAGTTATGTCCCGAGTAGAATCAGTCATGTTCGCCGCCCAAGGCATATTCTCGTAGACCCCGCTGACCCCATAACCCTCCTCCAGGAGAGCAATAGGGAAACAAGTACACTGTACAAGTACAGACGCCTCCCGTCATTCCGACCTCGTCGCCGAGGTCCTTTGCGATCTCGACCGCCGCGCCCCCGAGTAAATAATACTCCCCCCCGACCCTTGCTCGAAAACGAGGTGCCAGCAGTTGTTGCAGCTGTGCACGTAGCTTTAAATTCCCCGGTTAATAATAATGATCAAAACCTTTTGATCCAGCCCGTCCCATCTTTTGATGTCCTCCCTCCGGATAACGCCCTAAGCCGAGGCTCGAACCCCACAGGATGAACGCACGCTAAGGGCACCCCCCTTAGCGTGCGTTCATCCTAAACTTTTAGCTTAGTTTATGTGTGCCCTGGCTGGAGGCTTTGAGTGTAGTAGCTTAAGGCAACCACAGGATTGACCGGTTAAACAGCCATGGTTTCAGGAACCAACTGTGAGATGCAATTCAGAAAAAAAAAAAAAAACTACTTCTACTTAAACTTAACCACCAAACGGCCGCCATGGCCCACGCACAATCCAATTAGGGGTGGGTCATTACGTGATTTTTGTGAAACGTAACGTAACTAGTAACTTCGAGGACGTCCTTTATATTATACGAGAAATTCATTTATATTATAATAGCAGTTGTCTGATAATAGATTTCGAATCTTGTTTTTAAATTTATTTATTGTCATAGCACTATATGACTGTGGTATTCTGTTGTATATTTTCGGGGCCATACAAAAAAAGCTTTTCCCCATGAAGGTAGTTTTTGCCGAGCGTAAGCAGAGTTGGCTATTGTCACGTCTGTTGCGCGGAAAAGTGTCAGATTGTCGTGGAAAGAGTTGGGTGTTAGTTTTTAGAAGCGATGCTACTTCAAAAATATATAGTGATGGTTAAGTTAATAATTTGTATTTTTTAAACAATGGTCTGCAGCTTTCTGTGGATTGTGACTTAAACATAGCCCGAATACACCTTTTTTGGGCTTTAAACGCTATTTCCTTGTTCGTAGAGTTACCCCAAAATATGATACCATAGCGTAGAATTGATGCTACTCAAAATCAAAATCAAAATATTTTATTTCACATAAACCTACAAGGGCACTTATGAAACGTCAGAAGCTAGGTGCATGGTTCCAATTGGTCGCTTCCTATGAAAAAGAGCCGGCAAGAAACTCCACGGTTACTCTTTTCAAAATAAATTGTTTCTACAATGTTTTCAAATTACAGTGTTAATAGGTATGGGAGGACAGTGTAGGCCTAACAGCAAGTACCAGGTACTTAGTAAAATAAAAATGGTACACAAGTTTACAGCCTACAACGTTCTCACATTCACAAAATCTAAAAGAAAAGCATCTATGTAAAAGATAAACAAAATAATAAAAAATAAGAACCTATTTCAACCAAATGACATGATTGCCACTACAGCTGTAACAAATCTAATTTGATAAAAAAAAATATAGAAAATTGTAGATATATAATGTCAAATACTGAAGAGATTATGTCAATGAAGTATGTAAAAAAAGGTAAAATAAATATCGTAATTTGGGAGCAGTTGATAGACATTTACATTGTTATGCCGTTAATGAGGTACCAGGGAAGCCACATGTGCAGAAGGAATTATTGCCAAACTTCCTTGTCTTCAACGTAGTCTTTAATCTTATAATATGCTTTTTTGATAAGGACACGTTTGATGTGGGTTTTGAACTTCCCATCGCTTAGTTCTGTAACAGACTTTGGCAACTTGTTATACAAATTCATGATAGGCCGTCACCAAAGCATCTGGGTTACGTACGGTTTCTATTTTGCCGTTTTCATACTACATGAGTTATTTATTTGCGTCTAAAGACGAGTTAAAATTTATTAGTGTTGAAATATGGAAGTTTCGACGCTCATGACTTTCAAACCAATATTTTTTTCCTAATTCTGCTTCCATACACATAACATAACATAACATCACGCCTTGTTTCTCCGAAGGGTTGGGCAGAGGTGTACCTGTAGTAGGTACACCCACATTTTGCCAGTTATGTTTAAGTCCATATATCCATACATAGATAGATAAAGCAAATAGATATAGCAAATAGATAAAGCAAATAGATATAATTTTTAGTTTTGAACTTACACCGTCAAACAGACGAGTAATCACCATACTACGTTTGTATGGAAGAACGACCGACTAGTGTACCCTTATTACTGAAGTTAAATACACACATAGGTAATCAGGAACATAAATAGGAAAAAATTATTCTATGGATGTAATGCCATAGTAAAATTTATTTTATCTTCATACGAGTCTGGGGAACCGTTCTCGTCTTATAAGTAGGTAGACAACAGATGTATTATTTTATATCTATGAGTTATACAGATATTTTACTGTTTTGTTAATTATTTTCAGTTATAGAATTGAATTAAATTGAATTTCTTTATTTTGCATAAAATATGGTACATTAAAGGTCTTAAATATAAGAAGTTCCACATATTTTGCTTACTTACATATTTAGAGCATGGCATTTACTTACATAGAGCATGGTCTGTAATTTGGTTATGAAACAAGGTCTAATATTTGCATCAGTAGGCAATGATATAAGTTTACCAATGTAATTGCAGGTATATAATATATATATATGTTAAAAAGATTTTGATATAACCACCCAGCATAGTCTGGGCCAGCGCCTCTGCTCATCAGAAGAAAGACGAGAGAGCTGCAGGCGCGAGTGCGCGACACCCGGTGACACGACGCGGACGGTGCTCTCATAATGCTATGTAAGTAGGTATATTATGTTGGTGTTTGCGTGACATATTTGCCGTCAAGGAAAATATTAACATTAAAGCCACAATGTAACTACCTAATCAATATTTAAAGGTCTACTCACACGCAACTGTACGACATATTTCTCTTATAGACAGCGTAGGTTGGTATTATAGATATTTAAAATAATAATATTTAAAACTCGACTTTGAAAAACGAACTGACTCAAATCATAGCTGATGAAATGAAATCAGCTGTTCGTTTTATTTATATTTATTTTCTTCCTTCGAACCGATTAACATAAAACATTAAAACACCTTAAAACTTAAAAAAAAAGAAAACGAATGCTTAGTGCCCAAAAGTTCTCAGCTCAGAATAATGTCAGATGGCAACAATATGACCTACTTACAAAACTTTTTCTTATATAAAACACTACAAAGCTTATAAAAATCAATAATGGTGCATGCGTTGTCGTGAGGAAAGTTTAAAGTACTATGAATGTGGATGGCTATAAGACGAACACCAAGAACACAAAGGATGGACTGTGTGAAAGGATAATAAAACATATTGCGCCGACCCCAAGTGAAGTGGGACAAGGGCAAGAGGATGATGATTGTGCACACGTTCATCCCAACTGTCCAAATGATTCTAAGAAGTGTGTGTTCCTTAGTAAGCAAGTAATTACTGATGCCATATTAATACAGTCCACAGATTAGGAGTTTTTTTCTTTCACTTGTTTTTTTTCAGTGTCAATATACGGAGCGTACAAAAAGACGTTATTTCTTTTAATTTCCAATCCCTCAAATCAACACCAACATAAAAATGCACAAACATTTGGTCCAGAACGAGCCGGATTGGGTCACCTACGATTGAGCATTGCCGCGTGCCGAGAGAACAATAGATTGCATTTTTTATGCGGCGTCTTACATCGATCACGTAGGGCTTCGCTGTATCCACAGAGTACTCTTTATGGATTCGTCAGGTGATCGGTTTATAACTAAATAACGAGATATACATTATTGCGGTGACTGATTGAGGGAATACATTTGAGAACATTATACAAAATACAATGGAGAAGTTAGTTACATTACAAGAGCAGTTGATGAACAATTTGAAGATAGCCGAACGAAATTATAAGAAAACGCCGAAAGAAAGGATAAAAAAATCTTATTTAGAAACGAGATTGGAGGTACTTGATTTACAATATACAGAATTCAAAGATGTACATAAGGCTATAATTTCTGCAAGTTCGAAAGATAAAAAAGAAAGCATATTTCACCGAAGGCTATTACGAACAGTTTGAGGAACTGTACGTGCAATACAAAACTAGTTTACGTGAAGCGTTGGAGCCATTTTTATCACCGTCATTTTCTCAGGCGCTAATTGCTTCAGCCGCTAGTAATAATGAAAACAGCTACAGTGATGTTAAGCTACCGCGCATCACACTGCCTACATTTGGAGGTAAATACGAAGAATGGCAAACGTTTTATGATATGTTTTCATCACTAATTCACAACAACAAAGCCATAACGTCAGTTCAAAAATTACACTATTTGAAAAGTAATTTGTCGGGTGAAGCTATGAATCTTTTACGAAACTTTGCAACGACTGAAGCAAATTATGAGGAGGCGTGGAAACAACTAGTAAAAAGGTATAATAATAAGCGTTACAACTGCAATGCTATTATGAATAACCTGATTGGACTTAAGAAAATAAATACTGAGTCGGCTAATTCAATAAAAAATTTACTAGACACACTTGTTTGAAGTCACTGCAGAGTATAGGCATCAGAACAGATAACTGGGATGAAATTATTGTTTATCTAACCGTCGCAAAGTTGGATTCGGAATCAATAAAACAGTGGGAAAAGTATCTTAATACTTTGTCTAGTGATGGCCTGCCCACTTGGTCGCAATTGAAAGACTATCTAGAGTACAGATTCAGATCCTTGGAAATGATTGATTCCGCAACTCAACGTTCAACACAGACAGTGAAGCCTGCACAGAAACCAAAAACGTTCCACACGTCAGTTGAAAACAAACCAAAGTCTAACGATGTTGAGTGTGCAATGTGTAAAGAGAGCCATTATATTTACCATTGCAAACGTTGCGGACTTATGACGCCGAAGGCAAGACAAGAGTTTGTGAAAAGTAAGGGATTGTGTTTCAACTGCCTGTCACCTACGCATTCCGTCATCAAGTGTCGTCAATCAATGAGCTGCAAGAAATGTGGTAGAAGACACCACACGTTACTACACTTCGAGAGAAAGAAAACCGAGATCATCAAACAAGCATGTGAGGTAACAATGTCACCGAGTGAACAACACGAGAAAGCGAGCACATCACGAGGTGATACCCACATTACTTCTACATTTACTAGAGAGGAGCTGCAGCCTGCCAAGGTACTCCTTGCAACTGCTAGAATTAAGGTATTTAATTCACAAGGTTATAAACAATGCGGACGGTGAGCAATGGGTAGCTCGCCGTCCGGTAAGGACCAAGCCCGGGTCGACGGCGCGTTGTGTTCCACGCGCGCCTCAAAGAGATGTCAGCAGAATTGACGGGGTCCGTTAGGGCCAATGCCTGCCGGGGGTTCGAAGAAAACCGATGGGGACATCGTGGCCCCCGGCAAGTGGGTTTTAGTCAGTAAGAGTCTGACACGCCCTCCCGCTCCACCCAGAGCGGGAGAAGTTATTTGATAATTTCCCACCCAAAAAAAAAAAAAAAAAAGGTTATAAACAATATATTCGAGCTTTATTAGATCAAGGGTCTCAAGCCTCGTTAGTTACCGAGGCTACTGTTCAGTTACTTGGGTTAAAACGTATACCAGTAAATGGTTTTGTGTCAGGGCTAGGAGATGGTCATTCGAGAATAAAACACAGAGTTTCACTTCAAGTGGAATCACTCCATAATCCCGCAAATTTTATTCAAGTTAACGCTTATGTAATGCATTCTTTGACGTCTATGCTTCCCACAACCAATCTAAAGACTCATGAGTGGGTTGAAATTAATAGTCTACCTTTAGCAGACCCGACCTATGCAACACCAGGTAAAATCGATATACTGCTAGGTGCGGAAGTGTATGGAAATATATTGCTTGACGGTATTGTTAGGCAATCTCAGGGTAGTTTAATTGCACAAAACACACTTTTAGGGTGGATTATTTCAGGTAAAGTGTCAAGGGAACTCTATTCGTCGGCAGGAAGTAATCTGACTAGCATGCATGTACATTTAGAAGAGACTGATTTACTTAAGCAATTTTGGGAAATGGAGAATGAACCTAACATAATACAAAAGGAGATGACTGCAAATGAGAAGGTATGTGAAGACTTATTTGATTTAACCACAGTTAGAGATGACAGTGGAAGATTTATAGTAAGGTTACCTTTTGCGACTGATGATCCTAAATGTCAGTACGGTCAGTCAAAACGGAGAGCTATCAAAATGTTAGAGAGTTTAGAGAGAAGGTTATCACGTGATCCCCACTTGAGTATAGAGTATAATTAATGGTTAAACGAACTTACCTTAAGTGATGTTCGACCATAATTATACGAGACGTTACATCCGAAGAGATTTAATTATTACTATGTAGTTTCACTTCTCAATGTACTAGGCGTCGCACATAATTTTTAGAGCTATGGAAATAAAAATCAAATTATGAAATTCAAATTGGTTCCACTACATCCGTCGACCGCAGCGCCATCTCGACGTAACTCCATTCAATTTTAGAGACGCTACTCTCGTTTGATGAATTGTTTGATGGGCTTTAGTTTATGGGTTCGGGAGGGACTTTAAATCTCTTCGGATGTAACGTCTCGTATAATTATGGTCGAACATCACTTAAGGTAAGTTCGTTTAACCATTAATTATACTTACGACGTTACATCCTCAAGATTTAATTATTACTATGTAGATGTTTAGCGCTTTAATTCAAACGAGATTGGTAAGGGTTTTTTCCAAGAATGAACACGAAAATATGAAATCATTAAATATAAATAACATTTATTGAGTACATACTTAAACCGTAAGTAGGTATATATAAAAATACATTAATCATAATAAACAAAAATTGCATCCTCTGCTTAATGTAACCTAGGATATAATATTAATACCCCTAATGTTAGGTAGGTATTAATATTGAACAATCATTGTTGTTACCATAAATTAGCAATTATAAATTGCCTCCGCAAATGCGTTGTCCTCGTCCACTGTTATCGGACGATTATAGAATTTAGCGAAGGTTAAAGAATTCCCTGACCAACCTGCAGTTCTTTTAATTATGTCTACAGAAACCCCCTTGCGACTAGCCGCCGAGGTTGAAGCGTGGCGGGTGCTATGAGCCGTAAACACCCCTGTATCAATACCACTTTCAGTTAACACGTTTCTAATCCATCTACTTATAGTTGCGGCACTAGCGTTATTGATTGGTTTTTTGGTAGTAAGAATAAGTCTATCGGTTAGTGGTAAGCTCCTATAATTCTTGGTGGCTTCAATATACGCGGACAATGTTTTTGCCGGACAGATTTGTTCTCTATTACAGAAAAAGGGTATAGTTAAATGAGGCGCGGATCTGTTAGGAGCCGAAGTTTTGATCAGATCATTTATCATAACTATCCTCGCGCTACTTACTTCAACACTAGACAAACGTATAAGCGATAGCGTCTGCACACGTTGTGCAGTTGACAATGCGAGCAGAGCTACTAATTTTTTGGATAAAGAGGCCAAGGTTTGGTTCTCATTTGTATAATAATTTGAAAGGTGATCTAATACAAGATTAGGATCCCATGTAGATTTATATCTAGGGAAGGAAGGTTTGGTCCTATAGACTCCTTTCATAAACCTTATAATTCGATCGTCTTGACTTATACATTTACCCAGTATTAATGCAAGTGCGGAACGACACGTGTTGAGGGTTGAATAATTTGCGCCTAAATGATATTCATTAACCAAAAATTCAAGAATATTAGGAATATTGTTATCAAAAATACTTATCAACTTTGTATTACAAAAATCCCACAATTTCTTTAAAACTACATTATATTGTTTAAGGGTGCTGTCAGCTAACGATGATATTATTATTTTAATAGCATTATCTGGTAACGATTGTTTTACGTACGATTGCTTGATAATACTGACGACACCAGGGTAAGTCCTTTCCAAAGAGGGTGTGGGGTTCTGAAAGGTGATAAAAGCAATGAGGGACTCGGTTCCAAATAAATAACCTGGTTTTGAGAAAGAGATAAAAACAGTGGGTACCATGGCTGGCTAGGCCAATAAGGTACAACTACAATCCCAGTGGCTTTATCTGTAATTATTTTTCTTAAGCATTTTAGAATCAGTGAGAACGGGGGAAACGCGTAGAAAAAATAAGGCGACCAGTCTATTGTAAACGCATCTATGTTATACGCTGAAGGATCTCGTTTCCACGATATGTATTTTTTACATTTTGCGTTCAATCGTGTGGCAAATAGATCTATTTGAGGGTTTCCAAAAGTATTTGTGATTTTATCAAAAGCAGAAAATGCTAAGTCCCATTCAATGTCGATATTTAATCGTCTAGATTCGTGATCTGCTTCTGTATTCTCTTTAGACTTGATATAAGACGCAAAGACAAAGAGTTTCCTTTGCTCACACCATTGCCAGATTTCTCTAGCTATATTATTAAGGTGTGTATATTGAATTCCCCCGTACTTATTTACATAAGCTATAGCTGTAGTATTATCGATCCTAAGTAAAATCTCTTTATTATATAGATCTTTAGTGAAGCACTGTAAGCCAATAAGAGCTGCCTTCAATTCTAAAAGATTTATTTGCTCTTTAGATTCTGTGTCACTCCAAAAACCATGAGCACGTACTCCGTTACAATATATACCCCAACCTGTAAGGGATGAATCTGAGAAGATTTCTAGATCATACCTACCACTACGTATTGGATTTTTTAAAGTTAAAATATTATTTTGCCACCAGGAAAACTCTGAGTTAAGATTGGGCGAAAGGTTCATGACACAATCATAATTGTCTTTAGAATTACTCAAAGCTAGAAATTTTTCGCGTTCGAAACATTTCGTATACAACCAACCGTAAGAAATTGCTGGGCAAACCGAGCAGAGTAAACCTAGGTACTTTGCAAAATCCCTAATTGTTAAAGACCTTTTTTTTAGCAATTCGTTTTGTTTGGTCAAGTATTTTTTGACGTTTCATATCTGGCAGCATTAGACACATATCTTGTGAATTTATTTCGAAACCTAGAAACTTTTGAATTTGTTTTGGTATCAAGCTACTTTATTAATGATAAAACCTAATCTCTCAAGAACTTGTACTGCTACTGCTGTACTTTCTAGGCAACTATTAAAAGAGTTATTTATAAATAACAAATCATCTAAGTAAACAACTAGGAGTAACCCTTGGTTTCTAAGATGAGCTACCACTGGCTTCATTAATTTCGTAAAAACGAAAGGTGCTATAGACAAGCCAAAAGGGAGACACTGAAATTCAAAAGTAGAACCTTGAAATCTAAATCGTAGATATTTTTTACTACAGTTGTGAATGGGCACTAAAAAATATGCTTCCTGTAGATCCATAGTTGTCATGAAACAATCTTTACTGATTAATTTAGTAGCAGTACGAATGTCTTCCATTTTAAAGTGCTCCGGGCTGATAAATTTATTTAGACATTTTAAATTTAAAATGAACCTAAATGACCCATCGCTTTTAGGAATCAAAAAGATATTAGAAATAAACTGGCCAGGCACATCACGGCATTTTTTAATAGCCCCTGAAGACAATAATTTTGAAATAGACATCTTTAAATGCTCAAGCTCTATTTTACTAAACCTTGGGTTAGATGGCTCAAGTTTTTGAACAGGAAGCTAATTTTTAACCCCTTGACATAGTTTAAGACTATTGGATCTTTGGTTATTGCTTGCCAGTTGCTAACATAGTGGCGCAATCTACCCGCATGAACTATTACCTCTACTGGTTCCTGCGAGTTCTGTAGTCCATCTTCCGGGCAGGAGGGGCTCGATTCGCAGCTGGCTGCCTCCGACCTTGCTGTGTCGAGTGTCCTTGATTGGATGTGTATTTCGGCTTCTGCCCACCCGGTTTGGTACCCCTGTTTGATTGAAACCTGGGTGGGCCTCTCCAGTTTCCCTGTTGTCTGGATGTGGAAGGAACGCTAGCATTGCTGCGCTTTATTTGAAGACCTGATTTTTCTGCTGTTTTTGTGGCCTTAATCTTTTCTCCAAGGTCAGCTCCGAATAGAAATGAATCTCTTTTTATATCAGTTATTGTAGTGGTAAATTTTTTATCGAGTGAAGAAGTTATCAACTTTCTTCTGTGTTGTGAGTTCTCGTAGTGTAAATCTAGAAATATCTTACTGACTTCTGATAGTTTTTTTAAGATTTCCACCTTTGGGTGGTCTTCTTTAATTAGAGACGAAGCCATATTGCTAAGACCAGCAATGCCCAACCCAAGTTGGTTCTGAGCTCTTTCGAGGAGTTTATCCCGATGCTTGATGTTGTCACTTATGATGGCAGAAATTTCTAAATTAAGCTTTGGCGCTTTCGATAAAGTGAAGTTTTCGGGCGTTAAAGTGTTCTTTAAAGTAGCTTCCTTCACGTCTTTAGTCAACCCTTCTACAAGGATCCTACCCCAACGTTTAGAAATCTCCTCATTTATAGTCGGGCCTAAGACCTCTTCTTTGCCCGTTGAATCTCCTAGCGCCTCTAATATTTCAGGCGGTAAAACCTCGGAATCAGCTATTGGGACCTCATTTGAGCTAGGACCAGGGTCCTGAAGGAGCAAATTAGATGCATCTGCATTATCTGTAGCATCGCCGGTACGCGGTGGACTAGCGGGGACTACAACGCCAGATCTGATTGGAATATTATCTTCTAATTCATCTGAATACAAAGACAACCGTAGTGAGTCTGGGGTTGGCGACCTTGAGTGATAACGGTCATATTCTGTAAGTTAAAAGAAAAAGAACAACTGTTGTAGTTGACAGTGTTGTCTTTTAGTCTTTGTACGTACTCACGTTACGCCATTCGACTGTTTATTTAACTAGCTGCTGTATGCAGTCTGTATACATTTTAAAGTCATTGTACGTATTCCCGATACGCCACTAGACTAATTTGTTATCAGCCGTGCTCACGTCACGGAGTATAACTTAATGTAGATGCAAGAACTCAAGGAATTTACGATCGTAGTTAGGACCTATAATTATACCTACAAGTCGAAAATAACAAAACGCAACGCCAAACATACGAACCTAATCCTTATTATGAACGTGATAAGCAACAAAGTACAATTTTCAACAAAATTAAAAAATTACCTTAAATGAAGGTAGACAGTAAAAACTATCGCAAAACGACAAAACGAATAAAAAGTATATTTAGACAAATTTGTGCATAGTTATAATGATTCATAAAGACACCAATTATTTGGCTACGATATTCAAATTAGGAACAACATAAAGATGTGTACATGTAGGTACTAACCTTCCTCGTCCTTACTTGTTGACGATGAAACACGTAGTTTTCGCTCCAAACGCTTTATCTTTCGTCGAATTTTCGAATGACTACGTTCCCTTTTTCGTTTTCCCATAATAACACGTTTTTTCCACAAAATACACACTATATTTTAACTAAATCAAAATTTTTGAAAAGACGCGATGTTACGACGCCCGCACATAAAAAAGGAATGGAGTTACGTCGAGATGGCGCTGCGGTCGACGGATGTAGTGGAACCAATTTGAATTTCATAATTTGATTTTTATTTCCATAGCTCTAAAAATTATGTGCGACGCCTAGTACATTGAGAAGTGAAACTACATAGTAATAATTAAATCTTGAGGATGTAACGTCGTAAGTATAATAATGTATTTGAGGAATACTTAAGTTTAAACCACATGACGGAAGTAAGTGAGAAAGAGATAGAGAATCCACGTGCAGTCTATCTTCCTCATCATGCAGTGGTGAGAGAAGATAGGGAAACTACAAAGATGATCTTCTTGTTGGACCTAAGTTGCAACAAGATCTTAGGCATATTTTAATGAGATGGAGAAACCACAAAATAGGTCTAGTAGCAGATATTACAAAATTCTATAGAATGGTCCGAGTAGCTGATGAAGATACTGATTACCAGACAATTGTATGGAGATTTAATCCATCTGAAGCTATACGACATTATAAGCTTATGAGGCTAACGTTTGGTACGGCATGCGCACCATACTTAGCGGTTAAGTCTTTACAAAGACTAGCAGATTTAGAGAAACATAAATACCCGTTAGCAGCAAAAATAACTAAACTAGACTATTACATACCATCACGCCTTGTTTCCCCGAAGGGTTGGGCAGAGGTGTCCCTGTAGCAGGTACACCCACATTTCGCCAGTTATCTTTAAGTCCCATGTAATAGGAGGCGAGCCTATTGCCATCAACCGGGCACAAATCCAGACTCCGAGCTGCTACTGAGAAATTTCAGATAGAAAAACCCAATAACACTTTTCACTATTATATGGACGATTTGATGTCAGGTGCTGAAACAATAACTGAAGCATTACAAATATACTATGAGATGAACGAGCTTATGAAATTGGGTGGATTTGAACTCCAAAAGTGGAACAGTAACAGTGAAACTTTTCTAAATCACATTGGCAAGAGTGGAGAACAATATAGTGGCGAAAATACACCTATTAAGGTAAAAAATTCAATTAAGGTGGATGGAGTAAGTTGGTGTCGGAAATCTGACCAGTTTAAATATGTGCTCAACTTACTTTACACCAAAGAGGAGCCGGTCACTAAGCGTAAAATACTGTCTGTTATAGCACGATTATATGATCCGTTAGGCTGGATTGCGCCCGTGGTAGTTGTGGCCAAAATCTTTATACAGAGACTTTGGAAATCGGACCTTGAGTGGGATGACTGCTTAACGGAGGATCTGCTTAGGCAGTGGTTAATATTTAAAAATCATTTAATTGATTTAAAGGAGCTTACAATACCAAGATGGTTAAACGTAACGCGAGCCTCTAAAACGGAATTACATGCGTTTTCAGATGCATCGCAAGCAGCCTACGCAGCTGCAGTTTACATACGAGTCACTGATGAGTCAAATAATGTACATGTACAGTAAGCGCTCAAAAGTGCATGAGCACGCTAAGAGTCGTATTGCTGTGAACACGCGGTATAGTCCGTACATTTGTATGTGTAAGCAGTCAGACGTCTGTGGTGTGAGTGCCGTACACACACCACAGAGAACGCAGTTTCGCACTACACACTATCGTATCGTCACGGTTCGCGGGCGCCGCACTTATATTTCCATAACTTTTGTTAGCACGCATCATACTCGTACGCGTGACCTTGGCCAGTGTATCGCATTGCTAAAATTCGAAAGTAAATTATATGTGCAGATAGCAGAAGGCGTTAAGCGTTGGTCTTAGATTCAAGATGGCTAAGGTTCTAATCTCGTAAATCACAGCGCTGTTTTTGCAAATATTATTATTTTTGTTTGCAATAATAATATTTTTAAATATCCTGCCTGTTTATTAATGTTGTTATTGCAATAAAGGGTTTAGAATAAAAAATGCGTGATATGTTATAATAAAAAATAAATAATATTTATTCGTTATGTTTATTTTACTTCACACACAAAAACACATCAAACTGCTACAATTATTTATCATTACTTCACCTGAATAATATGTGAAATAGATGTCTAGAAACTTAGAAGCAATTTGTATTATATTGACATAATTTAAATTTTGAAATGTTTTAAATTTTAAATGGATTTTTTTGCACCATAAATATAAAGCTTTGATCATGGTCTAAGTAATTAAGCAATAAATAAGAATATTAGACTACTTAAAATGTAAAAAAATCTACTGACAAAATTGTTGATTTTAAAGTTAAAGGCAGTTGTTCATATTAATTATTTTAAACTTTATTTGGCTTTAGTAAATATTGGTTGGTATTGAGGTTATAGCTTAAGTATTCATTTTCTTTACGAAAAGAAGATTGAAACTAAACCTCAAATTTTAATCCTAAAATAATACTATTACTAAAATAATATTAAACAATTTCGGTATATCTGCAAGAAATACGACAAACACCCTATTGAAACGTGCTTAAAAAATTAGTTACCATAAATTCATGCAATAACGAATCTGTTGTTTATTAAGTTGGTACGGTCAATATTTTAAGGTCAAAAACGGTTTTCTAGCTGGTCTTCAGTGATGCAAGCCTTCAGAGTGCACGGCGAACGGTTCATAATGACGTGTTTTTAATAATTCAGCAAAATATCTCGTTGGTATGAAACCATTTGTTTCATTCACCATTTGACGTCGCTGCTACTCGATAATAAGCCCCTTCCTCATATCTCTTAACCGTCACAGTATTTCTCTAGAACAAAGAAAATCATTGTTTTTATTACACATAATACCTAATTATTTATTATTCACTAATCGAATTAAACCTCACAATGAATTTAAAACTTTAAAGGCATCTTCTGTCTCAGCAATACCTCTGTTCTATCAACAATACCCTTGATTAAGATTTATGTTTAGTAAAATATTAAATATATAAATGATAACACTCACACTTAGTCCGGTTTTATTAGATATTCACTTCACTTTTACGCAGCGCAATAATATTCTCTGATCTGATCTGATCTCTTCAATATATTTTATGCCTGCTTTTTGATAATAATAACCACAACACTGCGCTAAATGCTCGTCACCAATATTATCACGGCACGAACCAACAAAGTTCTATTAATTGAATACTTGTAACAAACTGCATCTACCCCACAGAAATCGAAATAATTTACTTAGTTTTTTGTGGTCTACCTGCTAAACTTTAATATTTATGTGAACAAGACGAATGAAACTAAAAACGAATGATGATTATCGAACTAGTCATTGGTTGCAGACAAAGTGAGTGTGTGTGTGTAATGTGCGTGTCTACAGTATTGTAACAACTTATAGAAGAAGGTCGTAAGTCAAACCGAAGCGTCAGTCTATTGCTTTGTGAGATTGCTCATGGACTTTTAATCGGCACTGTACATTTAGTCACGGCAAAAACCAAAGTTGCGCCAATTGATAAGGAAGTTTCGATTCCACGATTAGAGTTGTGTGGAGCAACTTTGGCTGCTAAACTGATTTTTGAAGTCTCACAGGTAATGGAGATTCCCAAGAAAGATTTGTACGGATGGACAGACTCTACAGTTGTCCTAGCTTGGCTCAAAGGAGGTTCAAGCCGATGGGTTACATTTGTTAGTAATAGGGTGTCCACGATTTTAAATATTTTAGATTATGAACAGTGGGGACATGTCTCCACTGATATGAATCCCGCCGATTGTGCGTCACGAGGCTTACAACCACGAGAATTGAAAAACCATCAATTGTGGTGGAAAGGGCCTCAATGGCTGGCAGAGAAAAATATACAAAAGGTCAACTCAGATGTCATAGATACACATGAAGAGGAGAAAATCAAGTCTTTAATTTTTTCATCTAATATTAACGAGTTATGTGTTTGGTTGAGATTTTCTTCATTATCGAGATTATTAAAAGTTGTATCATACTGTAGGAGAATTTTAACTTTCAAGTTACCTAAAAGTGAACGACCGAATTTACCTAAATTTAGTACCGCATACGAATTAAATGATACTTTAATGGCACTGATTAAATTAATTCAAGAACGCGAGTTTTTAATTGAAATCAAACAGTTAAAGACTCGAGGATGTGTATCTAAAAAGAGTTCTTTACGAACTCTTTGTCCGTTTTTAGATCAAAAAGGGATATTGAGAGTGAATGGCCGCATAACACATGCAGATGTATACTATGAAACGAGACATCCGATAATTATGCCTGCCAAACATCATGTTACCATGCTCATAATTATCGATGCTCATCTCAAGACATTACACGGAGGTCCACAGGTTATGTTGAATCTCTTGAGAACAAAGTATTGGATACTACGAGCAAAAGAACGTGTCAAGAAGTGTTTTAGAGAATGCGTCGTTTGTTTAAGGTATTCCACGAAGAAGTCAGTACCATTAATGGGTTCGCTTCCAGAAGCAAGAGTACAACCCAGTAAACCATTTAAGTCTACTGGCGTAGATTATTGTGGTCCAGTGAGTATTCGATTCTCACGCGGTAGAGGTTCTAAGTCATACAAGGGCTATATATGCCTTTTTGTGTGTATGATAACACGAGCAGTACATTTAGAAGCTGTTACCGACTTAACTGCTAAAGGCTTTATCGCAGCGTTCAAGCGTTTTATTGCTAGAAGAGGCCACTGTCAAGACTTGTATAGTGATAACGGCACAAATTTTGTCGGCGCTGACAAACAAATGAGAGAAATGTTCAACAGTGCCAAGTCGGCCCTTCCAAAGGAAATAGCAGAGTTACTTACTTTAGAGCGAACAACGTGGCACTTTATACCACCACACACCCCAAATTTTGGTGGGTTGTGGGAAGCTGGCATTCGTAGTACCAAGACACATCTACGTAAGGTAGTCGGTAATGCTACACTTACTTATGAGGAAATGGCGACAGTTATAGCACAAGTGGAGGCGTGTTTAAATTCACGACCTATAACTTTACTCAGTGACAATATCAATGACCCACTACCTTTGACACCAGGTAATTTTTTGGTAGGTGAGCCGTTAATTAATATAGCTGATGAGGATTATTCTAAATCCAATGTGGTAGGTTTAGACAGATGGAGACTTACCCAAAAAATTGTAAATGACTTTTGGAGTAGATGGTCAAAAGAATATCTAGTAAGTCTTAGCCAAAGATATAAGTGGAATTCAAAAGGTACTGAACCAGAAATTGGTGATATTGTCATCTTAAAAGAGGATAATATTCCTCCAGCTAAGTGGATTCTTGGTAAAATTATACAAAAACATCCAGGTCATGACAACATAACCCGTGTCGTGACAGTTAAATGTAAAACAGGAGAATATAAGCGTCCACTTAGTAAAATTTGCGTTATAACTAAATAATATATTTACTTGAATTATTTTAAGTAATTTTAACTTTTTTATTTTACATTTTTGAGTAGTGGTTATCTATAATGAAATCTGTGTCATACGTTTCATGCCTTTAATTTAACGATTTTGTTTCATTTAATTTTGTGACCCAACGGTGGGCGGGTCAAACTTATTATTTATATTATTACCTATTTATGGAGTTTGATAATGAATACTTATTTCTCATAATATAAATACTTAGATAAAATGATTAAGTTTTACTGGGTAGCGTGTATTAGGTATTATTACTTACCTACACTTTGAGTTCATAGATGCACTTATGATGTTTTGAGTCAAGTACTATCTACTATTTTGTTGCTATAAGAATTTTGTTTTGTTTTTGATCTTACCATTTGGACTTCGTTTTTGTAGATTGTGTAATAGTGACCTTTAAGGTTGTGTTATGTACTTACTAACCTAGATTATAAGTCTTATAATGACTAAAGAACGATGTTCTTTGGTGGGCGGAATGTCCAAATGATTCTAAGAAGTGTGTGTTCCTTAATAAGCAAGTAATTACTGATGCCATATTAATACAGTCCACAGATTAGGAGTTTTTTTCTTTCACTTGTTTTATTTTCAGTGTCAATATACGGAGCGTACAAAAAAGACGTTATTTCTTTTAATTGCCAATCCCTCAAATCAACACCAACATAAAAATGCACAAACAGTTCGCGTCAAATAACTTTGCCACTCTGAAATAGGCTACAAATGACTACGCAGTAGTCAATCTTACATATAAAACAGTAGCGCGCATGCCAGCGCGCACCTTTCCGACCCAGATGCCCCCATAACACTCCTCCAGGAGAAGAATAGGGCCACCAGTACAGTACACAAATACATCTTGCTTGCTTACCACACAATACCCTTGCTTGAAAATGAGGTGCCAGCTATTAGAGAATAGGATACGATTGCAGAAAGAAAATACTTATTTGTAGTGCAACAGAAAAATATATTTTAGACTAGAAAATTACTACGGTTGCTAGGACACCGTAAACAGTAGACAAGATGCAGTTTATATTAAACTTATAGGTTTGCAACCTCTAACACTGCCCCTTAAACTTATCTTGTAAACATACATCGGTAGCCCAACCTAACTCGTTTACAAAATACTTATGTTTCTCTACCGACAAAGGTTTAGTTAAGACATCCGCCGTCATTTTGGACGTTGGCATGTAATTTATTTTTACTGGACCATTGCTGACCGCCTCTCGGACGAAATGATGACGTACGTCTATATGTTTTGACCTACCATGAAACACTGCTTTCAGTTAATTTTAAGGCCGACTGATTATCATTGAAAATAGTTATTTCAATGTTACTACCTATACATTCGTGCAAGAAAGTTTTTATAAACAGTGCTTTTTTACAAGCATCGGAGAGCGACATGTACCCCGCCTCAGTACTCGATAACGCAACGGTACGCTGTTTCTTACTTTCCCAACACGTAATAGAATTCCCAATTTTGAAAACATATCCCGTATAAGAACGTCTATCAATTTCATTAGAAGCCCAGTCTGCATCAGCAAAACCCGTCACAGATAAGCCAGTTTTCTTATAGGTAATGCAGTAATCTACTGTACGAGTACCTTTAAGATAACGCAACACGCGTTTAGCTGCTTTCCAGTGGACATCGGAAAAACAGTTATTAAATTGGCTTAATAGGTACGCTTACAGCGTGACATATATCAGGGCGCGAACAGACCGCTACATACATAAGACAACCGATCAATTCTCGATACTCCAAACTGTCATCTTTTTCTTCAGCTTTGTTCAATTTTTGGCACTGCATTGGAGTTTCAACAGATTTGCAGTCTTGCATTTTGTATTTCTCTAATATCTTTTTAATATAGGCACTTTGATCTAGAGTAATCTTGCCATTCTCTTTCCTGATTCTTAATCCTAGAACTCTTTCTACAGGACCAAGATCTTTCATCACGAATTCTTTCATCAGTAATGATTTAGTTTTAGTTTTTATCGCATTACAATTACTAAAAATTATTAAATCATCAACATACAATGCAATAATCACAAACTTGTCGCCATTTCGCTTTATGTATACACATGGTTCAGAGACCAATCTCTTAAACTTGAGTTTGTTGACAAGAATATGATTTATCTTTTCATTCCATGATTTAGGCGCTTGTTTTAGACCATAGACAGCTTTGTGTAGTCGATACACCTTATTATTGCCTCTACCTTTTTCAAAACCTTCTGGTATTTCCATAAAAATGGTTTCCTTTAAATCACCGTTTAGAAAGGCTGTTTTTACGTCCATATGGTCAATCTCCATGTCGTACTCCACAGCCAAAGCTAATAACATTCTTATGGTTTCGTATGTCACTACAGGTGAAAAAGTTTCAAAATAATCCACTCCATACTTTTGTGTAAATCCTTTTGCCACTAGACGTGCTTTGTATTGTAATAGTTCACCGTTAAGCCCTCTTTTCCTATCGGTTAAGGTAAAGCTTCTACGTATTCTGCTCTAGTGTCATCTGTCTCAAATGAAACATCTGGAACATGACTAGCATTTGAGTGATGATCTGTGACCGAGCTACTGGTCGAAGCCTCGCTATCATTAGCATCATCAGTAGTCACAGAAGTTTGTTCCGACTCTGTTCTATGCTCGGATACACAAGGAGTTTTAAGTTCTATAACCATATCTGATTCTACTTTAGTGAAGTTTAGATGCTTGAGGAATTGATTCTCAATGAACTTAATATTTCTCGCTATAGTTAGCTTATAGCTCTCAACATCCAAGAGCCTGTATCCTTTTGTGTTCTCACAATATCCCGCGAATATGTAAGGTTTAGATTTGCGATCCAGTTTATTACGATTATTTTGTACAGCATATGCTAAACAACCAAACACACGTAAGTTATCTAGTTTACCTTGTGTCCAGTGTAAATTTCTTCTGGAGTTGCACCTCTAACCATCGATTTACATCGCCTCTAACTGCCTTTGTAGGTGAGCAATTTTTAATGTACACCGCAGTGTTCGCAGCCTCAGCCCAGAACTGTTGATCCAAACCTGCTTCCAGAAGCATACAGCGCACCGCCTCCATAATCGTGCGGTTCGCGCGTTCGGCAACTGCATTTTGCTGTGGACAGTGAGGAACAGTAGTATGATGCCGGATTTCACACTTACTCAAATACTGCTTAAATCTCGTATTGATGTACTCGCCACCATTGTCGCTTCTCAGGATTTTAATCTTTTTATTAGTCTCGTTCTCTACAAGAGCTTTAAAAATCAAAAAATACTCAAAAACTTTGTCTTTCGATTCTATTGAATAACAAAATGTCTTTCTAGAAAAATCGTCAATAAATGTTAGCAAATATCTTACACCGCCTATAGATTTCACTGGCATAGGGCCGCATACGTCCGTGTGAACCAGTCCTAACACCTCACTTGCACGTGAAAAAGATTTCTTAGGGAAAGGTAAATTACTAACCTTACCTTCAATACAAGCGATACATTGCTCGTATGTGGAAACATCATAGTCGATACCAGCTGCCATACCACTCTTGAGTAGGTTCATGCTGCGACTATTCAGATGTCCAAGCCGACGATGCCATAAACCCTGAGATTGAACCTCTACCTGGGTATTCAAGGAGACGCTTACTGGCATACTGTGTTCGCGCGAAACGGAATTTATAGACGCATCTCCGGTTTCTAATTTATAAAGACCGCATGCATCCCGTTTTGCTACAGCTACTACTACCTTTCCGTTTTCGTAAATATCACAAAAACTAGATATAAATTTTATTTCAAAACATTTTTGTGTCAAAATACTGACAGATAACAGATTACATGACAAGTTCGGTATAAAAACTACATTACTGACAGTTATCCATTGGTTTTGTAAAAAGAGTTTCACATTACCACAACCCGATGTAAAAAGTTTTTCACCGTTCGCAACGCTTATTTCTTTTGGCGTATCACACACAAAATCATGCAAAATGTCTCTATTATTGGTTATGTGGCAAGTTGCACCACTGTCGACGTACCACACATTTCGATCCAACTTTACCGTCAGAGCCGACAACATAGTCGTCCTACCAGGAGTTTTCTGAACCTTCTCCTCCTCTTGACAACTGGAACTAGATGGCTTATCCTTATGCGAAGCTTTCTGTTTGCAATCTCTAGCATAATGACCTAATTTTTTGCATCGAAAGCACTTGGGACGCTTCGAGATCGAAGTCGAAGTCGTAAGGGCATTCTGTTCCGTGCCTCCTGGAGTAGTTTAGTTTTCACCAGTTCACTTGAGAGAGAAAGGCTACTATGCTTTAACGTCATAATGAGTGGGTCAAACTGCTTGGGGAGCCCACTGAGCATTATTATAGCAACGAACTCGTCTTCCAGAGAAGCATTTATGTCTTGCAGTTGTTGGGCTGTATCTAGAATTTTTGTAACATACGCCTCCATACTATCAAACTGCTCTAATTTTAAGCTAAATAGCATTCTAAGGAGACCTAACCTACACAGACCTTTGTCCTCGAACGAATTCTGTATATTCTTCCAGACGTCAAACGCAGTTTTGCAGCTTCTGACAACAGAGTAAATAGATGGCTGAACACTGAGGCAGATTCGTGCCAGCGCTTTTTCCTGTTTCTTCTCGTCTTCGCATTCTGGTTTGTTTTTCTTATCGACCTCGTTGACACATTCAAACAAGTCTTCATGAATAAGCAACATCTTCATTTGAAATTTCCAGGTGGTGTAATTATTTACTCCGGAGAGTTTTTCAATTGCGATGGATTGGTTACTCATTTTCGCGATTTCGTAATTATTACTTGATAATGTAATTAATTATATCATACGCGTTCTGCTTCCTCACGTTCTGCTACCATATTAGAGAATGGGATACGATTGCAGAAAGAAAATACTTATTTGTAGTGCAACAGAAAAATATATTTTAGACTAGAAAATTACTACGGTTGCTAGGACACCGTAAACAGTAGACAAGATGCAGTTTATATTAAACTTATAGGTTTGCAACCTCTAACACCAGTAGTTGTTGCAGCTGAGCACGTAGCTTTAAATACCCCGTATAATAATCAAGATGAAAATCTGAGTTTGATCCAGCCTATCCCTTCTTGCTGTCCTCCCCCCAGCAACGCCCTAAGCCGAGGTTTGTACCCACAGGGGGTGCCCTTAGCGAGCGCTCGCCTCATTTTAATTTAGAATAGTTTTTGCCCCTGGCTGGAGGCTTCCAGTATATAAGCTAAGGAAGCCACAGGAAAGCCCGACTAATCAGCCATGACCTCAGTGGTCAACTGCGAGATGGCCTAGGAGCGCCGTCTTCAGTCACTAACACGGCGCACAGTTGGAGTAACGTACTAACAGTCCAGCGATCCTCAGTGCGCGGCCGCGTGCAGCACGTAGCTTTAAATAGGGTATTTAAAGCTACGTGCTTAGCTGCAACAACTGCTGGAAACTCGTTTTCGAGCAAGGGTCGGGGGGGGAGTATCATTTACTCGGAGACGCGGTCGCGATCGCGAAGGACCTCGGCGGCGGGGTCGGAATGACGAGTGTTGTCTGTATTTGTGTACTGTACTGGTGGCCCTATTCTTCTCCTGGGGGAGTGTTATGGGGTCATCTGGGTCGGAGAGGGCATGCCTCGGACGGCGAATCTTACTAATTCTAGAGGGGACATAATTGGCTGCCTCGGCAACCAAAGGGTTGCGATGTTTAGGAGCGGAGTCAAAGTAACGCTTGGACATGCGTTTTAAGAACTGATTGTGGGAATTTTACAGTCGAGATGGAGGATCTCGTTTCTGACGTACCGGGGGGATCCCGTGCATTGCGAAGGAAACGGTTCTGTAGGGTCTACAGCCTATGTATGGAATGGGGCTTAGCGTGGGCAAAATAGGTTATGATGGGTCGAATGCACGATATATAGATTCGCTATTCGAAAGCGGCGAGCGAGCGAACCGACTTTATGTGCTCTGAAAAGGAGAGATATGATGATCACACCCCGGTATTTGGCTCGCTTCTCCCAAGGGATTGGCTTACCGAACATGGTGATTGAACGGGGGAGAGGGCAAGATTTGGAATGTGGTTTTGAGAATAAAACCGCTTGACGTTTGTTGGGATTAACCTCGATTCTCCATTTTCTAAACAAGTTGCCGAACTTGTCGACAGCCTTTTGTAGATTTTGGAGCATCGTGGAACTATTGCCTTTGCAGTAGATCGCCGTATCGTCTGCGAACAGAGCCAACTGTGTCCTACTGTGTTTAGGGATATCGCTGGTGAGTAGCGTGAATATGAGGGGGGATATCACGGAGCCCTGAGAGACTCCTGCAAGTATAGGGCGGGGGAGGATAAGGCTCCTTCTATGCGACAGCGGAAGGTGCGATTCGACAGGAAGTCTCGTATGATGAGCACGAGACGATCTGGCACACCGAATTTGTAAAGCTTAAATAATAAGCCGTTGTGCCTGACTTTGTCAAATGCTTTCGCTATATCGAAGAAGACCGCGCCTGTCATCAACCATGGGTGAAACCACCACTGATTTGTTCGACGATACGGTGGACCTGATGCACGCTAGAGTGCTGAATTCGAAACGAACACCGTTCGGGATGAGGCCCTTTGTCTCGGCATAATCTCTGAGACGCTTATAAATAAGCCTCTCATAGATATTGCCGAGAACCTTGAGCAGACTGATGGCGAGACGACGCTCGCGGCGCTGCGTGTTTATATATGGAGACGCATAAGAGCCGTGGACCGAAATACGAAAGGCGCGCGACCTTTCTGATTGGTCCATTATAAATGAGGTGTAGCGCGCATATGACTATCACTCGACGCTCGGCATCGGTCGCGGACGGTCGTCCTGCGCTTATTTAAGAGTTCCCGATATTCCGGCTCAAATGATCCTTGATTGTTCCTGAGACGTTCTTCGTAGTCACCCGACTACCACCGATTTTATTAATTGGTGTCTTTTTCAAGACACAATGAATAGCGTATTTCTGAAACGATTCAGTCAAAAACAATCGTCGAGGCATTTGACCCCTTCCGGGCATAACCACAGTTTCCTGGTCCTCGGTGGATACCATACGGTGCCGACGAAACCGAGGGGGTGTTATCCCAATCACACCCGCCGATCCCCTTCAGGGTAAGGCAGTCAATTGGACGGGTCCTAGTTTCCGGCCTTAGGGGATCTCCTAGTCGGCATTGTTGACAGTTTTGCCTCCACAGCGACTCACCCAGCGTGGTCGGGTATATTCATACCCTTCACACTAGACTGGATAGGACCCCGTTGCACATTAAGATAGGCAACGGGATAAGCAAGCTTAGGGCCCGCTACTAGGAATTCAACCTCCCTGTCTAGATCCAACAGGGAGGGTTTACACATCCTCGGCCAATCCACCCGGGGAGATAGGTATAGGAAATCAATAGGAGAAATAGCTCCCTTTTAAAATTCCCTCTTTCCCTCTTTCATTATGAAAGAACCAGTCTTATGCCTTCAGCTGCATGTTAAGTTTTTTCAGGGCATCCTCGACGAGGAGCCCTCTCTTAAAACTAAGTATGGAGTTCGATTCACCGAGCTTCAAACTGAGTTATTAGGTCTCGGTCCCTCAGACAATAGCGTCGCTTACTTTAGTGATGCACTCAACTCCCTCCCGGCTATCGAGCCCTCTAGTTCCCTTAGTCCGTCAGAGTCAATGGACACTGACGCTCCCATCACCGTCGCTTCTTCAAAGCGGCCTACTACTTACTCTTATGGTTCGGATGAAGACGAGGCTAAGTCCGTTTCTTTTTCTGCCACTTCCTCTCACTCCGAAGACGGCTATATAGCCGTCCAAGGAAAAGGGAGAAAGAGGAAGAATAAAAAACAGAGCTCTACCCAGGCCAGTAAGGTCGTGGCGCTGGAAGACTCTGACTCAGCTTCCTCTTCACTTGTTCATGTAGAATCCACCCCAGTAGATTCCCTCGCCACCCCCGCACCTTGCGCCCACGTAGCTTCCCCCTCAACCTCCCGCCCGATTACGTCATCCTCTGCGAAAGATACCCCCACGTCATCTTCTAAAAAGATCCCCCTCACACCTCCCCTGTTCATTCAGGACAAGGGGAAGTGGACTGATATTTCCAAATGGTGTGCCGAACATAAGATCGGTTTCACCAGCGCCCGAAACACCCAACAGGACATTAAAGTATCCGTCCCCACGTCGCGCGACTAAAGGAACCTAACCCGACTTCTGAGAATGAGAAGTGTGTCATACCACACCAACTCCCTCCCAAAGGAAAAACAAACCCACGTCGTTATCAAACGTATCCCACGCGAGATCCTCCCTTCGGAAATCCTAGCCGACCTTCAGTCGCGAAACGTCCTGGTCGATGAGGTTCATCGTATGCACCGCTCTAGAGGTGGTGAGTCATACGATATGATACTCGTCATTTGCCCGCCCGTTGAGGGCCATAACCCAATTTTCCAACTCAAAAACTTATCCAACCTCATAGGTTTTGAAATAAAAAACCCCATAAAAGTGGCATTGTCGGACAATGCCACCGGTGTTAATTATACGGTCACTCACAGAGGAATTGCCATGCTACGCCTAGATGCGTAAAATGCCATGGCACTTCCGACTGCCCTCGTCCCAAGGACCGTACCCTATGCCCCGAACCTCCTAGCTGCGTTCTAGCGGCAAAGAAGGCTACCCGGCCAACTATCGTGGTTGTTCTAAAGCCCCTAAGACATCTTCTTCCAAACTGGCCATGCGTTTCGACGTACGCCAGCAAAGGGAAGCTCCGTCCTCTTACAGGATTCCCTCTTCCCAAATACCTCAGCGACCAAGTCCTCAGAGGCCTAGTCCGTGGAGTTACCTCCACCACCATGAGGCTTTCCCAGCTCTGGTGCCCTCTCAATTCGATGCAAACCCTCTAAAACTGATTCCTTCGTAGGGCTACCGTTTCTCCCTGGTTCGTTAGGAACGAGAGCCTCCATCTCGATCTCAAAATCCCTACTCTCTATCAGTTTCTTAAACGCACTGCAAAGCATTTCTTTGATTCCGCGGTCAAACATCGCAACCCTCTGGTTGTAGAGGCCACCAATTATGTCCCAAGCGAATCGAGAATCAGTCGGATCCGCCATCCAAGGCATATTCTCACCGACCCAGATGGCCCTACTACCATCCATCAGGAGTCGAGTAAGGGAAGCCAGTATAGTGCACAAACATAGACACCCGATAGGTATTTCGACCTCGCCGCCCAGCTCCTCCGCGACCGCGACCTCGAGTTAATTAAATTCCCCCCCGACCCTTGCTCGAAACTGAGGTGTCAGCAGTTGTTGCAGCTGAGCACGTAGCTTTAAATTCCCCGATTAATAATCATCATCAAAACTTTGATCTAGCCCGTCCCATCTTTTTCCTTCCCCCAGCTACGCCCTAAACCGAGGTTCGTACCCCACAGGGGGTACCCTTAGCGAGTGCTCGCCTAGTTTTAATTAGCACAGTTTTTTGCCCCTGGCGAGTGTAGTAGCTTAAGACAGCCACAGGAAAGCCCAGTTAAATAGTCATGACTTCAGAGGTCAGCTATATGTGCTCTATATCTTAGGAAATAAAGAAATAAATTATGGTACACATACAACATTACGTAACATAACTGGCGAAATGTGGGTGTACCTGCTACAGGGACACCTCTGCTCAACCCTTTGGGGAACCAAGGCGTGATGTTATGTTATTATGGTATCATTATAACTAGTTTCATTTCCATTTCCAAGACTGTACGAAGTTTCCCTAAATCCCTTCGATCAAGTTGATCGAAGCTAAATCCAAAACAAATGAGCCAACATTTTTACCCGACTACGGCGAAGCAAAAAGGAGGGTTATGATTTTGACCGGTATGTATGTATGTATGTATACAGGGCGTCCCAAAGTTATGGGACATGAAGGGAAAGTACCTTAAATATCGTAGATAGGGTATTTTGCTGAAAGAAGACATTATGTTCTGTTTAAAAGTTAGTAATTCTGCATTCAAAGATTTTCTAAAAATTACTTGCCTCGTCTGGGAATCGAACCGACTTAAATGTAAAAAAAAACACCCCTACTTTTATGATGCCAATCGAAAGAATGGCCAAAAAATAATAACTCTTCTTAAGTAACATAGTATTTTAAAAGAAAGGAACAGCGTGAAATTAATCATTTTAATCAAATTAAAAACATACATGAAACTGCCGTAGTCAATTAAGTGGGTATTTTTTTTGTAAATTAATTAATTAAGTGCTCAAAATGTGATCCCTCTTGTCTTACGCAAATCGCCAATCTTTTAATGAGTCCGCTGCCTGTTGATTTTCTTATCATTTTATGGTGAATACTCGATATGATATGGCACAATTCTGTTTGTAACTCGCCCGTTCTCGTATCGTTTTTTGTATAGCATATCTTTCACGTATCCCCAAAAGAAGAAATCTAATGGTGTAAGGTCCGGGGATCTGGCCGGCCATCTAATCGGTCCATTCGTACCAATCCAAGTAGGAAAACATTCACTACTTTTCGAACGTCGTCGTCGGCAATCAATAACTTTCTTGAAATTTCACTCAAACATTTTACGTTGTTCGTTTCTTTTAAAATACTATGTTACTTAAGAAGAGTTATTAGTTTTTGGTCATTCTTTCGATTGGCATCATAAAAGTAGGGGTGTTTTTTTTTTACATTTAGGTCGGTTCGATTCCCAGACGAGGCAAGTAATTTTTAGAAAATCTTTGAATGCAGAATGTCTAACTTTTAAAAATAACATAAAGTCTTCTTTCAGCAAAATACCCTATCTACGATATTTAAGGTACTTTCCCTTCATGTCCCATAATTTTGGGACGCCCTGTATATGTATGTATGTATGTATGTTCATCTGTTACCTCATAACTTCTAAACTGCCGATCATAATTTGACAAATGAGGTATCACTGGAAGCGTTTTGATAGTCCGCTGGTTATAGGCTATGTGACGTCACATTAAATGCAATATGGCGCCCTCTAGAGGACATAAAGTAACGAAATAAAAATAATTGAATTGTGCCATGTTGGATATCAAATGAAAGGGCTTGACGAGTACATTACAAATAAGTATATCTATATTATTGTCCAAGTAAATAAATAAGTTTAAATTGTTAAAAACAAGCAAAAGTGAGACTGTTATCCGTACGGCGCGGCTGTAAAATTAATACCTATTTTATACCATAAATGCCGTGATGGTCCTATGGTTAAGGCCTCGCCTCTCATGCACGAGGTTGTGGATTCAAATCTGGGCAAGTGCCAATGTAACTTTTTCAATTCAAATGTACTTTCTGAGTTTATCTTAGACATTACTAACATCGTTGAAGGAAAAATATCGTGAGGAAACCTGTATCCTAATTACATTATACAACACAACCACAACCTGTTTCAATTTGAAATAATTTGCTAATCCATTGATTCATAAGTTGTAAAAAAATCTGCTCAACGACGAAAATAACGCAATGAATGTTGTTGAACTGTCAAAATGAAACAAATTAGGCAAAATTGCTTACGAAAATAAGTTACGCAATTAAGGTACTGGACTTATAGTTCATACTAGCTTCTGCCCGCGACTTCGTCCGCGTGGAATAGTTACTTTGGTGCTCCGCTCCTGTTGGTTTTAGCGTGGTGATATAGCCTTTCTCGATAAATGGGCTATCTAAACCTGAAAGAATTTTTCAAATCGGACCAGTAGTTCCTGAGATTAGCGCATTCAAGCAAACTCTTCAGCTTTATATATTAGCATATGTAAGTCTGAAATCGCCAAATCGACTACGGCAAAGCAAAATAAAGAGTAAGTTCAAAAACTAAAACCCGACTAAAAGATATGAAACAAGAAAATGTTTCAGACAGAAGTCAAGACATAGGTACAAAAATGATCAAGGTAAAGCCGTGGTCGCATTCTTGTACACCTACAAAATTATAATGGCATGCGACCACGGCTTTACCTTGATCATTTTTGTACCTATGTCTTGACTTCTGTCTGAAACATTTTCTTGTTTCATATCTTTTAGTCGGGTTTTAGTTTTTGAACTTAACCTTAATTGCGTAACTTATTTTCGTAAGCAATTTTGCCTAATTTGTTTCATTTTGACAGTTCAATAACATTCATTGCGTTATTTACGTCGTTGAGCAGATTTTTTTTACAACTTATGAATCAATGGATTAGCAAATTCTTTCAAATTGAAACAGGTTGTGGTTGTGTTGTATTATGTAATTAGGATACAGGTTTCCTCACGATATTTTTCCTTCAACGATGTTAGTAATCTCTAAGATAAACTCAGAAAGTACATTTGAATTGAAAAAGTTACATTGGCACTTGCCCGGATTTGAATCCACAATCTCGTGCATGAGAGGCGAGGCCTTAACCACAGGACCATCACGGCATTTATGGTATAAAATAGGTATTAATTTTACAGCTGCGCCGTACGGAACACAGTCTCACTTTTGCTTGTTTTTAACAATTTAAACTTATTTATTTACTTGGACAATAATATAGATATACATATTTGTAATGTACTCGTCAAGCCCTTTCATTTGATATCCAACAAGGCACAATTCAATTATTTTTATTTTTTATTTCGTTACTTTATGTCCTCTAGAGGGCGCCATATTGCATTTAATGTAACGTCACATAGCCTATAACCAGCGGACAATCAAAACGCTTCCAGTGATACCTCATTTGTCAAATTATGATCGGCAGTTTAGAAGTTATGAGGTAACAGATGAACATATATACATACATACATACATATATACATAGGTACAGTACCGACCAAAAGTCCATGAGCAATCTCACAAAGCAATAGACTGACGCTTCGGTTTGACTTACGACCTTCTTCTATAAGTTGTTACAATACTGTAGACACGCACAGTACACACACACACACTCACTTTGTCTGCAACCAATGACTAGTTCAATAATCATCATTCGTTTTTAGTTTCATTCGTCTTGTTCACATAAATATTAAAGTTTAGCAGGTAGACCACAAAAAACTAAGTAAATTATTTCGATTTCTGTGGGGTAGATGCAGTTTGTTACGAGTATTTAATTAATAGAACTTTTTTGGTTCGTGGATAATATTGGTGACGAGTATTTAGCGCAGTGTTGTGGTTATTATTATCAAAAAGCAGGCATAAAATATATTGAAGAGATCAGATCAGATCAGAGAATATTATTGCGCTGCGTAAAAGTGAAGTGAATATTTAATGAAACCGGACTAAGTGTGAGTGTTATCATTAATATATTTCATATTTTACTAAACATAAATCTTAATCAAGGGTATTGTTGATAGAACAGAGGTATTGTTGAGACAGAAGATGCCTTTAAAGTTTTAAATTCATTGTGAGGTTTAATTCGATTAGTGAATAATAAATAATAAGGTATTATGTGTAGTAAAAACAACGTTTTTCTTTGTTCTAGAGAAATACTGTGAGGGTTAAGAGATATGAGGAAGGGGCTTATATCGAGTAGCAGCGACGTCAAATGGTGAATGAAACAAATGGTTTCATACCAACGAGACATTTTGCTGAATTATTAAAAACACGTCATTATGAACCGTTCGCCGTGCACTCTGAAGGCTTGCATCACTGAAGACCAGCTAGAAAACCGTTTTTGACCTTAAAATATTGACCGTACCAACTTAATAAACAACAGATTCGTTATTGCATGAATTTATGGTAACGAATTTTTTAAGCACGTTTCAATAGGGTGTTTGTCGTATTTCTTGCAGATATACCGAAATTGTTTAGTATTATTTTAGTAATAGTATTATTTTAGGATAAAAATTTGAGGTTTAGTTTCAATCTTCTTTTCGTAAAGAAAATGAATACTTAAGCTTTAACCTCAATAACAACCAATATTTACTAAAGTCAAATAAAATGTAAAATAATTAATACAAATAAAATATAAACAAACTGCCCATATTTAACCTTAAAATTACCTATTCTGTAAGTAGTTTTTTACATTTTAAGTAGTCTAATATTCTTATTTATTACTTAATTACTTCGACCATGATCAAAGCTTAATATTTATGGTGAAAAAATCCATTAAAAATTTAAAATATTTCATAATTTAAATATGTCTAAATAATACAAACTGCTTCTAAGTTTCTTGACATCTATTTCACATCTTATTCAGCTGAAGTAATGATAAATAATTGTAGCAGTTTATTAACTTATGTAAAATAAATATAACGAATAAACATATTTTTTTTAATTTTGTTATCATATATCACGCATTTTTTATTCTAAAACCTTTATTGCAATAACAACATAAAAAAGCAGCAATATTTAAAAAATATTATTATCGAAAACAAAAATAATAATATTTGCAAAAAACCGCACTGTGTTTCACGAGATTAGAACCTGAGGCAGTTTGAATTCCATACCAACGCTTAACGCTTTCTGCTATCTGCACTTGTTGAGTTACTATCGAATTTTAGCAATGCCATTAACTGGTCAAGTTCACGCGCATAGTGCGTGTGTGCTAGCATGTTTAAAGCGACGGAAATATATTGTTGTTTCGTGTAACTGCGTTATCTGTGGTGTGTGTATCGTGTTGCTTACACATACAAATGTACGAGCTATACCGCGTGTTCACAGCAATACGACTCTTAGCGTGCTCATGCACTTTTGAGCGCTTACTGTACATACATACATACCGGTCAAAATCATAACCCTCCTTTTTGCTTCGCCGTAGTCGGGTAAAAAATTATAATGGATTTGAACTTACTTTTTATTTAAATTAATGGGTTATAATTTCGTGATAAAGTATTTGCAGAGCAGCTTTCAATTTTTTTTTGTTTGGATTTTATTGTATATAGATATTAATTTTCAGTCTCACTTTTGCTTGTTTTTAACAATTTAAACATTACTTACTTAACTTATATTTACAACAATATTATATACATATTTGTGATGTGCTCGTCAAGCCCTTTTATTTGATACCCAAAATGGAACATTTTTTTTTTCTTGACTTTATGTCCTCTATAGGGCGCCATATTGCATTTAATGTGACGTCAAATAGCCTATAACTAGCGGACGATTAAAACGTTTCTAATGATACCTCATTTGTTAAATTATGATCGGTAATTTAGAAGTTATGAGGTAACAGATGAAAATACATACATACATAATTATATATAAAAACACTAACTTTTGCCCGCGGCTTCGCCCACGTGGATGTCGAAAATATCCCAGGGGAACGTACTACCGAGATTTCATACCTAACATAATAACAGAGGAAAACGCCATTGATTCCTACCGCTGCGCCCGCGTTGCTCCGCGTAATTTTGAAACTGTGATAATATATCTTTTAAACTATTCATTTAAATGATAATTATGATTTAAAGGCATATTTTAATCCAAATTAAATGCCCAATTTAAATAACATATTTTTTTGGATAAGGATTAATACTGTACCGGTCAAAAAAGCTTCGGAAATAACAATAAAAAATTTATCAAATTCTGAAAGATAAAAATGGTTATTGTGGGTCATCCTTAGAAGATAGACATATGCCATCGCGGATTTTTTTGTTGAACTTTTTAAGATGAACAATACCGTAGAACATAAATTTGACGTATCTTTTCCGGTTAACGCAGCGCACTCCAGTAAAGCTCCCAGTCGGCATGATTTTTTCCGACTTCTTCAACAATAATCGTCATATTTCAGCCAATTTACACAAAACCATAATGAATTATTACACTAAAACCTTCTGCATGAATCACTCCGTCCATTGGTGAAAACCGTTAGAAATCCGTTCGGTAGTTTTTGAGTTTATCGCGTTCAGACAGACAGACAGATAGACAGACGCGGTGGGGGACTTTGTTTTATAATATGTAAGGATAAGGATACCGGTCAAAATCATAACCCTCCTTTTTGCTTTGTCGTAGTCGAGTAAAAATGAAAACACAGTATCTTTGTAGTGAATAAATCAACCTAAAAATATTTTTCAAAAGTTACTGTTATAGGTACTTAACCGACTTCCAAAAAGGAGGAGGTTATAATGTTCGTGGCGTAGGTATGTTTGTTTTTTTTTTTATGTATGTCCACCGATTTCTCCGTCATTTGTGGACCGATTTAAAAAATTCTTTTTTGCTTAAAATGGTATGCTCTTAAAAGGGGTCCCTTAGAAATTTTATTAACTTTGCTTGAGTAGTTTTTGAGTTAACTACAAAATACGTATTTTTTTCTCACTTAGTATGTAGATGATAGGATAAGTTCCTGTCACTGGTAGCAGGTAGTGGTATTCGAATGTGTGTGGGGTAGATATCACAACTAAAAAGTGAAAAATAAAATCTTTTTACAAAAAAAAAAAACAACCAACTGCCGAAATTAAAGTTATTTTTCACTTTGTAGTGTTTTTTTTGGAAGTCGGTTGTTTTTTTTTTTTTGTTAAATTTTTTTTGAATACTTAATAGTAATAGTAATTTATTTCCAAAACTTCAGCACACATTACATCAATGAGGTCTCGACCCCTGAACTAGGACATCCTGTATGACAGGGGTCGAGGTTTCTCCAGTTACATGGACCAACATGAGAAGACTTAGACTAAATATAATTAAGTGATTTTTAAAATTAATAAAAGGAAATTGGAATAAAATGAAAAATAGACAAAAAATTATGAACAAGATAAGAAATAATAATAACTCTAAAACATTTTCTGTTTTAGAATTGTTTTTTTTTTCTGTGTATAGTGGACAAAGAAAAATATATTTTTATGGGACTTGCACAGACAGGCGTTTGAATCACTCTAATTAGAGGCTCCATTATCTCGGCAGTCACTTGGCAAATCTTAATGCATGAGCATGGCGTTTTCAAATTAATGTTTTTTCAGTTCCTAATGCATATTCAAAATCCAAAAGTCAGTTATTCAAACTAGGCTGAGAATCAGCACTTTTCGAACGTCAAAATTACATTTGACAGTCCCCCAAAAACGCCCACTCTTCACCACTTCCTAGTGCCTTTAGCTGGGAAGAAAAAGTGGCGCAACAAACTCCCCAGCAGCACAGCTGCCTGTTCAAGTTAGAAAAAAAAAATATTCTATACAAAAGTATGCAAAATAACTTACATTATGCAACACAAAACAAAATTGAAATGATAAATTATTGGCCATATGTCAGCTAGCACACGCCAATATACCAACCAAAAACATCGAGAACTATAATCAAGCAGAATTAAACAAAAAAAAAAAAAAAAACTAAACGTAAACAGAAGTAAATATCTAAATAAAAGCCTCCAGGCATTAAGGGCGTGCCCGCTTACATAAAGCTGTAATTGGAAGTTATAAATGATAAACTAGGACCATCGAGGTAAAATATTGTAAAATAAATAAATATATGTATACCTACTGGTGTTTTGGCCATCAGATCTCGGCAGGCATGCACGAGTGACGGATGTATACACAAAGTAACAAAAGCGATATAAACAATTAGCACATTTTGATGTGACCAGCGGCAGCGGTCGATGTTCATTTCATGAAATGACCAATTCTAAGATCTGGCAACGACATAATAATATATACAACTGTTTAATAGTGTTTTTTTTTTATTTAAGAACATTATTTAGGTACCAAGGGCGTCGCCAAGGGGGGCAAAGGAGGCAGCTGCCCCCCTCCCCCCCCTAGAGATTCAAAAAATTTGTAAATACAAGGCATTTTAATGTAAAGAAACTACATACTTACTCGTATTTGGCGACTTTTATTTGGTTTTTAAAGTTCCATATCTCCTAAACGGGGTCTAATCCTGGGTCCGGGGACTTAATATTCGTATCTATGTGCTGGTTACCACCAAACTCTATGTATTATGACTGGGCCTACCGGCTCAGTCATAATACGACAAGTTATGAACACAACACAACATAATATTTAGTTTTTTATGTTACCTAATAACCATTTGATTTGTTTTTGTGCAATTTTGTAGATTTTATCCTACCAATTTAATCCGTTTGACCTTTGTGATAAAATAATCAGGTCTCCTATTTGTTTTATTGAGGTTACATAAGCTTCAAACCTCTTTCCGATTTTGGAAACCAATACTTAAGCTATGGCCTCAATAAGAAGTTATACATAATATTATACGATAATTGAATTGTTAAAAAATAATAAACCTCATCATCTCTGGCCATGAAATAATGCCAGATTTCAAAATGGGCCATGAAATAATGCCCGCATGTGTACATCGAGCCATGAAATAATGCTCGGGGGCCATGAAATAATGCCCGTGTATGTACATCGAACCATGAAATAATGCTCTTTATTAATTATAAGGGGCCATGAAATAATGCCCGTTTATGTACATCGAGCCATGAAATAACGCTCGTTATTAATCATAAGGGGCCATGAAATAATGCCCGTTTATGTACATCGAGCCATGAAATAACGCTCGTTATTTATTATAAGGGCAAAATAATGCCCAAAATAATGAATTGTGATTAAAATAATAATCAATGTTTATAAAATAACAATTGTCAATAATAATACACTTATTTTCTTTAAACCTATCATAATAGTTACTCCACAATGATGATGTGCTACTGTTAGAACATATTATTGTAATGTATTAATTTGTTTAATAATTATTAACGTTGATAACATGAAATGAAATGAAATTGTTTATTCTGTAAATAGGATATAGAAATCACTTTTACACGTCATATAAAAAAAAAAATTAAAAATAAGCTAGATGAGTTCGGCGTTTCCTCTCTGACTACTCTGAGAAGAAAGGCCGAAACAAACTCAGAGGTCGCAGTCTCTTTTAAAGTCCAGACATAATCTTGGTCAGGCCATATGAGGACCATGTAGATAAGTGTCTGAAAAGGTCTTTTGAAGAAAGAACCACACAGATTTGAGTGGACCTGTACAGTCAGTGCAAGCATTTGTCAGTAGTCGTGGAGCTCAACTCAGAACTTAATGAGCTCAACTCGACGAACAATACCAAAGAAAGGACATTTGGGTAGGCCGCATAAACTACTCAAACTGCTAGATCATCACTAAAACTAGCAGAGAAATAAAAACAATATCCACGTAGTCCTCACATTCACAATAGTTAAAATAATATAATACTTCACAAAGTAATCATGTCATTTTGAATATAATTTTCAAAAATGTCAATGTGTTTATAAAACTGGTATATGTTAATTTTACATAATAATTAAAAGTCTAGTTTTATGGTTTTATCACAAGGCTTAGCAGAGCGAGCAGTTCAATCCCAAGCTTTTTTGTCTTCTAAATAATCTGAAATTGTATAGTACCCTTTTTTACAAAGTTTGGTTTTAATACAGATTTTAAATCGTTTAATGGGTAAGATTCGAATGTCAATGGGGAGTTTATTGTAAAAGCGTATACATTGACCCATGAATGAGTTGCCTACTTTGTGGAGACGTGTGCGATGTATAGCAAGATTGTGTTTATTCCTGGTATTTAAACTATGAATATCAGACATTTTCTTAAAATTTTATATATTTTTGTGTACATACAATAGGTTTTCAAAATATATTGTGAGGCTACAGTCAGAATATTTATTTCTTTGAATTTTTCTCTAAGGGAATCTCTTGGACCTAGGTTGTAAATGGCTCGAACAGCCCTTTTCTGTAGAACAAAGATAGTATTAATGTCCGCACAGGTTCTCCAGAGAAGAATACCATATGACATAAGACTATGAAAATAACTAAAATAAACAATTCTGGCTGTATCTACGTCAGTTATCTGTCTAATTTTTTTAACAGCATAGGCGGCCGAACTTAGCCTTCCTGACAATTTTTCTATGTATGGGCCCCATTGTAATTTACCGTCAATAGTGATTCCAAGAAAAACTGTCGACTCAACAGGGTCCAACTCTGTTCCATTAACTTGAACATTGGTAGATAGCTGCCTGACATTTGGCATTGAAAATTTAGTGAGTTTAGTCTTTTTTCGTTCAGGAGAAGATTAGAGAGAAGATTAGATTAGATTAGAGAGTGCATCATTAACTTGTTCAAAGTTGACTAACTGACGTTTGATTTTAAAAATGAGGGAAGTATCATCTGCGAATAATACGATCTTGTGATTATCCCTTATGTGATAAGGTAAGTCGTTTATATAAAATAAAAACAAGAAAGGACCAAGAATTGAACCCTGCGGAACGCCCATGGTGACCGCAGATCCTGCAGATCTCTTGCCATTAACATCGACCCTCTGAATTCTGTTGTTCAGATAAGAAGTCAGAAGGTCAAGAGCCTTGTCCCTCATACCATAGTGGTACAGTTTCCTGATGAGTGTTTCATGATGTACGCTATCGAAGGCCTTGGACAAGTCGCAGAAAATGCCAAGAGCATCTTGCGACTCCTCCCAGGCCTCGAATATGTTCTTCAGTAATTCCACGCCCGCATCTGTAGTTGAACGACCCTTAGTAAAACCAAACTGTTTCAGATGAAGTAAATTATGTGCATTGAAATGTCCTAACATTTGTTTAAAAATTATTTTTTCAAAGATTTTGCTCAATGTGGGTAATATCGAAATAGGCCGAAAATTTGTGGGATCAGTTGTGCTGCCAGATTTGAACAGTGGAATCACTTTGCTAAGTTTCATCAGATCAGGAAATACACCAGATGCAATACAAGAGTTAAAAACGATTGCTAAAAAGGGTGAAATAACATCAATTATTGAGGACACAGTATGTACTGATAATCCCCAAAGGTCAGCAGTTTTTTTTACATCAAGATTTTTAAAAGATTCTATAATATCTTTAGCAGTAATAATTGTGAATTCAAAAAGTTTGTCACATTCTGGTACACATTCTTTAAGTATTGAGTAAGCAGAAGTGGAGGACGACGATGACAGAGTTTTGGTTGTTAAAATGGGAATATTAGTGAAGAAATTTTCAAACTCAGTTGCCACCTCCACGTCTGCCTTAATATCTACATCATTGATTTTTAGATGGAAGTCACGATTCCGTACTGTCGTTCTTCCCGTTTCTGAATTAATTATATTCCAAGTTGTTTTAATTTTATTTCCAGAAGATTTTATTTTATTTTTAATGTTTATGGCTTTTGCTGAGGAACAGGCTCTTTTAAAAGTTTTGAATATTTCCTAACAAATTCTTTAAATGTTTCATCATGGTTACATGTTTTTTCATGATACAATTCAAATAACCTTTGCCTACTTTTGTAAATACCTGGAGTTGCCCAATCACTAAATAGAACGCGGTCACAAACAGACAATGTTTTTGAGGTGAAAATCTTACTAAACTCACAATTGATGAGGTTAAATAGTAAAGTGTAAGCTTGATCCGGGTCATTATGATAAGGCAAACCCGGTAGTTTTTCCATTAAATTATTTTTAAATTGGCCTAACATTAAGGCTAAATTAGGGCACTTTGGTTTGCTTTCTTTACACGAGGACGTATTTGTACCTTGGATGGCCGACTGTTATCAATAGTAAATTATATCGTATTTTATTCGCTAATTGAATATGTTAAATTAATCTGTTTTAATATTAAAAGTATTGTTTTGACTAATGTAGTACCGACTGTGTTCGTAGATGGCACGACTAACCAATCACAGCGCATTGCCAGTCAATGGCGGGAATCATAATGGTGGGAGAACGCCACTATGGTTGTCGTGCCAGTGCTGCGAGCTCAGTCGTGCATAAGACGTCGCGATACGAGTACTAAAGCTCGAGCTGTGATTTTAAAAGGATACTTAGTGTTAACTGTGAGGTATATTTGATTTTTTGTTGAAGAAATAGAATAAGTAAGTACATGAACAAGTGCCTATTATTTCTAAACCTTATTTTCAAAAGCCATGAACCTGAATAACAGTTAATTTTCATATTTAAACTATTACTAGATTCTCTGTAAGAGTACAGAGTCTACAGTAGACAAAAACTGTTGTAATCAAAATGGCTGATGTCAAATCCTACAATAGAATTTGCAAAACTATATAAAGCGTGTTTTCGCCTGTACTGGTCGTTACAAGCAAAAGTGGCTTCTTAAGAGTTTTAACCAGGATTGTTTGAGATTACTTAGACAATAACACTACTGTGGAATGCCTATATAAATATGTCAAGATTTAAAACGGCATACGATAAATCGATATAGAGAACATTTTGTCCTACCGAGTGCTGTTATAATCTTGGTGATTTATTATTTTTAAAACGTGGGTATGAAATTCATTTAACACTTACTTTTAAATTTATGTAAAACCAAACCAGATACATAAATTATTTACAGTAATTTAACTTTAATTTACTTAAATTGGTCATAAAATATTAGCTTATATGAGGTTATAAGTAAAAATAACAAGAGTAATTATTGCTCCTCAGTGCATATCTTCCTGGTACGTGCTCCTACAGGAGTATTAAGATTGAAATGGTCCGCAGATGTTATCTTAGAGGCGCATATCAGTCTTGAGTTACGGGAGTAATTACTCCTGGGTGCAATTACTCTTGTTTCATGCTTTTATAGGAGTCTTGATCCTATATTTGGCAGGAAATATGATCCTATATACCGATATAAGTACAAATTATAGGATTAAACGTACTTGAGTAAAAACAGCATGTATTTATGCTGTTAAAAGCGCAGTAGCAGCCACCAAAACTATCATCGGAGTTTTATAAGTCCACGTAGCATTATAAAATCGCATTCCAGGATTATATTGCTTGTTGGGAAGCGACACAGCCATCCCGTCTCAATGCTAACGCACGACTGCCGCGGAGGGATTTAAAAAAATAATCGATTTTTATTTAAATCGATTATTATTTTCTTACTATAGATTTTTTATTATCGATTTTATAGTAATGTTGATCGATATTTAGTGAATCGATTATATAAATTACGTATTTAAATCGATTTTCAGAAACAGCTTGTTTCTATGAGACGGATGAAAAAATCTTGCGGTAAGTTTCAATTTTATAAACAGTGCCATCTATGCGTTGGATCAAAAATCTCGAATTAAGTTCATACGTATAAGTTGATTAAATAAAAATGGCGCCATCTGTAGGCATGTATGTATGCGTGTAAAGTAGTTTCAGTGTAGTTTTAAGTATTTTATTTTAAAACTAGTCAAATGTAAAATAGGACTGGACATTTATGGCAATTTTTATTTGATTTATATTTTAGTTTTTGAGACAATAAGTTTGTCATTTTGTTAGGATGCTCATCATTTCATTTTTATTATAATAAATAAAACGTTTAATAGTACTAAAATTTGTATCAATAATGCTATTTGGTTTCCAAATTCCTTACCTTGAAATTTAAAAGGAACATTGCCTTTGATTTTTAGTTTTGAATTGGTTATTTTTTTATTTATATAATTTTATTTGATTTTTAATCTGATAAATTGTTAATATGAATCTTTTAGGTTTATTATTGGAATATGAAAAGCATGTACTTTTAAATAATACAAAAAAAACGTTTTTTTCGCAGAAATCGATTATTTATTTTTATTAAAATCGATTTTTATTTATTCGATTCTTTTCCATTAATCTCACATCGTGCCCAAATATTGCTCCCAATTATTTGATTCGGTTAATTTTATCAAGACATACGTATGAGTATAATATACTTTACTGCTTTGATGTCTTGACATGATCCTGCCTCTCAGTAATACTGTTTCATGTGATGACATTATGCCTGGGACATTTGTGATTTCTAAGCTTTCACTTATTTCAACCAAAAATGTTCCATTTGCACGAATATGCTCCCCGTAATATGATCTGGCTTGTTTTATTTGGTAAATTCCAAGACTGAACAAAATCAAGTCTGACATTTCCATTACAGGGAACATATTTATTTGTGGTAATTGGGCATCGTTTATCCTTATAAAACTGGCTCGGCGTCTATTTAATTGATGCTCAAGCACATAGTCACCTAAATAGTTTGGCATGTTAACTCTCTGCATTGCTTTATCTAAGATTGCTTGAGCATCAGAACGGTTGGTTATAAGCGGATGAAAATTGTTCAATATTGCTGCGCAAATTCTAAAATCGCTCATTAAGTTTCTTGATGCTACATTAAAATATTTATTTCTGAACATCTTACAATCACGTTTAAACCAACCATTTACTACTTCAATTGCCCATCTGCACAAAGTCACAAGCCATGATTTATTTGCTTTTATCGTGGACAATTGTGTTTCACCTACATCTAGAGTTTCTGGCTTGTGTACTGAGAATCCTAATGAGGTAAGTAGTCCTATAGCATCCCGAAACCCTCTATCCAGCAAAAACACATCATTTTCTCTAAAATAATTTCTGAGAGCACCACTGGTTGCAAAAAGTTGGTTCATTATCTGGGCATCAGAAGTTGTAGCAGCATACGGACCATAAACATCTAAAATAAATCCATCTGTGGTTGCCATCATAAAAGGTTTCAATAGATTTGCATATTTATGTAAGCTATAGGTTTTTTTGTGGAATAGGTAGTTTGCCGACTTTTGTAAATATATATATGTGCCATCAAAGATTACTATGGGATTACTTTCCTGTGTGCCAAAGAGACCCTGTGGAATCAAAAGATTTCTACTGGACAAGCTTGTTCTTGGGATATTACTAATGCCCAAATGTAATGGACATATGATTCCAATAAGCAGCCACGGGTCTTTTTTACATACTGGCAGACTGTATAAGTTGATATATGAAACAAAGAGGCAATGCGTCGAAAAGGTTCTCCAGTCCTTATTTTGATTAAATACATACAAAGTGCTGTTTTAGGTTTTCTACATAAATTGGAAAGTTGAGGTATGCAAGTTAATATTGCCAGAAAGTTCAAAACAGTCAAGCCTGTCCAGTATCGACAAGTAGTATTATTCATGTTTTCAACATTTTCAAAGTCTGTGGTGTTATTTACATCCCTCCGTAATAAGTCAAGTATTTCAGTAATATGCACCTGGTTGAATTCAGTTACGAATTCAAATTCAGCAAGAAAATCCCAATTGTATTAGCTTAAATGTTCTTCACACACCCGAGCATTTTGAGTGATGTACAGTTTTTGATGTGTATGAATATTTTTCTTTAAAAACAATGGCACACGTTTCCTTTCGTGACTCATACAATCCGGAACAAAACAATGAGTAGTGGGATCTGGAGTGCGACTATAACCATCTAATGTAAGGCTTACAATAGGTTCTTGGACAACATTTTCAATGTCTGTGCTGGCAGAACTGGGAAGCTCCAATACAGAGCTGGATCCACTAATGAATGGATTTGGATCTTCCGGAATATAGTCATTATCAGTGCTGACAGTACTTGTTACTAATAATCCGGATCCACTTTCTACAGATGGTGGTGGTTGCCAATGAGCCCTTTGCCAACAAGCATTACATGCCCGGGCATTAGAAGACATCTGCAATTAAAGGCACAATTATTTTTTAGTAATTCTAATGTGGGTGAATAATTATACAAACAGAAAAAGTAACTAGATCACTCAAGTTATGCTTGAATTGCTGCTAAATTAACTTTTGGAATAATCTATACAACAAGCAGGTACACTTACCTCAAGAAGACTGATTATATTGGCAGAATAAATCCATTCAGCATCACCATAATTTAGTGGAAGCAAACTGAAAAATTGACGTTCACCTTTATTGCCTTCATTCCTGTTATTTGATTCAAGAATCAATAGGCTAAAACATTCTTGACATAGGTAGTCTTCATTGATTACCTTAAACAAGAAAAAATGCATATTTTGATTTATACCAGAATTCAGTAATTTGTTATAAACATTTCAAAAGTCATTTATTCAAATTAGGCTGATAATCAGCACTTTTTGAACGTCAAAATTACATAAGACAGTCCCCCAAAACGCCCACCCTTCACCACTTCCTAGTGCCTTTCGCTGGGAAGAAGAAGTGGCGCAACAAACTCCCCAGCAGCACAGCTGTCTGTTCAAGATAGAAAAAAAAAATTCTATACAATAGTTTGCAAAATAATTTAAATTACGCAACACAAAACATAATTTTAATGATAAATTATTGGCCATACGTCAGCTAGCACACGCCAATATACCAACCAAAAACATCGAGAACACTCAAGCAGAAATAAAAACTAAACGTAAACAGAACTAAATATCTAAATAAAAGCCTCCAGGCGTAAAGGGCGTGCCCGCTTACATAAAGCTATTTAAAGCTGTAATTGGAAGTTATAAATGATAAACTAGGACCATCGAGGTAAAAAATAAATAAGCAGTTAATTACTAGTTACAATAACAAAACCATGATCAGCAAGACGACCAGTCACCACAAGCAGCACCCGTTCACGAGTATAACGCAAAGATCAGCCATTACCCTCCTCGCCATATTTGAGGGAAGGAGGCAACCCGACCCACGACGCTACCGCAAGCAGTGACATCTAAGGGAGTATGACGAACTTGCTGCCGGTTGCTCAGGCAAAAAAATAAAAAATAATGATCAATTGTCGAGCTCGCTAGCTAACCACAAATTGCAACACAACTCATAACAAAACATTGTAATGAGTAGTGTACGGTTCACGTACAATTTATTAAACTGCATACGCAGCGACCTACTTACTTTATTCATTTATAATAGCGTTAAACATATCTTTAAGTTAGTTGACAAATTACTACTATCGCGAGCACTGCGGATTAGCATCCAATCTTTACTTGTGAATCGGACTACTTAATAAAGTTTCGAGTGTTTCTATAATCCGTGGTTTCCGTCAACTCACCTAAACTAACTCTAACTACTTACAAGTGAGCGAACTATAACTTATTGTACAAGTGTAAGGTGCCTGTTACTTCCAGACCTTACATTTAATGGTCCTTCGAGCCTTCGTGTATCTTAGTGTGTTTGTTTCTCTTGTTACGGTAGCGAATCGGTTCAGCTGGTCTCCCACAAGCGGGTCGCCCCAGTTGGATTGAGAAGGCGCACATACCTAGCTTGAGTACAGGCACAGTGAGTACCGGAACCAACTTCAACTGCTGGACGAGCCTTTGACAACTACAGGAGCCGTCAACTACCAGAACGAATTACATTTATACTTACTACTACTACTATATAACTACTGCTACTACTACCGCTGCTGAGGCTGCAATATATACAACTACTTATTCCGATTAACTAATCGAGAAAGTCAAGATGAGCGAAATTACTCTTCAGAATGAAGTTTTCGAGTCGATCAGGCGTCTCTGTTCGAACTACCAAAAGGACAGTGCGACTCGGAAAGGAAAAGAATACTTAACTCAAAAGTTAGTGTCATTGGAAAATCTCTGGCAAGATTTCACTAGCAGGCACAATCTACTTCTGGAACGGGAAGATAAAGGTATTAAATATTTTACTGAGAACATTCACGAAAAAACAAAGCATCTTTACGAAACTACTAGACTGGACATACTGCAGCGGCTGCTGGATGTTGATGGGAAACAAGGAGAAGTTGTCATCCCGCATCCTCAGGGAACAGATATCAAGACCAAAGAACTACTGGATCGCCAAGAGTGTCACATAAAAGCACTGGAGCGAGCAATGTCGAAAATCGATGTAGACTGTGTAATAGAAAAATGGGAGTTAGAAGATCAATTAAACGAACTGAAAAGCAAGTGGGCAACCGTAGAAAAATCACACTAGGAACTAGAGGTTGTACTTAAAGGTTCAAACGAAGCATACAACGAACTATTCGCCAATAAAGAACGACAATATGACGTACTGAAAAGGTCCCTAAACTCGAAAATATGGGCTGGTACGCACTACCAAAACTCCGCGCCAAGAATTCAATTACCAGAATTCACTGGAAACTACAGTCAGTGGATTACGTTCAAGGATATGTTTCTGGAGACCATCCACAACAATGTGAACTTCTCAAAGTCGCAGAAAATACAGCATTTAAAATCCAAACTGAAAGGGGAGCCTGAACGACTGGTTCAACATTTAATTGGCGGAGAAAACTATGAGGCTTGTTGGGACATACTCATTCAACGATATGACAACAGAAGACTTCAATTTGTGAACTTAATGAATACTTTGATGCATTTACCGACAGTCCACCAAGCTAACGGCGCTATCTTGAAGAAAATGCATGACGTAATCAACGAGTGTATGAATGGTCTGCATTCCATCGGTCTAAACAGCTGGGATCCGATTATCGTGTATTTGATGGGACAGAAATTGGACTCAACATCTTACACTGAATACACAAGAGAGCTAGAACAGCCAAAGGAGGTCCCGGAGTTGGGTGAATTTTTAGCCTTCCTGGAGTCAAAATTCATGGCGCTGGAATCAGCTAGAGGTTACCAGAAGGAAGCTACGAGTCAACAGAGACCGGCTTACAACAACAAAATGAGATACAATTCGCTAAAATCAGCAGAATTCAACAGAAAAGAAGTCTCTAGAATATATCATACGTCATTCGGTAAATGCCCTTTATGCAGTGGTATCCATGTGCTAATGCAATGTCCAAAGTTTATCGAAATGGACACACGGCAAAGAAATGACACAGTAAGGAAACTGCAGATTTGCAAAAATTGTCTGTATAAGCATAGCGACACCGATTGCGCGTCAAACAAAACTTGCAAAGAGTGCAACAAACCTCATCATACATTATTACATTACACAACACTAAAACCGACACCGAGATCTTACATGAATCACAACAATACGGATCAGCGTTACCAACAACGGAAGCATCGAACTTCAACAACAGCTGATCAGCATAGTTCGAACCATTTATCAAACAAAAACATTATGGAAATTTCACTAACCACAGTCGAAATTCAAGTAAAGAAGTCAACGGGAGACTTTATAACGCTGCGAGCTTTACTTGACCAAGGGTCACAAGTAAACCTCATCACAGAAAATGCGGCGCAAAGACTGAAACTTCCTAGAAAAAGGTTGAACGCCACGATCTTCGGCGTGGGAACTATTTCGGGAGATTGTAAAGGACGATTAGATCTGGAATGTAAATCACACTGCACCGACTTCACATTCCCCGCTAACGCCCTCATAATGCAAAAAATTACGAACAACTTACCGAACAAAACTTTCGAGAAAAGCAACTGGCCTCACTTACAAGGCTTACCACTAGCGGATCCTGATTTCAACTTATCAAGGAACGTAGACTTACTGCTGGGAGCGGATATTTACTCTGAAGTAATACTAGAAGGGGTCATAAAGGGAAATACTCAAACGCCGACGGCCCAGCAGACCCGTTTAGGCTGGATACTATGCGGAAAACTAGAAACCTTCAACTGTAATGCAGCACTAATCGACCTAAATGACTTAAAGACATTTTGGGAAACTGAAGACATCCTCCAAAATGATGAAGATACATCAAGAGATGACTGGTGTGAAGCTTACTACAAAACTACCACTGAACGAGATTCCAACGGAAAATATATTGTGAAAATGCCAATGATCGCTGGCTACGAAGAAAAACTAGGACAATCAAAATCTATTGCAATCTCGCAATTTTTGCAACTGGAAAAGAAATTTGAGAGAAATTTCAAACTCGCTTCAATGTACAAAGACTTTGTTCGCGAATATATAGAATTGGGTCACATGAAGCTTTCAAACACGACACTCGCCAAAGGTCAAGTTTTCCTGCCGCATCATGGGGTACTAAGAGAACACTCAACTACAACTAAACTGAGAGCAGTTTTTAATGCTTCACAGAAAACCACGGGTGGTTGTAGCCTTAACGATGTCATGGAAAAGGGCCCTAACCTGCAAAAGGACATCCAGGCATTAATAATACAATGGCGAGGCTACAAATACGTCTACACAGCGGACATAGAAAAAATGTACCGTTCCATATGGTGTCATTCTGAACAGCAGCACCTACAAAAAATTATTTGGAGAAATCAACCAACAGATAGTTTAAAAGAATATCAACTTCAAACATTGACATACGGAACAAAGAGTGCTCCTTGGCTAGCGATGCGAACACTTAAACAACTAGCCTATGATGATGGTCACAAATACCCCAAGGCCGCTGAAATACTGCAAAATCACTTCTACGTCGATGACCTCATTAGTGGTCACAATTCCATCGAGCAAGCAAGGGAAATCCAAACGACTATAATCGAACTACTAAAAGGAGGAGGAATGAATTTACGCAAGTGGTCAAGCAACGATCCTGAGCTTTTACGACACTTGGATGAAGATCAAATATCTAAGGATATTTTTGACTTCAAAAGCTCTGGAACAATGAAAACTTTGGGGCTGAGTTGGAATCCAAAGGAAGACATTTTCTTATTCAACTGGACCTTGGACGACTGCAATAAAAGGTCACTTACTAAGAGAAAATTACTGTCACTAATATCACGACTCTATGATCCCTTGGGATGGCTGGCACCTATAACCGTGCTAGCTAAATTACTATTCCAAAGGGTGTGGATGACTAAGATAAGCTGGGATGCCGACCTACCTAAACAGTTGCAAAACGAATGGTGGCAGCTAAACAATGACCTGCATTCCATCAAAAATATTAAAATAAACAGATGGATTGGCAGTACGCAGAAAACTATACAACTACATGGATTTTGCGATGCAAGCGAGAAAGCATACGCTTGTGTCATATACAGCCGAGCAATAGACGAAAAGGGCAACCCCAGGACTACCTTGCTAGTGTCAAAGACCAGGGTGGTTCCGATTACACAAAAAACTTCGTTACCTAGACTACTTCTAGCTCAACTCATGGACAAGGTGAAGAAATCACTAACGGAACATAACTTATCAGCCTACAGCTGGTGTGACTCTAAAGTTGTCCTAGCTTGGATTCAGGGAGACCTCTCAAGATGGGAAAGATACGTAGCCAATAGAGTGGAAAAGATAAAAGCCGTAATTCCATCACAACAATGGTATTACGTACGATCGGAACTTAATCCTGCTGACTGCGCTTCAAGAGGCTTGCTACCGAACAAACTAGGAGAATTTAAATTATGGTGGGACGGACCCACGTTTATAAGAGACTTTGCAGAGCCAGAAATTCCTCGTAACGTAAACTACATAACTACAAATGTTGCGCGCAGAATCGAACCTGAAAACATTAGAGCACGAACCTACAACACTGAAAACTTTGTTTATAATCTGTTAAATAACCACAGTTCCTTGACACGAATAACAAGAATTGCTGCACGTATATTGCGATACTTTACATCGCTAAAGCAAAAATGCCGACCAAGCACTACACACTTAACAACAAACGACCTAAAATACTCAGCAGAATACATATTGAAATATGTCCAACAAAGCGAGTTTGCGCAAGAATACAAACAATTACGACAAAACCAAACTGTGTCGCCTAAAAGCAATATTTATAAATTAAAACCATTACTGGATAAACAGGGAATAATTCGCGTAGGTGGAAGACTTCAACATTCTGTTCTACCTGCGAATATGAAAAATCCAGCAATTATACCCAACTCCAGTCGCTACACCGAACTACTTATCGAACAAGCACACCTGAACACACTTCATGGCGGAGCCCGGCTAACTCTGACCTACCTACGGCAATGGTACTGGATAGTATCTGGAAATCGGGCTGTAAAGGGAAAAATACGCCGTTGTGTAAGATGTTATCGTTTCAACTCAACTGCAAACGCTCAACTAATGGCAGATCTGCCGAAACAACGAATAACACCAAGTCGTCCATTCACTTACACTGGTGTTGACTTTACTGGTCACGTAGACGTGAAGCTTAACAAAGGCAGAGGAGTGAAGACCTCAAAAGCCTATATCGCCGTTTTTGTTTGTATGGCCACTAAAGCTGTACATATTGAATTAGTATCGGAACTAAGCACGGAAGCATTTATTGCGGCGTTTCAAAGAATGTGTGCTCGGCGCGGAACGCCTGCACACATGTACTCAGACAATGGCACTAACTTTACTGGAGCATCCAAAGTGCTGAAAGAGGATTTCATAAACTTCGTTAAGCTTCTTTCTCCTGAGTTCTTCGACGAGATCGGGAAACTAGAAGTTCAGTGGCACTTCAACGCCCCTGCCTGGCCTAGTGCGGGCGGCATATTCGAGGCAGCCGTTAAATCACTAAAGCATCACCTGCGGCGAGTTTTAGGAGAACAAAAACTTACTTGGGAAGAATTCACCACCTTACTAGCAAAAATCGAAGCTTGCATGAACTCAAGGCCCCTGTGCCCGCTAACAGAAGATCCAGACGAATTTTACAATACTCTTACTCCAGGCCACTTCCTAACCGGCATTGCTACGTTGTCATTACCTCAACCGGAGCCTGACGACAGAAAGATGGATTTGAGAAAACGATGGCAACTAACGGAACACATGCTGGATCAGTTCTGGAAAGCGTGGTCCAACGATTACTTAAGCACATTACAGACTCGATGCAAGTGGAACAAAGAAACACAAAACCTCAAAACTAATGATGTAGTACTAATCAAGGAGACAAACTTACCGCCTGGAAAATGGGCCATGGGACGAGTAATGGAAACTCACCCTGGCAAAGACGGTTTAGTACGAGTAGCAACTATCAAAACAAAGACAGGAATGATAAAACGACCTACTGTCAAACTGTCGCCATTACCAATACAAGAAAACCAGCCAGCCACGAATGAAACCGCGAACATCACAAATAATGACGCGAGAGAAACGAACACAAGTCAGAGAAGAAAGGGCACAAGAGCCGACAGGAAAAGTCTACTGTCTTTCGTTCTTATAACTATGATAGGAATGATGGGCATTTTACAATCAGCACCCATCACAAGCAACTATAAATTGACATCCATACTGAATAACCAACCGATCTACTTTGATGAAGCTGGGAAACTACAACTCATACACGATGAATGGACGCTACTGATCTATTACAACCTAACTTCGTACTGGCAAGCTACAAAGAACATCAACATCTACATTAACCAAATTGATAGCATATGCCAAAGAATAGTGCACGAGTACATGCCGTGCGAACCCGTTGTCAACCACCTACGTCATGAACTGCGCCACCTGGAGAACTACAACTCCATGCTGCTGTCTCAACATTCAAGACAAAAACGAGGCTACTTTGACGGAGTTGGAAAACTAGCTAGAACACTATTCGGCGTCCTGGATGTAGACTTCGCACAAAAGTACGAGAATGACATTCAAAACCTACAAAATAACGACAACTACCTGCTACAATTGATGAAAAATCAAACATTGATAATAGAAGCTGAAAACAACGTAATAAAAAGCAACACGGAGTTCATGCACAAACAATTTAACACAATCCAAAGTTACATGAACCAGACTTGCAGCGTTATCACAAAAATTGAGAACAGAGCGCAAATATTATACTCGATAAACGATGTGAATTCTGCAGCTGTATCATCAACTTTAATCTTGAACGATCTACATAGAATTCAGGAAATGCTAATGAACGCAATAACAAACATCTTCCGAGGCCATTTGGATACCCACTTGTTCCCGGCATCTCAAATTACAGAGCAACTAAATATAATTTCAGGAAAACTACCTCAGGGACTAGATCTACCCATAAAAGACATACAAAATGATTACCGTGAAATATACGAACTAATCCATGTCAAAGGTCGGATTACCAACAATTACATGCTATTCGAACTACATATTCCTCTCTTGAGTGATGAGGACTACAGAATATATCGGGTGATACCCATACCTTTCCTGAGACAAGGCAAGTTAAAAATGGTGCAACCCTACTCCAACTTCATCGCCATAAACTTCGTTAAAAACTCGTACATCACTATGGAAGAGCAGGACATGCATCAATGTACACCACACGGAGAAGACGAATACACTTGCATTTCACGTCAACCAGTAAACAACTTACATGACAAAAACGCACCCTGCGAAGCCAAAGTATTCAGTCAACAAACGTCACTATCATGTATTATAAATGACGTAACATGCAAAGAAACTTGGTTCAAATTACATAAACCTAACCTATGGCTGTTTACGTTGTGCGACAAACAGCTGATACGCGACATGTGCACCGATCAAGTTACGCCGGCGGTCATTAACGGTACCGGGGTGATAGCCTTGAAACCAAAGTGCCTACTTCAAAAGAAAGACGCGACAATATTCACATATAACCATTTAGGAAGCAACTTCTACATGAGAGCGGATATTGAAGTACCAATTATCAACTCAACCATCAACAATTTATTCGACATAAGTTGGCAAAACACACAACTGAATATGACAGAACCGGAAGCATCCGCAACAAACATTCAAAATATAGAAAACCAACTAGCTCGCCAGAAACAGAATGAAAACCTACCGCATACGTCGGAGATTTCAAATCATGACGTTTACTTCTACTCCGTGACTTCTTTGCTGGTGGGAGGATCGGCCTCGTTGGTTCTCTACATCTTCATAAAGAAACGGTGGTTTAAGACTAAGAAGCAACAGCAACCTAAAGAAGGGATAGACAAACACGTGGACATCGAAATGCCTGAAATACGTAATTCGACAACCTCGGCCAACTCGACACGAGCGGAGCCACTATACAGCGACGTGAGGCCGAAAAAACTATTTCAATTTGAGGAAGTGTCAAATTAATGCTGATATTTTGATACAGACTTGATGTTTAATTCCTTATTATTGTATAAGATTCTTTTATTTCCTTTTTATCATGCTTTTTGTACTTTTCTTTTACATTTTATCACTTTATGTACTGGATGCTCATCACGCTTCTGCCCTCGGGAGCATGTACGGTTCACGTACAATTTATTAAACTGCATACGCAGCGACCTACTTACTTTATTCATTTATAATAGCGTTAAACATATCTTTAAGTTAGTTGACAAATTACTACTATCGCGAGCACTGCGGATTAGCATTCAATCTTTACTTGTGAATCGGACTACTTAATAAAGTTTCGAGTGTTTCTATAATCCGTGGTTTCCGTCAACTCACCTAAACTAACTCTAACTACTTACAAGTGAGCGAACTATAACTTATTGTACAAGTGTAAGGTGCCTGTTACTTCCAGACCTTACAAGTAGATTAAGTCAACAATAAAATAAAATAGAAATAAATTGACTCATAAAAAAAAAAAAAATTGACTTATAAATTCAAATAAAATAAACAATTATATAATTGTCCGTAGGTAAACTAATTCTGGAGAAAGAACATAAGTATTGTCTTGAGTTAATCACAGCGACCAACTATTTTTATCATTTATGTACCTAGTTGTTGATACAATAGTATGCCTTTGAACAAAGGTTAGATTTTACTTTAGTTTTAAACGCATTAAAAGGCAAATCTAGCAAAGAAGAGGGTAGCTTGTTATAAAAGTCTATACCAAGCCCAACAAATGAGTTATGAACCTTATGAAGCCGGTGAAAGGGAGCTCGTAGTTTGTCCTTATTTCTAATGTTAACATTGTGAATAATATCACTGTTTTTAGTGTATAAGTGTATATTTTGCCTAATATATAAAATGTTGGCGAAGATGAATTGCGATGCCACTGTAAGGATACCAATATCTTTGAAAAAATCTCTTAGTGAAACGGTGGTAGGGACTATTCTAGACAGTGCACCTTGACTCGATCGTTTGTTAGAATCACATCGTATAGAAAATAGGTACTAACCTTAAACAGCTACGATATATGGATGTTAAAATTGCGTGCAAAATCCAAGTTCGAGTGAGAATTAATCAAGGTCGTCAGTATCTCCGATCATCGGGTGTTCAAATCGCGTGCAGTATCAAAGAATCCAAATTGAATGCCAGGTCACATAAAGATAAACTTAAAACAAGAAACTTGAACAAAAATAACAAACGACAAAACACAAATTCAAATCATTCGTATTCGTTCCGTCCACAAACGCAACGCAAACGCATTGAATTTGACACTAAATTGACTTTCACATTTCACAATAACAATAATGACATCCAACAGAGCAGTGTTGCCAAAATTAATAATTACTGAGGGTTGCTGGTTTTTGCATTATAATTATTAAATGAGAAGTTAAAAAGAAAAACATATATACAAAGTCTCCTTAATTTATGTACTTTCATAAAATATAACTTCTTCTCGTTTCACAGCAGCTTCGAATAAAAGCCCAGCCTCCATACAAAAACCTAACATGTCCTTTGTAGTACCTTTAATCATTAATTTTTCAGTGTAAAAATATTTACAAACATCAAAGCCGTTTAGAAGTAGTAGGGTATATTAGCTAAAAATAGCGTTTTGGTAAAAAAAAATTTAAGGCTAAAGTATTAGCCATACGAAAAAATCCAGTTTCAGAAATGTTGTTCATGAAATAGCAGACAGATATATTTTTAAATCTTTTAACCAAGCCGTTAATGAGAAGATAGTTTTTAAAGTGACCGTTTTACGGTACTAAACGGGACTAAGGCCCTTAATCTGTTTATTATAACTGTTGATTTTTGTAATATAATTTTACTTATTGCTGTAAACATTTTAAAATGATTATTCATAGGAACTGTTGATTTTTGCATATATTTTAAGATTTCCCAAGTTACTGCCAAGGCAGAGATAATGGAGCCTCTAATTAGAGCGATTCAAGGGCTAGTCTGTGAAAGTCCTATAGAAATGTCTTTTACTTTGTCCACAATACACTAGTATTTTAAAATTAAACTTATTTTGTAAACAGTAACTTTTGAAAAATAATTCTGATTTAATATCGTTATGTTACCGTAACCAACGTGCCACGGTAACATAACGTAAACACGAACGATTTCGAATCGAAAATAAAACTAAGTACCTATCCTACAGCATTTTGTTTTTAAGTCTTAAAACTAAATAAATATGTGAGAAACTAGTATTTTCAATTTTGAAATCTTTCGAATTTACGTAGGCGTAGGTAACGTTTACTCCGCGTTTTCGGGCTAAGCCGGTTAGGCTCCCCCCATCCGGAAGGACGGACATACAACTACCAACATGGTCAATATGGTTCTGAAACAATTGTTTTCAACCACTATTTAACATAAATTCATAAAAAATTATAACATTTCCCATTCGGGCCCATCGTGTACACTAAAAGACGTTGATTGATTCTTTGACATGCTACATTGACAAAGATGGTACGCAATCCATAGAACAAAAAAAAGTAAGTTCAAAAACTAAAACCCGACTAAAAGATATGAAACAAGAAAATATTTCAGACAGAAGTCAAGACATAGGTACAAAAATGATCAAGGTAAAGCCGTGGTCGCATGCTGATACACCTACAAAATTATAATGGCATGCGACCACGGCTTTACCTTGATCATTTTTGTACCTATGTCTTGACTTCTGTCTGAAATATTTTCTTGTTTCATATCTTTTAGTCGGGTTTTAGTTTTTGAACTTACTTTTTATTTAAATTATTTTGGGGTTATATATGGTATAATAACACCAGCCTATTATTGTCCCTCTGCAGGGCAAAGGCCTCTTCTCATACAGAGAAGGCACGAGCATTGATCACCACGCGCGCTCAAGACATGTTGGCGATTTCAGACTTATATATCTATATATACTAATATGTAAAGCTGAAGAGTTTGTTTGTTTGCTTGAATACACTAATCTCAGGAACTACTGGTCCGATTTGAAAAATTCTTTCAGGTTTAGATAGCCCATTTATCGAGGAAGGCTATAAGCTATATATCATCACGCTAAGACCAAGGAGCGGAGCACCAAAGTAATTATTCCACGCGGACGAAGTCGCGGGCAGAATTAGTATGAACTATAAGTCCAGTACCCTAATTGCGAAACTTATTTTCGTAAACAATTTTGCCTAATTTGTTTCATTTTGACAGTTCAACAACATTCATTGCGTTATTTACGTCGTTGAGCAGATTTTTTTTACAACTTATGAATCAATGGATTAGCAAACTATTTCAAATCGAAACAGGTTGTGTTGTATTACACAATTAGGGTACAGGTTTCCTCACGATGTTTTTCCTTCAACGATGTTAGTAATGTCCAAGATAAACTCAGAAAGTACATTTGAATTGAAAAAGTTACATTGCCCGGATTTGAATCCACAACCTCGTGCATGAGAGGCGAGGCCTTTACCACAGGACCATCACGGCATTTATGGTATAAAATAGGTATTAATTTTACAGCCGCGCCGTACGTAACACAGTCTCACTTTTGCTTGTTTTTAACAATTTATACTTATTTATTTACTTGGAAAATAATATATATATACATATTTGTAATGTACTCGTCAAGCCCTTTCATTTGATACCCAACATGGCACAATTCAATTACTTTTATTTTTTATTTAGTTACTTTATGTCCTCTAGAGGGCGCCATATTGCATTTAATGTGACCTCACATAGCCTATAAACAGCGGACAATCAAAACGCTTCCAATGATACCTCATTTGTTAAATTATGATCGGCAGTTTAGAAGTTATGAGGTAACAGATGAACATACATACATACATACATACATACATACATACATACATACATACATACATACATACCGGTCAAAATCATAACCCTCCTTTTTGCTTCGCCGTAGTCGGGTAATGAAAAGCAATCGAATCGTCCGTCACCATCGTCGCGTGTCGCAGGGCAACTAGTCGTGCGAAGCGGCGGCCGTGTGGGCATCCTTTATTCCGAAAAGAGTTTGTGTGCGGGTGGCGAGCGCGCTAGCACTCCCACCGGGCGAGTACTCCGTGCAACGTGTCTTGTGTGTCGTGTCGCGTGCCTCCTGCCTCGTGTCCCGTGCTGCTCCGCCGCAGCATGCGCCGCTCTCCTACCTTGCTGGTCGCGCTGGCGCTGCTGCTGGGACCCTGTGTCACGCGCGCCCAGCACTCCGCCACAGCCGCCCCCGCAGCGGTCACCAACGTCTCCTACTGCGCACTCCTGGCAAATAAAACCGTCGAAAGTAAGTGCTCCTTCTTGTAACGCCGTGGGTTTGGCTCATGGCGGCGGCGTTGCCGCTTACTGCTACCGATCTAAATGCGGTGAAAATGTGCTTGTTTCCCACATCAGTACCTATGTATGTATTAGTAATTATATTACTGTAACTTAAAAATGTCAGAGACAGCTGATGCTGATCGAGGCGCCCGGAACAGCATCACGACATCGTGTTATAAGACACTTGTGCAGCCATCTTGACGCTCAACGAGAGCATGTCTTGGAGGTGCTACTCGTCGCTTTCTTTTCTAGCATGTACCTACAACTCTTTTATTTTCATTGAGTTCATTCCTTCGGACACTGTCTAGTCTTAATTTGCATTTGGTTACATTTATACTCAGAGATACGAGTAGGTAGTTATTTAGGTATCTACAGTCATCCGCACGTCCATGCTAACAATTTGATTCTGACAGCGAATTTTTTTCGTGGTAGAAAGGGCGGCTTTCACAGTTCCAGCATTGAGTCCTAGTGTTATTGACGCGATGACGTCAGTCTCAACACGTTCAAAATAAATTTACATTGGCGCATACAATAACAAGTTACAATAGAATGTTAATCACTTCAATATTTAGTTTTCCTCAAAGATATTAATATTATTTATAAGGTAGGTATATTTAGTTCAGCAAACAATACACACTACAGGCCGATAGCTCCTGATGCACACACACTAGCCACATGTGTACCTACCTACCACTGCTTCGAGTCTGACCGCATACATATAGTGATAAGTGTTTAAACATTTGTTACATTTTAAATAACTCAAACCAAATATTTTATGGTAGTCCTCTATTTTTGGGTAGTCGTGTTAAAATAGGGATCTGCCGGTATCCGGATCAGTTACCTACTGCTTTTGGATTCAACCGTCTATCGAGAGCCTCCAGAGGGGTTCCCTCTATCTGGCAGAATTTTAATGCTCCGAAATTCATTTGGCATAACACACTTGGCATAATCTTCTTTAAACGAATATTTTAAAGGCATAAAAATTATTTAATAAAATTATTGTTTGACCGAATTTTTATGTGTCCGAATTTACAATGGCATACTTTTAAGATGGCAGAATTTTATTTGGCATAATTACCTTTGGCAGAGTTAAAATTCCGCATAATTTCGTTTAGCATAACGTTTATTTAGAGCGACAATTATTTGGTACAATTTCACTTGGCATACTATGAAGATGGCAGAATTTCATTTGGAATAATTTTATCAGGCATATTGCCATTTCCATAAAATAGCATTTCTAACCTTAAATAAAAAATTCAAATATTGTCTTAAAAAGTCAATATGTTGTGCTACAAAATTTAGTGATAGAAACGAATCGCTACAAAACTGACTCCACGTAGTCTTGTCTGCCCTACCCCTAGAGTGTAATTTAAACCCGCGTAGGCGCGGAGGGACGAGGCGGCGATAAGCTCGCGTGGGACCGCCGGAGCTCCGCAGCGCCGGAGCCGTGACAGAAACCATGCCTGCTGCATGTTGCATGCCTGCTGCATGTTGCATGCCTGCTGCATGTTGCATGCTTGTTTGCATGCTACATGCTTGCTTCCCGCATGGTGTATACTTGTTTGCATGCTGCATGCTTGCTGCATGCATGTTGTATGCTTGTTTGCATGCTGCATGCATGGTGTATGATTGTTTGCATCTGACGAGCATTCGATCCACCACGACCATTTCCATTCCATTCCGACCATTTGATCGACGATTCTGACTGTGAACTTTCTGCGATATGATGGTTCTACTTTTTAATTATTATGGATATGAATTTTATGCCAAACGACGATTCTGACTGTGAACTTTCTGCGATATGCTGGTTCTGCTTTTTAATTATTATGGATATGAAATTTATGCCTAAAGATGATTCTGATTTACAAAATTATGAGTTTTGAATGTATGATAAATGAGTGTCTGCCAAAAGATTTTCTGCGAAATGAAGTTTATGCTATTCGTTGTTATGCAAAATAATATTATGACATTAAAAGTTCTGCTATAAAGGGTGGACCCCCTCCAGAGATGTATCTTTCTCTGCTTCCACGAGATTCTCGTCATGCGGGATGGTAACATCGCCTGTCAGGCTCGAAAGTCAAATAATTTATTTCAAACTAGCTTTTTCCCGTGGCTTCGCACGCGTAAAAGTTGGAAAATATCCCACAGGAACGTACTACAGATATTCAGAGTACTTATCATATGTCCTAACCCAGGTCATGGCCTATCCATATGCCATTCATCTAAATCTGTTCAGCCGTTACGGCATGAAAAGGTAATAAACAGATAGATAATAAATCTGTTTTAGGGTTCTGTACCTAAAAATGAAAAATGGAAACCCTTAAAGGATGACAGCGTTGCCTGTCAAGACACTTTTTCTCAGAAACGCGTGGAGGTATCAAGTTGAAATAGACATTAAAAACTTAGGCTAAGCGCGCACTACGGATTTTGATTGTTATAGATAACATTTCGTGTTGTTCTATCTCCTTTCAGGCTCATTTCCTACGAAATGTATGGAAAGTTTTTTTGCAATTTCTGAATTTTCTCGTACTCAAACCTCAGTTGGCCCGATATAGTTTTTTGTTCCTAGCAATAAGAAATAGGATCGACTGGCATCAAAAAAGTTTCGTAAAATTACCCATGTTCTTGCTGACTACAATTTTTTCAAAATCTGTGAATGTAAATCAAAATGTTTCAAAAAGTTAAAGTAATAAATTCTTATTTACATAATAGGGTCCAATGTGTAGATGTTAATGATGTGAAATCTTCTGGGCTACCAGTTCAGTTAGGTGTACCTCAAGATCAATACTGGGTACATTCTTATTCTTAGTGTAGGTATATAAATGACTTACCTTTTTATTTAAAGAATATCTGTAACGTTGTACTGTTTGCAGATGATACTCGTACCTCTCTTATTTTTAAAGTAGACAGGAATAGACAAGATTTTGACGACGTAAACAGTGCACTCTCAATGGTTACGGATTGGTTTACGACAAATAACCTAGTTCTCAATGCCAAGAAAACGAAATGTGTAAAGTTCGCTCTACCAAATGTTAGAAATCTAGGACCCAACATCGTCTTAGATAAAGAGGTGCTTAAAACTGTGAACTCGGCAGTTTTTCTGGGCATAACAGTAGATGCCAAACTTCAGTGGGGCCCACATATATCAAGCCTAGCAGGACGGCTCTGTTCGGCCGTACACTGACGTTGATACAGCTTGGTTAGTCTATTTTTAGTTATTTCCATAGCGTTATGCCCTATGGTATTCTGCTGTGGGGCAAAGCCGCTGACATTCAAAATATATTTGTCCTCCAAAAACGAGTTGTTCGAGCAATTTACCAGCTAGGTGCCAGAGTTTCTCTAAGAGATTTTTTTAAAGATGTTGGTATTCTCACGGTGACATCACAATTCATTTTCGCCAACATCTTATATATTAGGCAAAATATACACTTATACACTAAAAACAGTGATATTCACAATGTTAACACTAGAAATAAGGACAAACTACGAGCTCCCTTTCACCGGCTTCATAAGGTTCATAACTCATTTGTTGGGCTTGGTATAACCTTTTATAACAAACTACCCTCTTCTTTGCTAGATTTACCTTTTAATGCGTTTAAAAATAAAGTAAAATCCAACATTTGTTCAAAGGCATACTATTGTATCAACGACTACTTAAATGATAAGAATAGTTGGTCGCTCAGATTAACTCAAGACAATGTTTATGTTCTTTCTCCAGAATTAGCTTACCTACTGACAGTTTATATGAGTTTATATAATTGTTTATTTTATTTTAATTTATGAGTATTTTTTTTTACAAGTCAATTTTTTTTTTATTGTTGACATAATCTACTCAGTATAATGTTTTTGTTATGAGTTGTATTGCAATTTGTGGTTAGCTAGTGACCTCGACAGTTGATCATATTATTTTTTGCCTGAGCAACCGGCAGCAAGTTCGTCATTCTCCCTTAGATGTCAATGCTTGCGGTAGCGTCGTGGGTCGGGTTGCCTCCTTCTCTCAAATATGGCGAGGAGGGTAATGGCTGATCTTTGCGTTATGCTCGTGAACGGTTGCTGCTTGTGGTGACTGGTCGTCTTGCTGATCATGGTTTTGTTATTGTTACTAGTAATTAACTGTTCATTTATTTTAGCTCGATGGTCCTAGTTTATCATTAATAACTTCCAATTACAACTTTATGTAAGCGGGCACGCCCTTTATGCCTGGAGGCTTTTATTTAGATATTTAGTTCTGTTTACGTTTAGTTTTTATTTTTTATTTCTGCTTGAGTATAGTTCTCGATGTTTTTGGTTGGTATATTGGCGTGTGCTGGCTGACATATGGCCAGTAATTTATAGTTAAAATAATGTTTTGTGTTGCATAATAATTTTGCATACTATTGTATAGAAACATTTTATTTGTCTAACTTGAACAGACAGCTGTGCTGCTGGGGAGTTTGTTGCGCCACTTCTTCTTCCCAGCTAAAGGCACTAGGAAGTAGTGAAGGGTGGGCGTTTTTGGGGGACTGTCTTATGTAATTTTGACGTTCGAAAAGTGCTGATTCTCAGCCTAGTTTGAATAAATGACTTTTGAATTTGAATTTGCATTACGGAGCATTTCATGGCGGAAGGCTATGACAAACACCTTAACTTAAAGAATTACTGCTTGGCGGCTTCTTTCAGTAGAAAGGAAAGCAAGAGAGGTGGTGCATGTATACTGGTGAAGTCAGGCCTTCAATGGAGAGAATTGCCAAAAATAGCAAAAATTTCATCAACGGGTATCTTTGAATGCTGTGCCATTGAACTTGTTACTTATAGGATTGTTTGTGTTTGTATTTATAGAGTACCTAATGCTAGAAATTTCAACGAATGTATGAATAAATTAGAAATAATATTACAGACTATAGTGAAAAATCATTATAAATAATTGTTTTAGTAGGTGATTTTAATAAAGATGTTCTTAGGAGAAATAAGCAATCAACAGAATTTAAAAACATGTTATTGAGCTTTAACTTTAAACTAGCTCTTCATCAACCGACGTGTCTTAAGAACCAAACATGTATAGACAATTTTGCGCATAATTTAAAAAAGTCCTGTAAAGCTACTGTATTGAAGTTAGCGTTGTCTGACCATACTGCGCAGTTATTGAAATGTCCAATTAGTGACGTATGCACTTTTAAACGGTGGACTAAGACAAGACGTGACTACAATAACGACAACATCAATAAGTTTAAAGGCTATGTGCAAAACTTTACCTTTTCTGACGTCTATGCAGCCAGCGACCCAAATGTAGCATACAATGAGTTCGTAGATTTTCATTTTTTTTTACGATCAGAGCTTCCCCGTAAAACTTATTTCAGTTAATGTCCACAGTAAAAAAAAATGGATATCGCGAGGTATTAAAAAATACAGTTAGAAGATACGTCAATTATTGTGGCAGTATCGAAGTAAACCTACTCAACAGAATAAAACGCGATTTAAGAATTATTCAAAACTATTTAAAAGAATAATAAATTTGACTCAGCAATCACAAAATAAAGACATCAATAAATAAATCCAAAACTACCTGGCAAATTATAAACGAAACAAAATTAAATATAGGTAACAAAGAATAACATCCCCAAAATTTGAATTAATAATGAAATTATCTTGGATCCAAACCATATTTCTAACTCATTTAACGATTTTTTTAGTGACAAAATTAAACCCTCGATAAATTCTGGGCTTAAAGTAACAAAAAATATTATGAACAGAAAGGATTCTATGTTTATCGCTCCAAGTTTTCCGAATGACATATTGAAAATCATTCTAGCGTTAAACAATACAAATAGTGTGGGTTATGACGGGATCAGTACAAAAATACTAAAAACAGTAGCTGATGACATAAGTCACCTGTTCAGTCATATTATAAATCTGTGTAAAACTGAAGGAATTTTTCCAGACGCATTAAAAAAATCAGTAATAAAGCCATTGTTAAAAAAGCAAGACAGGGAACTAATGGAATGTTACAGGCCAATTGCATTAATACCGATGTTCTCAAAAGTAATTGAATACTATATTCATAATCAACTTAGTTGTTATTTAGAAGTGAACAATTACTCTGTAACGAACAATGTATATTTAATGAATAAAATGTATATTTAATGAAGCAACTAGAATAACAGCAACCTCAGCTTCATGCATTGACAATATATTTACTAATTGTAAAATACAAGACTCATCCTTAATTAGTGGCGTTAGGTCTGACCATACTGGTCAACTTGTATCATTTGAATCAGATAAAAAGTTACGCTTAGATAAAACTATTCAGTTAAGACCTCTTACTAAAAATAAATTGAAAATGTTTAATAATAATGTTCTTAGCAATCTTTCATCAGCTAGTTTTGATTCACAAGACCCCAACATGAACTATGGTACACTACTTTCTACAGTGTGCCAAGAATTCCATAAAGCATGTCCTGTAAAAACAGTAACAATCAATACCAAACCAAAATTTAATGAATGGGCCACTCCTGGCATTAGAAAAAGCAGAGATATTTTATGTAATTTATATAACGAAAAATCATTGACTTCTGATCAAGTAATTCATAATTATGTAAGAAACTATTCAAAGATATTTAAAAGAGTCTGCGCCCAAGCTAAATCTAAATTAATAAGTAACAAAATTAATAATTCTAACAATAAAATAAAATCTGTGTGGCAGGTAATTAACAAAGAAACTGGAAACACAAAACAGCGAGATCAGAATGAATTGTCATTAAAAATTGATAATGTAACCATTTCAGATAAGTTAAAAGTTGCTGAGACGCTAGAAAACTTCTTTACCAACATCCCAATAGAGGTTACGAAATCTCTCCCCTCATCATCTATACTAGCTGAATCTCTTTTAAAAGAACACTTCAGTAGAGACATTCCAAATTTTGAATTTAAGCCCATTTCAATTGTCACAATTAAAAAAGCATTTAAAAGTCTTAACATAAAAAACACTGAAGACTTATGGGGGATTTCCGTTAAGGTTCTTCAAGATATCATTGACACAATTGCCCCTGTCCTAACAGGCATATTTAATCAATGTTTAGATAGCGGTACGTTTCCTGATTTAATGAAACATAGTAAAGTAGTACCAATTTTCAAATCGGGTAGTAAGAGTGATCCCTCTAATTATAGACCAATATCTGTGCTACCAGCATTGAGTAAAATATATGAAAAAATCATGCTAGACCAGATGTTGGCACATTTTAATTCTAATGGGATTTTGGTTTCACGAAAGGTAGGTCGACGACTGACGCAGGAGTTAAACTCATTAGTCACATTTTGGAATCCTGGGAGAAGTCCCAGGATGCAATTGGCATTTTCTGTGACCTCTCAAAAGCGTTTGACTGCGTTGACCACAATACACTGATCTGTAAATTACACCACTACGGAATTCGTGGACAAGCTGCTGATCTTGTTCTTTCCTATCTATCAAACAGGCAGCAAAAAGTAAATGTTAATGGGGCGATGTCTTCGGGGTCTCTAGTGAAAATGGGCGTGCCTCAAGGTTCAATTCTCGGCCCTTTCTTATTTCTAGTTTATATAAATGATCTTCCTTACATGATGACTAACTTATCAGATATAATTCTATTTGCTGACGACACTTCTCTTATTTTTAAAATAGACAGGAAAGATACAGATGTATTACAACGATAGTCTGGCTGTACTTTCAAAATGGTTCGCAGCTAATAATCTTTTACTTAATGCGAACAAAACGAAATGTATTAGGTTCTCATTACCAAATGTACCTCAAGTAGGTCTAAATCTAAAACTTGATGGCAAAAAACTAGATGCAATAACGGAAACTATATTCTTAGGAATTACTTTAGATTCAAAATTACAATGGGGCGCCCATATGAGAACTCTTTCAGGTAGATTAAGTTCAGCTGCATATGCAGTAAGAAAAATAAGGCAGTTGACTGATATAGCCACAGCTAGGTTAGTATACTTTGCTTATTTCCACAGTATTATGTCTTATGGCGTCCTGCTGTGGGGATCGGCAGCTGACGTAGATTCAATTTTCATTTTACAAAAGAGGGCAATCCGCGCGATCTATAAAATGGGCCCTCACGAGTCCCTTAGAGACAAATTTAAAGAAATTGATATACTGACTTTGCCTTCACTTTATATCTTAGAAAGTATTATGTATGTTCGCAAAAACTTAGGACTTTTCAAAATAAGAAGCGATTTCCATAATATAAATACACGTAGTCGACATGAAATTGTGATACCCAAATTTAGATTTAAAACAAGCAAGTCATTTCTTATAAACAGTATCCGCTTTTATAACAAGTTGCCAAATTCTGTGACAGAACTTAGCGATGGGAAGTTCAAAACCCACATCAAACGTGTCCTTATCAAGAATTCATATTATAAAATTAAAGACTACGTTGAAGACAAGGAAATTTGGCAATAATTCCTTCTGCACATGTGGCTTCCCTGGTACCTCATTAACGGCATAAATAAGTAAGAGTCTATTAACTGCTCCCAAATTACCATGTTTATTTAAATCTTTATTTTTATTTATTTTTACATTCGCCCTTGACATATTTACTATTCTATTATTTGACATTATATACTTTTTTTTTGTGGCTTTTGTGGACATGATAATTATTCAGATTGATTACAGTTGTAATAGCAATCATATAATTGCGTTTTATTTAAAATAGGTTTTTTGTTTTTTTAATTAATTATTTTTTTTGTATTGATTATTTTCTACATATTTTGTGAATGTGAGAACGCTGTAGGCTTAGTGGATTGTAGACCTGTTGACCATTTTCTATTTTGTTAAGTACTTGGTACTTATTGAAAGAGCTACACTGTCCTCCCATACCTAGAAACACTGTTATTTGAAAGTATTGTAAAAGCCAATTATTTTTAAAAGAGTAACCGTGGAGTTTCTTGCCGGCTCTTCTCCATAGGAAACGACCAATTGGAACCGTGCACCTAGCTTCTGACGTTTCATAAGTGCCCATGTAGGTTTATGTGAAATAAAATAATTTGATTTGATTTGAACAAAATAACTTTTTGCATGCGATTATGTCAAATATGGATAAAAGGACTCCAGTCTGTGCTATGTTTTGTGACATGACTCAGGCATTTGACTATGTCCAACATGATATTTTATTTAAAAAAACTTGATGCGTACGGTATTAGAGGAAATGTTCTGGATCTTATAAAATCATATTTGCATGACAGAAAACAAATAACCGAAATAAGTAGTCTAAACACTAGAACCAAACATGAAGAAAACATTCTTTCGGAGGAACGAACTGTTACCTACGGAGTTCTGCAAGGAAGTGTTTTAGGACCTCCACTTTTTACACTGTACATAAATAACTTTCCTAAATCAATTGACCATCTTGTAACACTTTTCGCGGATGACAGTACTATATCTATACCCTGTAATAATAAACACTTATATAAATGTGACATTAATAATACATTGATCAATACTATACAATGGTTAGACAATAATAATTTAAAAATTAATTCAAGTAAGACAGTAATTATGCATTTTAGCCAGCGTTTATTGACATTTCCAATCTTGGCATAACATATTATAATAATATAACAATTGACACGGTTAATACAACAAATTTTCTGGGACTAATTATTGACCGACATTTAAATTGGAAGGATCACATAGATTCTCTGAGTAAGAGAATTAGTAGTAGTGCCTATGCATTGTACTTGCTGTCACAAAACGTCAATAGGGAGGCGTTATTAACAGCTTACTACGGTCTGGCTGAATCCGTTCTCAGATATGGTGTTATCTTTTGGGGTAACTCGACTAACAGAGAAGTAGCATTTAAAGCACAGAAGAGATGCCTTAGAGCATTATTTCATTTTCAAACCACGGATAGTTGCAAACCCTATTTCATAATGCAAAAAATTTTAACGTTGCCATCAATATATATTCTTGAAACTGTTATGTTTGTCAGGAACAATCCTAAATTATTTCCGCGCAGAGCAGAGCAATTTCCCAGGAACGGGCGTGACCAAACCCAACTATGTGTGCCTCCCTGTAGGACTGCACTCATGCGCAAAAGTGTTTTTCATATGGCTCCAATTGTGTACAATAAGTTGCCTAAGAGCCGGAAGGAGCTTAATAATGTACACTTGAAAAGAAAACTGAAGACACATTTAATAAATAAAGCATATTATAACATTAACGAGTTCCTAGAGGAAAGATTTGTATTGACATAGTAGCGATTTGAGTTAATTATATTTTATTTTATTTTTTGTTTGTTCATTTTTGGATCTTTATATTGTTTTTTTATTGTTGACATAATTATTGTGTATTATTAACTTATTTTTGTTTTAGAGTTCTGTTTGATTTTTGTTATTTTGCTCTTTAACTACTTAATTCAGTGTTATTCGAAGAGAATGTTTTAATTAATTAATAATATTCCTGAATATTTGCACGTCACATCATGTGGCAAACAAGCATGAACATTATTAGGTACAGGCATACCTAATAATGTTCCTACCATCTTGCATGTGTGAGAAAGTACGGTAAGCACTGTAAATCTTAATATATATAAATCTCGTGTCACAATGTTTGTCCTCAATGGACTCCTAAACCACTTAACCGATTATAATAAAATTTGCACACCATGTGCAGTTCGATCCAACTTGAGAGATAGGATAGGTAGGGTAGGTAGGGTAGGTAGGGTAGGTAGGGTAGGTAGGGTAGGTAGGGTAGGTAGGGTAGGTAGGGTAGGTAGGGTAGGTAGGGTAGGTAGGGTAGGTAGGGTAGGTAGGGTAGGTAGGGTAGGTAGGGTAGAAATACGCACATTCATTGACTGTTAGGCGGAACGAAGTTTGCTGGGTCAGCTAGTGTATATATAGGTATTACCCAAATTAGCAAGCTTCTAATGTCAGAATGATTACTGGTTATTTACTATATGTTTTATAGGGAAAAGGTTTCATGAATTAAACCACAGAAAGACAAGGCTAGACATTTATTTAAATAGACTTGTCAGTATTTAATCAGAAAGCTAGTTGTCCGTTCGCAAAACTAGGTCTTCATGGATAAGAAGGACAAGAAACTCCATGGAAACAGTATAACAGTATTCTATCAATACATTTCTTATATTTCCATAAATTATCGTTATCTCAAAAACAGTTTAATTCTATGTCTTGAATAATAGCAACATCATAAAAATAGCAATATTGGCAATAATATACCATACACAACAACATAATCATAATAAGCAATAATTACTATATAATATCAAATTACTTAACTTAGGTCCGTTCGGTGTGACTGCTCGGTAGTGAATGTACCGAGTACGGCGGAGCGGCGGCTTTTTATAGCCGGTGGTAAACAAGTGACGTCACATCGTACGATTTTAATACAGACTTGTTAATACTTGCATTTTGACATAAAACTATGCTTAAATTATATAAAAATAGAGTAAATATCTTTAAATTGATTAGTTAAATTACATACTTGGTCTTACAATGGCACAATTAGTAAACAAGTCATGTTAAATAGTTAAATATGATATTATACAAAACAACAATGAAAGAACACAGTTTAGATTTTATTTCGTAATAGTATTTATAAGATTTTGATAAGAAACTGTCGTAATGTAGGTTATAAGTATTATGGAGATGCTTTTCTTTGTGTCCAATTAACGAGAAAGATTCAAATAATCTATCACGGCCATACTGACCTGTACTTCGTTCTCGAAGTACCCAACTAATTATATTTGTTTTCAACAAGTCTCTGGCCTTGGCATATTAGTTCTATCAGTTGCTGCACATGAATTTCAAACTAATATCAGGGCAGTGACCGACCAGCAATTCATACAATAGCCTCTGGCCTTGACATACCAGTCCTATCACCTGCTGCGAATGAATTTCAGAAAGGTATCAGGGCAGTGACCGACCAGCAGTAAGTTATGTATATAAGCTTAAATCGTTTAATCATTTGAATCAACCAGTGTTAATTAGACACAAATTATAAACAATGAATATTTGTGAAAATAATTAATTTATAATTATTCCTAAGTAATTTAACTGGTGATCACAACAGTAATTCAAATAATTCATCGCTCGATCAACCTGACAATATTATTGAAAACTGTATTCAACATTGCCTTTTAACAATTTCACAAATTTTTACTTGGCCACTCTGACCACTCTTTACTTTGGAAGTCAAAACTTTAAATAATGATTTCACACAGACCACCAATAATAAAAGAAAAAGAATATGTGATACTAATATAGAATTAATCGAAAGTATACATTTAATTTACTTTACGATACTAAAGTAAGTACCAACTACTAATTCTAACTACTAATTCCATATACCTAAGCTTAGTTTTAATTTCTTCAGTAAAATATCTTGGCGAAATATTTCGTAAACATCAGAATCAAATTTAAGTAATTATTAATTATCGTTAACACTTCGTGACAACAGGTGATTGTATTTAGATAATTATCAAGATCATTTATAAAGTATGGATTGGATGGATTAGATACAAGCAGCCACATCCAAAATATGTTCGTCACCGGGTTTATTACATTATTCATAATTTTTTTCATCTAATTCAGAGGTCGCAGATCGTGGCTTGATCATAAAGATTCAGAGGCCCGTCATTGACTTGGCTTGACTCAAACTCAGAGGTCGCAAATCATGACTTGATCATAAAGATTCAGAGGCCCGTCATTGACTTGGCTTGAGTCAAACTCAGAGGTCGCAGATCGTGGCTTGATCATAAAGATTCAGAGGCCCGTCATTGACTTGGCTTGACTCAAACTCAGAGGTCGCAAATCGTGACTTGATCATAAAGATTTAGAGGCCCGTCATTGACTTGGCTTGAGTCAAACTCAGAGGTCGCAAACCTCTCAAGCTTATTCTTGTGAGCACTGGAAATTCCAATCGAATACGATATATAATTTCATAATTATGTCCTTATATTAAAAAGCTCACGCTAATTTTAAATGTCACAAAATAATCCAACCGGCCAAAACAAAAAAAAGGAAATTGTATTACTCCAATCTACTTGATCATTATCACAATAAACAAAGCATTAAATATCAATTCTGGCTTTTTACTACCATATTCTAAAATATATTTGTAATTATATTTCAAAACGATTGATTCAATGATTATCAAGTATTTAACATAGTAAAACATCCTAGTTTTTATCCTTTATAAGCCAAGCATAAACTAAATGCTTACATAATAATGATCCAAAATTATTTCGCAATACCTACCTAACCTTTCGATTTCATCATCATAAATAGTTGTATCTCGTTTTAATATAAAAGCCTCTAAGGGCCTTACCGACTTTAGCTATTTCTTAATAGCCGGGAAGCTTCCCGATATTATTATAGTAGCTTGAGGCTCAACAGGCTCAATGGTCATACAATAACTTGCAGCTCTGCAGCTCCGATGTCAGAGGCGGCAGCGCGATGTCATCGTTATGGTGTGAGTGAAGTCAGCAAATCGCCAACCAACGTTTCCAAGTTAACGTTCAATAAGCTCCAACATCGATCATGAAAATAGCGAAATAAAATTAATTAGTAAACTGTTTTAAAAGGCCAGAGAACAATCCCACTTCTGATGTGAGAAAGTGCGGTAAGCACTGTAAATGTATATACAGGTATTACCCAAATTAGCAAGCTTCTAATGTCAGAATGATTACTGGTTATTTACTATATGTTTTATAGGGAAAAGGTTTCATGAATTAAACCACAGAAAGACAAGGCTAGACATTTATTTAAATAGACTTGTCAGTATTTAATCAGAAAGCTAGTTGTCCGTTCGCAAAACTAGGTCTTCATGGAGAAGAAGGACAAGAAACTCCATGGAAACAGTATAACAGTATTCTATCAATACATTTCTTATATTTCCATAAATTATCGTTATCTCAAAAACAGTTTAATTCTATGTCTTGAATAATAGCAACATCATAAAAATAGCAATATTGGCAATAATATACCATACACAACAACATAATCATAATAAGCAATAATTACTATATAATATCAAATTACTTAACTTAGGTTCGTTCGGTGTGACTGCTCGGTAGTGAATGTACCGAGTACGGCGGAGCGGCGGCTTTTTATAGCCGGTGGTAAACAAGTGACGTCACATCGTACGATTTTAATACAGACTTGTTAATACTTGCATTTTGACATAAAACTATGCTTAAATTATATAAAAATAGAGTAAATATCTTTAAATTGATTAGTTAAATTACATACTTGGTCTTACAATGGCACAATTAGTAAACAAGTCATGTTAAATAGTTAAATATGATATTATACAAAACAACAATGAAAGAACACAGTTTAGATTTTATTTCGTAATTTTTCGTTTTTTTTCTCGTTGGTCTAGTGGTAGCAAGCGCTACTGCTGAGCATGAGGTCCTGGGTTCGATTCCCGGGTCGGGCAAAGTGTATTGGGTTTTTCTATCTGAAATTTCTCAGTAGCAGCTCGGAGTCTGGATTTGTGCCCGGTTGATGGCAATAGGCTCGCCCCCTATTACATGGGACTTAAAACATAACTGGCGAAATGTGGGTGTACCTGCTACAGGGACACCTCTGCCCAACCCTCCGGGGAAACAAGGCGTGATGTTATGTTATGTTCGTAATAGTATTTATAAGATTTTGATAAGAAACTGTCGTAATGTAGGTTATAAGTATTATAGAGATGCTTTTCTTTGTGTCCAATTATCGAGAAAGATTCAAATAATCTATCACATGCATGTATTTTCTTGTATGTATGACACATGTTTAAGCAAATAAATATTATTTTATCTTATCTTATCTTAACGAATTTAATGCCGAATATAATTATTTAACCTCAATATAGATTCTAATCCCCAAATGAATCTTAAAGTCGTTACCCAATATCATAATCTAAAACTGTTTAATAAACTACATATTTACAATTCAGGGATAAGGAAGTAATATGAAACACCAAGATATTTGTCAGTCATTTATATTTCTTTGCCAACATCAAATTCAATATTCTAACACCATCACATCTCCTATTCCCCACATAATATCACAATTCATTTCACCATCAAATTAGTATTCTAATATTTACCGTAAAACTAATAGGTTACCTTAATTTACAGTAGATCTCCAACCAATACTATTAGAGAATGGGATACGATTGCAGAAAGAAAATACTTATTTGTAGTGCAACAGAAAAATATATTTTAGACTAGAAAATTACTACGGTTACTAGGACACCGTAAACAGTAGAAAAGATGCAGTTTATATTAAATTTATAGGTTTGCAACCTCTAACACTGCCCCTTAAACTTATCTTGTAAACATACATCGGTTGCCAAACCTAACTCGTTTACAAAATACTTATGTTTCTCTACCGACAAAGGTTTAGTTAAGACATCCGCCGTCATTTTGGACGTTGGCATGTAATTTATTTTTACTGCACCATTTCTGACAGCCTCCCGGACGAAATGATGACGTACGTCTATATGTTTTGACCTACCATGAAACATACTGCTTTCAGTTAATTTTAAGGCCGACTGATTATCATTGAAAATAGTTATTTCAATGTTACTACCTATACATTCGTGCAAGAAAGTTTTTATAAACAGTGCTTCTTTACAAGCATCGGAGAGCGACATGTATTTCGCCTCAGTACTCGATAACGCAACGGTACGCTGTTTCTTACTTTCCCAACACGTAATAGAATTCCCAATTTTGAAAACATATCCCGTATAAGAACGTCTATCAATTTCATTAGAAGCCCAGTCTATATCAGCAAAACCCGTCACAGATAAGCCAGTTTTCTTATAGGTAATGCAGTAATCTACTGTACGAGTACCTTTAAGATAACGCAACACGCGTTTAGCTGCTTTCCAGTGGACATCGGAAAAACAGTTATTAAATTGGCTTAATACGCTTACAGCGTGACATATATCAGGGCGCGAACAGACCGCTACATACATAAGACAACCGATCAATTCTCGATACTCCAAACTGTCATCTTTTTCTTCAGCTTTTTTAAATTTTTGGCACTGCATTGGAGTTTCAACAGATTTGCAGTCTTGCATTTTGAATTTCTCTAATATCTTTTTAATATAGGCACTTTGATCTAGAGTAATCTTGCCATTCTCTTTCCTGATTCTTAATCCTAGAACTCTTTCTACAGGACCAAGATCTTTCATCACGGATTCTTTCATCAGCAATGATTTAGTTTTAGTTTTTTTCGCATTACAATTGCTAAAAATTATTAAATCATCAACATACAATGCAATAATCACAAACTTGTCGCCATTTCGCTTTATGTATACACATGGTTCAGAGACCAATCTCTTAAACTTGAGTTTTTTTACAAGAATATGATTTATCTTTTCATTCCATGATTTATTTGGGCTTTAACAATCCATTCCATGATTTATTTGGGCTTTAACAATCAATAATCGCACCCAGCGAGTTAAAATTGATACTCACCTCAGTGAAGAGGAGTTTGTTACATTCGGCGTCCCTCAAGGCAGCATACTGGGCCCCACCTTATTTCAAATTTATGTGAACGACCTTTGCAAAATGAACCTCCCAAGTACTAAGATATATACATACGCTGATGACACCGCGATCTTAGTTCACGGCCCTACTTGGGATGCTATCAAATCTATAGGGGAATCGGCAGTAGCGGAAATAATGAAATGGCTTAACTTAAATCTTCTTACCTTAAACATAAACAAATCTTGTTTCATCCCATTTGCAATTAGGCGAAAGACCGCACCGTCTCACAGTTTCTCAATTATAGCCCATTTATGTTCTAACCGATTAGCACCATGCCGTTGCCCAGCACTAACTAGAAGTGACAGCGTAAAGTACCTAGGAGTCCACATAGATGACGGACTTACATGGAAAAAACAACTTGACGCTGTCACGACTAGAACTTTGCGACTCATACATATATTTAAATCCCTCCGAAACTCTGCTAATGCCGATTTATTGAAGATGGTGTATTATGCACTATGCCAATCGGTCATAGGGTATTGCATCTCAGTATTGGGTGCTGCAACGAAAGGTCATATCCTGAGGGCAGAGCGAGCACAAAGAGCCGTACTAAAAGTAATGACAAGGAAGCCCCATAGATACCCAACAACACAACTGTACGCAGACTGCAAGGTTCTTACAGTCCGTCAGCTCTTTGTGCTTCAATCTATCCTTAGGAAACATAGCAGCCTTCCCCCGTCTAACCCAACAAAACGCACAAACCTTCCTTCAGGCACCCAACACAGGACCACTTTCGCAAGGCATCAGTATTATGTAATTAGCGCTTACATTTACAAAAAGATTCATAAAAAACTGAATATATTAGACCTCAAAAAACACAACCTAAAATTAAAAGTGACGGAGCGTGAGCGATTTTTAATGTACACCGCAGTGTTCGCAGCCTCAGCCCAGAACTGTGGATCAAAACCTGCTTCCAGAAGCATACAGCGCACCGCCTCCATAATCGTGCGGTTCGCGCGTTCGGCAACTGCATTTTGCTGTGGACAACGAGGAATAGTAGTGTGATGCCGGATTCCACACTTACTCAAATACTGCTTAAATCTCGTATTGATGTACTCGCCACCATTGTCGCTTCTCAGGATTTTAATCTTTTTATTAGTCTCGTTCTCTACAAGAGCTTTAAAAATCAAAAAAACCGGCCAAGTGCGTGTCGGACTACGCACAATGAAGGGTTCCGTAGTTGAGATGAATTTATTTATCCCAAACACAAACTTAACATTGTAGTTGAAAAACATGTTCTCCCATACATTCCAACTGCAAATCGTCGTTCGGCATCCAATACCGCGAATGTGACATTTTTTACGTTTTTTTTTAATTGCAGGATCACTTATTTGAACGTGTAGAATGAAATAAAACAAAAATCTGATTTTCGTTAAAAATTTCACATTCGCGATATTAATATAATAATACATACATACATACATAAACTCACGCCTTCTTCCGATGGGGGTAGGCAGAAACTACAGAACGCCACCTGCTACGATCCTTACATACTCTTTTTGCCTCGTTTACGTTCATACATCTGGTCATATACGCACGCCGGTTGCGAGTACTACGCACCTGGCCTTTCTGAAGAACATCACCAATAAGGTTAAGTATATGTCCTCCTAGGGCGTCCCCGCCCGGACTTTCCCTTCACATCAGCCTCGTAAATACATTTTGTTGGTCGCCTTTCATTCATCCTCTCAACATGCGCAAAACATATCAGCATACCCTTTTCAATTTTTGTAACTACTTCTTAATAATCTAAATCTAATACCTTTAAACGAGCAATTCTTGTATATATATAATCTGAATCTCGGAAACGGCTCCAAGAATTTTGATTAAATTTAGTATGCAGGGGGTTTCGGGAGCGATAAATCGATCTAGCTAGGTTTTATTTTTAGAAAACGTCGTTCAAAAAACATGGTCATCCAGATATTTTTGTTTATTCAAGTAACAAGGACTCATACTGTTAGTAAACTTATGAACTATGTTAGCTTATTTTACCAGGTCACTCAGAAAGTTTTGCGACTAACAGTTTTTGTCTATAGAATACTAGCTGGTTTTGATGTCAATTAAAACTATGACTATTTATTACAAAAAAACATAACATTCCAAATTCAAAACTCCCTCCACATTTTTTTACGAGCAAAATCAAAATACTCTGTTTTACTGAAAACTGGATTCACATCAAGTACATTTTCGCGCGATGATTTTGTACGATTTCAAATGTCGACTAAAACCAGAAGAATCGTTTGAAAGACTTCGAATGGTGTTCATAGAAAAAAGCTTTCCGCTGGTTCAACGAATTTATGGGTGGTCGAGTAATTGAGAGAACGAGTTGTTACATAACAAAACGTGCTGGCTGTGAAAATTTTAATTCAAGAGAATAGGCGAATTACATATGAAGAGGTTCAGCATATACTGCTAATTGGATCGGAAAGTGTGTATGAAATTCTACACAGGCATCTTTGGTTATGGAAGATAGTTTCACGCTGGTACCGTAAAATTTAACGCAGGCTCAGAAGGAGGTTCGGGTAGAATGGTGCCGAGACATGATAGCAAAATTTGTAGCAGGCTTGTCTCGGCGCGTTTAAGATATCATTACGGGTGATGAATCTTGGATTTATGATCCAGAAATGAAATGTCAGTCGACCGTGTGGCTGTTTCAAAATGAACCAACGCCTACCAAAGTGAAACGAGCCAGAAGTGCAGGCAAAATTTTGACGCAAGTTTTTTTTCTTTGCCGGGTTATCTGGTGTCAGTACCCTGACGAGATCAAAAGAGCATCAATACTGAATGGTATGTTACCAAATGTTTGCCAGAAGTTTTTACTACTGCAAGCAGCAAGCGACCGAACACTGGCCTCCGTGGGGTACTGCTTCACCACGACAACGCGCTGGCTCACTCGGCGCTCAAAACAAGGGACTTTCTGGACAGCACACCGGTCAAATTTATAGGTCATCCTTTTTACAGTCCCGATTTGGCTCCGTGCGACTTTTTCTTGTTCCCCAAAATAAAAAATCAACTCAAAGGAAAACAGTTTTCATCACCTGAAGATGCACTGGCTGTATTTGAGAAGGAGATTGGAGAGGTGACTAATGCGGACTGGAAAATGTGTTATGAAAATTGATTTAGACGTATAAAACTGTGTATAGACGCCAATGGAGAGTTCTTTGAAAAGATATAATAAAAAAATTATAACGTATTATATTTAATTCTAGTATCACAAAACTTTCTGAGTGCCCCACGTAGTCTAGTTTAAATTTATTTCACCCCATGGAAGATGGCACTGCAGTGATTGATGTACAGTGCCGACCAAAAGTCCATGAGCAATCTCACAAAGCAATAGACTGACGCTTCGGTTTGACTTACGACCTTCTTCTATAAGTTGTTACAATACTGTAGACACGCACATTACACACATACACTCACTTTGTCTGCAACCAATGACTAGTTCAATAATCATCATTCGTTTTTAGTTTCATTCGTCTTGTTCACATAAATATTAAAGTTTAGCAGGTAGACCACAAAAAACTAAGTAAATTATTTCGATTTCTGTGGGGTAGATGCAGTTTGTTACGAGTATTCAATTAATAGAACTTTTTTGGTTCGTGGATAATATTGGTGACGAGTATTTAGCGCAGTGTTGTGGTTATTATTATCAAAAAGCAGGCATAAAATATATTGAAGAGATCAGATCAGATCAGAGAATATTATTGCGCTGCGTAAAAGTGAAGTGAATATCTAATGAAACCGGACTAAGTGTGAGTGTTATCATTAATATATTTCATATTTTACTAAACATAAATCTTAATCAAGGGTATTGTTGATAGAACAGAGGTATTGTTGAGACAGAAGATGCCTTTAAAGTTTTAAATTCATTGTGAGGTTTAATTCGATTAGTGAATAATAAATAATGAGGTATTATGTGTAATAAAAACAATGTTTTTCTTTGTTCTAGAGAAATACTGTGAGGGTTAAGAGATATGAGGAAGGGGCTTATTATCGAGTAGCAGCGACGTCAAATGGTGAATGAAACAAATGGTTTCATACCAACGAGACATTTTGCTGAATTATTAAAAACACGTCATTATGAACCGTTCGCCGTGCACTCTGAAGGCTTGCATCATTGAAGACCAGCTAGAAAACCGTTTTTGACCTTAAAATATTGACCGTACCAACTTAATAAACAACAGATTCGTTATTGCATGAATTTATGGTAACGAATTTTTTAAGCAAGTTTCAATAGGGTGTTTGTCGTATTTCTTGCAGATATACCGAAATTGTTTAATATTATTTTAGTAATAGTATTATTTTAGGATAAAAATTTGAGGTTTAGTTTCAATCTTCTTTTCGTAAAGAAAATGAATACTTAAGCTTTAACCTCAATAACAACCAATATTTACTAAAGTCAAATAAAATGTAAAATAATTAATACAAATAAAATATAAACAAACTGCCCATATTTAACCTTAAAATTACCTATTCTGTAAGTAGTTTTTTACATTTTAAGTAGTCTAATATTCTTATTTATTACTTAATTACTTCGACCATGATCAAAGCTTAATATTTATGGTGAAAAAATCCATTAAAAATTTAAAATATTTCATAATTTAAATATGTCTAACTAATACAAACTGCTTCTAAGTTTCTTGACATCTATTTCACATCTTATTCAGCTGAAGTAATGATAAATAATTGTAGCAGTTTATTAACTTATGTAAAATAAATATAACGAATAAACATATATTTTTTAATTTTGTTATCATATATCACGCATTTTTTATTCTAAAACCTTTATTGCAATAACAACATAAAAAAGCAGCAATATTTAAAAAATATTATTATCGAAAACAAAAATAATAATATTTGCAAAAAACCGCACTGTGTTTCACGAGATTAGAACCTGAGGCAGATTGAATTCCATACCAACGCTTAACGCTTTCTGCTATCTGCGCTTGTTAAGTAACTATCGAATTTTAGCAATGCCATTAACTGGTCAAGTTCACGCGCATAGTGCGTGTGTGCTAGCATGTTTAAAGCGACGGAAATATATTGTTGTTTCGTGTAACTGCGTTATCTGTGGTGTGTGTATCGTGTTGCTTACACATACAAATGTACGAGCTATACCGCGTGTTCACAGCAATACGACTCTTAGCGTGCTCATGCACTTTTGAGCGCTTACTGTACATGCAATCCAGCCTGCTAGCGATCTTTCGCATCGTTTCACACCTCATTCGCATCGTTGCGTAAAAGCAATTAATATGTGAAAGAAAGAAAAATAAGTTTAATTGTCACAGAAACAAGTGCATAAAAGAAAATAATAATAAAATAAAATAAAAAAATAGATTTAAATATAATCACGAGCACAAAACAGAAATATGCGGCAGCTGCTGGCACGTCATGACTGTGACAAGAAGGCTTCCACTCGGCATGATGCTGTGCTATGGTACCTACAGCACAGCGCTGATTTTCAGTGGTCACCCATGTGCGTTCGCTAACATTCCCGATGCGCTACAAAAACGGGGCAGCCCCACCTATACCCTGAAAGCGTTGTTGTATTGGACACGAAGGGCGTTACACGATCTTTGGGTATATCTAGCCCAAATCCTGCCTCACCCCGCATTCCAACCTGTATGACCTGGAAAAAGTTCCAGCCCATCGTACACTATTGATCTGGTTACCATACCACTATTTAAAGATGTTTATAAGCTCCATTGGCAACCTATCCTTCTCCATCTTTCTCCACAATACGTCATAAGCAACCAGATCAGAAGCCTTGAATAAGTCGAGGAAGTTAGCATAAATCGGCGTCCCACGCTGTGTATAGTAAGTATGTGATAGTATGCTTAAGACACAACACTGCATTTTCTGTTGACAAACCACGCCGAAACCCAAATTGGTTGTCATGAACATTTACAGTTTTATTTATTTGTGTATTAAGCAGACGGTCAAACACTTTTGATACTTTGATATCAGAGATGGGCCTATTGGATGCCAAGCGACGAAATGTAAGTTTGTACGCACAATATTGATAGATTCACCATGTTATTTTAAGACCATAGACTTCTTATAGGTTTTCCTGTAATCTATGAGTAAAGAGCCATACTATGTATTTTTTTCAAAATTTTTAGTCTAGTAGTTTCGGAGATAAGGGGATTTTCATTGAATTTAATAAATATCTTTAAAAGTATTTATTTTAAAATTATATAAAAAATATATTTAAGATCCTCGCAACAAGTCCTTTCATTTGATATGTCACACGGTACTGTAAGCAAAACTTTTTTTTTAAATTTTCTTGTTTGCGCCCCAAAAGTGACCCCTATATTCAAAATTTATTTATTTACGTTATACATTCGTGTTTGGGTCACAGAAATACATATGTGTACGAAATTTCAACTTAATCAGTCTATTAGATTCGGAGTAAATTGGCTGTGACAGACGGACAGACAGACAGACAGACAGACACACGAGTGATCCTATAAGGGTTCCGTTTTTTCCTTTTGAGGTACGGAACCCGAAAAACACTCAAACACTTTGTCTTTCGATTCTATTGAATAACAAAATGTCTTCCTAGAAAAATCGTCAATAAATGTTAGCAAATATCTTGCACCGCCTATAGATTTCACTGGCATAGGGCCGCATACGTCCGTGTGAACCAGTCCTAACACCTCACTTGCACGTGAAAAAGATTTTTTAGGGAAAGGTAAATTACTAACCTTACCTTCAATACAAGCGATACATTGCTCGTATGTGGAAACATCATAGTCGATACCAGCTGCCATACCACTCTTGAGTAGGTTCATGCTGCGACTATTCAGATGTCCAAGCCGACGATGCCATAAACCCTGAGATTGAACCTCTACCTGGGTATTCAAGGAGACGCTTACTGGCATACTGTGTTCGCGCGAAACGAAATTTATAGACGCATCTCCGGTTTCTAATTTATAAAGACCGCATGCATCCCGTTTTGCTCCAGCTACTACCTTTCCGTTTTCGTAAATATTACAAAAACTAGATATAAATTTTACTTCAAAACATTTTTGTGTCAAAATACTGACAGATAACAGATTACATGACAAGTTCGGTATAAAAACTCATTGAAATAGTAATAAAAACTACATTACTGACAGTTATCCATTGGTTTTGTAAAAAGAGTTTCACAATACCACGACCAGATGTAAAAAGTTTTTCACCGTTCGCAACGCTTATTTCTTTTGGCGTATCACACACAAAATCATGCAAAATGTCTCTATTATTGGTCATGTGGCAAGTTGCACCACTGTCGACGTACCACACATTTCGATCCAACTTTACCGTCAGAGCCGACAACATAGTCGTCCTACCAGGAGTTTTCTGAACCTTCTCCTCCTCTTGACAACTGGAACTAGATGGCTTATCCTTATGCGAAGCTTTCTGTTTGCAATCTCTAGCATAATGACCTAATTTTTTGCATCGAAAGCACTTGGGACGCTTCGAGATCGAAGTCGAAGTCGTAAGGGCATTCTGTTCTGTACCTTCTGCATCACCTCGTCTCTGTGCCTCCTGGAGTAGTTTAGTTTTCACCAGTTCACTTGAGAGAGAAAAGCTACTATGCTCTAACGTCATAATGAGTGGGTCAAACTGCTTGGGGAGCCCACTGAGCATTATAATAGCAACGAACTCGTCTTCCAGAGAAGCAATTATGTCTTGCAGTTGTTGGGCTGTATCTAGAATTTTTGTAACATACGCCTCCATACTCTCAAACTGCTCTAATTTTAAGCTAAATAGCATTTTAAGGAGACCTAACCTTCTACACAGACCTTTGTCCTCGAACGAATTCTGTATATTCTTCCAGGCGTCAAACGCAGTATTGCAGTTTCTGACAACGGAGTAAATAGATGGCTGAACACTGAGGCAGATTCGTGCCAGCGCTTTTTTCTGTTTCTTCTTGTCTTCGCATTCTGGTTTCTTTTTCTTATCGACCTCGTTGACACATTCAAACAAGTCTTCATGAATAAGCAACATCTTCATTTGAAATTTCCAGGTGGTGTAATTATTTACTCCGGAGAGTTTTTCAATTGCGATGGATTGGTTACTCATTTTCGCGATTTCGTAATTATTACTTGATAATGTAATTAATTATATCATACGCGTTCTGCTTCCTCACGCTCTGCTACCATATTAGAGAATGGGATACGATTGCAGAAAGAAAATACTTATTTCGTCGAGTCCGTATGACCGAGCGGACGTCTTGTGTGTTCGTTACCGAAAAATTATTACTTACGAGAATGTCGTTGAATTGCAGTGGTTGTGGAGTAGACCTAACTGGCATGCCATTTATTGAGTGTTCCAAAAAGACTTACAATAAAGTGTATGAATTAAAGTGCCTTGGAATTCCTACGGAAAACTTCGTAACGTACTCTCAGGAATATAAGGATCAATGGGTATGTCCTGAGTGTGTCTGTTCACAACGCAAGCCAAATCGCAGTGCGGATACACCAGTTAGAGTATCTGGCCAAGGAGACACTTTTCCTATAAGCAGTAATGTGAACGCTCAGCGCGGCAGTCGCATAAAGAACACAGCATCGCCGATGACGGAACGACAATCCAACTTGCTAGAAGAGATTAAGGATTTCCGATTGGAGGTAATATCACGCTTAGATAGCCAGACAAGTGTTATGAAAAATGTGCATGAAATATTAAATTGCACGAAAAATTAGTTGCAAGAATTACGTGTATACGTGAAGGTACTCGAAAAAAAAGTTGACCAAGTTTTTGCTCTTGAAACTCAAATGAAGGAACTAAGTACGCGTAACCAATATTTAGAACACCAAATAAATATTTCCAAGATATCACAAGCATCAGAGAAGACCGTGAAATGTCCTAAAGAAGCAGTGAATTATTCCAAAGCGATTTGCAAACAACCCGCAAAGGACATGAGTAACAAACCCGCCGCCAGCGCATCAGCTGTTACATCAAGTGCGGCCATGAAAACAGTAGAACAACCAATGTCGGACGAAGTTTCGGAAGTGAAGGAACAGCATTTGTCAACAGCAGAGGTTGAGATGAATAACAAGCCAGATAGTAATGAAGGGTGGAATGTAGTACATAAGAATAAGAAGAAAATCCAAAGTAAAGAAGTAAAAAGAGGGCAAAACTCGAGACTTATGGAAATTCAAGCAATGGAGCGGAAGAAACATCTTCACGTTTGGCGCCTTCATCCGGCAACTACTGTCGAAAACTTGGCCACTCATGTAAAACAGGTGTGTGGATCTGAAGTGAATATCAAAATTGAAAAAATTAAGCATAAGACAGAGAGAGACTACTCTTCTTTTATTGTTGTAATCTCTGAGGGATTATACCACAAATTATGTCAACCAGATGTATGGCCTCTGAATGCAGAATTTTCCGAATGGATTTGGTTTCGGAGACCAACAAATAAACCAAACGACGGAAAATAGAAATATTGACATTTTTTATCAAAACGCAAGAGGTCTACGTACAAAGTTGGGTATGTTTTGCAATAGTGTAGAAACAGTGGGAGCCGATTTAATTGCAATAACAGAAACGGGCTGCAATGAGTCAATAGAAGATGCCGAAATTATACCGCAAGGTTATCAAATCTTACGATGCGACCGAATGGACGGACGAAAACAAGGAGGTGCGTTTCTCGTGGCCACACATGGGTTCGAGATACGTAAAGTGACAGTACCGGGTGACGTCAATGTAGGTAGATGCGCTTTTGAACTGATTTGTGCTACCGTACATATCCGTAATAGATATTTGTTTTTGTGCTGTGTGGTTTATATTCCTCCAAGCAGTTGCGAAAATGATTACATGATTTTGTTTAGAATTATTGAATAGTTATGTGTTAAATATAGGGACGTTGTGGTTATAGGAGATTTTAACTTATATTCTTGTAATAATAATGTGATCAATTGTTACGAATATTTTCTTTCGTTTTGTGAATTCATACAGACAAATCACGTACCTAATTGCAATAGCCGTCAGTTGGATTTAGTATTGTGTTCATCGAGTGTGGGTGAGGTGCGCGTGAGTGCGGCGGACGAAGCGCTTGTGCCAGTGGACAAATCACGTACCTAATTGCAATAGCCGTCAGTTGGATTTAGTATTGTGTTCATCGAGTGTGGGTGAGGTGCGCGTGAGTGCGGCGGACGAAGCGCTTGTGTCAGTGGACCCTTACCACCCGCCGCTCGTAATAAGTGTGCCCAAAGGTAAGTGCGAGCGTTCAGACAGAAAATCCACTGATCACACGCCTGCAGATCATGCAGTGACAGAATCGAGTGACTTGTGGCCACAGTGGAGTTTTGCCAAAGCGGATTATGATTCATTATACTCGTTGCTATTATCAAACGATTGGGGTCCGATGTATGACATACATGACCCAGACGCGGCGGTTCATTACTTTTATAACACCGTAAATAACACAATTGATAGTTGTGTTCCAAGGAAGAGGAAAATAAACGTAAATTCTAGGTTTAGGTACCCGGAGTGGTATACCGGTGAAATTATTCATTATATTAGAAAAAAGGCGATATTGCATAAGAGGTTCAAAGAAAGTGGGGAAAGTAGCGACTACGAAATGTTTGCTCGGTGTAGGGCGACGGTAAAGACGATGATAGTGCGTGCCCATAACCAGCACCAGGAGTGGGTTCAACAACATTTTACAAAAGATCCTAGATCTTTTTGGGACTATGTGAGGTCTAAAAAAGGAACAGGGAACCGTAAAAACATCATGAAGGACGGCAACATTTTATCTGACTCAGAGTGTGCTAAAGAGTTCGCGCAATATTTTTATTCTGTCTACAACAATCAGCAGCCACGTGTCGACGTAAATGCGGCGGTAGCTTCAAACGGCGGTAACAGCTCGCGTGTTCACATAGGTCGCCTATCACTGAGTCAAGTAACGGATGCACTTACTCGACTTAAACCAAAACGGTCAGCAGGACCGGACGGAATTCCTGCTTTTGTTATTAGGGATTGCCGCGCTGTTTTAGCGAAACCACTCTTACACCTTTATAATCTGTGCATGGAATCCTCATATTTTCCTGAGTGTTGTGTAAGGGTGGGATGGATTCAGACGTGAGTGGCTATAGGCCAGTGGCAATTCTGTCAACTCCAGCAAAAGTTTTTGAGTCAACCATACAAAGGTGCATATTAGACCAAGTTTCTAGTTTGCTATCGGACACCCAGCACGGTTTTCGACCGGGGTGTAGCGCAACTAGCAATTTACTGAACTTTATGACGTACGTGGTTCCAAATGTTGATGCTGGAGTACAAGTCGATGCTGCGTACTTTGACTTCTAAATAGCTTTCGATTTGGTAGATAATGACATACTATTAGAAAAGCTGGCAGCAGTCGGATGTACTCCTAAATTGCTTCAGTTCTTGGCTAACTACATGAGAGATCGACGGCAGTTCGTAGAATAAGCTGGTTGTAAATCTGAGCCTTATTATACAAGATCAGGAGTAAGCCAAGGCAGTAATGTAGGTCCGCTGAGCTTTATTATTATGATAAATGACCTGCCTGAGTCTGTCAGGGTTGCCACTTGTCTATTATTCGCGGATGATCTTAAGTTACTCATGGCCATTAAAGATAAAAGTGACTGTGTACGATTGCAGCAAGATATAGACTACGTAGCTGAGTGGAGTAGGAAAAATAAAATGCAGTTTAACGTCAAAAAATGCTCAGTCATTACTTTTAGCAGAATGAGAGAACCACATCATCACGAGTACAAGCTTGAGGGCACAGCAATTGAGAGGGTAAAAAAGGTACGCGACCTGGGTGTGCGCTTGAACACTGAGTTAACATTTCGTGACCATATTGTAAATGTTTGTAAGAAATCATACAGAAGTCTGGGTTTCGTTCTTCGACGGGCATCGGGTTATACAAATATAAAAGCAGTTGCAGCATTGTATAATGCGCTTATAAGAACGCAGCTTGAGTATAATGCTGTCATATGGGCTCCGCATGAGACTAAATATACTCTCATGTTAGAGCGCATACAAAACAAATTCACCAGATTTTTGTACATGAAATTATACGGTGTCTACCCCTTCTATCCGTTGATGTACCCAACTTTATTCGTTATCGGTATGGTCAGGTACAACAAACTCAAGATAAGGAGGGACTTAGCTATAACCACATATTATGTATTCAAACTGTTACGTGGTAAGACCTATAATTCCGGTGTTTTGAAGGAGATTTGTCTGAATGTGCCTGACAATTATATATCATGGCGCCGGAAGCCACGGCTACTAGCTGTGCCACACGCACGAACCAACTTGCTCAGCAAAGCGCCACTGACGCGCGCCTTGCACGCACTGAATGACACGGCTGACAGGATCGATTTATTTTCCTGCTCTCTGAATGAATTCACAAAAATAATATTGTTTGTGTTATGTTATTTAAGATAGTTTAATTAAGGACCACGCTACCGCATTAGGAATTTCCTGTAAAGATAGCAGTGTTTGTGATAAATAAATAAATAAATAAATATTTGTAGTGCAACAGAAAAATATATTTTAGACTAGAAAATTACTACGGTTGCTAGGACATAGACATGATGATATGATGGTATGACGTAGACTAAAACTCAAACCGTCTTATTACAAAAAACTGATTAGGTACTGGTTTAAACCAAGACTTAAAGGTCTAGGATTGTTACGGTAATAAAGCTAGTACCAGACTCAAAAAGTGTTCTTATTACAAAACGAAGACTTTTCGAGGATCAGTTAGTACCAAAGAAGGTTCATGGTTTAAATAATATCCACAGATAAGAACCAAAAATGGCATTCTTTCATTCACTCACGCAGATTTTATTTGAAGCAACGTTCTGTTTCTCTAAATATTGATAATACTAGTATTTCTGCGAACAGTAGACCTCGCGAGCACAAACTTTTTTACAACAATTAATTTACCACTAAAGTTATTTACAACGGGATATTTACTATGTTTTTTGTTTAAAACAAGATGTTTTGTTTAATATACCTATCCAACTTATATTATTATTATTAACATTGAAATAAGTTCTCCTTGGTAGGTACATATTTCATACAACGGAATACATGGCTGATTAATTGCCAATGTCAATGATTAGATGTCACGTCAAATTAAAGTCATAATTAATTTTATTGTTTGTTTACTTTGGCTATCTACACAAAAATTATGTAAACTGCAGACGATGGATCGAAAAAAAACCAAAGTTACTTTAAACTAATTTATTTTAAAGGTAAATTATAACAATTAATAGTGGTGAAACCTATTCGATGCTAGAATATGGAATGCCAAAAATACGTATTAAAATAACTAAAGCTAATGTCGAATTTCGCTGCGTCGGCGGCTCGTGGCTGGATTGAGGTCATCGATGCAGTTTCTATGCGCTCGGCGTAAACTGAAGGAATTGCATGGTCGGCGATATTCATCAGGGATCCGTACTTAACACCTCCACCCGAAGATCAGCAACTATTTTTGATCATGTTGAGAGAAAATGTTGCTGGGACTTCATCTCGTTTCCTGGTATCTCTGGTCACATCTTCATATGTATGTGTCTTAGAAGTTTGCTGCTTCTCCTTGCCTATTCTGAGGTTCCAGCATTTATATCTGCGACTTATTACCAAAATGATAAGTATGGTTACGCACAGTACAATGATGTAGAATGGTATGGTTGTATGATATAGGACAACCGGCTGAGTCTTGTCGATCTGAATAGGGCTTTCCATTAATATCTTGTTCTGGATGCTGTGAAGTTCTTCCAAGTTGACTGAATTGAATCCAATGATGTGCGTGGAATCAACTGTTTGGTTCATCTTGTTATAAGGGATCTTTGATAACTTTAGTGGCTGTCCTTTTATCTCGTTGCTGTCGTTAATAATTGTGAATTCTGTCGTTTGCAAGTAGCAATCCATGGGGATGGTGACGAGGTAACTTCCTTGTAGAATATTAAAGTCTTTTCTACCGCAGGATAATTGTATTTTTGTCGGTTGGGGCAATGAGAGAACATAGTGTTGATCATCCAGTTGTTCTACTGCTTCTTTGGAGAGTGAAATCTTGGTGAATTGGCAGGTGTCTTCTAGGCCTTGGTTGATGATGAGCTCTTGGATACAATCGGGCTTCGTCCTGATCTGGTAACTTGTCTTCTTTTCACAGAGATGAATGCTACTGTACTTCGGGCATTCAGCCTCTATGTACACGAATGATTTCTCGTTTGTTGCTATATAAGGAGTGGGAGGAATAAGGGCGAGTTGTTTCTTATTAGGTACAATGGATAGTTTGTATAATTCGTAAAAATCTTTAGAGACTATGGGAAAACTGTAGACTATTACTATTCTCTTCTCAATAAAGTAGGAACCTGGTTTTATTAGATCATAGTATTCTCGTAACTCTAAATTTAGGATTTGATCTTGATTATATATTGATTTTAACCTATCTATCATAGACCTTAATACTTCTATATCAATCATGGAATGATGGGTACTGGACGCGCGTATGAAAGCCATTATATTTTCTAACCTAATTATCTCTAACATTAAATCTTCTACATTATTAGTTATGATTTCTAAGATTTGGGCAAACTTTGCAAATTTTATTAGGCTGTAATCTCTATAAGCACTTTTCTCTAGAAGTAGTTCTAACGTTGCATTAACTTTTTCCTGATTTTTTGTTATTTCGTCTAAGATAGTGCTATGTTGGGACATCCATTCTTTACTAAGGCTGATATGGTTGTTGACTTCTGAAACTATTTTATCTTCATTATTTTGTAAAGTTTTAATGGCTTCGTCATATTTTAGGGCATCTAGATAATCTAAATTGCCAGTAACACTTTTTATTACTGACCCAAGGCTATCTACAAGACCTCTTTTGACTCTAACAGGTTCCAAAGATTTTACTTGTTCTAATACCTTATTAAGTTTGTTAGTGAGATAGTCAATCTGATATTCGTAAAGCATGTAAGTCTCATTAGTAAGTTTAGTTTTAAAAGTCTCAAGTTGCGTCTGTACTGAATTTATTTTATCTTCGATGTCGGTTAGTTTTATGTACTGTATGAATGAGTGGTAATGTGTGGTTAGTCTGGTCGGTCCTAATCTGTACGGTAACAGTCCTGGTCCATCAGCTAAAGTCTCAAGTCTTATCTCTTGAGGGTGTGTCGCATGGATTGTCAGTAGCAGCAGGATCCTGTAACAATTGACTCGCTTTAGGTACACGTTTCAGTCGCGATTTGGCGACGGGGCCGCGTTTTTTTGAGGTATATATGTGTATAGGCAAATCGGCTAGTACTGTATCCTGTGTATAACGTGGTGCAGCTTTTTGGCGACTGGCAAAAGGGTTTTTAATAAAAATTTGTTGCTGTGGGGTATATTCTATTTCGGGCTCGCGAGTTTTATTCCTATTGTCAATTAATGCTGTACGATTTGCAAGAGATGATTCGTTAATGATTTCATAAACTTGTTTCATTTGCTGTTTATGGTTCTGCGCATATTGTTGTAAGATGTGCTCAGTCAAGTCTATGTCGATTGGGTCCCTTGGGTCAAAATGTCCAGTCAATAGGTCAAAGGGTCTGCACTTAGTAAAACTATGGATAGAACTGTTATATGCTATGATGGCATATTGCATAAGATTTATTATTGGTTCGTCTTTATTTTGCAGTTTAAGAATTCTAATGTGCTCCAATAACGTTGAGTGAAAACGTTCGATATTACCATTGTCATTTGGACTATGAGGTAGAATTTTATGGTGAATTATCTTATGAAGTCGTGTAAATTCGGAGAAAAGTTGATTTGTAAATTCAGTGCCATTATCAGTGATGATAGTCATAGGTAGTCCGTGATGGGTACAGAAACGTAGTAGTGCCTGTATAATGCTAATAGCGGTACCGTCTCGCAAATGATATGCTTGACCATATTTCGTGAAGACATCAATGAAAGTTATGTATTTTTCGTTTTGAACTGTAAATAGGTCTATGTGAATTATTTCAAGTGGTTTGGTAGCTGGAGGCACTATGTTGAATTGTGGTCTAATTGGATTCCTGTCGTATTTAGCTTGACCACAGATGGTACATTCATTAATAAACTTGGTGATTTGTTCTTTCATCTTTGGCCAGTAGTATTTTCGTGAAAGGGCTAGATGACATTCATTAATCCCACGATGGTTCGTCTTTCCGTCATGGTAATGTCGGATAATGTCTTGTTGTTGGAGGTATTCTTTAACATTTTCGAGTTCTATTTTAGCTAATACTAGGTTAAGTGAGGAACTTCTAAATTTGTCTTGTATGATAGGAACTATTGAATACATAGCTAACGGTGGGTTGATTAATATTGCTGTTTTAACCTTAGGGTTGACGTATTCTTTGATAGCATTGATAACGTCGCTCTCTAAGTTAGATTCTGAAATTTGGACTGCAATTCGCGTATGGTTTTCAAAAGGTTTGGTTACTGTCGGTCGGCGTTTTATGTCACCAACTACGGTAAAATGAATCTGTCGATGAAATTTATTGAGAGGTTCATCTGTGATGGGGACTTCCAATATGGGATGTTCATTACTGGTATGTACGGTGTCAGTCGAGGAGTTTGTTGGAGGAGGTGGTGCCTCCGATGGATTGTTAATCATTGAGCTGAGATCCTTAATACTTTCGATCAATGAGTTGATCTCGTCTGTTTCCTCATTGTAGATTTCTACACGGGAAAGGGCATCAGCATTGGTATTAAATTTTCCTTTCTTGTACACTACGGTAAAATCATATTCGCTTAGTCTTAGTCGCCATCTGGTCAGTCGTGAGTTGGGTTCTCTCAAGTTCATCATCCACTGGAGGGGTTTGTGGTCAGTCAGTACCTTGAATTTTCTACCGAAAAGATAGGGTCTAAAGTACTTCGTGGCCCAGACTATGGCAAGCAACTCTTTTTCGATGGTACTATAATTAAGCTCACTTTCATTAAGTGTGCGAGAAGCGTAACAGACGGGTTTGTCGGAACCAATTGGTCCCTGAGATAACACTGCTCCAATAGCGACATTCGAAGCGTCTGTTGTAAGATTAAATTCCTTTTTGAAGTCTGGGTATTGTAGAATGGGGTCGTTCGTTAGCAAGGTCTTGCAACATTCAAAGGCATTGACATATTCGGGGCTAAGAGTGATTTTACTACCTTTCTTTAGGCACAGAGTAAGAGGTTTGGTGATGCGGGCAAAGTCCGGGATGAATTTCCGGTAGTAACCTAGAAGGCCTAAAAATTGTTTGATTTCCTTAGGGGTCTTTGGGATTGGATATTTTTGGACTGCGGAAATTTTGTCGGGGTTCGGCTTAATGCCGTCTCTGCTGATAATATGACCCAGATAAGCAGTTTCAAGCTTCAGAAATTCGGACTTGTCCATCTGAATTTTGAAGTTGGACTCTCTAAGTCTTTGGAGAACTTTTTCCAAATTATTCATGTGCTCTTGAAGAGAGGTACTGTAGACGATAATATCGTCAAGATAGACAAGGCATATGTTATTTTGAAGACCTCTAAGGACATTGTCCATAACTCTTTGGAAGGTGGACGGTGAATTTTTGAGTCCCATGGGCATTCGAAGGAATTCAAAATGCCCGTGTTCCACATTAAATGCGGTTTTTGATATATCCTGAGGGTCCATTTCGACTTGATAAAAGCCACTTGCCAAATCTAAGGTCGTAAAGTATTGGCAGTTTCCTAGTTTATCAAGGACATCGTTGATATTTGGTATGGGGTATTTGTCGTCTATCGTTTTTTCATTCAATTTGCGAAAATCAACTACGAGACGCCATTTCTGCTTTCCAGAAGCGTCCATTTTTTTTGGCACAACCCAAATGGGCGAGCTCCATGCAGAATCGGAAGGTCTTATGATACCTTGCTGTAGCATTTTGGAAATTTGGTCTCTAACTTCCTCCCGATGAACGAAAGGGTATCGATAGCTTTTAGTATATGCGGGAATTTCATCTGTTGTTCTTATACAATGTTTTATTTTGTTAGTGAATGTCAAAGGTTCTCCATCAATGTAGAATACATCCGTATAGCGAGAGCAGAGCGTTAAAAGGTTGGCTTTTTCCTCTTCATTAAGGTGGTCCGTACGCAATCGCGATAAAACGTCATCTACGCGATTCGGTTGTTTGACTTGCGTGCACGTAGCATTGAATAGTTCTGCACAGGTTGGTTGGTCTAATGAAAATATTACGTCATTGAATGATGGATTTTCTACCTCTACATATCCACGACTATTAACTACAGTGGTAAGGCACTCATGAATAGTACAGTTGCAATATACTTGTTCGCTTACAAAAACATCGCCATCCGGGGCATTAATAGGTATTCTAACTAATTTAGAGCTTTGTGCAGGGATGATATCCTCATACAGGTTGACGTTGCGTGAATTGTATACTTTAATCTGGTTCGTAGCAGTTCGCGTTATTAACTGGAAATCTTTTAAATCTATTTTAGCCTCCCAATTAGATAATAAGTCTAATCCTATAAGGCCATCAAAGTAATCGTGGAAATGGTATACGAATAATTTTATGCTGTCGACCTCATTGAATTCTTTAAAACACGGTAGCGTTATGGAATAATCATTTTTGCTAACACCGTGTACATTTGTAACTTCGAAAGGGTCATAGTTAAGGGGATAATCAGGGAAAAACTTTTTCACAGCCTCGGGGCTAATAAATGACTGGTTAGCGCCAGTGTCAATTAAAAATTTTAAAGGAGGGCAAGAAATTTCTATGTAGGGTAACTGTCTTTGGGTCTGTAAGTTGAGGTCTATTTTTGCTCTATAGACGTCTGGTCCGACTGAAAATTTTGGTTCTGATTTGCACGACTAGGGCCTGGTTGTGGCTCTGTCTCACTTGTTACCTGATTATCACAAGTCGCATTACAGTCAGTCATGTTGGTGTTATAATCGCTGTCATAGAAATTGTAATAGTCATTACAGTCCGTGTAGTAGTCATATCCTGGCTCATAGTAGTAATCTGCGCAATAATAAGAACTATCGGGCAAAGCAAGTTCATTAAGGTTTAGCTCGCGCGTTTTAAAATAATTATTCTGTGGTGGGTTCCCGTTTCTTTGCCAATCATGCCCTGGCATCATGGGTAACGGTTTCGGAACGAAATGCTGAATACCGCTCATGGGTTTCGGTCCCGAATTTTGTGGTGGATTATTCCTGTATGGTAACCTAAAAACATTACTTTGAGGATGGTAGTTTGGTAATGGTGCACGGAACATTTGTTGCGTTCGAGTAGGCATGCGATTTTGATATTGGTTAGGCATATTGAATTTAAAGGCCTGAGGTTGAGGTTGGTAGCCACGTTGTCCTACTGAAGTAGGCCAGTTAGGTACTGGGGGTCGCGGACCATTTAATGCGTTAAACGGCGTAGCAGGCATATTATAAGGTTTAAATATTTTAGGTGCACTCTGAGCCGACTGAGCCCTTGGGCTATCATTACGTTGCTGCAGGTATATAATATTTAATTCTTCCTGTACGAACTCCAAAGCTTTCTCTATGGTTTCCGGACGCATGCACCGTATACGTGAACCTAAGGGTTCTTTTAGTCCCCGTACAAAAGCTTGCATGGTAACTTTCTTATAAAGCGTCCGCTTCGCTTCAATAGTCGTTTGTAAAGTCTCGTGTAATGTCACATAAGTCATTATTGTACTGAACAACGTTTGGCATTGATCGTAAAATTCCTGAGGGGTTCTATTACCCTGCGTAGCCAACGAGAGGTCATTGTATAAAGCCGTTTCGTCTCTCTGGTCCGAGAAGTTATTAATTAGAGCTGATCTAATACCTGCCCAAGTTTCAGGAATGCCATTCGAATTGATAGTAGATGCGGCAGGCCCTGTGATCTTGTTTAAAATGCCATTTAGAAGGCACAGATTCCCTAGCTCACTGCCTGGCTCGGGGCTTGCATATTGAGATACTATCCGATCACAGATGTTAATAAACCTGGTCAATATATTGGGGTTTCCATCAAAATCGGGAACAAGGCGTAAGCCCTTAAAAATTACGTCGGGATCGTATGGCATTTTAGGTTCAAATAAACTATTCAAATTTAAATCTAATTCACTGTCTAAATCTCTATTAATATCTAGTATATGTCGGCGCGCCTGTCGCGATGCAGGTTCCCGGGGATAAGATGCTTCGTGATGAAAAATCTTGGACATAAAAGTAACTAGGAATAGAAAGGAAGCAACACGAGAAAGATTCTAGTGTACTCACATATATTTCATCTCTGGTTCTTCTCCGTGAATCGATGTCTGGATTCTCCACCGGCTCCGCAGCTTTACTGTAGATTCAGGATACTCGTGACGTGACTTGATAGCCGCTCGGGTGACTCGCGATCGTGGTTATCGATGTGAGATGACTCTAACGCGCTTCGCGAACCGGCCCGCGAGTATCCTACCGACTGCGCCAATTATGTAAACTGCAGACGATGGATCGAAAAAAAACCAAAGTTACTTTAAACTAATTTATTTTAAAGGTAAATTATAACAATTAATAGTGGTGAAACCTATTCGATGCTAGAATATGGAATGCCAAAAATACGTATTAAAATAACTAAAGCTAATGTCGAATTTCGCTGCGTCGGCGGCTCGTGGCTGGATTGAGGTCATCGATGCAGTTTCTATGCGCTCGGCGTAAACTGAAGGAATTGCATGGTCGGCGATATTCATCAGGGATCCGTACTTAACACAAATTAAGTAATTTTACAAAAACAGAATGACTAAAATAACAATGCTTTTATAAGTGAACTGATGACTATCACAATAACATCAAGGGTTATCAAGATATCAAGAAGAAGTGTGGTTTTCGTAAAAAGTGCGGTACTGGGTACTGCACCAACGCTGTACTTACAAACATCTATCGAAATTCATGAAGACTGGGCGAGAGGTGAAATGGTGATTACATGATACATGACGCCGACTATTCGTGTAAACTTGTGGATATTGTGATAATGTATTGTTTACATGTAGTATTTTTTTTTAGTTATATATGATCTACATTAAAAAAATTAAAATAAAAACATTTGAAATCTTTCGTTTTTTTTAAATGCTTTTGAAACAGTACATCATGTTGGTGGTACAATAATAATAGGCGAGTAGGTATATCATTTGTTTCTAGTGATAAAAGAACCTTTACATAAATACCTTACAAACTCATAAATAAATTCAGTATACACCCAAGTATAAACAACAAAAAGGTATTAGTTTAGTTTTGGTCATGCTTCGATTTTGGCCGGCTGCAGTTGTGTTTAGATGTTACAGCATCTAAACACAACTCCAGCCGGCCAAAATTCGTGTGGTGACATCCATATAATACAAGGAATTACAATACATACAAGCCCGCCGTACTGCCGTTCTGACCCGCGCCCGACAAACCCGCCTTGTGTGTGTGTTTAGCTTTACTGTGACATGGTTTGTTCGCGAGTTGAATCCAACTTATCTATGTAAAGAAGAGAACAAACAGACACCTGTGGCGTCCACCATCACCTTCTCCTAAGGACTTGGAAATAATGATGATTGCTCCTCACGACATTGTCATTGAAGTTGTCATGGATCCTGGATTTGTGCTCGGTTGATGGCAATAGGCTCGCCTCCTATTACATGAGACTTAAACATAACTACGAAATGTGGGTGTACTCCTTATATGGTACACCTCTACCTAACCCTTCGGGGAAAACAGGCGTGATGTTAAATGACTACGATAGCGATGCATTGGTAAATAAAATTTCATATACAGTTCATTATAACATTTAATTAAAATTGATCGATTTTAGATAGCGATGCATTGGTAAATAAAATTTCATATACAGTTCATTATAACATTTAATTAAAATTGATCGATTTTAGATACTTTACATTATTTATGTAGGAAATGTGTCTGTGTGTGAATATGTGTCTATTCTATTGGCCCAATTACTGTAGGAAAATAAGCAATACTGCGGAATTTCCTAATGCTTTCCTCATGTTCATTTGGAGTAATAGGCATTTTTATAAATCTTTGGGACATCCGTGACGAGTTTTTACATGTTTTGCTGAAAACTAGTTGAGACACACCATGTTAATCAGCTGTATCGTCTTGAATCTACGAATAAAACAATAATATTAGTAAATTATTTGGATTTTGTCTAATGTTAGGTTAGCATTGACCAAGGTACTTACATACTTAATGGCGAGCCCAGTTGCGTAATGCGCAAACCACTTGCACTTCAGGACTCAATGGGCATCCTCGAGGGTCGTGGGATAAATCCTCACGTAAAACAACCACTAGTTTTTCTCCATAACGTTTTGTGAACCTACACTTATTCTAAAATCTTCGTCACTCAATTCAAAAGGATTCACACGACGACGATGTCTGTAAGATCGCCGAGACGTCCCAGCATATCCAAATCTTTAAAATCCATCAAGATAATCATATTAAATATCCATTTTTAACAATTTTTGTATAAATTGACACACAACAATAATCAACGCAAACGTCAAATAAATTAGTACCAAAGATAAACTAGGGGACTCGGCGGACCAACTTTAGTACCATAGATAGTTCAGGAACTATTGATAAACTTCATTTTGTAATAACGTTTTATTTAGTCATGGTACTAAAGCTAGTACTAATCCCAGTACCAAATTTAGACCGTGTTTTGGAATAAGACGGAAATTATTTATTTCTATTAAACCATTTACAGGCACTTTAAAATTTTCAAAGGGTTGTCAGTTATTCAGAAAGTTGAAGCTAGTCGCCCATTCCAAAACGTAGGTAGATCTCTATGGAGAAGAACGGGCAAGAAACTCCACGGATACTCTTTGTCCAAATGATTCTAAGAAGTATGTGTTCCTTATTAAGCAAGTAATTACTGAGGCCATATTAATACAGTCCACAGATTAGGAGTTTTTTTTCTTTCACTTGTTTTTTTTCAGTGTCAATATACGGAGCGTACATAAAAGACGTTGTTTCTTTTAATTTTTCAATCCCTCAAATCAGCAACAACATAAAATGCAAAAACATTTGGTCCTTCGAGCCGGATTGTGTCACCTACGATTGAGCATTGCTGCGTGCCGAGAGAATAATAGAATGCATTTTTTATGCGGCGTCTTACATCGATCACGTAGGACTTCGCTGTATCCACAGAGTACTCTTTATGGATTCGTCAGGTAATCGATTTATAACAAACTAACGAGATATACATTATTGCGGTGACTGATTGAGGGAATACATTTGAGAACATTATACAAAATACAATGGAGAAGTTAGTTACATTACAAGAGCAGTTGATTAACAATTTGAAGATAGCCGAACGAAATTATAAGAAAACGCCGAAAGAAAGGAAAAAAAAATCTTATTTAGAAACGAGATTGGAGGTACTTGATATACAATATACAGAATTCAAAGATGTACATAAGGCTATAATTTCTGCAAGTTCGAAAGATAAACCCACCCACCGCGCGCGCGTTTTGTGCTCGCGAACATTTTATTTCGCCAAAATAGTCTAAAATGCAGTAATCTATTCTAAAGTTTATTTATTTATTTTTTATTTATTTATTTATTAAAATTTCCCTTACAACTATCATTACAGGTGTATACCTAATGCGATAGCGCGGTCTTAAAATTAACTTATCTACAATTTAAAACAATGAAAAACGTAAAAAAAAAACCAGTAACACATAAAATAACATCTAAAAATATAAATAATTACTACTAAATTCCATAAATATAAAAAAAAAACATTATATAAAATATATAAATTTGATTTTTAACAACATATTTATAGCATACTCTAATCCACACTATAACATAAAATAAACAACAGTATTTTTGCGAGTTCACTCAAATGGCCTGTAAATACATCGATCTTCACGTGAAGATCGTTAATAACCCGAATTGCGCGGGTCAATGGTGCTTTGGCGAGAAGGTTGGTCCTGGCAACCGGCACGGCAAGCAGCGGCGGGCAGCGCCGCCTCCATACATAACGGTCTGGTACACATACACTCAGGCGCTGCAGTACTCCTGGGTTATGCTCAATGCCACGAAGTAACCTAACCAGATATACGACAAGCGTGAATTCCCGTCGTACCCTGAGTTGGTTGTACCCAACCATACCGAGCACAAACAGAGTGGGGTACATCAACGGGTAAAACGGGTATACCACATATAGTTTCTTGTACAAGTGGCGCGTGAACTTGTTACGTTAATACTTGCTCAACAAAACTATAACAAACAGTGAAAAAAAAACTAAATCTGTGTACAAACTATTACCGGAGATACAAGCAGAAACATTTCCAAGTTTTTAAAAGTGAACGTTAAAAATTTCTTTGTCTCGGTGTCGAAGTGAATTGACCTTCGAACGGGTCAATGACACACGTTTAGGTTCCTTAAAATATTAGCAACAGAGCGTTAATTTCACGTTTTACATCATAGCTTCGGTGGTCTAAAGGCGTAAGCCGCCCGCTACCCGATAGCGCGCGAAACGTCTCAAGTTCGAGCCCCGCAACTGCAAACAGCACTTTTTGGAAGTTTGAATTCTTTCAATTTTAACCGTACCTACCGTGTCACCCGTAAATAAAGACAATAATTTACGTGTCCGTTTGGATTGAGGAGCCATGTCTCATATTTAAACGCGGGTACTACCAGTATTTAGTAGTAAATTAGGCGATTTTGTAGGCCCGATCCTGGAATTTGTAGTAAAACACTTTAAAAGATACACGACTTTTAAGGTGGCTCCTCAATTCAGACGTCTGAATTGAGGTGCCACCTTACAACTCTAAAACTAGCCGACGGATATTTTTGAAAATTTGGTAGGATTTAGTAGTACTTATGCGTAATCTCTACAAAAAAAATGGGTTTTGTACGGCTGAATTTGAGATAGCTACAATGTTTTGATTTTTCATAAAAATCCATAAATTTCACCGCGCTGTTTCTCGAAAAGCAATCAACCAATTATAACATATTTTTAGTATAATTTAGTAGTAAATACGTTCTAATTTGTAGTATAAAAATAAAATGGAAAAACTACATAATTTCGCTAATACAGCACATTTTATGTGGCTCCTCAATCCTGACGGTCTGTAGAAAATATATGTACGTAGAGCTACTAAAGTAGTTGATCAAATCGGATAACAATAGCACCAATATTTAGTAGAAATTTCTACTAAATATTGGCGTAATCCAACAGTTTGTACATTCAGTATTTCAAAAGATATTAACAAAATAAACATTCCTTAAAAATCTAGAGTGGTACGAGAGCCCACGACCAAAACCATATCACATCGTTTCACGGCCAAAACCGTATAAAATCATTAGTTTAGATGATTCCTGAACCCAACTCAGTGGGAAGTACCGGTCAAAAACGTCCCAGTTTTACTGAAGCCTATTTCTGCTATGTCAAAAAAAATAAGCAGACGGTTTCATCACAATATGCCTGGGGGCCTACCACCTGCTCATAAAGCAGTATTATTTTAATATTACTTCTGTGTGGGAAAGAGATGCTCTACAGGTCTACAGGTCGTATAGCTCCATCTCTTTCTCCCACTGAAGTAATATTAAAATAATACTGTTTATGAGCCCCCTGTAGGCCCCCTGATATTAAAAATGTACATAGTTTTCGTAATTTATAACTAGAACGGGTTCAAAGAAAATTTATTAACCATCTTAACTATCGCCTCCGTAAACCTCCGATGGCTTATGAAAATAGTTGTCGAACACATGGTCTGCTAACACTGAATGAAAGGCGCAAAGTTATGGACATGTGTTTGATTTATGATATACTTAATGGACGCCTCGATTGCCCAGAGCTGACTAATTACGCCAAAAATTGTGTATTGACCCGTATTGCTCGAATTTATAACACAGATTTCTCTCAAGTCAATATATTTAACTGTAATAAACCTACATTCAAAAAACAAATAATAAAAACCAGAAACGAAGGCAAATGACAAATTGTTAATAACTTAATTTTTTACTTTTTTTTCTCTTTAAAATTTAAATTTAACTATAAGCAATACCTAAAATTGCACTTTTTGAATTTAAATATTTCTAAGCAGTCCGTTCGCTTGTTTTATACTTATCCTAGTTATACAGGGAAACCTATTATTAGCCATACAATTACAAACCTATAATAATAGGTTTATTTAGGTTTACATAATAGTATATTACAGAATATGTGTTACTAATAAGTAACACATATTCTGTAACATACTATTATGTATCGCTGTTGGTTGCCTAAATAAAGTAATTTTACTACAAAAAAGTTTTTTTTCAGACATTTTGCGTGTCACATATGTGGACTGAGCGCATTTTAAAAAAATGTCAAAAAATGTAAACTATCTTTCTCATAGCAACCTGGTTCAATTTTTTTAAATCTTTTCTAGAGTTACTGAAAATCTGTTTTCAGAAATTTTAAATATCATATTATATAACTCCAAAAACAGAAAGAACGTTTCGGAGTCACCCGGATAACGCGCGGTGCTTGTTATGCTTACGACACCGTTGAAGAGCCCGACAGTTAAAAAAAATGATGAATTTTATTTCAATAAATAGTTATTTTCAGACGTTATCCCAGATTCCTTTTGTCCAGTTTATTTAAAAAAACCTTTTAATTTCAGTTTGATGGTTTCGGGTAAGCTCTTTATTAATCGTACGTAAAAACGATTTATTTTGAAAAATGATTTATTCGCATCAACTGGCCAATGTTCACCTGAATACAAGATTTTCAGACGGGTTGCTATAGGTTTTATTTTTTGTCTCATTTTAGATTTTCTCAAATGGTCTTCTGGGTGTGACGCTACTGCATATACCTACTGGTTTCAGAAAATGATGTTTTCGGTATCTAAAATCAACTACATTCTGAAAATCAGACAGATTGCTATGAAACAGTTCAGTATTATTTTTTACATACCTATGTAAAAAATAATACTGAACTGTTAAACGTCTGACCTAAGTGCATTTGAAATACCTATTTCAAATGCACTTAGGTCAGACGTGACGCGGAAAATGTCAAAAAAATTTGGATTCAGAATCTTCTGCAGTTGTAGCCACCGGCATTAAAATTTTCTTATATTTTTTGCAGTTTGTAGGTTGAATCATTAATACATCTCCGTAAGATAAATTTGTTCCATTAGAACATATCTCTTATGGAAAAGTTATTTTTGATCAAGATACAACCTGACACTGACCTGCCGTAATCTTTTGATTACGTAAAAGAAGAAAAAAATACGTTACTAATCAGACAACTTTTCGATTGAACCAGGTTGCTATGGGACAGATAGGTTACATTTTTTGACATTTTTGAAAATGTGAAAAATGTTATATTATTATTACAAAAATGCGCTCAGTCCACATTTGACACGCAAAAATGTCTGAAACAAACTTTTTCGTAATAAAATTACGAAACCTATTATACATTTTAAATATCAGACATATTGTGATGAAACCGACTGCCTGTTTATTTTATTAAAGCAGAAATGGGCTCCCGTAAAACTGGAATGTTTCTGACCGGTACTTCCCATCGAATCGGTTCAGAATCATCTAAACTAACGATTTTATACGGTTTTGGCCGTGAAACGATGTGACATGGTTTTGGTCGTGGGCTCTTGTACCACACTAAATTGTTAAGGAATGTTTATTTTTTTAATATCTTTTGAAATACTGAATGTAAAAAATGTTGGATTACGCCAATATTTAGTAGAAATTTCTACTAAATATTGGTGCTATTGTTATCCGATTTGATCAACTACTTTAGTAGCTACGCACATATATTTTCTACAGACCGTCAGGATTGAGGAGCCACATAAAATGTATTGTATTAGCGAAATTATGTAGTTTTTCCATTTTATTTTTATACTACAAATTAGAACGTATTTACTACTAAATTATACTAAAAATATGTTATAATTGGTTGATTGCTTTTCGAGAAACAGCGCGGTGAAATTTATGGATTTTTATGAAAAATCAAAACATTGTAGCTATCTCAAATTCAGCCGTACAAAACCCATTTTTTTTGTAGAGATTACGCATAAGTACAACTAAATCCTACCAAATTTTCAAAAATATCCGTCGGCTAGTTTTAGAGTTGTAAGGTGGCACCTCAATTCAGACGTCTGAATTGAGGAGCCACCTTAAAAGTCGTGTATCTTTTAAAGTGTTTTACTACAAATTCCAGGATCGGGCCTACAAAATCGCCTAATTTACTACTAAATATTGGTAATACCCGCGTTTAAATATGAGACATGGCTCCTCAATCCATACGGACACTAATTTACTAGTGTTTATTCTAACTGAATTGAATAATTGAATTAATGATCAGTAAAAAGTAAATGGTTACTCCATTTAACCAGTATTAGAGTTGCCAACAAACTGAACGAACTGATTCGGGGAATTAATTACAATTTATGACCAATCGAGAAAGATACATAACATGACTTCGAAAATAAAGTGCACCAACAGTGGCCGAAAAGAGCAGCCACTAGTTACTTGTTATAAATGCAAGAAACAAGCGGAACACAGAAATACGCTAGTTTGCACTTCTTGTAAAAACTATTTTGAATTTGATTGTGCTGGTTATCCGGAGAAAGTGTATCGCTTGAAGAACTTAGAGGAGAGGAGAAAATTTAGGTGGGTGTGCAAATCATGCTCTCAAAAAGCAAAAGAGCAGAATATACCTAGCCCTGGAGTATCCCATGTGACATTGAGGAAACAAAACTCATCACATAAAGCAGAACCAAGCAGATGTGTTACACCGAACGTATCGGCAGAAACTACACCTTGGTCCACCCCAAAAAGCACAATTTCTGAAGCTTATGACTCACATTTACTATCAATGGAACATATGCACGATGAATCAACTGGTATATCCGATAAAACACTATCAAGAAGTATGGACTATACAATAAGTGATTCTATGCAATACCATGAGCTCAAGGAGTCAATTGAACACCTTCAGATGGAACTTAGAAGTTCGCAGAACGAACTTGATAATGTCATACTAGACAATAATGAGCTCCGTAAACAGAACAAAAAACTCCTTAAAGATAATATCACTTTAAAAGGATTCTTAGGCCAATCCCCACAAAAAGTATTTTATAGCAATGAAGGCACAAACAAAGCAAATGCGTACTCTTTATTACATTCGGACATGCATGTATTCTTTACACCGCCTAGAAATTTGCCTAGAACTACAAATAACACATCAGATGCAAAGAAACACCTAAGCGGGAATTTCTTTAGCCTACAAAAAAATATCGCCGACCTGGAGGATCAGTTGAAACAGGCTGGAAACGATATACTACACCTCAAGGATCAAATTTTAAAACTACAGAAGCTATTAGAATTGAAAGAAAGTGATAAAAAATTAAATGATAAGAAAACTTGTAATCAAAAAAAATCAAAATCAAAATATTTTATTTCACATAAACCTACATGGGCACTTATGAAACGTCAGAAGCTAGGTGCACGGTTCCAATTGGTCGTTTCCTATGGAGAAGAGCCGGCAAGAAACTCCACGGTTACTCTTTTAAAAATAATTGGCTTTTACAATACTTTCAAATAACAGTGTTTCTAGGTATGGGAGGACAGTGTAGGTCTTTCAATAAGTACCAAGTACTTAACAAAATAGAAAATGGTCAACAGGTCTACAATCCACTAAGCCTACAGCGTTCTCACATTCACAAAATATGTAGAAAAGAATCTATACAAAAAAAATAATTAATTAAAAAAAGTAAAAAACCTATTTTAAATAAAACGCAATTATATGAAACAAAAGAAGAACGTACCAACAAGATATTCATCTTTGGCACACAACAATGTGTTGGACTTTCTTCTGCATTGATGAAGTCAAGAGCGGCTACACCGTATATAAAATATACTGTAATGGCGGAAACAAAACCACACGGGCTTACTAGTGACATCGTTAAGATTTGTCAAAATATTGCAACATCAAGTGGCGACAAACTTATCATTTGTGTGGGTGAAAATGACTATGATACAAAAATTTTGTCTGCGCAATTACGCCGACTCCTTGACGTATTCAGTAATCATTATATAATTGTTTTGAGTCCATTAAAGAATCTGTATATAAATATAAATTATTTGAAACAAACTATACGTAATATTTGCAGTGAACACAAATGTTGTATTTATATTGATTCTGAATACAAATTGTATAATGCATGTAAATCTATAAACTATGCTATTGAATGTTACGATTACGAAAAAAAGTATTTAAATGTTAAAGAATTGAAGAAAATAATACTGCGTAATCAAACTAACTATAAAAAATCTGATAGCAATCATGTAATAGCTTCGAAAGGTACAATCCCTTATTATTTTGCACGTCATCAAACGAAATGCCATGCTACAAATGGTTCTGATATTGAAAATTCTACTCATACAAAAATAGGTACTATCCCATACTATTTTAAAGTTATAGATCATAAACCGCTTTTTCGTGAACAACAACAGTGTAACAAATAAACCTAAAGCTTTTAAAATATTGCACCAAAATATCGCTAGTATTCTATCAAAAAAGGAAATTTTGGAACTAACGTTGCTGGAGTTACGAGACATAAATAAGGAACCAGACATATTATGTTTGTCTGAAACCTTTATGCGTGCCGGAAATGAGAAATATTTAAAATTAAATAACTACGCCGTAGCAGCTGCATTTAGTAGAGACACACAGAAAGGGGGGACTTGTATACTCGCTAAACAGGGTATTATTTATAACGAGCTATCCCACATTAAAAAGTACTCAACCCAAAAAAAAACAAAAAACCCGACTGCAAAAACTCAACAGAAAAGAAAAAAACAAGCATTATAATCTATAGGATTTTGGTAATGCAGGCGGGGACAAACAAAAGTTTCACCAAAATTTCAGGTTATTGGTTTGTCCCCGCCTGCAATACCAAAATCCTATAGATTATAATGCTTGTTTTTTTCTTTTCTGTTGAGTTTTTGCAGTCGGGTTTTTTGTTTTTTTTAATAATTTGTTTTATTTCAAACTTTTTAGTTTTATTAATATATAAATAACTAGCTTTTGCCCGCGGCTTCGCCTGCGTGGATGTCGGAAAATAACCCACAGGAACGTGCTACCGGGATTCAGAGTATCCTATGCCCTAATCTATCTAGGTCATGGCCTATCCTATGCCTTTCATTTAGAAATCTGTTCAGCCCTTACGGCAGGAAAAGGTAACAGGCACATAATAAATCTATTTTAGGGTTCCGTATCTCAAAATGAAAAATTTTAACCCTTAAATGATGACTTATTTTTTTTTTTTTTACTTCGTTGTATGTTAAGACCTTTTTTCTCAGGAACGAAGAGGCATCAAGTTGAAATAGATATCAAAAACTTAGATCTTCGGTCTCTTGGATCTGTAACGAAATCAAACTTCCAAGTCAACGCAATAAAAAAACGCAAATAAACCAGTCTATTTGGTAATTTCCGTTGGCCCAGCAGCATGAAGTTTGGCGAGAAGCAAGGTCAAGTAAAGAGGAAAATCCGAAAATTTATGAACTGCAAAGTTAAGTTTGTTCTTCAATCGGGGATCAAAAATTATAGACCGTGTCTTGAAGTAACATTTAGTACGTATTTCATTCAAATCGGTACTCTCCACTCTATTAAAAGTTATTTTTCAATTGAAAAGTTAAGTTTGTCCTTCAATCCTGATTTGCGAATTCAGGCACCCAATCAAGTACAGCTTTGAGACGGAACCTTTAGGGCGTAAATCCTACTCATATTTGTCCGGCTTTTTAACATAAATAAAACAGGTTTATATGATTCTAAATGCCTTACTTAAAATACTAATTACCCGACTGCCCCAGAAGGAGGGTAATGTTTTTATTATTCATTTTACTATTATCACCACCATTAATTTGTAATATCTACTCTAGTGCCGCCATTGAACCGAAGTAAAACCCACATGTTAGAAAGGTTAGTTTACGACTAATTGTGATAACTTTGACAGAGTGGGCCGATTTTAATTAAATATAGACAAAATTATATAATTCAAGATACAGACTATGGCTATATTTCCAATTTCCTTAAATCTCTTAAAAAGAAGACACAAAAAAAATCAATATAACATGTGAATTTTAAAATCATCCCCCAAACAGGTAAAATAGGGGGTTTACCTGTTTGGGGGATGATTTAAAAAAAACGCCGAAATGTGTACTTCTTTATTTCTTAACAAAAGCATAAATTTTAATTTTCATATCTCTAACTTAAGAAATGCTGGATTTGCCATACAAACTGTCATCCCCTGTAGGATCTCTCATCTCATGCCCTTTAGGATTATTTTTGAGACAAAAAGTACCCTATACGTATCCATCTCCAGGATGCCATCTATCTCTTTACCAAATTTTATCGAAATCCGTTCAGTGGTTTAACCGTGAAAAGGTAACAAACATACAGGCACAGTTACTTTCGAATTTATAATATTAGTATGGATGAATTGATGATTGACTGCTTAGCTCTATAAAAGTATAGCATGATGATAATCATTTAAAAGGTTAAATCTTTAACTATCTGCTACATTCGTTCCTTATTCAGCCCAGTGAAGTATTGGAATAATTCAACTGTTGTATAGTGGTATATTGTGTTCATTTAAATAATGGTAACCTCATTAAAAAGATTTTTCAACATACAAAGGTATATTGTGTTCTATCTCTTCTCATTTCCTACGAAATGTATGGGAAGTTTTTTTTGCAATTTCTGACTTTTTTCGTACTCAAACCTCAGTTGGCCTAATATAGTTTTTTGATCTTAGTAATAAGAAATAGGATCGACCGGTATCAAAAAAGTTGTTGTGAAAATTGGCCATTTTCTTGCTGACTATACAATTTTTTCAAAATCTGTGAATGCAAATCAAAATGTTTCAAAAAGTTAAGGACAGTCTTCTAAGACTGTTTTCTTGTAGCGACAACGGTTTTGTACCTGCCCTTATTGCCCCATCTCAAAATCCACCCTGTATATGCGAATTTCCAAAAATCCGTTCTTAGCGAACGTCTACTAAGTATAAACTACCTCCCTACCAAATTTCATCTTTTTACGTCAAGTGGTTTTCGATACTTCGTGATGAAGTCAGTGAGTGTGAGTTGCGTAAGTGAGTGAGTGACCTTTCGCATTTATATATTTAGATTATACATATGTATTTGGAATTGACTCATTACTAACTTTTATTTGATACCAATAATGTATTTTTTTAAACCTACCCCTCCTTTTTTTTATTTGCAGATGCAATATATAAATATTATATAACCTATGTCACTCCTACTATTAAGACGAACCTAACGACACCTCATACGTTAAAATCCATCAAGCCGTTTAGGCTACAGAGCGTGCCAAAGAAATAGACATACATACATACATACAAACATACATACATACGTACATACATACATACATACATACAAACTCTCGAAAAACATTACCCTCCTTCTGGGGCAGTCGGGTAAAAAGCATTTGAAGCCTGTGGTGTTGAAGTTGCATTGCACAAATTACTAATCGTGTGTACAATTATAGAACGCCTAAGTCTGATCCTAACATATTTTTGAATAAACTTGATCAATTTATGTGCGAAACTGTTAAAAAATATGGGTCAAGTACAAAAATAGTTATTGCCGGTGATTTCAATATAAACACCTTTAAACAAGGAAAAGTCACCAACTACTTAAAGGATCTATGCAATAACTATAACTTGCAGATACACGTTAAAGTTCCCACACGTAAAGACTCTTGTATAGACCACATATTAAGTAACATAAAAAAATCTTCTACCGAGGTGTTGCCCCTATACTTATCAGACCACGACACAGCACAACTCTTAGATTTCCCAGTAAAAGAGCAAAATTTAAAGACCAAATCATATTTTATTTATAAAAAAGACTATGACAGTGATAATATAACGAAATTCAAAAAATGCCTTGCAAATTTAACGTGGTCAGAGGTACATCTCGAAACTGACTTAAATAATGCATTCAATAAATTTCACGAGTTTTTATGTTTATTGTATAATTTATGCTTCCCAAAAATTAAGATTAAAATTTTATTTATTTATTTATTTAACATAAAACGGCCAAGGCCAATTACAATAGTTAAAGACAACAGATTATTAAAGTACAGTAAACAAAAGTATAAAAACAAGAAAAAAAAGTAGAAAAATAAACAACTCTAATGCAAATAAACAATTCAATTGGGTGAAGCTATGAATCTTTTACGAAACTTTGCAACTACTGAAGCAAATTATGAGGAGGCGTGGAAACAACTAGTAAAAAGGTATAATAATAAGCGTTACAACTGCAATGCTATTATGAATAACCTGATTGGACTTCAGAAAATAAATACTGAGTCGGCTAATTCAATAAAACATTTACTAGACACCACATCAACTTGTTTGAAGTCACTGCAGAGTATAGGCATCAGAACAAATAACTGGGATGAAATTATTGTTTACCTAACCGTCGCAAAGTTGGACGCGGAATCAAAACAGTGGGAACAGTATCTTAATACTTTGTCTAGTGATGGCCTGCCCACTTGGTCGCAATTGAAAGACTCGGATCCTTGGAAATGATTGATTCCGCAACTCAACGTTCAACACAGACAGTGGTGCCGATTCTCTTGTCACAAATGCCTCTAAACTAAACTAAAAATCACCAAAATTTAGTTTATGCCTGTCAAAAGACGATTTCCCATTCTGAAATAGACTAAAGTGACAGAACTTAACTATATTTTAGTTTGACAGCACTAAGATGGCAACGAGATATTAGTTTAGTGAAAATAGCAATTTTGCTATTCTGAATTTGACGTTTTTTACCTAAAATTTAGATTTTCTAACTAAATCTGACTATTTTTAATCGCGACTAAAAACGTGTGGAATAAAATTGGTTGTCATGAACTATAAATTCACACCAACACAACGACTTCAAATGCAAAAACAGTACTGAATCTTTTTTTTTTCTTTTGCTTATATCTCGAAAACGGTGTGTCCAATCGCAAAAATAATGAAAATTTCGACCCCCTTTATAAAACCCTTAAACCTCTGACATTCTACATGTAGGTAATAATTTTTCTTATTTTCCATACAAAAAGTGAAAAATTCCATATAAAACACCACGAGGCTGCCCCCCCTGCGCGCCTCCGGCTCTAAAAAGATCACGTGATTAAGTATCACTTGTGGAGTCGCGATTGTCAAATTCGATTTAGATGTGTCAAAATTATTTTTAAATTTAGAGAATTTATTTTGCAGAATAGCTATAAGATTCTCATAGTCAAAAGTAAGGAATTTTAGTGATAGTTTAGTTAGTTTAGTTCGGTGTACAAGAGAATCGGCACCAGTGAAGCCTGCACAGAAACCAAAAACGTTCCACACGTCAGTTGAAAACAAACCAAAGTCTAACGATGTTGAGTGTGCAATGTGTAAAGAGAGCCATTATATTTACCATTGCAAACGTTTCGGACTTATGACGCCGAAGGCAAGACAAGAGTTTGTGAAAAGCAAGGGATTGTGTTTCAACTGCCTGTCACCTACGCATTCCGTCATCAAGTGTCGTCAATCAATGAGCTGCAAGAAATGTGGTAGAAGACACCACACGTTACTACACTTTGAGAGAGAGAAAACCGAGATCATCAAACAAGCAAGTGAGGTAACAACGTCACCGAGTGAACAACACGAGAAAGCGAGCACATCACGAGGTGATACCCACATTAAATATATTGCTTGACGGTATTGTTAGGCAATCTCAGGGTAGTTTAATTGCACAAAACACACTTTTAGGGTGGATTATTTCAGGTAAAGTGTCAAGGGAACTCTATTCGTCGGCAGGAAGTAATCTGACTAGCATGCATGTACATTTAGAAGAGACTGATTTACTTAAGCAATTTTGGGAAATGGAGAATGAACCTAACATAATACAAAAGGAGATGACTGCAAATGAGAAGGTATGTGAAGACTTATTTGATTTAACCACAGTTAGAGATGACATTGGAAAATTTATAGTAAGGTTACCTTTTGCGACTGATGATCCTAAATGTCAGTACGGTCAGTCAAAACAGAGAGCTATCAAAATGTTAGAGAGTTTAGAGAGAAGGTTATCACGTGATCCCCACTTGAGTATAGAGTATAATAAAGTATTTGAGGAATACTTAAGTTTAAACCACATGGTGGAAGTAAATGAGAAAGAGATAGAGAATCCACGTGCAGGCTATCTTCCTTATCATGCAGTGGTGAGAGAAGATAGGGAAACTACAAAGGTGAGAGTTGTTTTCAATGCGTCAAACAAGGGAAATAATAACGTATCATTAAATGATGATCTTCTTGTTGGACCTAAGTTGCAACAAGATCTTAGGCATATTTTAATGAGATGGAGAAACCACAAAATAGGTCTACTAGCAGATATTACAAAATTCTATAGAATGGTCCGAGTAGCTGATGAAGATACTGAATATCAGAGAATTGTATGGAGATTTAATCCATCTGAAGCTATACGACATTGGTGCCGATTCTCTTGTCACAAATGCCTCTAAACTAAACTAAAAATCACCAAAATTTAGTTTATTCCTGTCAAACGACGATTTCCCATTCTGAAATAGACTAAAGTGACACAACTTAACTATATTTTAGTTTGACAGCACTAAGATGGCAACGAGATATTAGTTTAGTGAAAATAACATTTTTGTTATTCTGAATTTGACGTGTTTCACCTAAAATTTAGATTTTCTAACTAAATCTGACTATTTTTAATCGCGACTAAAAACGTGTGGAATAAAATTGGTTGTCATGAACTATAAATTCACACCAACACCTCGACTTCAAATGCAAAAACAGTACTGAATCTTTTTTTTTTCTTTTGCTTATATCTCGAAAACGGTGTGTCCAATCGCAAAAATAATGAAAATTTCGACCCCCTTTATAAAACTCTTAAACCCCTAACACTCTACATGTAGGTAATAATTTTTCTTATTTTCCATACAAAAAGTGAAAAATTCCATACAAAACACGACGAGGCTGCCCCCCCCTGCGCGCCTCCGGCTCTAAAAAGATCACGTGGTTAGGTATCACGTGTGGAGTCGCGATTGTCAAATTCGATTTAGATGTGTCAAAATTATTTTTAAATTTAGAGAATTTATTTTGCAGAATAGCTTTAAGATTCTCATAGTCAAAAGTAAGGAATTTTAGTGATAGTTTAGTTAGTTTAGTTCGGTGTACAAGAGAATCGGCACCATTATAAGCTTATGAGGCTAACGTTTGGTACGGTATGCGCACCATACTTAGCGGTTAAGTCTTTACAAAGACTAGCAGATTTGGAGAAACATAAATACCCGTTAGCAGCAAAAATAACTAAACTAGACTATTATATGGACGATTTGATGTCAGGTGCTGAAACAATAACTGAAGCATTACAAATATACTATGAGATGAACGAGCTTATGAAATTGGGTGGATTTGAACTCCAAAAGTGGAACAGTAACAGTGAAACTTTTCTAAATCACATTGGCAAGAGTGGAGAACAATATAGTGGCGAAAATACACCAATTAAGGTAAAAAATTAAATTAAGGTACTTGGAGTAAGTTGGTGTCGGAAATCTGACCAGTTTGAATATGTGCTCAACTTACTTGACACCAAAGAGGAGCCGGTCACTAAGCGCAAAATACTGTCTGTTATAGCACGATTATATGATCCGTTAGGCTGGATTGCACCCGTGGTAGTTGTGGCCAAAATCTGACAGAGACTTTGGAAATCGGACCTTGAGTGGGATGACTGCTTAACGGAGGATCTGCTTAGGCAGTGGTTAATATTTAAAAATCATTGAATTGATTTTTTTTTTTTTTTTAATTTATTTATTTAAATAACACGGGAGACTTACAGCTAAAACAAACAGATCAAGGACAGCACAATAGCCTGAAAGCCAATTACAGGTCTCCACTTATAAGAAACAGAAAAAAAAAAAGTAAATTCAAAGGACACTCACGAGTTACTATATACTACAGCATAATTACTATGTTGCTCGCACTGCATAGCAACCATCATAACAAAATTTACTATATGAAAAAGTTACGGCTTAAGCACTTCCTGACTGACGACACACTAGTTATAAATGGATCTATATCGTACTGTTTACAAAGCCTGTTTAAATTTCTGCTTGCACGCACAATGTACGAATTTTGCCTATAATTGGTCGAAGCAAATGGCACGCGCAAAGGTGGATTGTATCGCTTAGACTTCGTGGGAATGCTGAAATAAAATTTTGTCAAAATATCGGAACAGTTTATAGTATTGTTAAAAATTTTCAACAAACACACACAATCAGTAATCTCGCGGCGGTTGAGTAAAGGTAATATATGAAATTTTTTACATAGCTTATGGTAGTTTTCCGAATGGTACGGAACTTTTTGATGATAACATAGATACCTTATGAACCTTTTTTGGATGCTCTCAATGCGGTTAATATATTTGTGGTAGCATGGGTTCCATATTTCCGACGCGTATTCCAAGTGGCTTCTGACAAAAGTGCAGTATAGAATTTTTAGAGTTTTGGCTTGAGTGAAGCACTTGGATAACCGCATTATGAAACCCAGTGATTTTGAGGCCTTAGCGACTATTGCATCAACATGTGTTTCAAAACTGAGCTTGGAATCGTGGTGAACCCCCAGATCACGGGTGGTGGAGTTTGATCTAGGTAGAGCTTGATTACCTAGGGTATACGATGTTGCAATGATTGAGCGCTTCCGAGAATACGTAATAACCGAGCATTTGGCGGGATTAAGATCCAGCTTGTTTCTTTGGCAGTAGTCTTCTAGGCGACGCAGATCATTTTGAAGCGCCGTTACGTCCATTAGCGATGATATTGTGGCATAAATTTTCATATTATCAGCAAAACACAAAAGATTAGATGAATTCAAGCAAGAGTCGATGTCGTTAATATAGATAATAAATAGCAATGGACCAAGCAATGAACCCATTCGGGACTCCACTAGGAACAGGGACCCAGCTAGATATATAATTATTTAGTACTACTGTTTGGGACCTGTTGACAAGGTAAGAGGAAAACCATCTGAGTAGATCGCCACGAATTCCCATGCTATTTAACTTGGATATCAGAATGCTATGATCAATTCGATCAAAGGCTTTGCTGTAGTCTGTGTAAACGACATCAACCTGCTTACCGTTGCACATGGCATCAGTTATAAATTCATTAAGGAGAATCAAGTTGGTGACAGTAGACCTCCCTTTTAAGAAACCGTGTTGGAACGAGCTAAATGAATTTTTTAGAGCAATAAAAACCTGGTTATATATTATTCTTTCAAAGACCTTTGCTATAATACACAGTTTAGATATCGGCCTATAATTCGCTATGTCTGTTTTGACACCTTTTTTATGTATAGGCGTTACAAACGCAGATTTCCATATTTGCGGCACAACACAGGCATTCAAAGATTTTCTAAATAAAAATAAAATAGGTTCCGCTATAGAAGATGCACACCGAACAAGAAGTTTGGATGGGATGTTATCAGGACCTACCGATTTGCATGTATCCAACTTACGAAGCAAATTAATTATTTCGTCAATATCAACAATGATACTGCAGATATCAGATGTGAGGTTTGACGAATCGTTAGAAAGAATAGGAGAAGAGCTTGGATGGCTAACACTGGGATTAGACAGAAAAGTAGAATGGAAGTATTCGGAAAAAGCCTGACAGATAGATTCACCCGTCCGCAAGGTATCACTATTATAGTTCAAGGTGCTTGGGACTGCGTTTGAGTTATGACGTTTTTTTTACAAAAGTCCAAAAATATTTTGGGTTATTTTTAATTGAAGTTTCTGTTAAAACCAAATAGTTGCGGTAGCATTGAGATTCCAACGTTTTCACCCTTTCACGAAGAAGCTTGAATGTTAATTCGTCAGATATATTACCATAGGTTTTGAATTTTTTTAGGTATTTATATTTTTCTTTAATTGTTTTAATAAGTGACGAACTATACCACGTTGGATACTTTTTATTCCGAAACAGTTTTTGTGGAATATATTTTATTTGAAGATCAAAAATAAACTGATTAAAAAAGTTAACTGCATCATCAATTGATCGCGCGGAGAACTCGGTTTCCCAGTCAGCCGCACAAATGTCTCTGTTGATAGATTCATAGTCCCCTTTATCAAACAAGAATTGAGTACGAGGCACACATTGCAGCAGAGGTGATACAGATAGGTCCAAATTAATTAATAACGCTGGGTGATAAGCATCAATAGGTACCAGTGGGCTAGAACATTCGGTCACATTTGCTTTTTCATTGGAAAGGACGAGGTCTAGGATTCTACCAAACCTATTAGTTACCGTGTTGTACTGTCCAAAATCAAGAGTGCATAATTCATCACAAAGCAAAACTTCGTCGTTACTGTTAGGATTCAATGGGACAAGCGATAGGTTGTCAGATGGAACCCAGTTAATACCGCTCATATTAAAGTCACCTATTACGAGAAAGGTATCAGAAATATTATTAATAGTTGTTTGGTTTAATTTAGTAAGAAAATTAGAGAGTTGTGAAGAAAAAGAAAGGCCCAAGTTTTGTTGGCATAAGTAAATGTCACAAATATGCAAGGTTATTTTGTTCCGTGTGATACGATTTTTTAAGTATATGGATAGCCAAAGGTCCTCTGCTGTAGAATGAAAATTAGGTTGACAAATAACTGATAATTCTCTACGAGTAGCAATGAGTACCCCCCCACCACGCGATTGCCCGGTTAAAACATAATCCCGGTCGCGGCGCCAAACAATGTACCGATCATCAAAAAACTCAGAATTTGAAACGCCATCCAATAACCAAGTCTCAGTAAGCACTATGATATCATACGAATTTAGTAACATTTGACGATAGAAAGAATGAGTTTTAGTTCTAAGACCTCGAACGTTCTGATAATATATGTTTAAGTTGTTACCGTTATTAGCCATTGAAAATGTAGTCAATAATTGAATATAGAAACGATACGAGTATAACAGTAACATCATTCATTAAACAATAATGTAAATTAAAGTAAAATAAAAATATTAATATGCAAGGAAGGTAAGCCTTAAAAAAAATTACGCGTGAACATAAATCATACGACACTATACCCCATTTGAAATAAGATTAGACACTTAAACAAACCTTTTTACAGTCCGTTCAACCGATTTTGACTTTTATACCGTAGGCATAAGGATGGCATTAAAAGCAAAAAAAATATTACAATACCAACTGTTTACTGCAGCTGCCATTTGTCATACCGCTAATGCAATAGAAGTCAAAATCGGTTGAAGGGACTGTAAAAAAGGTTTATTTAAATGTCTAATCTTATTTCAAATGAAGTATAAGTAGTAAACAGCTGTGCGAAAAAGCAAGCAGTAGTGCGTGGTGCGTACAAGCGAGAGCGAGCCAAACATATTTAAATGCATTAGAGCTTTGAAGTAAACAGCGCGATAAGAAACATAAAGGATTTCTTTAGCTAGACAAAGGAGAGGTGTCGAGCTCATTAGTGCGATTGAGGTGCTAAACCTTTTGTATACAAATAGTGAGAAACTTAGGGTCACAAAAAATAGAAGCGATTGAAATGTAATAATAATGCAATGAAATAAAATAAAAAAATAACTTAGTAAAAATAGGAAGCAATTTACACAATTTTGTTTAAATCAGACTCTTTACGTACAATAGCTACTTTACAATTAGCATTTTTTAATATATGGATTTTCCCATGCTTTACCCAAACGAACTCATAATATTTCTCCTTGGCCATGGTCTTAACCTTACTTAAGAGCTTCTTATACTCCACGCTCAGGTGATCATTGACATAAATACGCTGCGATGTGCCCTGAAACCCGATATGGGATGTGGATAGGTCCTTAACGGCACGTGCAGCTGCGATAAAATCTTCTTTCACATAACGGTTTAGAAAACTCACGATAATCAATTTTTCATTAGAATTGAAAATAGGCACTCTAGAGATATAATTCACCTGTGATTTGGGGCAGCTGTAATTCACCTTCCAGCCGATCGCTTCAATAATGGAAAAAAGATTTTCGTCCTTTCTTATAGGAACTCCTTTAATTTCTATATTGTTTAGTCGGGATCGCTGTTCATATTTTGCGAGTTCGAACTTGGATCTCTCTAAATCAGTCTGCAAACAACTCGCTGTTTCCTGAAGCTTGTCAAGTTCTGTTGCTTTTGCTTCAACCTCCGCTAGTCGAGTGTCAAATTCAGCAAGTCTACCACTAGTGCCTTCACATGTAATTTTTAGCTCAGTTAACTCATCCTTGATTACTCGAATATCATCTACCAGGGTCGGCAAATTAAGTAACTGGCGTTTCATGTCACGAATTTCACTCAATATGGTTTCGAGGGAGGCTGGTTCAGGAGCAACCAGAGCCGGGGATGACGTTCGACAAGTGGGGCACTTCCATTGCGCCATTCTGCTGGCGCCGAGTTTTCTCCATCCGGCTTCAGAAATATTTGCACATCCAAAATCCAGATGTTTTTTGCAGCTCCCACATTGGACTCCGTCATTGAACTGCACGTTACAAGTTGCGCACGTTTTCATTATTGAAACTCAGTATCAATAAAATTATATACCGAAGCAAAACTAGCAAAAATTTTAAATTGGTGAATAAGTTAAAAAAAGGTTGACGATCTATTACTTCGAGCGACGCGTACTATACTAATGAATGTCCACAGAATAGTGGAATTAGTTAAAGGAGCTTACAATACCAAGATGGTTAAAACGTAACGCGAGCCTCTAAAACGGAATTACATGCGTTTTCAGATGCATCGCAAGCAGCCTACGCAGCTGCAGTTTACATACGAGTCACTGATGAGTCAAATAATGTACATGTACATTTAGTCATGGCAAAAACCAAAGTTGCGCCAATTGATAAGGAAGTTTCGATTCTACGATTAGAGTTGTGTGGGGCAACTTTGGCTGCTAAACTAATTTTTGAAGTCTCACAGGTAATGGAGATTCCCAAGAAAGATTTGTACGGATGGACAGACTCCACAGTTGTCCTAGCTTGGCTCAAAGGAGGTTCAAGCCGATGGGCTACATTTGTTAGTAATAGGGTGTCCACGATTTTAAATGTTTTAGATTATGAACAGTGGGCACATGTCTCCACTGATATGAACCCCGGCGATTGTGCGTCACGAAGCTTACAGCCACGAGAATTGAAAAACCATCAATTGTGGTGGAAAGGGCCTCAATGGCTGGCAGAGAAAAATATACAAAAGGTCAACTCAGGTGTCATAGATACACATGAAGAGGAGAAAATCAAGTCTTTAATTGTTTCATCTAATATTAACGAGTTATGTGTTTGGTTGAGATTTTCTTCATTATCGAGATTATTAAAAGTTGTATCATACTGTAGGAGAATTTTAACTTTCAAGTTACCTAAAAGTGAACGACCGAATTTACCTAAATTTATTACCGCATACGAATTAAATGATACTTTAATGGCACTGATTAAATTAATTCAAGAACGCGAGTTTTTAATTGAAATCAAACAGTTAAAGACTCGAGGATGTGTATCTAAAAAGAGTTCTTTACGAACTCTTTGTCCGTTTTTAGATCAAAAAGGGATATTGAGAGTGAATGGCCGCATAACACATGCAGATGTATACTATGAAACGAGACATCCGATAATTATGCCTGCCAAACACCATGTTACCATGCTCATAATTATCGATGCTCATCTCAAGACATTACACGGAGGTCCACAGGTTATGTTGAATCTTTTGAGAACAAAGTATTAGATACTACGAGCAAAAGAACGTGTCAAGAAGTGTTTTAGAGAATGCGTCGTTTGTTTAAGGTACTCCACGAAAAAGTCAGTACCATTAATGGGTTCACTTCCAGAAGCAAGAGTACAACCCAGTAAACCATTTAAGTCTACTGGCGTAGATTCTTGTGGTCCGATGAGTATTCGATTCTCACGCGGTAGAGGTTCTAAGTCATACAAGGGCTATAGTATATGCCTTTTTGTGTGTATGATAACACGAGCGGTACATTTAGAAGCTGTTACCGACTTAACTGCTAAGGGCTTTATTGCAGCGTTCAAGCGTTTTACTGCTAGAAGAGGCCACTGTCAAGACTTGTATAGTAATAACGGCACTAATTTTGTTAGCGCTGACAAACAAATGAGAGAAATGTTCAACAGTGCCAAGTCGGCCCTTCCAAAGGAAATAGCAGAGTTACTTACTTTAGAGCGAACAACGTGGCACTTTATACCACCACACACCCCAAATTTTGGTGGGTTGTGGGAAGCTGGCATTCGTAGTACCAAGACACATCTACGTAAGGTAGTCGGTAATTCTACACTTACTTATGAGGAAATGGCGACAGTTATAGCACAAGTGGAGGCGTGTTTAAATTCACGACCTATAACTTTACTCAGTGACAATATCAATGACCCACTTTGACACCAGGTAATTTTTTCGTAGGTGAGCCGTTAATTAACATAGCTGATGAGGATTATTCTACATCCAATGTGGTAGGTTTAGACAGATGGAGACTTACCCAAAAAATTGTAAACGACTTTTGGAGTAGATGGTCAAAAGAATATCTAGTAAGTCTTAGCCAAAGATATAAGTGGAATTCAAAAGGTACTGAACCAGAAATTGGTGATATTGTCATCTTAAAAGAGGATAATATTCCTCCAGCTAAGTGGATTCTTGGTAAAATTATACAAAAACATCCTGGTCATGACAACATAACCCGTGTCGTGACAGTTAAATGTAAGACAGGAGAATATAAGCGTCCACTTAGTAAAATTTGCGTTATAACTAAATAATATATTTACTTGAATTATTTTAAGTAATTTTAACTTTTTTAATTTTCATTTTGTGTTGTGGCTATCTATAACCTTTCAATTAACGAGACACAATAGAATTTTAATTGTTATCCACATCAATGAGGCGTCGTAACAGATGATGAGATAATGATAAATGATTTTATTTCTGTAAGTAGGTTTGTACAAACACTTTTACACGTCAATCATATTTTAAAACTAGATGAGGTCGGCGTTTCCTATCTGACTACTCTGAGAAGAAAGGCCGAAACAAACTCAGAGGTCTCAGTCTCTTTTAAAGTCCAGACATAATCTTGGTCAGATCATGTGAAGGCCATGTGGATTGGTGTCTGAAGTGGTCTTTTGAGGAAAGCACCACACAGATTGAGAGGGCCTGTCCAGTCAGTGCACGCATTTGTCAGTTATCGTGTAGCTCAACTCAGAATTTAAGGAGCTCAACGATTCGACGAACAATACCAAAAAAAGGACATTTGGGTAGGCCACTTAAATTACTCAAACTGTCAGACCATGATTAGAACTAACTGAGAAAAAATTAAAAACAAAACAAAAAGGAATGACCCACATATTCTTCACATTCACAATAATTAAAATAATAAAATACTAAAAAGTAAATATGCATGTCATTGTTTATATAAAATTCATTAATGTCAATGTGTATATAAAAACCCAGAAATAATCTTGGTCAGAGCATTTCATTTGAGGACCATGTAGATTTGTGTCTGAAATGGTCTTCTGAGGAAAGAACCATACAGATTTGAGTGGACCTGTCCAGTCAGTGCACGCATTTGTCAGTAATAGTGTAGCTCAACTCAGAACTTAAAAGGAGCTCAACGATTCGACGAACAATACCAAAGAAGGGACATTTGGGTAGGCCGCATAAAGTACTCAAAACTGCCAGATTATCATTAGAAGTAACTGAGAAAAAATAAATAAATATATGAATGACCCACATAGTCCTCACATTCACAATAATTAAAATAATAATAATATTATACTTCACAAGTAAATATTCATGTCATTGTGTATATAATTTTAAAGTTTGCAAAATAAACAAAGTTCCGAAAGTAAAACATAAAAATTATAATTGGAGCAGCTCAATCCCAAGCCTTTTTGTCCTCAACGTAATCTTTAACGGTATAAAAAGCTTTCTGGCACAACTTACGTTTAATGAATGATTTAAATTTATTAAGGCTTAGATCTTGTACGTGGCTTGGAAGTTTATTATAAAAGCGTATACATTGACATCTGAACGAGCCACCTATTTTCTTGAGCCTTGTTGTAGGTACAACAAATTTGTGTTTGTTTCTAGTATTTATGTTATGGATATCACTGTATTTTTTAAACAATTTTATATTTTTATGGGCATATAAAAGATTATCAAAAATATACTGAGAAGACACAGTCATTACATTAATCTCCTTAAATTTATCTCTGAGAGAGTGTCTCGGACTTAATTTATAAATTGATCGAACAGCTCTTTTCTGCAAAACAAAGATAGTCTGAATGTCGGCGGCATTTCCCCACAACAGAATACCGTACGACATTACACTATGAAAATAGCTAAAGTACACTAAACGGGCTGTCTCTATGTCAGTCAAATTACGAATTTTTCTAACAGCATATGCTGCGGAGCTTAGCTTTTTTGACAATTTATCTATGTGTGGGCCCCACTGAAGCTTAGCATCCAAAGTTAAGCCCAAGAAAACTGTGCTATCTTCAGGATTCAATTCTTCGCCCTTTATTAACACACTAGTTTTCACCTGCCTAACATGAGGTAGGGTGAACTTAATACATTTGGTTTTTTTTTCATTAAGGAGTAAATTGTTAACATTGAACCAGTGAACTACTTTTGAGATCGCGCTATTTACATCGTCAGTAACTAGCTGCTGACGTTTAAGTTTAAACAAAAGTGAAGTGTCATCCGCAAACAACACAATATCGTGGTTATCCTTTATGAGGTAAGGCAAGTCATTAATATAAATAAGAAACAAGAAAGGACCAAGAATTGAGCCCTGAGGGACTCCCATTGTTACTATAGATCCGGGAGATCTTTTTCCATTAAAGTCAACGCACTGAATCCTATTACTCAAGTATGAAATAAGAAGATTCAGAGCGCTGTTCCGGATCCCATAGTGAAATCTGTGTCATACGTTTCATGCCTTTAATTTAACGATTTTGTTTCATTAAATTTTTGTGACCCAACGGTGGGCGGGTCAAACTTATTATTTATATTATTACCTATTTATGGAGTTTGATAATGAATACTTATTTTTCATAATATAAATACTTAGATAAAATGATTAAGTTTTACTGGGTAGCGTGTATTAGGTATTATTACTTACCTACAACTTTGAGTTCATAGATGCACTTATGATGTTTTGAGTCAAGTACTATCTACTATTTGTTGCTATAAGAATTTTGTTTTTGTTTGTTGATCTTATCATTTGGACTTCGTTTTTGTAGATTATGTAATAGTGACCTCTAAGGTTGTGTTATGTACTTACTAACCTAGATTATAAGTCTTATAATGACTAAAGAACGATGTTCTTTGGTGGGCGGAATGTCCAAATGATTCTAAGAAGTGTGTGTTCCTTATTAAGCAAGTAATTACTGAGGCCATATTAATACAGTCCACAGATTAGGAGTTTTTTTTTTCTTTCACTTGTTTTTTTTCAGTGTCAATATACGGAGCGTACAAAAAAGACGTTGTTTCTTTTAATTTTCCAATCCCTCAAATCAGCAACAACATAAAATGCCAAACACTCTTTTAAATCAAGATATTACAAAATTCTGGGTATATTATTAATGTTGATTCTATATGTGAGAACAATGTAAAAAAACAATATCAAACAACTCAAAATACACGATTAAAGATAAGCGCTGGCAGTTGAGAGATGTTTAGTCTGAATTGACGGTTCCCGTTCATGAACATTACGCATGGCTATGCACCATTTAACTCAACCATTTGAGTGTGCATGACATACTCTCTTTCAAGTCTAACAACATCATAATCCTTACATATTATAAAACAAAGTCCCCTGCCGCGTCTGTCTGTCTGTCTGAACGCGATAAACTCAAAAACTACCGAACGGATTTTCAAACGGTTTTCACCAATGGACGGAGTGATTCATGTGGAAGGTTTTAGTGTATAATTCAAAATTCAAAAAATTCAAAATTCAAAAGTCATTTATTCAAACTAGGCTGAGAATCAGCACTTTTCGAACGTCAAAATTACATAAGACAGTCCCCCAAAAACGCCCACCCTTCACCACTTCCTAGTGTCTTTAGCTGGGAAGAAGAAGTGGCGCAACAAACTCCCCAGCAGCACAGCTGTCTGTTCAAGTTAGAGAATGATTCTATACAATAGTATACAAAATAATCTACATTATGCAACACAAAACATAATTCAAATGATAAATTATAGGCCATATGTCAGCTAGCACACGCCAATATACCAACCAAAAACATCGAGGACTATACTCAAGCATTATTTAAAAAAATAAAAAGAAAATAAAACTAAACGTAAACAGAACTAAATATCTAAATAAAAGCCTCCAGACATAAAGGGCGTGCCCGCTTACATAAAGCTGTAATTGGCAGTTATAAAAAATAAACTAGGACCATCGAGATAAAAAAAATGAACAGTTAATTACTAGTAACAATAACAAAACCATGATCAGCAAGACGACCAGTCACCACAAGCAGCACCCGTTCACGAGCATAACGCAAAGATCAGCCATTACCCCCCTCGCCATATTTGAGGGAAGGAGGCAACCCGACCCCCGACGCTACCGCAAGCAGTGACATCTAAGGGAGCATGACGAACTTGCTGCCGGTTGCTCAGGCAAAAAATAATATGATCAATTGTCGAGGTCGCTAGCTAACCACAAATTGCAATACAACACATAACATACATAACATCACGCCTTGTTTCCCCGAAGGGTTGGGCAGAGGTGTACCTGTAGCAGGTACACCCACATTTCGCCAGTTATGCAACTCAACTCATAACAAAAACACTGTAATGAGTAGATTATGTCAACAATAAAATAAAATAAAAATAAATTGACTAGTAAAAAATAAATAAAAAATTGAATCATAAATTCAAATAAAATAAACAATTATATAAACTCATATAAACTGTCAGTAGGTAAGCTAATTCTGGAGAAAGAACATAAACATTGTCTTGAGTTAATCACAGCGACCAACTATTCTTACCATTTAAGTAGTCGTTGATACAATAGTATGCCTTTGAACAGAGGTTGGATTTTACTTTAGTTTTAAACGCATTAAAAGGCAAATCTAGCAAAGAAGAGGGTAGCTTGTTATAAAAGGTTATACCAAGCCCAACAAATGAGTTATGAACCTTATGAAGCCGGTGAAAGGGAGCTCGTAGTTTGTCCTTATTTCTAGTGTTAACATTGTGAATATCACATGGGACTAACTTTCGACCACATGTCTGTCCGCCGAGACCTTGCTACTTATGTTTCGGATAACCGCGGTGATGCCAGAATTTGCTTGGCACTTAAAAATAATATTCAAGATTTTATTCCTAACAGCAAGATCTCTCAGGAACAAATGATAATAAACTACATAACGGCACAGTTTAACGAGACATTCTGGGTAGGAGAAGACATCCTAATCGCCGCGGCTGAATTTAATCTCGTAAATGTGCATGTGCACATAAATCACGAGAACACACAGGTGTATTCACCTGCCAGCGAACCAGTACCCGGAGACATAGGTACATATCCTTTACAAAAACCAACATTATGATAGCTTAGTCATGATCGCCGACAAACAGTACAACAATAACCTGCAAAGTCTAACGCAAGAAAAAAAAACCGACAACATAACAACACAAAATACCAAAACAAGAGGTAATAAATACAAAAAAAGTGACGAGCAAGGGCAATCTACAAAACCCAGATTCCGGAATAGCCCCCAATTAGCTAGCTCATTAACACTGTGTGAACAGTTAGCATCAACATTACATACACCGATATCGGATGAAGTTGCGGATGACACTGGATACACAATACTTAGAAATCAGCCTTCTGTCGCAACCAAGTACACTTGTACAGACCTGCGTATTGCAACTTGGAACGTCCGTGGGGCCTCGAAGCCAGCCAAAAAAGATAAAATAGATACGGAACTTTCAAATAGGGGCATTCACGTAGCCTACTGCCTACAAGAAACAGGAATGAACTTAGGAACGTACAACTCCACCCACTATGTATGGCACCTATCTGAAACCGCAGGTAAAGCTCACCGGGGACTTGCAATTGTAATCAGAAAGGATGTCCAAATTGAAATAATAAATAGGAAGAACGATACCGACGCGATGTCAATCACTCTTAATGTTGGTATGGGAAGTGACAAACCTACTTCACTTTATATAATTAACGCTCACATCAATAATTGTACCCCTAAAGCAACCAGATCCTTCACAGGTGTATTAAACTTGATTAGACAAAAACCAAGGAAATGTACTTTAGTAATCCTTGGCGACTTTAATGCCCATATTGGCAGACAAGATACAATAAATTTCCAACGTAAAGGGCTGATTCACCAAAATCTTCATCATGACTATTCCAATTACAACGGGGAAATGTTAATGGATATTGTCAATAGGGAAAAACTGCAAGTAGAAACAACAAATGCGCGATCATCATGCAGGATAACATGGTCAAAGGGCACACAAAAATCACAATTGGATCACATTATAACGCCCCAGGCAACAGAAAAACTCTTTAATTATATAAAAGGCGAATGGGCAGGTAGGGCCTTATCTGACCATAAAATAATTTGGGGACAGCTAAGAACAAGTCAAATTATAGAAAAAGATGATAGCACCAAACACAAGTTACAAAAGAATGAAACAACAATTGTGACCAAGGATTTCAATTACAAACAATGTTACTATGCCGCTCTCAACACCAAATCCACTAAAATAAAATACCAAGCTTGCATAACCAAAAAACTGGAAAACATAGGAATCGACTCAACGGATGAAAGCATCGAAATACCATGGTGTACCATAACTGGAATATTAAAAGCGGCTGCCCAGGAAACCTTGATCTTTCAGCCGAGTCACTCTAGGGATCATCGCATAGCTCTTGCTAACCTCCAAAAGGCCAAATTCTTACAAAGAAGACAACTAGATAACCCAAATCGACATAATCGTGTAAAAGAATGTCAGGCAATACTTCAAAAGATTAAACACCAAGAAGAAAACAAAGAGTGCAGTGCCTTCTTTACTGGACTGGGGAAAAAACATCCTTCAAAACGCATGCAGGTACTTTATCTATTTTACAGGAAAAACAAGCAAGCAACAAAACGCCGGAAAAGAAACGCTTATATACCGATGTCCAAATGGGAACAAATTCTAAAAAACTCCGAGGGCCCACCTATACCAACAGTTAACATAACAAAACCTCTAACCATTGGGCAGAATGAAGGACCCACGGTGGATGAAGTAATGGATATCATTAACAAAATGCGGAACGGGACAGCGCCCGGAACAGACCAAGTAGTAATCGAGCTCTACAAAGCGATGCCCAAAATATTACAGGAAGCCGTTACCAATCATATGAACAAAGCCTGGACACAGAATGAAACACCCGACACATGGCTAGAAACAGTGCAGGTACAAATTCCGAAGAAAAGCAACCCTAAAGATCCAAATGACTATCGACGAATATCGGTTTGCAATACGGGTTACAGAATCTACGCCTCTTATGTGTTAAAAAAATTAAATGCAATAATAAAAGAATTGGGCAACTACCAAGCGGCTTTTTTAAACAATAGATCTACAGATGATCACATTTTTACGCTGAAAAGGGTATTGGACGAAGAATGGCGTGCAGGTAAAAGAATTTATGTACTCGCTCTGGACATAGAAAAAGCTTTTGATAACGTCGACCTTCAAGCACTGCGAGACATTTTAATAAATAGAACTGACAAGCCATTAACCAACAGGATAATTAAGGTTTGCATGAATGAACGAACACATATCAAATGGTGTGGTCAGCAAAGCAGTTGGATTATCAAAGGAAAGGGAGTCAAACAAGGTTGTCCGTTGTCCCCTCGCCTTTTTACACTGGTCATGGATGAGGTCCTTAGAACCCTCGAAGAGGAAACTCAATTAATCAAACTGGACCAAAATCGTGAAATCTCACTCCCATTGGTGCTGTCATTCGCGGACGACCTCATCTTTATTACAGATGATCTAAAAGGGTTAGAAGGAATAGTATACCATATTAAACCCTTGCTAGCTAGTGTCGGCCTCCAAATAAATGAAACTAAAACAAAAATACTTATTAGAGACCCCATAACTAAACAGAAAACGACTTACGTGTCAATTAACGGATTAAATCTACAAACGGTCGATGAAATTAAATACCTGGGCACATACATAACATCTGCATTAAGCAGGAGAAGCACAATTAGAAAGCGGTGTGAGCAGGCCACTAGAAACGCAAAGTCACTATTACCATTCATAATAAACTCAAAAATGGACTGGAAACTAGCCAGACTCATGTATCGAATGGTGATCGTACCTTGCTTGATATACGGCTTAAAAGTTTCGGCAATCACCAAAGCTAACAGGTCAAGAAGATATGAGAGAATTATCATGAGAGACTTGATTAACCACGCCATAAATAAACCAAAACAAAAGAAAATGCACGAAATCTTAGACGGAAAAACAGTAACCAAACGCATCAAGAATCACAGGATGTGCTATCTCGCACACGTTCACAGACGCGGCAAACCACACCTGTTACACGCAGCAATGCAGTACAAGGCCAAATCCAAGAAAGTTGGCCGTCCTATTTACACATGGAACGACAACCTTAAACAAGACTTGACGTACTTCGACAAGGAATTTAATTTTTGGATGGACATGTCTGCAGACCGATATAAGATTAGGAAGGCTGCCAACGAGATCTACAAGAAACCTGAAACGGATAGCAGCGAGGCGTCTGACGAAGACATAGAAACAGTTAAATGTAACACAGCACAACAGCAATGTCAAAATGGACCGAGAAAGCAGCATAACCTAGTCAGAAGATCCACCGGTGAAGATCGACCTGAACCAACATAGCGGCGAAATTGTAAAAAGATGCCCATCCATAGATAAATAACACCCGTCTCTCCACTATTCCATTGCTTACTCAAGGATGCATATCCGGTAGGCTCGCAAATCCCCCCTTATCCTAAGGGCACGTCTTCCCTACCATTACCGCGCCCCCCGGTCTACTCCTTGATACGCAATGGCCTCTGTAACCCTATGAATGCATGAGGTTCCAGCGGCTAGTGCAAATCTTGGGGTTCATTCGATTTATCGAGTCTGGTTAAACCACGCTGGGATCGGTGCATTTCATTCATTCATTTATTCATTAACATTGTGAATATCACTGTTTTTAGTGTATAAGTGTATATTTTGCCTAATATATAAAATGTTGGCGAAGATGAATTGCGATGCCACCGTGAGAATACCAACATCTTTAAAAAAATCTCTTAGAGAAACTCTGGCACCTAGCTGGTAAATTGCTCGAACTGCTAGTTTTTGAAGAACAAATATATTTTGAATGTCAGCGGCTTTACCCCACAGCAGAATACCATAGGACATAACGCTATGAAAATAACTAAAATAGACTAACCGAGCTGTATCAACGTCAGTGTATTGTCTTACTTTCCTGACAGCATAGGCGGCCGAACTGAGCCTTCCCGCTAGGCTTGATATATGTGGGCCCCACTGAAGTTTGGCATCTACTGTTATGCCCAGAAAAACTGCCGAGTTCACAGTTTCAAGTACCTCTTCATAAGGTATTCATTAAGGTTTTGTGTTAATTGGCTGAAATTTGACGATTATTGTTGAAGAAGTCGATAAAAATCATGCCGACTGGGAGCTTTACTGGCGTGTGCTGCGTTTACGGAAAAAGATACATCAAATTTATGTTCCACGGTATTGTTCATCTTAAAAAGTTCAACAAAAAAGTCCGCGATGGCAACCTTTTAAGGACCGCGTTCGCCCGGAGGGGTCGGTTTCTGAGCCATTCCGTCAAACACCGAAAACCCCTCCGGGGGACGGCGCGCGTTGCCAATTGGCTTCACCATTAAAATATTATTTTTTAATAAATTACGGAACTTAGTCGATTGCTAATATTTTTCCTACACTGGCAAGAAATTTTGTAAGCCATAGACAATAAAAGTTACTAAAAACTTGATGCCCAACACTATAAAAAAAATACGAAGGCGCGCTTTTTCACATTGATATTCTGTGGTTTATAGTCGTAAGTCGTTTATGGTGTTTTATTTATTGTGAGTTATTGTGATGAATTTTTCGAGTGAAACTTAGGTAAGTACATAGATAATGAAACTATAGTGGATTGTGCAAGTTTTTGGCTAATCGTTTGCGTAAAACAATATAGTAAAAATGATTTTCGAGCCAATCAATTTTCAGATTATTTCGCCTTACACATTTGCCATATAAATATATTATTGTTGACTGTTTTTCGATGAATTTGTGTCTATAAACGGTAATTATCTATGCAAAAACGAATTCTAATTAATTATTTCATGCATTCGAAGCATATTCATTCATTTTTATCCATTTTTATGAAATAATATTAGATTTGTTTTGTAACCATAAATTAATTAATTACAGGGGTTATAAATTAAGGAATGTGTGTACAAAAATTGATAAACCACTTCATTCTTGTTTCCTTTCAAATAAGATTCTAACTAGACTAGATAAATTTCCGGATAAAATGACCCGTCAAGGTCATCTTGGTATTTTACCAATTATCGTATCATATTTTTACGATTCATGGATAGCAATTAATCGAAGAAGGTATAGGTAATATCCTAGAAAGATTTAATACATGATATAATGCTCATTATAACTCGTATGATCGTTTCCAATATCACGAATTGAACTACGCGATTCAAAATTACAGCACCGCGCACTATGAAGTTTGAGTTAGAATATTATGGAAATATTGTATGTAAGACTAATAAGAAAAAAATCTAATTGGATTACTTGTATATTCATGACATTATTACCAAAATTTCGCGTAAATCAATTCATTACTTTTGCCAGAAACTAACATAATACATTAACAAGTCGGCTTACGGCCAGTTCTCTATTTTCAATAGGATGTTTATAATAATAACTAAACGTATGAATGTTATAGATATTATCATAAGTGGCTCCCGTCGTTCAAACACTCGAATCTGTTTACAGATTGTAAAATGACGCAATAGAAACGAAGCTACAGCAGTTTTTGTGTGCGAGGTCAACCCGTGTCAGATTACATCGCGATAAGCCGCACGTGTTTGTCCTTGACGGATGGTCGCGCGCTTTTTTTGCAGTACTTAAAAGGAAGACATCACAGTTTCAAAATTACGCGTAGCAACGCGGGCGCAGCGGTAGGAGTCAATGACCTTTTCCTATGTTATTTTATTAGGTATGAAATCTCGGTAGTACGTTCCTGTGGGATATTTTCCGATATCCACGCGAGCGAAGCCGCGGGTAAAGCTAGTAACATTATAAATGGATACGTGGTACTCACATTTACATTTATTTTTTTCTGCACGGAACTTACTATAAAATGCACTGACATTTGCTTTTATACTTTTCTACATCTAAAAACTGCAACTAGGTGGCGTGCTAAGTAACTTCCAAAATAAAACATTAAATATTATTTCAATCAAGTTTGCAATCGACTTCCATTCCATTCACTAACCTAAGGTCTATTATATAATATAATATAAAAGCTTTTATTGATTCGTTACAATTACAAAATACATTAATAATAAATTCGATTCTAATAAAACATCAATTATTGTTTACTTAATACTAATATAATATCACAGTTAGTACAGTGGAAAACTAATTAAATCTAAATTTGAATAATATTTGCTTAAATGTGAAGAAAAATGTCAAAAACAAATAATTGAATAAATTATACATTGAAATGATTAGATGATGATGTTGATTAGCAATTATTATTGTGAGTACATTTTATAATTAAATAGTAAGTAATAAACAGTAAAATAGTAAATATATATATATATATATATATATATATATATATGTTTACATTTTTATTTATTTATATTTCATTACAAGGACCGCCTATTGCGGTAAAAGCCTCCTCCATCTGTCTCCATCTTGTTCTATCTCTAGCTAATCTGCTCCATGTTTTTCCTATTAATGTCGTCACTCCATCTCTTGTTGGGTCTACCCCGTCTTCGCGTTTTGTTAATAGGATACCAGTTTGTTATAGTTTGGGTCCATCTGCCATCATTAACTCTCTGTAAATGTCCAGCCCATTTCCATTTTAGTATTAGTGTTTGTTTGATTACGTCTTTAGCCTTGGTTTCTTTTCGTATTGAGCTGTTTTTGACTCTATCTCTTAGTTTATGGCCCATATAACTTCTCTCTATTGCTCTCTGGCAAACTCTTAATTTTTGTAGCGATTTCCTTGTTAAAGGCCATGTTTGGCAGGCATATTTTAGACATGGCATCAGGCAGATCTCCATAGCTTTTATCTTTAAGCTAATAGGAAGTGTACTCTTGAAGATTTCTTTCATAGCCCAGTACTTACTCCATGTGTTCTTGACTCTTCTGTCTATTTCCAACTTTGTGTAGTATTTGGTAGAAATTAAGTGCCCCAGATAAATATATTCGCTGACCCACTCAAGGGGTGTAGAGTTTAACGTTATTGTTGTTTCTATGCAGTTCGTCATAACTTTAGTTTTACTCTGGTTCACCTCAAGCCCCACTTTTTTGCTTTCTTCATTGAGCATATAACTATAATTCGTTTGGATCTTCAGAGAGCAGTACAAGATCGTCAGCAAACCGTAAATGGGATAGGTATTTTCCATATATATTCAGACCCACGTTGTTCCAGGTCAACGAACGAAATATTTGTTCTAGGACAGCTATAAAATTTTTTGGTGAAAGTGGATCCCCTTGTCTCACACCCCGCTCTATCTTAAAAGCAGGTCCGGTACCGTCCAGTTTAATTCTGGCTTTGCTGTTTCTATATATCTCCTTTATTATGTTGATGTACTCTGGATGTAGTCCCTGCTCTTCTAATGCTCCCCATATAGAGTTGTGGGAGATAGAGTCGAACGCTTTTGAGTAATCGATCAAGCCAATGTACAATGGCATGTTGTATTCGTTGTACTTTTCAATTATTAGTTTTAATGTGTGGATATGGTCTACCGTAGATCGGCTACTCATGAATCCTGCTTGCTCCACGGCTTGGCCTTCATCGATCACACCAGTTATTCGTCTCAGCAATGTTGAAGAAAACACTTTATAAAGGCATGACATTAGGCTTATAGGTCTGTAATTTGTTATCAAAATAGGATCGCCTTTTTTTTAACCGACTTCCAAAAAGGAGGAGGTTATATGTTCGTCGCGTATGTTTGTTTTTTTTTTTTTTTTTTTTGTTTTTTTTTTATGTATGTCCACCGATTTCTCCGTCATTTGTGGACCGATTTTGAAAATTCTTTTTTTGTTTGAAAGGGTATGCTCCCAAATTGGTCCCATATAAATTTTATTAACTTTGCTTGGGTAGTTTTTGAGTTAGCTACAAAATACGTATTTTTTTTCCACTTAGTATGTAGATGATATGATAATTTCGCGTCACTGGTAGCAGGTAGTGGTATTCGAATATGTGTGAGGTAGGTACCACAACTAAAAAGTGAAAAATAAAAACTTTTTACAAAAAAAAAACAACCGACTTCCAAAAAAAAACACTACAAAGTGAAAAATAACTTTAATTTCGGAAGTCGGTGGCAAAAAACGAAAACACAAAACCCAAGACACCGACTTCCGAAATTAAAGTTATTTTTCACTTTGTAGTGTTTTTTTTTGGAAGTCGGTTGTTTTTTTTTTTTATACAACAGTATAATCTCAGAACATGTCCATTGATGAGGTAGTTCCTTCTTCTTCATAATACTGTTGAATAATTTAGTTAGCGGCGTGACTAGTTTGTCTTTTCCTGCTTGTAACATTTCGTTTGTTATGCCGTCTGGGCCTGGGCTGACTCTGTCTGATTTAAATTTTCTTATTGAAAACTCTGTCTCATTTTCGTTAAATGGTGGAACAGGGTCGTTATTTGGTGTGTATTCTGAGACATTCGTCTCGCTGTTTGAGTTTCTCTTAGAGTAAAGGTCTGTAGAATTGAGTAGCTGCTTTAAGCAGATCTTGCCTGTCTGTACTTTGGCTCCTGATGAATTTTGTAGCTGGGTCATGAGATATCTCGTATTGTTCAGTTTTTTTAACGCTTTTTTGACTGCTCCAGATTTCTATATGTATTTTTCTATTGTATTCAGTCTGTGATTTTTGATGTTCAGTGCAATTTTTTTATTTATAGTTCTGTATAATTGGCTTAAATAATTATTTTCTATTCTTGATTTGTTTTCTTTATTTTCAATAAATATCTTTGATTTATAAGTTCCGTTATCTCTTCTGTTATAATGGCTTGGTGTCTTATTGTCTTTGTTGATACAGTTGATTCTTTTGCACAATGTAATAATGAATTTTCTAAAGTGTTGTACTGTGCATGTATTGATTCGATAATATCTTGACAGCTTACGGTGTGAAGTTGAGCTTTAAATCTTTTGTGGTCGATTTGGTTTAGTTGTTTGTTGTTGAAATTCTTCCGTTTATTTGCTGGTTTATCAAAATTAAAGGTGGTTCTAACTAAACGGTGGTCACTAGAGTGCTTGAAATTGCTTAACACATTTATATTCTCTATGAATGGTTTGGGAAGGTTTGTGGTAATATAGTCTATTTCATTTTTGGTTATACCATCTGGCGATTTCCATGTCCATCTCAATTTTGGCGACTTTTTGAATAAAGTGTTTATTATCTTCAGGTTATACTGATAGCAGAATTCTATGAACATTTCTCCTTTTTGATTTCTGTTACCATAACCAAATTCACCCATTATAAGGTTTTCATCTGGCAGTGGTATTCCAACTTTTGCATTTAGGTCGCCCATTAGTATAATATTTTTCGTGCTTCTTTCCATTGCTTGTTTGAGACAGTCGTAGAATTGTTGTATTTCCGAATCCTCAGCGCTTTCTGTGGGTGCATATACTTGGATTACTGTGTATTATTTGTCTTGTATTTTTATGTGAAGAAGGGCAACTCTTTCCGATAATCCAATAAAGTCTTGAACAATAATTTTACTTTGTTTTTTGACGAGATAGCCCACTCCTTTCACGCCTTTTTATTCGCCATAATAGTAAAACAAATATGCACCTCGGTCTTCTATTATGTAGCCTTGACGTCGTACCTCTGAAATACCTAGAATGTCCCATTTTATAGTTGATAGTGCGTTTTCAAGCTCGATTAATCTAACTTCGTTTGACAGTGATCTTGCGTTGAGAGTTGCGATGTAATATTTAGTTTTATTTTGTGTTTGAGGGTTGTAGTCTACTGCCCCCGCGGTGACAAGCCGTTGTGGGGGAGATGGGTGTAGGAGGGGAGGGATTGGTTGCTAGATTCCATCAGCGGGACCGGCTTCAGTAAAGCCTTTGTTGTTTTTGTTCAGGTAAGAGATAATCGTTTTCTGTGGGTATGTAGTCTTTTCTCTTTCAGTTACAGTTACAGGAACAGAATATGTAGTTTTGGTTTTCTTTGTCATGCGATTACATAACATAACATAACATCACGCCTTGTTTCCCCGAAGGGTTGGGCAGAGGTGTCCCTGTAGCAGGTACACCCACATTTCGCCAGTTATGTTTAAGTCCCATGTAATAGGGGGCGAGCCTATTGCCATCAACCGGGCACAAATCCAGACTCCGAGCTGCTACTGAGAAATTTCAGATAGAAAAACCCAATAACACTTTGCCCGACCCGGGAATCGAACCCAGGACCTCATGCTCAGCAGTAGCGCTTGCGACCACTAGACCAACGAGGCATTATTGTTTCTTATTACCTGTTCTTCTCTGTTTGGATCTGTATACTCGGGTGAAAGCGATAAGTTACGTTTGTTGACATGTTTTCGGTTGTGTGAATTGTCCTTAAGTATTATCAAGCGGTCGTATTTTAGTATTGCTTTGTTTCCTTTCTTCTTTTCCTCTTTCAGCTGTTCAACTAACTGTTTTCTTATTTCAATTACATCTGGCGGAAAATCTTCTTTGATGTAGTAAGGTGTGTTTTCCAGGTGTTTTTTATTCTTCAGTAGTTGTATCTTTTTTCCCATTGTTGTAAATGTTAAAAGAACGGTCTGATCTTTGATGCCTTCTTTTCTAATCTTCTGACAAATTCTAAGTCGTTTTGTTCGAAAACATATTCTGGATTTTTATTTAATATGTCAAGAGCTATTTTTTCCAGTTCATGATACCCTTTCTCTTCTTCTTCTACTCCAAATAACAAAACATTTTTCCTTCTATTGTATCGGTCTTGATTATTTAATTGTTTTTGCATTGTTCCCATTTTTTCTTCAAGTTGTTGTTGTTTGATTCCAATAATATAAAATTTTTCATTGATGTTATCATTTATAGATTGGGTTATGCTTTCTTTAAAACTATGAACTTAAATTTGGTTTGGTTTGTGAACAAGGGAATCGGCACTACTGTCCTCCCATACCTATTAACACTGTAATTTGAAAACATTGTAGACACAGTTTATTTTGAAAAGAGTAACCGTGTAGTTTCTTGCCGGCTCTTCTCCATAGGAAGCGACCAATTGGAACCCTGCACCTAGCTTCTGACGTTTCATAAGTGCCCTTGTAGGTTTATGTGAAATAAAATATTTTGATTTTGATTTTATGAAACTCAAGTTTTTGATCATCCATGCGATCTTGAATATTTTTTTGTATTTTGGTGAATTCTTCCATATTTTAGTTTAGTGACCTCTTGTCGACGGGTATCGGAATGTATGCGATCGGTGCGGTTGTAAGTCTCACTTTTATTGTTATTGAGTTCGCTTTCACACAGTACACACCCAGTTTCAATTGATATTTTTCACTTCACTTGAAACTTGTTTTTTTTTTCTCCCAAATGGTAAATAAATAATTTATGTGGCAACACTACTACTTCTACTAATCTTCAATAGAGACAATATTGGCGCTAGTTATATATATGCTATAAAATGCACTGACATTTGCTTTTATACCTTTCTACATTTAAAAACTGTAACTAGGTGGCATGCCAAGCAACTTCCAAAATAAAATATTATTTCAATCAAGTTTGCAATCGACTTCCATTCAATTAACCTAAGGTCTATTACGCATCTTAAATAGCAATCAGCAATTATCGACACTAGCGCCAAAACAAATAAGTAGCAATCTTCGAAACTAACGTGATAAGAAATTCAACTTTCAAACACATGTAACAAAATCTTTGTCATGAAAAAACAAAGAATCCACTTTCTACTTGAAACCAAATAGCTTAGCGTCGGCTACAAGATGGATAAGTGGATGAAATCAGTGTTTACTTGGACTACAAACAATATTCTCAACAAGTAAGTTTTAAAACATTAATAATATGAGAAACAAAAGAGTTATACATAATATTAATAAATTTCAGACTGAAACATTTGTTTTAACATAGATGTTTTTATGAATATATTTTTTTTGTTTACTGTCGACATTTTTAATGTATTATTGTTTGCTAAATTCACTTTAAATGAATGATTTGACTTGAAATTAATTATTAACAATCATAATTATTCATATTTGCACGCCATAGCATGTGGCAATCATGTCTAACTTGTGTTTTTTTTTCTTATTATTTTCCTGCACGCACGTTTTTATTATTGCACGTGTACACATGTTTGAGCAAAAAATATATCTTATCTTATCTTAATAAAGTTAACTTTAAAATTTACAGTACCTAATCCTGTTTCAGTGTAAAATGGCAAATAGAGTATCCAATGACCAATTAGATGAACTTTTAGAGTTTCTAGCCATCTTTACCCAATACTTCAATAGAGACGCAAACATAACTAAATGAATAGTCTTTGACGCTACACACAATTTATTCTAATAAACACGCAACGAAGTTAAATTTAATGTAGGTACACAATCTTAGAATTTTATAATTCGAAGAATTTTAATTAAAATTGAAAGCGAGCGACAGGTAAGCGATCAACAACACGGAAAAAGGTTATCCCAATTTGACAGCCAAATATGCTCGCCGATGGCTGTCGCTCGGCTACCAAAAACCATGCATAATACGAAATAATCGCGATCACCATGCGACCACTGCACACTTCAGTTGACTGATTGTTCCCTAGAGGCAGCACTATCGCTAGTTTGCTATGGTGTGGCTATCGCTGATTTTTGAGTACTTAATGCGGCCTACCCAAATGTCCCTTCTTTGGTATTGTTCGTCGAATCGTTGAGCTCCTTAAATTCTGAGTTGAGCTGCACGATAACTGACAAATGCGTGCACTGACTGGACAGGCCCTCTCAATCTGTGTGGTGCTTTCCTCAAAAGACCAAAAGACCACTTCAGACACCAATCCACATGGCCTTCACATGATCTGACCAAGATTATGTCTGGACTTTAAAAGAGACTGAGACCTCTGAGTTTGTTTCGGCCTTTCTTCTCAGAGTAGTCAGATAGGAAACGCCGACCTCATCTAGTTTTAAAATATGATTGACGTGTAAAAGTGTTTGTACAAACCTACTTACAGAAATAAAATCATTTATCATTTATCATAATACGGATTTACAATTTAAGAGAAACTATTGCGCAAATTTCGCTATCCTAGGCTTCTGCAAGATACGTAATAAGCCCGCGGAGACTGTAATTACAGCACCGGAAGTCGATTGCAAAAAGAGTCAAATAATTAAATAAAACATTTATAAAATAATCTGCATCCTATCAACAAAATTTAGTTACGTTAAACTCAAAAGCTAACATTCGACCTTCCTGACATCAAGTTTGTCCGTAAGCTTTATATTATAAAATAAACGTTATGTTGCTTGTTTGTTCAATCAATGTTATAGAAGACCTGAACATTTAGCGTTAAATAATACAAGCATCGGCTAACAAGATTCTCAGAAACTATGAAATTTATTAGTCAGTGACAATTTACTCCAAAACCGCTTAAAAGATAAGATATTATAATCGCATTTTGTTAATTTCTCAGTTTAATTAGCTCATTCAGACTTTTCAATATTAATTTGCATCCGTCACTCATTGCACCGCAAGCTTCACTGATCAAGCACTCTCACCTGTCAGCCACCGTACAACTTCCATCTCTCAATCATATATAAGTATGTATTTTCATTTTGGCTAAAGTAATATCGATATTTTCCCTTAAAAGTTTCAGTTTCGTTTAAATCATAACATTTGCCTCTATTATTTTTAACACAGAATGACTTTTAACAAAATAGCATAATCATATTTAATTCACATTTCCTCTTCACTTTCAAACAATAACTTAATCATAAAATTCATAGATTAATTAACATAAATTATTTGTTACTATTTCATTATTAATCTTTATTTTTATTCTTTCCGGTCAACCGTATCATATGAAGAAACATAAATCATAAACTTCTGATGTAACACAATTATTTTGTTTTTAAAACCTTTGACCAATTACATACTCCACAATTTTGGTGCATTTTATTCATCACCTGCGTAATCAACTTAATCATTATTTTTCAGATAACCGTCTTGTATCTAAAAATATTTCATTCATAATATTCTCACTACCAAGGATTAAATTACGACCAAACAAAGCTTCTGTTGGGGTTATAATCTGATTATAAACTAAAACAATTCAATTCCTTGACATTATTATCATAACTAACTGTATATTTGAGAGCCATCAGAGCAATATATGGTCTCCGCAGACGCGATTCTCTAAGGGAACTGTTTAAAGATATTTATTAACATCATGACGGTACCTTGTCAATATATCTATGAAAACATCATATATGTTAGGAAATATCTAAGTCTTTTCAGTAAAAGAGGTGATGGACACAATTAAAGGACTAGAAATAGGGACCAATTATTTCAACTGGGTTTCAGACTGGCTAAAGTAGACTCATCCTTCATGGGGTACTGTCTAAAATGTTATAATAAAATACCTCCCCACATACTCCAACTGAACGAAACGAAATTTAAATCTTGTATAAAACGCACACTATGCTGCCAAGCATATTATAAGATGGGGGATTACATCGCTGATAAAAATGCTTGGCTTAGCGCTGGTCCAGCTCCACAAGGGCACATAAATTAATTGATTAGCATTCGAAAGTATTGTTGCAGCTGATGAAGATTGTAAAAACTATCTTTCTTTGTATAAATTCAACCTCTTTGTATTGTATAATTGCATATCACATGTGTGGGCATTGTGACCACGTACATTCCATAAAGCTACCATTTACTGGGTTCGTCTTTCATTGACTTGAATGTGCCCTGGCGGCTGAGAGTGTCATGCTCACTCAAATGTCTCGCTGATGGTGGCGTGTGTGTTGGATCATTAAGTTCCCTTCAAAATGGTTGAGCTAAATGGTGCTGATCCATGCGTCATGTTCGTGAACGGGCGCCGTCAGTAGGGACTGGTCATCTCTTAGCTGCCACGGTTTATTTTAATTTTTTAATTGTTTTTGTTTTTATTTTTGTTACGGACGCTTTTAACGTGCACGTCTTTCTGCATTGTTCTCACATGTATAATTTCAACATGAATAATGTAACCAATATTTTGTAACAATATTTTATATTTAAAAGAGTGTCCGTGGAGTTTCTTGCCCGTTCTTCTCCATAGGTACCTACTACGCTTTGGAATGTGCAACTAGCTTCATCTTTCTGACTGACCGACCCCTTGACAATTCAAAAGTACCTGTTATTGGTTTTTTGAAATAAATGCTTTCAGTTTGATTTTGAATCAGTTAACGGTTTAGCTATCAATGCAAAATCTTTAATATACTTTCTAAAATATGAAGGTAATCCCACAAAACTATGAAGTTGCTTTAAAGGGTTCAGGGTACCTGGTAACAGCGTCTGTTTTGTCCTGAGAAGGTTGAACTTTTCCATCTTCTATAATATGTCCTAGGTACTCTATTCTTCGACAAAGTAATTGCGCTTTTTTCCAATTCATCTGCAAGCCATATTGCGATGCGACCGTTAAGACTTCTTTTAACCGCTGCAATGCCTGACATTCATCAATAGCAGGTATCAATAAATCGTCGATGAATATAACCAATATTCCTTTTTGCTTGGCTAGGTTTCTACTAGTAGGTAATCGAGGTCTCTACACCAAATTTCAGGCGGATTAGAGCAACGGAGCTTATAATCACTCTCTTTTTTTAACCTGCATTTTTATTCTCAGCGAACCCTTTCATTTAATACGCATACTATAGGAAAGCATAAAAAACTTTAAAAGTCCGCCATATTGGATTAAAAGTGATGTCAGAATATTTTTCTAATTATTCTCGGCAAGCCCTTTCATTTGATACCCATATTGCAGAAGTGCATATAAAATAACTATTCCGCCATATTGGATTTAGAATGACGTCACATTATTTTTCGAGTTACTGTCAACAAGCCCTTTCATTTGATACCCATATTGTAGAAATGCATTAGAAATAACTATTCCGCCTTCTTGGATGGTCCGCCATATTGGATTTAGACTGACGTCACATTATTTTTCGAGTTACTCTCAACAAGCCCTTTCATTTGATACCCATATTGTAGAAATGCATTAAAAATAACTATTCCGCCATCTTGGATGGTCCGCCATATTGGATTTAGAATGACGTCACATTATTTTTCGAATTACTCTCAACAAGTCCTTTCATTTGATACCCATATTGTAGAAATGCATTAAAAATAACCATTCCGCCATCTTGGATGGTCCGCCATTTTGAATTTAGAATGACGTCACATTATTTTTCAAATTACTCTCAACAAATCCTTTCATTTGATACCCATATTGTAGAAATGCATTAAAAATAACTATTCCGCCATCTTGGATGGTTCGCCATATTGGATTTAGAATGACGTCACATTATTTTTTGAGTTACTCTCAACAAGTCCTTTCATTTGATACCCATATTGTAGAAATGCATTAAAAATAACTATTCCGCCATCTTGGATGGTCCGCCATATTGGATTTAGAATAACGTCTTATAATTTTTCAAGTTAATCTCAACAAGCCCTTTCATTTGATACCCATATTGTAGAAATACATTAAAAATAACTATTCCGCCATCTTGGATGGTTCGCCATATTGGATTTAGAATAACGTTACATTATTTTTCGAGTTACTCTTAACAAGCCCTTTCATTTGATACCCATATTGTAGAAATGCATTAAAAATAACTATTCCGCCATCTTGGATGGTCCGCCATATTGGATTTAGAATAACGTCACATTATTTTTCGAGTTACTCTCAACAAGTCCTTTCATTTGATACCCATATTGTAGAAATGCATTAAAAATAACTATTCCGCCATTTTGGATGGTCCGCCATATTAGATTTAGACTGACGTGACATTATTTTTCGCGTTACTCTCAACAAGTCCTTTCATTTGATACCCATATTGTAGAAATGCATTAAAAATAACTATTCCGCCATCTTGGATGGGCCGCCATATTGGATTTAGAATGACGTCACATAGTTTATCGTGTATTGTCATCCAAATTCAACGTGTATACAAAATTTCAGCTCAATCGGTTGAAGATATCTGCTTCAAAATTGAGTAGCAAGATTCCACCCGAACATACATACATACATTGCATAAAATTAAATAAAAGCTTTTAATTAAATAAAAATAGACCTAATTCTATTTCAGTACAGTTTATGTTGTCTTCTTAACTACGTTCATTTCATTTATTTCTTTGTACTTTTTGTTTGCTTTAAATCTTGCTGCCGACATTTCACCTAGGAAGGCATTTCTACTTTAGATTCTTCATGAAGAGCACACGTATTCAGCTCCCATTATACAATATTTTATGGTGCAAATCATAATGTTGTGTAATCTAAGCCAGCCTAGGTATTTAGTACATACTGCAGAAGAAGCCTCCCTATTCCTCGTGCACCTAGTCGCTACTAACAATTTGCTTAAGGATTCAGTATACCTTCAATTTTCTCTTCCATAATTTTATTTAAATGATAGCACATAACTTGTCTTCTACACCCGAGGAAAACTGTCTAAACGAGGACTAGAATACAAACTGTTCGGAAAATCTAGCAAACCGAGGTCTTAAATACACATTGTTTGGAAAAGCTACCTTACCGAGGTCTTTTGTGTTAAAGTTAACACAAAAGTCCTCGGATAATACAACCAACGTGAAATGAATGTAAAAAAGCTGTGTATGAGGCGACAGTGGCGCCACCTGGTAGATACACAATGCGTGTGTAAGATTATGAAAAATCTTGATCAAACCGAGTTTCAGACCACTTTTTCGTATTAAGTATACAGAAAGGCTCAAAATCGCTTGCAGAATACAAATCTTTGGTCAAGTCAAACCGAGGACCCTCGAAAAGGTCCTCGCTTTGAAAAGGTCCTCGGTCGTGCCTTGTGTATTCATACGCACGTCCTCGGATGGTACTTAAAACAAACACATACTTACATACAGTACCGACCAAAAGTCCATAAGCAATCTCACAAAGCAATAGACTGACGCTTCGGTTTGACTAACGACCTTCTTCTATAAGTTATTACAATACTGTAGACACGCACATTACACACACACACTCACTTTGTCTGCAACCAATGACTAGTTCGATAATCATCATTCGTTTTTGTTTCATTCGTCTTGTTCACATAAATATTAAAGTTTAGCAGGTAGACCACAAAAAACTAAGTAAATTATTTCGATTTCTGTGGGGTAGATGCAGTTCGTTACGAGTATTCAATTAATCGAACTTTGTTGGTTCGTGGATAATATTGGTGACGAGTATTTAGCGCAGTGTTGTAGTTATTATTTTCAAAAAGCAGGCATAAAATATATTGAAGAGATCAGATCAGATCAGAGAATATTATTGAAGTAGTGTTTATCAATGATGATAATTTTACGGTACACAGTGCGTTTGTAAGAAAAAGCGCCATTCGCGGTGGATCATTAGTTCTTGTTTCAAACAAGTTGAAATGTAAACAACGTTTAGACTTAGTTAATCTTTCTATTGAGCGCACTATTGAGTTGTCTTGTGTTGAACTCGAGCGATACGTTATAATTTGCGTTTATCGACCGCCCTCTGGTGATTTTACTAGTTTCGAATCAGTAATGGAGGATTCACTCAATAAGTTAAAATCAAGTAATAAAAGTATAATTTTATGTGGAGATTTTAATATTAATATTTTAGATGTTACTCCATTAAGTATTAGACTTCTTAATCTGTTTAGATCCTTTAATTTAATTAACTTGTTTTTTGAACCTACTAGGATCACAGCATCTTCGTCTACTTGTCTTGATAATATATTTAGTGATTGTGATGCCAAAAATAAATTAGTGGTAAGTGACTTAACGTCTGACCACTGTGGTTTATTAGCTAGCTTCCCCATGCCATTACATAAAAAGCCGCTTAAAATTGAATGCAGGCCTTATACAGCTAGTCGTTGCAATAAGTTTAAAAATAATATAGCTCATAGAATTACACCATCTATAATAGAACATGAGAATCCTAATCAAATCTATGAAGCCCTTTTTGATGTTGTGCAAAAAGAGTACCAATCTACTTTCAAGACCAAAACTATTAACATTAATGGCACCTCCGTTGGCTTTAACCAGTGGGCCACTCCAGGTATTTATAAAAGTAGAGCGAGACTATACGAGTTATATGGTTGGAAAAAATACAGGTTTGATACTCCTTTCCTAGAGTATGTCAAAAATTATTCAAAATTATTTAAAAAGGTTAGTGCTTTTGCTAAATCAAAATTTTTAAGCGATACAATTAAAAATTCCAATAATAAAGTAAAAACCACTTGGAAAATTATTAACAATGAAACGGGTAAGTCGGTTAAACAAGATAAACATCTTGAGATTATGGTCGACAATAAATTAGTTAATATAGCAGCCGACGTAGCCGAGGCATTTAATGAGTTTTTTGCCAACATACCTATAACTACGACTCGCTCCTTAAATTCGTCTCCGTCTAAAGCTGAAAACCTTTTGCATAGTAGTGTGCCTAAATGTAGTAGCTTATTTAGCTTCGAGCATGTAACACCTCGTGATGTAGTTAATGTTTTTAACACACTCAAGTTTAAAAACACTGGTGATTACTGGGGCATCTCCATTAAACTTTTAAGTAATATAATAGACATCGTAGCCCCCTATCTAGCTGTTACTTTTAATAAATGTGTTGATTTGGGAACTTTTCCTGACCTCATGAAGAGTAGTAAAGTCATACCATTATTTAAATCAGGTAATAAAAATGACGTTGGCAATTTCAGGCCTATTTCTATCTTACCAGCATTTAGCAAAATATTTGAAAAGTTAATACTCAAGCAGTTGCTAAGACATTTTAATTTAAATAGCCTCCTTCATAATGAACAATATGGCTTTACAAAAGGTCGTTCGACTACAGATGCGGGTGTTGCTCTGCTAAAACACATATTTAATGCATGGGAGAATTCGCAAAATGCTATTGGAATTTTCTGTGATCTCTCCAAAGCCTTTGATTGCGTGCACCATGATACGCTTTTGCGTAAACTACATCATTACGGTGTGCAAAACGAAGCTCTAAACGTTATAAATTCTTATTTACATAATAGGTTCCAATGTGTAGATGTTAATGGTGTAAAATCTTCCGGGCTACCAGTTCAGTTAGGTGTACCTCAAGGCTCAATACTGGGTCCATTCTTGTTCTTAGTGTATATTAATGACTTACCATTCTATTTAAAGGGTATCTGTGAAGTTGTACTGTTTGCAGATGATACCTCTCTTATTTTTAAAGTAGACCGGAACAGACAAGATTTTGACGATGTAAACAGTGCACTCTCAATGGTTACGGATTGGTTTATGACAAATAACCTTGTTCTCAATGCCAAGAAAACGAGATGTGTAAAGTTCACCCTACCAAATGTTAGAAATCTAGGACCCAACATCGTCTTAGATAAAGAGGTGCTTGAAACTGTGAACTCAGCAGTTTTTCTGGGCATAACAGTAGATGCCAAACTTCAGTGGGGCCCACATATTTCGAGCCTAGCGGGAAGGCTCAGTTCGGCCGCCTATGCTGTCAGGAAAGTAAGACAATACACTGACGTTGATACAGCTCGGTTAGTCTATTTTAGTTATTTTCATAGCGTTATGTCCTACGGTATTCTGCTGTGGGGCAAAGCTGCTGATATTCAAAATATATTTGTCCTTCAAAAACGAGCTGTTCGAGCAATTTACCAGCTAGGTGCCAGAGTTTCACTAAGAGATTTTTTCAAAGATATTGGTATTCTTACAGTGGCATCGCAATTCATCTTCGCCAACATTTTATATATTAGGCAAAATATACACTTATACAGTAAAAACAGTGATATACACAATGTTAACACTAGAAATAAAGACAAACTACGAGCTCCCTTTCACCGGCTTCATAAGGTTCATAACTCATTTGTTGGGCTTGGTATAGACTTTTATAACAAGCTTCCCTCTTCTTTGCTAGATTTGCCTTTTAATTCGTTTAAAACTAAAGTAAAATCTAACCTTTGTTCAAAGGCATACTATTGTATCAACGACTACATAAATGATAAGAATAGTTGGTCGCTGTGATTAACTCAAGACAATACTTATGTTCTTTCTCCAGAATTAGTTTACCTATGGACAGTTACATAATTGTTTATTTTATTTGATTTTATAAGTCGATTTTTATTTTTTTTTAAATTCAATTTATTTTTATTTTATTTTATTGTTGACTTAATCTACTCATTACAATATTTTGTTATGAGTTGTATTGCAATTTGTGGTTAGCTAGCGACCTCGACAGTTGTTCATTATTTTTAATTTTTTTTGCCTGAGCAACCGGCAGCAAGTTCGTCATGCTCCCTTAGATGTCACTGCTTGCGGTAGCGTCGGGGGTCGGGTTGCCTCCTTCCCTCAAATATGGCGAGGGGGGTAATGGCTGATCTTTGCGTTATGCTCGTGAACGGGTGCTGCTTGTGGTGACTGGTCGTCTTGCTGATCATGGTTTTGTTATTGTAACTAGTAATTAACTGTTTATTTATTTTTTTACCTCGATGGTCCTAGTTTATCATTTATAACTGCCAATTACAGCTTTATGTAAGCGGGCACGCCCTTTACGCCTGGAGGCTTTTATTTAGATATGTAGTTCTGTTTACGTTTAGTTTTTATTTCTGCTTGAGTATAGTTCTCGATGTTTTTGGTTGGTATATTGGCGTGTGCTAGCTGATATATGGCCAATAATTTATCATTTAAATTATGTTTTGTGTTGCGTAATGTAAATTATTTTGCATACTATTGTATAGAATTATTTTTTTCTAACTTGAACAGACAGCTGTGCTGCTGGGGAGTTTGTTGCGCCACTTCTTCTTCCCAGCGAAAGGCACTAGGAAGTGGTGAAGGGTGGGCGTTTTTGGGGGACTGTCTTATGTAATTTTGACGTTCGAAAAGTGCTGATTCTCAGCCTAATTTGAATAAATGACTTTTGAATTTTGAATTTTGAATTTTGAATTGCGCTGCGTAAAAGTGAAGTGAATATCTAATGAAACCGGACTAAGTGTGAGTGTTATCATTTATAAATATATTTCATATTTTACTAAACATAAATCTTAATCAAGGGTATTGTTGATAGAACAGAGGTATTGTTGAGACAGAAGATGCCTTTAAAGTTTTAAATTGATTATGAGGTTAAATTCGATTAGTGAATAATAAATAATTAGGTATTATGTGTAATAAAAACAATGTTTTTCTTTGTTCTAGAGAAATACTGTGAGGGTTAAGAGATATGAGGAAGGGGCTTATTATCGAGTAGCAGCGACGTCAAACGGTGAATGAAAATGAAACAAAATGGTTTCATACCAACAAGATATTTTGCTGAATTATTAAAAACACGTCATTATGAACCGTTCGCCGTGCACTCTGAAGGCTTGCATCACTGAAGACCAGCTAGAAAACCGTTTTTGACCTTAAAATATTGACCGTACCAACTTAATAAGCAACAGATTCGTTATTGCATGAATTTATGGTAACGAATTTTTTAAGCACGTTTCAATAGGGTGTTTGTCGTATTTCTTGCAGATATACCGAAATTGTTTAATATTATTTTAGTAATATTATTATTTTAGGATTAAAATTTGAGGTTTAGTTTCAATCTTCTTTTCGTAAAGAAAATGAATACTTAAGCTATAACCTCAATACCAACCAATATTTACTAAAGCCAAATAAAATTTAAAATAATTAATGTAAACGAAACTGCCTATACTTAACCTTAAAATCAAATATTTTGTCAGTAGATTTTTTTTACATTATAAGTAGTCTAATATTCTTATTTATTGCTTAATTACTTCGACCATGATCAAAGCTTTATATTTATGGTGAAAAAAATCCATTTAAAATTTAAAACATTTCAAAATTTTAATATGTCAAAATAATACAAATTGCTTCTAAGTTTCTAGACATCAATTTCACATCTTATTCAGCTGAAGTAATGATAAATAATTGTAGCAGTTTGTTGTAAAATAAATATAACGAATAAATATTATTTATTTTTTATTATAACATATCACGCATTTTTTATTCTAAACCCTTTATTGCAATAACAACATTAATAAATAGGCAGGAATATTTAAAAATATTATTATTGCAAACAAAAATAATAATATTTGCAAAAACAGCGCTGTGATTTACGAGATTAGAACCTTAGCCATCTTGAATCTAAGACCAACGCTTGACGCCTTCTGCTATCTGCACATATAATTTACTTTCGAATTTTAGCAATGCGATACACTGGCCAAGGTCACGCGTTTGATGCGTGCTAACAAAAGTGATGGAAATATAAGTGCGGCGCCCGCGAACCGTGACGATACGGCAGTGTGTAGTGCAAAACTGAGTTCTCTGTGGTGTGTGTACGGCACTCACACCACAGACGTCTGACTGTTTACACATGCAAATGTACGGACTACACCGCGTGTTCACAGCAATACGACTCTTAGCGTGCTTATGCACTTTTGAGCGCTTACTGTACATACATACATACTCTCGAAAAACATTACCCTCCTTCTGGGGCAGTCGGGTAAAAATCATTGATGATTTTGTCATTGTTCCCGTCATCGATATTTTTTTGTCATTGTCATGCAGTCATTGATACAGAAAAATCATCACTCAGCCCATCTCTAAGCAGTGTTACACTACAACACCAGCCGCTCATACATACGCGACTGCCTACCCCTCAAACCGTAAACGGCTCGATCTGTAAGCGGGGAGAGGGGGAGACTACATATTAGACCTGTAGGGCGTCGAGTCGGCATCTCTGTCGCTGGTCGTTCTCGCTGGGCCTCCCCCGGGCAACCGGGGGTCTCACCTGGCGGAGACTGACCGCCGAGATGTCGTGAAGATAGCGGCGCCAGGAGCTGGCGTCGTGGCGCGCCTACAGAAATATTCAGAGCAACCAATCACATAGACGCACTTTTGCTTAACAAAAGTGTGGTCTTTTCTGTTAAGCCGTCCGAGGCGAACCCAAGCGAGGGACCCATAGTTATGGGTCAACGTACAGCCACCGCGGGCAAAGGGCGAAGCCCTGACCCCGCTCGCCACGCCCCCTTACGGGGGCGTCGCGACATCCTCAACTCTGTTTATTGAGCAGTACGTACACAGTTCATTGTGATTCGGTACAAGTTAATCATACGCGATTTAATATCAATCCAGTGTTTTGTTTCACTACCCGCTTCAAGTCGACCCTCGGTTTCGTTCATATCTACATTGCTAAAAACTGATGGTCAAGGCTTATCGTTTTATTACACGTCATCATCATCAGGTAAGAAAAGTTATAATCAGTTGAATAAATTGTCTTCGTCGGTTACCCTTACAATAAATTAATTTTCAATCATAAATTCAAAATGGACGTCTAGTCTAGACGACGTTCTAGTCTTCCATTATAATGTTCTTTCGATCGTTTTTCTTTTTATATGTTTACATAATACATTTAATTTAAAAAAAAAAAAAAAAAAAAATGTAATGTTTGTAAAAGTGTCGATTTTTCAGAACATCGATTTCATTCAGTCAAAAAACGGCTTAAAACGGTCACAACACTACGGCAAGGAACCCTACAACATGACATTGTAATAACGTCCTGTCAGTATATTAATAAACGATTATCTCGTGTTTTTGAGTGCATTTTTCCAATATAAAGTGAAACTTGGTGCTTACACTGCTTACGAATGATACTCATTGTTATACTGTTTATTGTATACTTAACGTAGTAATTAATTAGGATTATGAATTAGATTTTTCGATTCCTAACGTAGATATTCATACAAAGTTATCGCTGCATGTAAAATGTGAAACGTCAAATCGGGATTCTTTATGATTGCGGTAACTTTACAATCACAGATTTTGACAAAAAAAAGTTCAGACTGCAAGAAAATGGGCAATTTTCACAAATACTTTTTAGATGCCAATCGATCATGTTTCTTATAAGGATTAAAAACTTTGTTGAACCAACTGAGGTATGAGTACTAGAAAAAGTCAAAAATAGCAAAAACCTTTTCCCATAAATTTCGTAGGAAATGAGACTCCAACTTACATTTTTACTATGCATAGGCTGGCCTGAATGTTGCCAATTTTCTTGCTGTCTGTACCTTTTATCAAAATCTGAGAATGCTGACCAAAATTTCTCAAAAAATTTAGAACTGTCTCCTAAGACCGTTTTCCTGCAGCAACAGCGGTTATGGCAGGTGCCTTAACCGTTAACCTATCTTAAAAATCTACCTGTATACTATAAAAAAAAACAGTGGCACTCCTGGAGCGCCGACAGAAGTGAAATCTTGAAAAAAAATCAGCACCTCGGTTATCAACGCGTTTATGTCCGTTTAATGGTCAAAGCTGGTGTCGTCACACTGTCGCGAAATCAATGGTCTAGTCCCATCTCTAAAATGTCCAACGCGCCTAAACAAGATTTAATTTAAAAAAAAAACGCTACTATTTCAGTCCAACTCCGGGACCAGGCCTTGAAACCTATCTTTCTACAGCAAGGTGTGAAGCAAAGAGACGTTATCTCTCCGAAACTGTTCATCACCGCTATACTGAGAATAACTTCAAGGTTCTAGACTGAAGAGGGCTAGGCGTCAACATCAATGGCGAGTACATGATTCACCTCTCTGTGCAACTTTCGGCTTGTACACACGGCTACACAGCAAGCTATACATTTCCAGTTTATGCTGATCTCGCATTGCATAGGATTTCCGTACAATGCGAGGTCAGCTTATACTGGAAATGTATAAGTTGATGTGTAGCCGTGTGTACACTGCCTCCTGCGTGACCGTCCAGGTCTCTGCACCGAACGTCATAGTGGGCAGAATACACAGGTTATAGAGGTAGGACTCCAGGCATTGTGGGGTTTTGGCTGATCTCAGAATTTTGTCCAATTTTCTAAATACCCGAACTGTATTCTTTTCGATGAGTCTCTGTTCATTGATGCTCTTTGACAAAAGACAGAATATGGTCAAGTTAACAGAAGGATTTGATTTGCCGAAGATGTTTGCTATATTTATAATCTTAAAAAAAATTAAAAAAAATCTTAGCTCTCCAAAATCTGATTATAATAATAAAATGAGGAGGGGGGTAGTGACTGATCATTGCGTTATGCTCGTGAACGGGTGCTGCTTGTGGTGACTGGTCGTCTTGCTGATCATGGTTTTGTTATTGTTACTAGTAATTAACTGTTCATTTATTTTACCTCTATGGTCCTAGTTTATCATTTATAACTTCCAATTACAGCTTTATGTAAGCGGGCACGCCCTTTCGGCCTGGAGGCTTTTATTTAGATATTTAGTTCTGTTTCCGTTTAGTTTTTATTTTTTAAATTTAAATTCTGCTGGAGTAAAGTTCTCAATGTTTTTGGTTAGTATATTGGCGTGTGCTAGCTGACATATGGCCAGTAATTTATTTATTTATTTAATACTTCAAGCACACAAATGTACAGAGGCGGACTTAATGCCAAAGGCATTTTCTACCAGTCAACCATTCCAGTCCATCATTTAGATTATGTTTTGTGTTGCATAATGTAAGTTATTTTGCATACTATTGTATAGAATCTTTTTTTTTTCTAACTTGAACAGACAGCTGTGCTGCTGGGGAGTTTGTTGCTCCACTTCTTCTTCCCAGCTAAAGGCACTAGGAAGTGGTGAAGGGTGGGTGTTTTTGGGGGACTGTCTTATGTAATTTTGATGTTCGAAAAGTGCTGATTCTCAGCCTAGTTTGAATAAATAACTTTTGAATTTTGAAAATATTAATCTGATTATAAAATCTGCTGGCGCGCATGGTAATCGTCCCCGAAATCACAGGCTGAGACCGCGCCTGATCGGGTCTAAGATCAAACTAAAGCACTGCTTAATTTGTAGACTGCGATACGCAAACGTTGTCATTGATATTCCAGCCCTCTAATATTTCACCACTGTGTGGATCGCCCGGAGGACACGGTGGAGCATACGGTGGAGGTCTGCCCGACTTGGGCGGAGCATCGCCGTGTCCTCGTGGAGGCGATCGACGGCGGTGATCTCTCGCGTCCGGCCCTGATTCGGGCCATGGTATGGAGCGAGAGAAAATAGGAGGTCGTCACCTCTTTCTGCGAAGCAATAATGCTCGCGAAGAAGGAGGCGGAACGCGTGAGGGAGAGGCAAAATTCGCGCCCCCACGCCCCTAACCGCAAGAGGAGACGCCCTGGGCGGGAATCGCGAGCCGATTTCTGGCCACCGCAGGCGCGGGCTTGCGGACGGTGAGCAATGGGTAGCTCGCCGCCCCATAAAATTAAAAAAAATCAAAATTCAAAAGTCATTTATTCAAACTAGGCTGAGAATCAGCACTTTTCGAACATCAAAATTACATAAGACAGTCCCCCAAAAACGCACACCCTTCACTACTTCCTAGTGCCTTTAGGAAGTGGCGCAACAAACTCCCCAGCAGCACAGCTGTCTGTTCAAGTTAGAAAAATAAAATGATTCTATACAATAGTATGCAAAATTATTATGCAACACAAAACATTATTTTAATTATAAATTACTGGCCATATGTCAGCTACCACACGCCAATATACCAACCAAAAACATCGAGAACTATACTCAAGCAGAATTTTAAAAAACTAAACGTAAACAGAACTAAATATCTAAATAAAAGCCTCCAGGCATAAAGGGCGTGCCCGCTTACATAAAGTTGTAATTGGAAGTTATAAATGATAAACTAGGACCATCGAGCTAAAATAAATGTACAGTTAATTACTAGTAACAATTACAAAACCATGATCAGCAAAACGACCAGTCACCAGTTCAAGCAGCACCTGTTCATGAGCATAACGCAAAGATCAGCCATTACCCCCCTCGCCATATTTGAGGGAAGGAGGCAACCCGACCCCCGACGCTACCGCAAGCATTGACATCTAAGGGAGCATGACGAACTTGCTGCCGGTTGCTCAGGCAAAAAATAATATGATCAATTGTCGAGGTCACTAGCTAACCACAAATTGCAATACAACTCATAACAAAAACATTATAATGAGTAGATTATATAAACAAAAAAAAAATACTCATGAATTCAAATAAAATAAACAATTATATAAACTCATATAAACTGTCAGTAGGTAAGCTAATTCTGGAGAAAGAACATAAATATTGTCTTGAGTTAATCACAGCGACCAACTATCCTTATCATTTAAGTAGTCGATAAGGACCAGCGGATCAACGGCGCGTTGTGTTCCACGCGCGCCTCAAAGAGATGTCAGCAGAATTGACGGGGTCCGATAGGGCCGATGCCTGCCGGGATTGCGAATAAAGCCGAAAGGGAAATCGTGGCCCCCGGCAGCATGGCAACTAAAAGAACCCGGGTGGGTTTTAGTCAGTAAGAGTCTGACACGCCCTCTCGCTCCACAGAAAATGCACCACAAAAAAAAAAAAAAAAGCCCTCTAATATTATAAATATTTGTATTTTTGACAGAGCCGAACGCGTCGAACGAACCGAACGAAACGAAATTTAGAATTATTTATATGAAATTCTATGAAACCTCGCACACCTGCCCGCGTCGAATCGTCCGAATCCGAAAGACCGTTTGAGTTCCTAGCGTTCTCGTTCACTTTGATTCGTTTAACGCTTTCGGCTCGGATAAGTGTACGTTCACCTTTAAATAGATATAAATCCAGGAAGGACTCATGTTCATAAAATAACCTTTAGGACCAGCACCCTAATTATGTAACTCACAATCAATCACAATCTGTTTCATTTTGACATTTTAACAACATTCATTGCGTTATTTACGTTGAGCAGACAAATTTTTCGAACATTGAAGCAATGGATTAGCAATATCCTTCAAAATAATTCATATTATGATTGATCGTGTGTTACGCAATTAGGGCGCAGGATCGAGTAAAACAAGGATATGCCCATTGCGTGACACATCAGCACGCGCTACGCGACTTTTTTAGCAGTTGGTCGTGGTGCGGCAGTTATGCAGTTATCTTAACTTTAACAAATTCTAATTGCTATTCACCTAAAAATTCTGAACATCTCAAACTCAGTAAATTATGTAAATGTCGAGGATGCAGCGACGAAGAGTAATTTGAGGGTTAAACAAACTTAACTAAGTGAAGTTTGACCGTAATTACGCATGAGTTGCTGCATCCACAGATTTTTACAAACTCACTTAACCCTGCGTTCACAAGCAATCCCGTTACTATAAATATTAATATTTATTTATTTTAATTAATATTTTAGATCTAACTCCATAATCCAATTTTATGTAACTTGATAAAACAATGTTTGGTCGGTCCTAGCAGGATCCGCGGCGCCAGCGTTCGGGTGGCGCAGCGTGTCGTACCGTGGACGTGCAGCCAACGTGTCGCTGGTGTGGGGCAGCGAGCCGGCGCACGCTGCCGCAGCGCTGCTGAGCGCCCTGCTGCGCTACGTGCGCTTGTACCGCGGCGTGTACGTGCCGTACGCGCCGCACCCGCACGCCACCGCTGCGCTAGCCGCCAACTTCACCCTCAACCCGTTCGGCCAATACACCGAGTACGTACCTACCTGTAAACTCAATGAGTTCCCTGCTGCCACGAACATGTACCTATCGGATTGGTCAATATATGTACAGTAAGCGTTCAAAAGTGCATATTATATATATAAAAATACAAGACGAACAATAATTTTGCCCACTTACTTAAGACTAAAACATAAACAATATAAATTGAAACAAATATGAGATCATAAAGGAAAGTATAGTTTCTAAAATAAATTACAAAAAGGGTGAAGAGTTACCAAAATATACTAACATAACAAATTATCAGATTGCGTTTTACGGGACTTCAGTATTTTGGCTCTAAAGACTTTTATGGAATCATGGTATAAGTCGACATCTGGTACAAATTTTATTAAAGAATTCATCTCTCTACAGAGTCTGTTAACCGGCGAGTTTACTCCGATATTTGTCTTGGATGCTTGAGTGTGGAATACATTCGTAACGGGATATTTGGGTATATTGTGAGGAACTTTAAGTCTAACACACTCAAGTAAATTGTCACAATCTAATTTATTATTGACAAACTGCTACAATTATTTATCATTACTTCAGCTGAATAAGATGTGAAATAGATGTCTAGAAACTTAGAAGCAATTTGTATTATTTTGAAATGTTAAATGGATTTTTTTCACCTCAAATATAAAGCTTTGATCATGGTCGAAGTACTTAAGCAATAAATAAGAATATTAGACTACTTAAAATGTAAAAAAAAACTACTGACAAAATAGGTGATTTTAAGGTAGGCAGTTTGTTTACATTTTATTTGGCTTTAGTAAATATTGGTTGGTATTGAGATTATAGCTTAAGTATTCATTTTTTTTACGAAAAGAAGATTGAAACTAAACCTCAAATTTTAATCCTAAAATAATAATATTACTAAAATAATATTAAACATTTTCGTTCTATCTGCAAGAAACGACAAACACCATATTGAAACGTGCTTAAAAAATTCGTTACCATAAATTCATGCAATAACGAATCTGTTGTTTATAAAGTTGGTACGGTCAATATTTTAAGGTCAAAAACGGTTTTCTAGCTGGTATTCAGTGATGCAAGCCTTCAGAGTGCACGGCGAACGGTTCATAATGACGTGGTTTTAATAATTCAGCAAAATATCTCGTTGGTATGAAACCATTTGTTTCATATTCATTCACCATTTGACGTCGCTGCTACTCGATAATAAGCCCCTTCCTCATATCTCTTAATCCTCACAGTATTTCTCTAGAACAAAGAATAAAATTGTGTTTATTACACTTAATACCTAATTATTTATCATTCATTAATCGAATTAAACCTTATAATGAATTTAAAACTTTAAAGGCATCTTCTGTCTCAACAATACCTCTGTTCTATCCTTTGATTAAGATTTATGTCTAGTAAAATAAGAACACTCACGCTTAGTCCGGTTTCATTAGATATTTGTGTAAATTACATTCACTTTTACGCAGAGCAATAATATTTAATTTCCCTTCAATATAAAGTAATATCCACAACACCGCTAAAAGCTAAATACTCGTCACCAACATTATCCAAGAACCAACAAAGTTCTAATTAAGTGAATACTCGTAACGAACTCTATCTGTCTACCCTACAGAAATCGAAATAATTTACTTATTTTTCTGTGGTCTACCTGCTAAACTTTAATATTTATGTGAACAAGACGAATGAAACAAAACAAAAAACGAATGATTATCGAACTAGTCATTGGTTGCAGACAAAGTGAGTGTGTGTGTGTGTACTGGTCGTGTCTATAGTAATAGAAGAAAGTCGTAAGTCAAACCGAAGCGTCAGTCTATTGCTTTGTGAGATTGCCTATGGACTTTTGGTCGGTACTGGACTATTCCTGCATTTCCTAGGGTAGATGCCGTAATAAAATGTTATAGTCTTAACACGACCCCTGTATTACCCGAAGCGCTTTTATGACTGCCTGGTTGGACCAGTCAGCCCCGGATCAAGAATTTTTTTAGGCGGGGCATTTACTGCCGTCTGCCGCCCCCCGCCAATTTTTATGGGGATGTGCAGTTAGTCCGCGAAAAAATATTCTTAAATATTTTTTTTTTGCCAGAAATATAATAATCAAATTTTATCGATCGATAATGCACCAATCCAACAGGGGCGCCAAAACTGTTGTAAAAAGGAACAAAATAAAAAGATTATATTTAAGTGCTGCGCGTCTCATTTATTGCAAAGTTGCGGTGTGCTCGGTGGTGCACTTGTCTGCTACTAAGGCCGCCCTTGGTATTCAGCCTTCGAGTCAGGGGGGGTCACATAGTCGGAGTCCAGTCAGGACAGGCTCCAATCAGTGGTGGACAAAACAAAATGAGGCCACTCCGGTTTCTCAGTTTATGTAGGTATTTCTACTTAGTAATATTTTGCAAAAAAAAATTAATGACAACAAAAAAATTCATAAATTCGTAATTTACCGAGCGAGCGTAGCCAGTTATTCCAGGTGCATCGTCTTCACATATCTATATATATAAAAATCAATTGCTGTTCGTTAGTCTCACTAAAATTCGAGAACGGCTGGGCCGATTTAGCTGATTTTGGTTTTGAAATGTTTGTCGTAAACGGTGAGAAAATATGGAAAAACACACGAAAAAAAAATATGAAGAAAATTTACGTTCTCATACATTTTGTGTGGATCGACTTTTTTGATATCTCGGTAGGTAGGTAGGGTAGGTAGGGTAGGTAGGGTAGGTAGGGTAGGTAGGGTAGGTAGGGTAGGTAGGGTAGGTAGGGTAGGTAGGGTAGGTAGGGTAGGTAGGGTAGGTAGGGTAGGTAGGGTAGGTAGGGTAGGTAGGGTAGGTAGGGTAGGTAGGGTAGGTAGGGTAGGTAGGGTAGGTAGGGTAGGTAGGGTAGGTAGGGTAGGTAGGGTAGGTAGGGTAGGTAGGGTAGGTAGGGGTAGGTAGGGTAGGTAGGGTAGGTAGGGTAGGTAGGGTAGGTAGGGTAGGTAGGGTAGGTAGGGTATACAGGTCCAGGCCTAGTTTGGGGGTTAGGATCAGATTCTTGGCAATACATTTGTGTGCTATATTATTACGACCTACTCGTTTGTAACTTGTATTTTAAGTGTCAAATAAATGTTTTTTTTATGATACCTAATATGTTTTTAGGGTATCTCTCCTTCCTACATGTAAAGTGGGGATGATTTCCTACGAGTATGTGATGGGGTACGAAACCCCGTGGGTTGTGAAAACTATTTTTTAACAGACTTCCAAAAAGGAGGAGGTTATTATGTTCGACGCGAATTTTTTTTTTTTTTTTTTTTATGTATTTCCACCGATTTCTCCGTCATTTGTGGACCGATTTTGAAAATTATTTTTTTTGTTTGAAAGGGTATCCTCCCAAATTGGTCCCATATAAATTTTATTAACTTTGCTTGGGTAGTTTTTGAGTTAGCTACAAAATACGTATTTTTTTCCCACTTAGTATGTAGATGATATGATAAGTTCCTGTCACTGGTAGCAGGTAGTGGTATTTGAATGTGTGTGGGGTAGGTACCACAACTAAAAAGTGAAAAATAAAAACTTTTTACAAAAAAAAACAACCGACTTCCAAAAAAAAAACACTACAAAGTGAAAAATAACTTTAATTTTTACTTTAATTTTTCACTTTGTAGTGTTTTTTTTTTGGAAGTCGGTTGTTTTTTTTTGTAAAAAGTTTTTTGATTCAACAATCCTTTTGAAGTGTTGTCCCCCCTTTTTTTTTGGGTGGAAAATTATCAAATAACTTCTCCCGCTCTAGGCGGAGCGGGAGGGCGTGTCAGACTCTTACTGACTAAAACCCACCCGTGTTCCATCAGTTGCCACGTTGCCGGGGCCACGATCTCCCTTTCGGATTTCTTAGCAACCCTGGCAGGCAAGTGTTGTCCCCCCTGCCAGCGAAATGGTTGCTTTTGGATAATATGTGAAGAGAAAATCACGGCAGAAGTATACATATAATATATAACGAAGTTAAAAGGAAAACTGTCACAACTAAGTATGCTTTACAAGTTAACGAATAATAATATGCCAACCTACATTTGCAGTTGGAATGTATGGGAGAACATATTTTTCAACTACAATGTTATAGTTTGTTCTTGGGATAAATTGATCCCAACTACGGAACCTTTAATTGTGCGTGGCCCACACACTTGGCCGGTTTTTACCCGACTACGGCGAAGCAAAAAGGAGGGTTATGATTTTGACCGGTATGTATGTATGTATGTATGTTCATCTGTTACCTCATAACTTCTAAACTGCCGATCATAATTTGACAAATGAGGTATCACTGGAAGCGTTTTGATTGTCCGCTGGTTATAGGCTATGTGACGTCACATTAAATGCAATATGGTGCCCTCTAGAGGACATAAAGTAACGAAATAAAAAATAAAAATAATTGAATTGTGCCATGTTGGATATCAAATGAAAGGGCTTGACGAGTACATTACAAATAAGTATATCTATATTATTGTCCAAGTAAATAAATAAGTTTAAATTGTTAAAAACAAGCAAAAGTGAGACTGTGTTCCGTACAAATACAAAATAGTTTATTGTGCCAAATAGAAAATTACATTACATTTTAACGTATTTGGAGCCTCCTTTTAGGCAAACAATGCCTGTATTAGAAAGCTCCGCTCTTTCACAACATTGTAACACATTTATGGGTAACTATATAATGTAAGTACATTTTTTACCCGACTACGGCGAAGCAAAAAGGAGGGTTATGATTTTGACCGGTATGTATGTATGTATGTATGTATGTATGTATGTTCATCTGTTACCTCATAACTTCTAAACTGCCGATCATAATTTGACAAATGAGGTATCACTGGAAGCGTTTTGATTGTCCGCTGGTTATAGGCTATGTGACGTCACATTAAATGCAATATGGCGCCCTCTAGAGGACATAAAGTAACGAAATAAAAAATAAAAATAATTGAATTGTGCCATGTTGGATATCAAATGAAAGGGCTTGACGAGTACATTACAAATATGTATATCTATATTATTGTCCAAGTAAATAAATAAGTTTAAATTGTTAAAAACAAGCAAAAGTGAGACTGTGTTCCGTACAAATATAAAATACAAAATAGTTTATTGTGCCAAATAGAAAATTACATTACATTTTAACGTATTTGGAGCCTCCTTTTAGGCAAACAATGCCTGTATTAGAAGGCTCCGCTCTTTCACAACATTGTAACACATTTATGGGTAACTATATAATGTAAGTACATTTTTCTGTATTTAGCTTAAATTTATTAATCTTAAGAAAATTAAAAATAAAATAAAAATCTATAAGCAAAGTTGCAATTTAAATTTATGAAGCTTATTCCTAGTTAGCGCATATGATGTGGTGTATAGTGTGGTGCGGTGTGGTGTGGTGTGGTGTGGTGTGGTGTGGTGTAGTGTGGTGTGGTGTGGTATGGTGTGTGGGTGTGTGGTGTTCTCAGTTATGGTATATATATATATATAATGTGATATATTTCGACTACTCAACGTATTCCAGGAGTGCCTCGGTTTCCTCATAGGTAAGTGGTTTTAACCAGTTTATTATACTTTTCTTACAGTCGTAGTAACTTTTATTATATACATAAACATGTTTGTTAATTTTATTATAGAGCTGAGCAGATCGTTTATTGACTTGCTTGCATGCAAATCTAGTTTTAGTTTGGGGAACTTGGACAACTAAATCTTTTATCCTTTTAGGTTTTTCGATGACATTATATGGTATTGTTTTATGTTTTTTTAGTATGGTTTGGGTTACATACAGTTTCCTTACAGAGAGTAAATCACTTATTTCGTATAAACTTACAGTGGAGAATCTTTTAATTTTAAAATACATCATTTTTATTAATCCACGCTGCGCTCGTTCTATGTCTATAAATTTTGTTTTTGCTGCACTGCCCCAAATTGGGATACAATATAATAGCACAGATTGGGCCAGTGCTACATATATTTCATTTAAGAGATTTCTGGGACGGTTCTTACAGCTCTCTATTTTAGTTGGAACAATATGCCTCAAGGTTTTAAAGATCCAACTGAGTTTCCTTATTCTCCCAGAAATTTTCTCAAGTTGAGGGTACCAGGACAGTGCTTGATCCACCACAACTCCAAGATATTTAGTTGCAGCGACCTTCTCAAGGTATGGGCAGTTACAGCTTATAGTAGGCATGTTTCCACATATGCGTACTTTTAAATCCAACTCTTCAATAGGCTGTGTTCGGTTATTGATAATATAATATAATAATAATATAATATAATAAATTTCTTTTATTGAATAAAACGTTTACAAAAGTGTACATTTAGTCAACAATAAGATTTCCCAAACAATTATAATGCCTAAAAATAAACTAAAACTAAAATATATTAATTAAAAGTGCAAGTAATGATGGTTTGGAATTAAAATATTAGGTAGCGACCCGCCCGATCTAGGTTAATTCAAACCTGTGTTTCAGGCCATCACTTTACATTTTAATTAAATTGGAGCACTAAAATTTAAAGTTAAACTGATATAAAATAATTTATTAACAACTATGAGAAAAAGCATATTGGTACATTTATATCTAAAACTAAACCTATGTAAATATACAATAAGTAAATACTTACGAGGGATAAATTATAATCATCATGATATAATTTCTAGAAGTTTTTCTGTGTCTGTGTAATTGAGTATCGCTAAATGTTCTGATAACATTTTACTACATTTTTTATAACTTACATTATAGAAGCTTAATAACTTGTTGAGCCTATTATACAGAAAAGGTCCTAAAAACACATAAAATCGACTTGCAAATGCATGTTTAGTTTGAGGCTTTATGCAAACCAAGTCCTTTCTTCTCTTGTCGGTAGGTGCTGGGTCAAAAGTAAGTGCAGTGTGCTGGTGTAATACTATGCTTAGTATAAATAATTGCCGTACTGTTAGTACATTACATGCTATGTAGAGCTGGTGCGTAGGAAATCTAAAAGGGCGAAATGTAGCAACCTTTAGAATTGCTCTGTGAGCACGCTCTAGAGGAAGTAAAATTGTTTTTGCAGCACCACCCCAAGAAGTTATGCAATAGGTAAGAATGGATTGACACAAAGCTAAATAAACCTGTTTAATTAATTTATAGTTTGCTATGTTCCGTAAATTCTTAAAGACATATATTAATTTGCGCACTCTAGTACAAAGTAAATCGATATGTTTACGGAAGTTTACATTGGAGTCAATAGTGACACCCAGATATTTTAAATGGTCAGCTTTAGCTAAAGTGGGGCAGGAACATGCAGTGTCAGCGTACGTGCTACAATTACGTGCGTAAATGTTTAGATTAGTAAGCGGTATATTAGTATTTCTCATTGTAAATGAAATGTATTTTGTTTTATCTGTATTTAATGTTAGTAGATTATTATGGAGCCAATTAGAAACAATGTTAAAACCATTCTGAGCATGTTCATAGACCTCAACTCTTGATTGACCTGAGAACAACAGAGCGGTGTCGTCCGCATAAGACATTATAACACCATTTTGGAGTGCCAAGCAGCAAAGTTCATTTATATAGATTAAAAATAACGTAGGGCCCAAAATGCTGCCTTGTGGAATTCCAAAACAACTATTTTTAAGTTCAGAACTTGTATACTGACCAATTTTTACACATTGCTGACGATCGCTAAGATAATCAGAAAATAGTTGAAGTTGTGGTCCTCTTATCCCAAGTGTTTCAAGCTTGTGCAAAAGTAAAGTACATGAAATAGTATCGAAGGCCTTGGCAAGGTCTAGAAAGATCCCAATTGTGTGCATACCATTATCTAGATTGGTAGTGACATAATTAGTCAATTTGTGTACTGCTTGGCCAGTTGATCTTTTGGGTCTAAAACCAAATTGACTATCTGAAAGTAGTTTGTTATCTTCCAGATATTTTATCAATCTAATGTTAATGATTTTTTCAAAAATTTTTGAGAGGCCTGTTAAGACTGAAATGGGTCTGTAGTTATTTACACAGTTTTTGTCTCCAGACTTGAATACAGGTGTGACCACAGCTTTTTTTAGCAACTTAGGGAATTTACCTTTAGATAAACATAGCTGAAAAATGTGTGTTAGCGGAGGGGCAAGGAGGTATTTAAATCTCTTAAGAATATTATTAGGTATGTCATCCCACCCAGTAGCACAAACATCCTTTAACCCGTTTATTATTGTTACTACTTCGCAAACGTCGGTATCTAATAAAACAAATGAATTTAGTGTCGAGGATGTATTGGTCTGGTTTTGACGGGAAAAATGACTAGAGTTTAATGATTTTTCAGCTAAGTTTTTACCAACGTTAGCAAAAAAGTTGTTTACTTTATTCATTGCTTCGGATGGGTTTGCCTCTGTAGATAGTAGGTCAAACGGAGGTTCGGGATTTTTCGATCTAAATGTATTCGTTTTTATAAATTTCCACACAAGTTTACTATTTGTCCCCGCCTTCTGTAATTCATTTTTATCATACTGATTTTTTAGTTTTTTCAAAAGATTATTACAGTAGTTTCGATACCTTTTGTATGTAACAGAAAGTATTTCGTTATCAGCTGCGAGTTTCAATTTCAGGTGAAGTTTGTCTCTATGTCTTATACAACGAACAAGACCGGGTGTAATCCAGGGTTTAATACAACTATATTTTCTAGGCATTGTTTTAGTGAACGTGTTTTTACTTATTGCATATTGTAGCGAATCTATGAAATACTTTAACGTAATATTTGCATCGTCTGAATTATAAACTGGGTCAAAATTAATACCGCGTAAGTCATTTTCCAGGTTTGTCATATTGACTTTAGTGTAGCTACGTATGCAGTTTTTTTTAGGTGAACATATTTGTAATGTTAGTAAAACAGCTTGATGATCGGTAAGCGAAGAATTAGTAACCAATGTTTTAGATAGATTTTTTGATTTTAAAATGACGTGGTCTAAACATGAACCACTCTGATGTGTGGGGTGATAGTGAGCTGGTAAAAGTCCATGAAATGAGCAAATATTCAGATAATTATGAACATGGGTATCGGTTTTCCCGGAAGCAATGTTTATGTTAATATCGCCCAAAAGTACTATGTTTTTAAATGATGTTATGTTTTTTAAGTTGGTGTCAAGCGAGTCTAAAAATCTGTCCATATTTTGAGAAGGAGGCCTATAAATAGCCATGACTACCGTATCGGGAATAATTTTGATTATTAAGCAATTACTATCTTGGAATACAGGTTCTTCTATGATTGTCCGTAAATTATTTTTGATATAAACTACTAATCCATCGTTCTGGTTTATGTTTTTGTCAGTTTTATAACAATAGTAACCGTCAAGAGATGGTAAATTGACTGTCTGTTTTGAGAACCAACATTCCGTTAGGACGATAATATCACAGCTTATGTCAAGATTCTGTAACAACACTTCAAATCCATTCATGTTTCGATTAATGCTGCGAATATTCTGTGTGAGCAGGATTAACGTTTTTCCACCAGGTGGAATATGGTGCTTACAGTCCTTAACATTACAGATTTTAGATTCAGACACAGAAAAACTATCTAGATCACAAATAAGCTGATTTGTCATGATTGTTACAAACTAAGTTGAAATATAAATATAGGATAAGCTACCTGTTTGTGTGCTAACTAAATAAAGTATTCGGTGGCGCTCTTAGGCACCGTCATAGTCTATTGAGTTAATGTAGTTGATCTCTGCATATTTGCGCGCCGGGCAACTTGCGTCACCAGTTGGATGGTCACATTTCCTCTTGAAACGCTTGCACGTCGCACATTGAGCGGGAGAAGATTTGCTGCTACATTCCTTGAAGGAGTGTCCAGTCTCTCCACAGTGGATTGCAAATAGGACTAGTTTCCCGGCAAAACTTAGCTGCATGTCCGAACTGCTGACAATTGAAGCACCTGGTGACTATCGTGAAATCTCTCACAGGGCATGATGTCCAATTTATAAAAATTCGGCTTTGACTTATCAGAATTTTTCTTATGCTGGCAGGTACTTCCAGGATGTAGTTACAGGTGGGAAGGTCTTTTTTACCCGATTTATGGCTCAGTTTGATGCTCTCAAGGACGGACTCACAAGTTATATTCGGCAACTTATCTGAAAGATTCTGCTCGTAAATACAGGCAAATACCTCTTTCTCGGTAAGGGTTACGGGAACGCCAATCACGGCGACCCTAGGGCGGCGTTTAGTAGGTTCTTCTATTGTAAGGCCCGATGATACTAATTTTTCCGAATTCTTTAACTTGTCAATGTCGCCTTTGCTTTCGGTGCTAATCAGAACGCCCCCATTTTTCACCTTTCTCAGGCCACGGACATGGAGCTTAAGTTGTTCAGGGGAGATAATCTTTTGAACAAGCGACTTGGTGTCGTCACTCGTTTGGGTCTTATCGCTGGGATAGATGGCGACTGATCTCAAATTTGCAGGACGGACGAAGTTATCGGATCCTTTCTTCACTATGCTAGCAAAAGAAGTATTTTCTGGTGGATTTAGCTTCGTTTCTACGACCTCTTTGAACTGCTGGAGAGAGTTCGCAACGTTCTGGTGAACCTGTAGGTGCTGGATTGTGGTATGGGCCTGGATTGTTTTCTGCTTCAACGATTGGTATAAGACGGCCATTTGAGAAGTCCCACTTGCAACCTTCCGGCAAAGAGTGGAGACACGAAGCTTCTGGTCTGAGTTCATTTTCCCTTCACCGACAATAGTGCAGACTTCGTTCAGAATCGTATCAATAGATCCTAACCATTTCTGGATCTCCGGCGTACTGATGACTTCACTCGGCAATTCATTTTCTTCGGGTACTGGTGGATTTTGGTCACTCGGGGGATTACCCCCACCGAAGTCCTCCACCAACGCCTACTGAACCATTAGGTTCAGTAGGCGTTGGTGGAGGACTTCGCCGTAGTAATTGGCTACGACCAAACGGGCTCGCTCCTAGTTGAGACATACTACAGAAACACTTTATTTATCGTTTATAAAAATTATTTAGTTCATCTTGCAACTTCGGTAAAAACACTCTTGAAAGGCGGAAAAACCTACAAGTCACACGCGACACACTTTACTTATATACTGACGGCGCAAATAATTATATTTATTTGTCGTAATTGTTTATTTCATTATAGTTAATAAATACAAAACACACGTCCGCTTAGTCTCGCGACTCGTAAAGCGATTATATAGCATATGTACGATACTAAAGCATATGTAGTTTGTTTTATTAGTGTTCAGGGAAAGTAAGTTACTTTTTAGCCATTCAGCTACCCGAGCCATTCCTGCCTCTGCACTCAGTTTAACTTCGTGCCAGGATGAACCAGAGAACACAATAGACGTATCATCGGCGTACGAGAATACTTTTGCATTTTTATTTCCATGTTACAAAGATCATTAATGTACAGGAGAAAGAGGGTAGACCCAAGAACACTACCCTGTGGGACGCCGTATGACATATCTACCTCGTCACTGGAGTACTGTCCTATTTTTACTCTTTGTTTCCTGTTGGAGAGGTAGTCTTTGAGTAAACCGAGTGCAGTCCCTCTTATTCCGGCTTTTTCCAGCTTGTTTACAAGGATTGGGACAGAGACGGTGTCGAATGCTTTTTTGAGGTCTAGGAAAACAGACAGGCATCTGTTTCCCTTGTCAAGGTACAAGAGAACTTAACGCGGTAACTGCATCTTCAGTGCATACACCTTGCCTAAAGCCAAACTGTGAGTTAGATAAAAGATTGAACTTTTTGCAATAACTAGTAAGTCTGATATTTATAATTTTTTCAAGCACTTTTGATATCGATGGTAAAACGGAAATAGGCCTGTAGTTGCTGACATCGTCGCTGTCCCCTCCCTTGTAAACTGGGGTAATAACGGACTGTTTTAATGGAGCCGGGAAGACACCCTTTTGAAAACGTAGATTGGCAAGGTGAGCAATAATGGGAACAGCTTCCTTTCTTATGTATTTTAGTGACGCGATATTTTTATAAGATTACCTACATCAGTTCGCGCTCATATGAGTGTGGAGACTAAGGGAGGCCCTTTAGGCCCTCCCGAAAACAGTGAAACTAGTGAAATGGACACGGACAGTGCAATTGTGAACAATAAAAAGAACAGTGACTATAAATTAGCTAGTGTAAGTGAACTTTCCCCGGACAATGAAGGACAATACGCAGTTGCTTGTTGGTACTGCGCAAAAATTAACGTAATTAAAAAATTCCATGAGTGGCAGGGACTCCAAACTAAGATTAAACAATTAACTTGTGGATTGTGTAACAAGAGAAGTGCCGTGAAATGCTTTATAACGACTTCAGCAAATATTTCAAACGGACACCAAGTGAACAGTGTAAACGAAATAAATATATATTCGTGTAATATAAATTACTGCAAAATAAATAAGATAGACTGCCGTAAGTGCAACGGACAGTTAAATGTTAAGTATATGCCAATTATAGGACTTGAAAGTGAAGAAAACGTGACCTGTGAATGTGGCACAGTGAACAAAATAGTATCGAAATATAGAGAGGTACCCAGGACCCAAAGTACAAGGACTGAGCTATCGCTGAGTGGGTCGGGCCGCCTCACTCGCCGGACACCGCATTACGCCTTTGGTGGCGCGATTACTGTGGCGGCGCCCGGCGGCGTGACCGCTGCCGCCGCGCGAACAAAACCGAATGACGTCACCGCTGTTGTGCGAACTGGCAATGTCACCCCCGCCGCACGCGCGCGCGAAGATATCACTGTCTCGACGCTTCTGTGCGCCGACTCCGCGACTCAGTTCAGTCACGGGACGATGCAAGCGCGCACCGCCACTCCGACCGTCGCCTCGCAGCGACAGCCCGGCGGCATAACAACAAGCAACCGCTTCTCCTCGCTCTCCACCGAAGAGGAACACAAAGACGAATTGGAAAGGGAAAAAGATTACGTCCGCGCGACTTTTACCTCACCCAAACCCAAGAAGAGAAAGAGAGGTGCCGTCACTCCTAACTCGACAGTGGCCCAGCGACAACCAAGAGTGATCACATCATCCACTCACATCCCCGACATAATCATAACAGACGTCAAGAAAATCAACGATCCGGAATACCTTAACAAAATTAGAAAAATAACTACAGAACAAGGAGCAAGACACGCCATGGCTAGTAACAAAAGAACCATCACGATCCGCGTATACACCGCGGACATGAGGAAAATAATTATAGAAGAGTTGAGGAAACTTGACGACGGGCTCCGCTTCGTGGCACGCGTCCCTAAAGCCCAGCAGACCCATCAGACAAAGGTTGTGCTCATCACGAACATCTACGATGAGACGAATGAGGCATGCCTTGAGGAAATGGAGAGGTGCATCGGTGTGAGACCGATCAAAATGAGAACAATTAAAGGTAACCTACAATTATTTATCTTTGATGGTGCCCACGCTTACGATGAAATCGCCACCCTTATGAAGACAACAAAGCATGCGTACTTTGGGGCTTTCAGCATGAAGCCTCAGGAATACAAAGATGACCCCAAGAGAGTAGTACAATGTAAGAAATGTTTCCTCTTCACGCATGCGACATCGGCGTGTCACGGTGAGAAGAAACACCCCACCTCCACAATTCAAAACGAAGAAGGCATAGATATCGAAATATGCACAGCATGCAAAAACCGGGCCATGGGGCCAACCAAGCCAAATGCGAGAAGTTCCAGAAGGCAGTGGACCGTCAATTGGCACGACACGAAGAAAAAGAAAGGAAAAAAAGAGAAGCAGCTGAACGCAGATATGCAGCACTGAGATACCGTCGGGAAAATGTTTCGTACGTGAACATAACCTCCACTTCACAATTTCCACCGTTGCCTAAACAGGCGCTCCAATTACAATCACAACCACAGCACCGGCCACCAATGCAACTAAATGAACACACAACAAACAAAGAAAACAGCATGGAGCCCCTGGAGCAAGAGCTACAAACAACAATGAAACAAATATTACATCAGCTACAGTTACAACACGAAATCCTCATAAAAATTCTCAACAAATAATCCGAAAAATCAATATCATAAGTTGCGCATACTGCACCTCAATGCGCAAGGATTTAAAGGTAAATTCCTCGAACTAAAATCCTTAGCAGACCATTATAGACCTCATGTTATCGTAGTCAACGAGTGCCGGGTGGACTTTTCCAAAATCCGCATGAATCTCCGGAACTACGACAAGATCACGCACTCGATTGCGTCACATCTAACTATAGCCATGTATGTGATGCGAGTAATACGCTGGAGTCAGACCGACGTAGCCCCAGGTACCGAAGAAAGAGACCGCCTCATCGAAGGCGTCGCTATCAACCTCACTTATGATCATCAGACCGGAAATTCCTTAAAAATTAAGGGGATATACATACCGCACAGATCGGAGCACTTTGACGCCGCAGCTCTTAATGATGAGCTAGAAGACATCATAACCGAAGCTCCAAACATCACCATCGGGGACCTCAACCTTAAAATGACCGCACTCAACCAGACGAGAGACGAAGGGGCGGGAATACTCGTCCGCGACCTCTGTAACTCCGACGTTTGCACCATACACCACACGGGCCTACCCTCGCGACCTAACAGTGCGGGCTATGGCATCCTCGATGCAGCCATTTTCTCGCACGATGCGCAAGCTTTTGACACCATAACATGCCGACACACAACATCGGTTGGCTCCGATCATATGCCCTGGCTACTGGACCTCAGCATAGTGGTGGACAGAGAGAAAACACTGGTAAGAAATACCCGCGCTATTGCAAACAACGAAGAAATCAAACAACAATTCCAACAAACGTTATGGGATAAAACCACGCACCTACCAAAGGAAATCACAACCGACACAGAATGCGAGGAATATATACTACAACTAGAAAAAGCCATAACAGAAACCTTGGATGAGTATGCACCACTACATGAAAACAACAGAAGAGATCAACTTCCAGAAGAGATTAATGAATTGATCAACGAAAGAAATCAAGCAAAAAGTAAAGCGTGGCGACTACGCTTCAACCAGGACAGAATAACGGAACAAAGAAGAACCTACAATCGTCTGAAACGCCAGGTCCAACAAACACTCGTGGAATATAGCAGCGAAAAATGGGCCCGGATAATAAACGATCCACTTAATAACAGAGCCCAGATGTGGCGAATCCAACGCAACCTAAAGGCTCCAGTACAGAGACTCCCCCACATTGAAGGTTGCAACAGTGAGAAAGAAACCATCGACGCCCTGGTCGACGCAGCGATTGTCACAGAAGCCGAGATAAACAACGAAGATAAGAGCACAGAGAAGACCACACCGTTTCAGCCCCTCGACCCTACCTCCATAGAGGAAATCAGATTCGCAATGAGACGCTTTAAAAATAAGAAGGCGCCTGGTCCGGACAAAATCAAAGCAGACGCCCTCAAACTCGGAGGCGACTCCTTTCTCATCAGGTATAAAGTAATAGCTGACTACCTGTTACTGACAGGTTATTATCCTAACAGATGGAAGATCGGGGAGTGCATCTTCCTACATAAAGCTGGCAAGAATCACCGGGACGCCAGATCGTACCGGCCTATCACTCTCCTAAACATCATGGGTAAACTACACGAACGCCTGCTTTTGTCGCGCCTACGGCAGACGGCCGACAGACTCCAACCGCCGTTCCAACATGGCTTTACCAAGAACAGAGGAGCAGGCACACAGATCCTTCGCACTGGAAAGTTTATCACGGATGCGTTGGAAGCGAGGGAAAGTGTGGCCATGGTCCTGACGGATCTTTCAAAGGCCTTTGACTCAATAAACCACGAAGGTCTGACGAAGAAGCTTCAAACAGCTGACGTCCCGAACCGTACCGTCGCTGGGGGCTTAAATGCAACGTAGACAAAACGGAGTGTGCTATGTTCACTCACAAGAGAAACTACCGTAGAACCGTTCGCATCAAAGACGACGTAATCGAATATAAAAATAGCATAAAATATTTGGGCGTACACCTAGAGAAGACCATGCTCGCGGCGCGCTAGCCCCTATCATAGGCTGGCACGCCAAGACGGATATGACTGTGAAACTTGCTGTCGTTCAGGCCTGCCTACTTCCTATATTGGATTATGGCGTAGTACAACTACTTTCACGATACAGTAAGAGCAACTTACTTAAAATTGAACGCCAATATCAAATAGCTCTCAAGACCAGCGGACAATTCCCAAGACGCCTAGAAACGTCACTACTCTGAGATATGCTCGATTGGGGTCCATGGCACCTCCGTGCACAAGACTTAAACGAGGACATGCTGCGCCGACTCCACGAAATGCACATCGAAGATCTAGAGATCCCTGGTGACGCCTACCTCGGATACGGACAGCACAACCCCCTCCTAACTAATACTAGACTAGGTGAAATCAACTATATACCAAAAAAAGACAGGAGTCTGCTGCTCAGCAAGCGAACGACCGCTCCACATCCCCATAAATTGTAATTAGCTGTAAATAGGATAGGGCAATATAGAACAACATTATAAACTTATATAAATTCATTATGTACACACTAACAAGCTCACAGCACACACTACACGACACTTATATAGATCTCTCTCAGACAAAGATAGGTAGACTGTAAGTAGCTGACACACCCACAGGCCGAATACACCACCGACCTGTGGACATAATGTAACATATGAACCAGGGAAATAAACATCTTTCTATTCTATTCTATTCTATTATGTATTTTAGGAATTTTGTCGAAACATTATCCCAACCAGGGGCACTGTCAGATTTCAAATTCATCAGAATACTATCTACTTCAGTATCATCTGTATCTAGTAGTACGAAAGTATTAAGTTGTGATCCCAATGTATCCGTTTGGTTATTATAAATATCATTTAATTCAGGATTAATTTTTTTAGCAAGTTGTTTTCCAATATTAGCAAAATAATCATTAACGTAGTTTATCGACTCTATTAGGGTTGTTTTTGTGTTTAATAATTATATGTTTTGACTTTTTAATTTATTTGAGTATGTAATGGTTTTTATATTTTTCCAAAGTAATTTGTTGTTAGATACTGATTGTGCAAGTAAATTTCTTTCATATTTTCTTTTCAATTTTTTTATTAGATTGTTACAGTGGTTCCGGTATCTAGTATAAGTTATTTTTAATATTTCGTTATAAGGGTCATTACGAATTTGTTTTTGCAATTTATTTCGGTTTTTGATACAGCGAAGGATGCCCAAGGTAATCCACGGCTTTATGATGCGTTGATTGCTTGGAATAATTTTTATATTAGTGTTTTCATTTACAGCGTTGGTTAGCATATTAATAAAACTATCGATTAATAAATCTGGATCACTACAAAATAACAAGTCTGATAAATTCCTCTCCTGTAAATCTCTTAAAGCTTGTTCATAATTTAGAGTAGTAGTGGTTCTATTTACGATTTAAATATTTTTTAACTTTGTTATAGAGATAAATGTTGTATAGTGATCAGTCACTGTAGTGTGCAGGATAGCGATAGATGCCGAGAACCTTTTGTGTATTTTAAGCATGAAATGGTCAAGACAGCTTTGGTCCCTAGTGGATAAAGTGTGTCCAGGAAGTATACCGAAAAACTATAACATATTTAGGTAGTTAACTCTACTCTTGTGCTCTTGGGATGACTCGGTCTCTTTGTGTTTGATGTTAATATTTATGTCACCAGTAAGTACGGCGCGGCTGTAAAATTAATACCTATTTTATACCATAAATGCCGTGATGGTCCTGTGGTTAAGGCCTCGCCTCTCATGCACGAGGTTGTGGATTCAAATCCGGGCAAGTGCCAATGTAACTTTTTCAATTCAAATGTACTTTCTGAGTTTATCTTAGACATTACTAATTGACTGCCTCGTTGGTCTAGTGGTCGCAAGCGCTACTGCTAAGCATGAGGTCCTGGGTTCGATTCCCGGGTCGGGCAAAGTGTTATTGGGTTTTTCTATCTAAAATTTCTCAGTAGCAACTCGGAGTCTGGATTTGTGCCCGGTTGATGGCAATAGGCTCGCCCCCTATTACATGGGACTTAAACATAACTGGCGAAATGTGGGTGTACCTGCTACAGGGACACCTCTGCCCAACCCTCCGGGGAAACAAGGCGTGATGTTATGTATGTATGTATTACTAACATCGTTGAAGGAAAAATATCGTGAGGAAACCTGTATCCTAATTACATAATACAACACAACCACAACCTGTTTCAATTTGAAATAATTTGCTAATCCATTGATTCATAAGTTGTAAAAAAAATCTGCTCAACGACGTAAATAACGCAATGAATGTTGTTGAACTGTCAAAATGAAACAAATTAGGCAAAATTGCTTACGAAAATAAGTTACGCAATTAAGGTACTGGACTTATAGTTCATACTAGCTTCTGCCCGCGACTTCGTCCGCGTGTAATAGTTACTTTGGTGCTCCGCTCCTGTTGGTCTTAGCGTGATGATATATAATCTATAGCCTTTCTCGATAAATGGGCTATCTAAACCTGAAAGAATTTTTCAAATCGGACCAGTAGTTCCTGAGATTAGCGCATTCAAGCAAACAAGCAAACTCTTCAGCTTTATATATTAGCATATGTAGATATATAAGTCTGAAATCGCCAACATGTCTTGAGCGCACGTGGTGATCAATGCTCGTGCCTTCTCTGTATGAGAAGAGGTCTTTGCCCTGCAGAGGGACAATAATAGGCTGGTGTTATTATACCATATATAACCCAAAAAAAATGTTTTTAAGCTGCTCTGCAAATACTTTATCACGAAACTATAACCCCAAAATAATTTAAATAAAAAGTAAGTTCAAAAACTAAAACCCGACTAAAAGATATGAAACAAGAAAATATTTCAGACAGAAGTCAAGACATAGGTACAAAAATGATCAAGGTAAAGCCGTGGTCGCATGCCATTATAATTTTGTAGGTGTACAATCATGCGACCACGGCTTTACCTTGATCATTTTTGTACCTTATGTCTTGACTTCTGTCTGAAATATTTTCTTGTTTCATATCTTTTAGTCGGGTTTTAGTTTTTGAACTTACTTTTTATTATTTTTTATTTTACTCTGGCACGTTCGACAATTTCGTATCTATGATTACCTTAACATTTTGCTACTTTATACGAACCGATAAAAGGAAATAATTTCTTACTTTTGCCATCACTGTTGAAATTAGTTTCAGTATATTTTTTTACTAAACATACTTTATACGTCTTTAATTTTTATATATCTTTACATATCATAAAACAAAGTCCCCGCCGCGTCTGTCTGTCCGTCTGTCTGTCTGAACGTGATAAACTCAAAAACTGTCGTACGGATCTTCAAACGGTTTTCACCAATGGATGGACTGATTCTTGCGGAAGATTTTAGTGTGTAATTCATTAAGATTTTGAGTAAATTGGCTAAAATATGACGATTATTGTCAAGGATGTCGGAAAAAATCATGCCGACCGGGAGCCCCACTGGCGTGCGCCGTGTAAACCGTTACAGACACATCAAATTTATGTTTTACAACATTGAAGATCTTAAAAAGTTCAACAAAAAAAAGTCCGCGATGGCATATATGTCTATCTTCCAAGGATGACCCACAATGACCATTTTAATCTTTCAGAATTTGATAAAAATTCCATTGTTATTTCCGAAGTTATTTTGACCGGTATCATATTAATCCTCATCCAACAAAATATGTTATTTAATTGGGCATTTAATTGAGATTAAAATATGCCTGAACATCATATAATTTAAAAGAATGGTTTAAAAGATATCACAGATTCAAAATTACGCGTAACAAAATAATTATGGTTGGAGAGCAGCGGTAGGAGTCAATAACCTTTTCCTGGACTATTAGGTATGTAATCCCGGTACTGCCCGGTAGTACGTTCCCGTGGGATATTTTCCGACATCCACGCGGGCGAAGCCTTTAATTCTTATACAGGGTGGGGATAAATCTCCTACCTACTGATTAGGTTCATTATTCTCGAAGATGTTTTCAGTCACCCCTTTAAAATAATATTGCTTTTACTGTCGCGAAAATGACATTGCTGATAACCCATCGTACTTAAACCGAAGTTGCTGGTCCAAGATTGGTTTTTGCCAAACTTTTGAGTAGACAAGGCCGTAAGAATTGTCTGGTTAAACCTTTGTTCTTGGCAATATATTTGCTTGAGAACAAGCAACTGCGTTTAGTACATGTTTAATTTCCCTAGTACAAAGTCTTTAAACTGTTTCGAGGTGAAAGCTTTTCCATGATCTGATATTATTCTAGTCGGTGCTCCAAAATCACTTAATAAATTTTTCGATAATTTTGAATTGGTCTAGCAATGAGATATTTTGTAAACGTATCAATAACTTTTTGTAATTATTACTTCTATTCTATTTATATTAAATGGCAAGCAAAGCCGATGTCGACTATTCTGCCAAGTAATTATTACTTAAAATCAATTCGAAAATGTTGGTGACAAGCTAGTCGGATATGCCATAAAGACAGACTACGGATGCCACCAATAAAATTAAAATTATTTAGGAGAAATGTCTACTAAATGTATAATGAAATATTGCATTACATTGTTAAAAAAATCTGTTTAAACTTTTACTGTTTAAAAATATTACACCAATATATGAAATATTTAAAGGATAAGTCGATGGAACCTATACCCAATGTAAATTTGTAGTAATCATAATGTCTATGTAATTGACATGAAATGTATTTGCACGCCATATCATGGCATGATATGCTGAAACCAAAATTACTGTAATATCTGTTGTACCATATTCTAGCAAATACATATTTTTGATTTGATTTGATTTAACTATGGTTAAAATATAATTGTAGCACAAACGGTTCCAAATGGTCCAAGTATATGTAGCATGGAAATATGATGCAATAAATAGCCCATTACGCGTTCTTGGCGTAGGTATTAATATATATTAATTATCTTTGTTATATGTACAATATATTCAAGAAGCTACATAATTATACTATCTACATTTTTTTTTTTTGTGTTCATCCCTCAAGAATATTGCAGAAAAGTAGGAAAATAAAAAAAAAATTGCATTTTTGAACTAAAAAGATTAGTACTCAAAGTCTTAAAAAAAAATAGATTGGTTGTTACATAGACAACCGTTGACCGTTTACAACTCTTGACCAGATGCTTGCGTTCTGTCATATGTGGTTCAAAAGTTCAACACTGAATTAATCTTGTTTTCTCTAGCAAAAATATTGCACAAACTAGTTCAGAAAATGAAGCAGAGCTAAATGAGATATTTTTCATTTTAAGCCGCAGTTATCTAATTTCAAATAAAACTATGTATGGGAAGTCATTGTTCTTTCTTCAAGACAGTTCTTTTGCTTTCGAGCATTCCATAAGATATACAATCTACTGCTAAGCTCACCTACGTGACTGAACAAGAGAGTGAGCTATGTAGAACTTTAAACTATACTCCTACATCTTTATCATTATTTTTAAACTCTGAACTACAGCTCGCCTACGTAGCTGCTATATACTATACGCATACATACATCTCCATAAAGCTCACCTATATGGCTGAACTAGAGTGTAAGCGGCATGGAACTCTAAACTATACTGGATCTATCTACACTATACTCGTACATCTCTGAACAGGTCACCTACATGCCTGAACCCGAGTGCACGCCGCATAGGAGAATACAGTATACATTTTATTATATAATAGCTAATGCAGTCATTAGTCATAAATTATCATATGAATATAATAATGTTTATCATATAAATGTGTAAAATTTGCACGCCGACATTAAAGGCATAATTAGAGATTAAAACCTCTATCTACACTATATTCGTACATCTTTGAACAGCTCACCTTCATGGCTGAACCCGAGTGCACACCGCATAGGAGACTACAGTGTACATTTTATTATATTATAGCTAATGCAGTCATTAGTCATAAATTATGACATAAATATAATAATGTTTATTATATAAATATGTAAAATTTGCGCGCCGACATTAAAAGCAAGAGAGAGATCAATATATTATCTAAGAACCTTTTGCAAATAAATCATTTTAAATTGCCACAATCAACAAAATCTACGCTGCTGCAAATACTTAAACTTATTTATTCTTAGCCACTTGTCTGTGGTCTAAATTGGTTTTCTTTTTATTTCTGTTCAATTTTTTTCCTATTTTATTCCTTTTTGGAATGAGTACAATGTTCAGTATACAATGTCCAGTTGCTAATTTAAAAAAATTGTTATTTTACATTTTCAACATAATTTTTTTTCCAACATGCTGTTTGTCAAACCATAACCAAACCAACCACTAAGTACAACATCATCAAACTGTAAAGTTGCTTAGAAAATTCAGTGAACGGAACAGACTTAAAATACTATTCAGATTATTCAAAGTGAAATCTCGTGGCGAAATTCCCAACATATACTCGCACAATTTCTAATTTATTTATTTTCCAAGTTGTCCAATGTAATGATAGCTCTATCGAGGAGTTGCCTCGACCAAGAGTACCACGTCCACTGGTCCAACTATTAACTTATTGTTTATAATTAGTCCAACGCAACGATAACCCGATATCGAGGAGTTGCCTCGACCAAAGGTAACACGTGCATCGGCCCAACTATTTACTTATTTTATTATAATTAGTCTAACGCAACGATAACTCTATCGAGGAGTAGCCTTGACCGAAGGTAGCACGTGCATCGGCCCAATTACAATGATTTAAATATTAACCATCTGGGTAATACGCCACAATGATTGCTACCGAATCATGAAACGACATAATAACCACACTCACTGCTCACTGAACTTATCTGGGACAAACATAATGAATAATGTAAAGAATTCATAAAACTACTTACGATTTCACCTACATATGGCTCGTGGTTCTTGTTACTTCTGATTTATAAAGAAAATAATATAATAATCTATATTACATACGAAGTGGTTACAAAATGTGTGAAGTCCCTGACACTTGTGCTAGGTGGTTAACCTGTGTTACAAGTTGTGTTATGCAATAAGATTAACAAAGGAGAAAATTAAATAAAAAGATTAAAATAATACAAAACAATAATAAATGGTTAGAAATAGCCTGTAATGGTAATTGTATGTATGCGTGTAGTGTTCATGCGTGCGTGTGAGGGTGTGTGTACGTGTGTGTATGTATGAGTGTGTCTGTAAATTGAGTTGAATGTTCAGGAAAGATTGATTGGGATCGCGCGTAATGATGAAGTTGAGTGCCTCTCATAGTGTAGACTTCGTATTACGAAAGAGTTACAAGAATTTGCTCTGTTTCTTCATAATTGAGGGACAGTAGCCATGACTTAAGATTCTGCTTGACCTTATGCAGGGTGAGTTTATAAATGAAAACACTCTTTTCTTGCTAATATTTTAATCCACACTACTGTACTATTTCACAATCAAACGACGACTGACTATGCATTACATTTTACTATTTAAAACGACTTTTGCCCCACCCAGAAATAACGATAATTTTAATATCAAAACCATCATTTCTAAGTGTTGCCAAAGTAAAACAATACATTCACTTGCCTTAATGAAATTACATTTTGAAGTTTCTGATAATATTAAAATTTGAATTTTGACAGTGTTGCCACAGTGGATATTATAAAACGATATAAAAATAATACATTTTTTAAAAATTAAATCAAAGAAATCACGACACTACGTGTATTTATATTATGAAAATCACTTCTTATTTTGAAAAGTCCTAGGTTTTTGCGAACATACAAAATACTTTCTAAGATATAAAGAGAAGGCTGAGTCAGTGTATCAATTTCTTTGAATTTATTTCTAAGGGACTCACAAGGACATGCAGCTAAGTTTTGCCGGGAAACTAGTCCTACTTGCAACCACTGTGGAGAGACTGGACACTCCTTCAAGGAATGTAGCAGCAAATCTTCTCCCGCTCAATGTGCGACGTGCAAGCGTTTCAAGAGGAAATGTGACTATCCAACTGGTGACGCAAGTTGCCGTAGCGCAAGTAGCCGGTGACCGGCGCGCAAATATGCAGAAATCAACTACATCAACTCAATAGACTATGACGGTGCCTAAAAGCGCCACCGAATACTTTATTTAGTTAGCACACAAACAGGTAGCTTATCCTATATTTATATTTCAACTTAGTTTATAACATTCATGACAAATCAGCTTATTTGTGACCTAGATAGTTTTTTTGTGTCTGAATCTAAAACCTGTAATGTTAAGGACTGTAAGCACCATATTCCACCTGGTGGAAAAACGTTGACCCTGCTCACACAGAATATTCGCAGCATTAATCGAAACATGAATGGATTTGAAGTGTTGTTACAGAATCTTGACATAAGCAGTGATATTATCGTCCTAACAGAAAGTTGGTTGTCAAAACAGACAGTCAATTTACCATCTCTTGACGGTTACTATTGTTATAAAACTGACAAAAACATAAACCAGAACGATGGATTAGTAGTTTATATCAAAAACAATTTACGGACAATCATAGAAGAACCTGTATTCCAAGATAGTAATTGCTTAATAATCAAAATTATTCCCGATACGGTAGTCATGGCTATTTATAGGCCTCCTTCTCAAAATATGGACAGATTTTTAGACTCGCTTGACACCAACTTAAAAAACATAACATCATTTAAAAACATAGTACTTTTGGGCGATATTAACATAAACATTGCTTCCGGGAAAACCGATACCCATGTACATAATTATCTGAATATTTGCTCATTTCATGGACTTTTACCAGCTCACTATCACCCCACACATCAGAGTGGCTCATGTTTAGACCACGTCATTTTAAAATAAAAAAATCCATCTAAAACATTGGTTACTAATTCTTCGCTTACCGATCATCAAGCTGTTTTACTAACATTACAAATATGTTCACCTAGAAAAAGTCAACAAAGTCAGTAAAGTCAATATGACAAACCTGGAAAATGACTTACGCGGTATTAATTTTGACCCAGTTTATAATTCAGACGATGCAAATATTACGTTAAAGTATTTCATAGATTCGCTACAATATGCAATAAGTAAAAACACGTTCACTAAAACAATGCCTAGAAAGTATAGTTGTATTAAACCTTGGATTACACCCGGTCTCGTACGTTGTATAAGACATAGAGACAAACTTCACCTGAAATTGAAACTCGCACCTGATAACGAAATACTTTCTGTTACATACAAAAGGTATCGAAACTTCTGTAATAATCTTTTAAAAAAACTAAAAAATCAGTATGATAAAAATGAATTACAGAAGGCGGGAACAAATAGTAAACTTGTGTGAAAATTTATAAAAACGAATACATTTAGATCGAAAAATCCCGAACCTCCGTTTGACCTACTATCTACAGAGGCAAACCCATCCGAAGCAATAAATAAAGTAAACAACTTTTTTGCTAACGTTGGTAAAAACTTAGCTGAAAAATCATTAAACTCTAGTCATTTTTCCCGTCAAAACCAGACCACTACATCCTCAACACTAAATTCAATTGTTTTATTAGATACCGACGTTTGCGAAGTAGTAACAATAATAAACGGGTTAAAGGATGTTTGTGCTACTGGGTGGGATGACATACCTAATAATATTCTTAAGAGATTTAAATACCTCCTTGCCCCTCCGCTAACAAACATTTTTCAGTTATGTTTATCTAAAGGTAAATTCCCTAAGTTGCTAAAAAAAGCTGTGGTCACACCTGTATTCAAGTCTGGAGACAAAAACTGTGTGAATAACTACAGACCCATTTCAGTCTTAACAGGCCTCTCAAAATTTTTTGAAAAAATCATTAACAGTAGATTGATAAAATATCTGGAAGATAACAAACTACTTTCAGATAGTCAATTTGGTTTTAGACCCAAAAGATCAACTGGCCAAGCAGTACACAAATTGACTAATTATGTCACTACCAATCTAGATAATGATATGCACACAATTGGGATCTTTCTAGACCTTGCCAAGGCCTTCGATACCATTTCATGTACTTTACTTTTGCACAAGCTTGAAACACTTGGGATAAGAGGAGCACAACTTCAACTATTTTCTGATTATCTTAGCGATCGTCAGCAATGTGTAAAAATTGGTCAGTATAAAAGTTCTGAACTTAAAAATAGTTGTTTTGGAATTCCACAAGGCAGCATTTTGGGCCCTACGTTATTTTTTATCTATATAAATGGACTTTGCTGCTTGGCACTCCAAAATGATGTTATAATGTCTTATGCGGACGACACCGCTCTATTGTTCTCAGGTCAATCAAGAGTTGAGGTCTATGAACATGCTCAGAATGGTTTTAACATGGTTTCTAATTGGCTCCATAATAATCTACTAACATTAAATACAGATAAAACAAAATACATTTCATTTACAATGAGAAATACTAATATACCGCTTACTAATATAAACATTTACGCACATAATTGTAGCACGTACGCTGACACTGCATGTTCCTGCCCCACTTTAGCTAAAGCTGACCATTTAAAATATCTGGGTGTCACTATTGACTCCAATGTAAACTTCCGTAAACATATCGGTTTACTTTGTACTAGAGTGCGCAAATTAATAATGTCTTTAAGAATTTAAACATAGCAGACTATAAATTAATTAAACAGGTTTATTTAGCTTTGTGTCAATCCATTCTTACCTATTGCATAACTTCTTGGGGTGGTGCTGCAAAAACAATTTTACTCCCTCTAGAGCATGCTCAAAGAGCAATTCTAAAGGTTGCTACATTTCGCCCTTTTAGATTTCCTACGCACCAGCTCTACATAGCATGTAATGTACTAACAGTACGGCAATTATTTATACTAAGCATAGTATTACACCAGCACACTGCACTTCCTTTTGACCCAGCACCAACCGACAAGAGAAGGAAGGACTTGGTTTGCATAAAGCCTCAAACTAAACATGCATTTTCTAATCGATTTTATGTGTTTTTAGGACCTTTTCTGTATAATAGGCTCAACAAGTTATTAAGCTTCTATATTGTAAGTTATAAAAAATGTAGTAAAATGTTATCAGAACATTTAGCGATACTCAATTACACAGACACAGAAAAACTTCTAGAAATTATATCATGATGATTATAATTTATCCCTCGTAAGTATTTACTTTTGTATATTTACATAGGTTCAGTTTTATATATAAATGTACCAATATGCTTTTTCTCATAGTTGTTAATAAATTATTTTATATCAGTTTAACTTTAAATTTTAGTGCTCCAATTTAAATCAAATGTAAAGTGATGGCCTGAAACACAGGTTTGAATTAACCTAGATCGGGCGGGTCGCTACCTAATATTGTAATTCCAAACCACCATTACTTGCACTTGTAATTAATATATTTTAGTTTTAGTTTATTTTTAGGCATTATAATTGTTTGGGAAATCTTATTGTTGACTAAATGTACACTTTTGTAAACGTTTTATTCAATAAAAAAAATATTATTATTATTATAATGCAGCCCCGGCCCGCTCCAGTCTGGGAGCCAAACGTCGGAAGTGTTCTATGAAATTCCACCGGCTGTCGAGGACGAGTCCGAGATACTTCATCGTCGACTCGACACCGATGTGAACCCCTCCCGCCATTACCTGGGAGCCCGACGGTGGCGCATTCCGAGGACCATGAAAACCCATGGCCTCAGACTTGTGCAGGGCCACCTCGAGTCCCAGCTGCCGGATCCTGTCAACGATTGTTGCAACCCCGCGTGTCACTAAATCGGCCGCCGCCTGGTACGACCTCCCCTGTGCCAGGACCAACGTGTCGTCAGCGTAACAAACGACGCTGACGCCGCTAAGGAGGTGACGACCCCACCCCGGGCCACAGCATCCCCCGTCGTGAGGGCCCGCACGCGCATGATGGCGTCCACCGTAGAGAGCCCCCTGCGGAAACCGAACTGGCTCTCCGCCAGATCCGGCCCCACTCGCACCAGTTGCACGACGAGGCGGTCTGCAATGACTCTTTCCAAGAGCTTGCCTACCTCATCGAGTAGCACAATGGGCCGATAAGCCGATGGAGAGTCCGCTGGGCGCCCCGGCTTCTTGATGAGGACCAGTTTTCCCGTCTTTCAACGAAGTGGGAACTGGCCCCTCTCCATGCATGCGCTTAGGAGCCCCCTTAGTCGAGGCCCGAGAGCCCCCATGGCCAGGACCCAGGCTTTTCCGGGTATGCCGTCGGGTCCTGGGGGAGTATTCTTCGCATTCATTTTGCGTACCGCCACTCTCATCTCTACCTCAGTCACCTCTGGAGCATCGTCGTCGTCGGTGTGGTCCGCATTGGGCACCGCAGTAGGCGGAGTCATGGGCGGAGGGGTATGATCCCCTCTAGAAGGGAACAGAGCGCTCACCACATCCCCCACAAGCTGGGGCCGGAGACTCTGCGTCAGCGGGGGGCCCATGGGCGGAGTTTCTCCCGCACCATCTTGTATGGGCGCCCCCACGGGTCCCTGTTGAGAGTCTCCAGCAACTCTTCGCGGGCCAGCGCCCTGGCCCGCAGGATCTCCGCTTGGAGGGCGGTCTTCGCCGCTCTGTACCCCTCGTACAGTTCCGCCTGAATGGCTTCCGTATCCGGAGGGCGGATACGAAGCCTGCGATGCCTGGCGTACCGGTGTCACGCAGCAACACACGCCCTGCGCAGAGCCTCTAGCTCTTGCGACGACCAGTACAGCCGGCGCGAAGCACGTCTAGGATGGACCCGGGGCATTGCCATGTCACACACATTGGACATGGCCTCCCGGAACCACTCCGCCTCGTCGTTGATGTTGGCAGGTCTGTCCGGTGATGACATCCAGGCCTGCACGATCGAGGCTTCCAGGAGAAGCTCCCGGTCCAGCTGCTTCAGCGCCCACCGCGGACCACTCGGGGCCTGTCGGACCAACGCGCTTGAGGTCTGGGTGGAGACGTCAAACCGGATGTACCGGTGATCGGAGTAGGTCTCCACCCCCTCCATGAAGTACCCGAGTACGAGCACGGGGAGGGAACCAAACCCGACGACGACGACTCTTAACTCCGCAAGGGAGTTGTGGAACTCGGCAAGAGTTCGGCTCGGGAAGAAGTAAACACCCACCACGACAATCTCCCCGAACCGTGCTGCAACGCAACCCCGTCCTCTCTTGACCGACTCGAGGGACGGAGTACCGGCGAAGGCTGACGAAATGAGGGTCACTGAGCCGCTCAGGTCCTCCACCCCGTCATCCCTGGGCGGGACAAAGTACGGCTCAGCGACCACGGCGATGTTAATCGACCGCTGCGCCATGCTCTGGAGCAACAGATCCTGAGCGGCGGCGCAGTGGTTGATGTTCGCCTGGAGGAGGCGTAATGGGGCCGTTATTGGCATTCAATCTCTACCTCCCCCGAGCCCCCTGCGAGGGCCCTACCGCGGTGGCAACGGCGGCGGTGACGACGGTGGAAGTGGCAGTGGCCACAGTGGAAGTGGCGGCGGCTGCGGCGGTGACGGTGGTGGTGGCGGAGCGCTTGCCCCTGTTTCTGGCCTCGGCGGGTGGAGCGCAGGCCCTGCTCCCAGCCCGGTGATCGGCCGGCTTGCCAGCCGCCGCACATATGACACAGTGCGGCGTGGCGTTACACGAGCCGGCCTTGTGACCGGGCTGACCACAGCGGAAGCAGAGGTCTCTGCGGTCCACCTCCGAGGTGCATTTGACCCCCACGTGGTGGCCCACCTGGCAGCGGAAGCACCTCAGAGGTCTGGGCTCCAGCAGTTTGACCTGCGCCGAAACCCAGCCCACCAAAAGCCTTTGGCCCTCCCCGGCTATCTTTTTGGCCGCCGTCACGGAGCAGCTCACCCTGATTGCTTGCATCCCCGTGTGATCAGGATGGATGGTGCCTGCCTTGATCTGCTCGACAGACCACCCTCCAGCCTTAGCGACGGCGGCCACCACCTTTGCCTCCGTCACAGAGTCGTCCAGGCCCTGAATGCGCAAGTCAACGCACTTGGTGGGCCTGGAGACTCGGGCCTCGTCCGCATTTAGGGATGCCCTGAGCTTTTCAGCCAGAGCGTCAGCCTCCGGGCCACTGGCCGCACCAGGGACCTCCAGCATCCGGGCCCCAGTTGCCGTGATCTTGATTTTGATCCCCTTGGCGGCGCCGATCTCCTCCAGGTCCATCACCTTATCTACTTTGGCGAACATACATTTTATCACTTCACACACTCATTCTATCACTTCACACACACATTCTATCACTTCACACACTTAGTAAATAATATAAGTTAACATTCGCTTGCACCTAATAGTCATAAGCAGTCTCTTAAAAATAAAAATAAAATTCTGCTCCTTTTGTGGGAACCTGGGCTGGCGATCCTTAATACAGGTTACTATGTAACCTAGCTATGACACCAGATTCAATTCCGTCATTTGTTACTCTTTTCTGATTATCTGTAAATTGTAAAATTATATTTATTGTAACTGACTGTACCACACTTTTTTGGTATAAATAAATTATTATTATTATCTTCTCATTCATTAATTTTTTTACTTATTAAATACATTTTTAAATATTTTTATAAAAATCCATCTAATAGTGGCCCATCGGCATCAGGAACAGGGTCCAAGCTGCCGGTGCTCAGGGCTCTAGAGAGAGGAACCTCCTTACTATGCGTGCCGTGTCTAGGAGTACTGCTTTCTGAATCAAGCCCTTGACCCAGCTGCGCAATGAGAGCCTCCTGAGGTTTTGGTCGAGGCTCTTCGCTATTAGGCCATTAACCGTAACGATTATCAGTACAATGATTGCAGAGTCCACATCCCACATGTCGACAACCTCGTGTGAAAGTCAAGATACTTGATTTTTTTATCCTTCTCAGCTATCACGAGATTCTCGTCATGAGGGATAGCGATATCAACAATCATTGCACGGCGCTCTCGTCAATCTATCACCACAATATCAGGCTTATTGGCTACAATAGTCCCGTCAGTGATGATAGATCGATCCCAGTACAATGTGGTGGGACTATTCTCGAGAACTGGGTCGGGCACATACATGTAGAATGGTACTTCGGACTCCACAAGGTTGTACTGCAAGGCAAGTTGCTGGTGAATAATCCTAGCCACTAGATTGTGTCTGTGCAAGTACTCGCCATTAGCACGACGAGAACAACCGGAAACAATATGTCGGATTGATTCACCGGGACGGTGGCATGCCCGACAGATGTCAACCGTACCGTCCTTGACAATGTATTTCCGATAATTATTCGTCATGATAACTTCATCCATAATCGCACAGACAAAACCTTTGGTTTCCCCGAAGAGGTCGCCGAAACGCAGCCAGGATACAGACGCCAAAAAGTCTACATCAGGCCCGTGGAGGGCCCGGAAAAAGCGTCCGTGTAGCTCTTTGCCCTGCCATACTTCCTTACGATCGTTAGTATCAAGTACTGCAGGTTTGCGCCAGTTCTCTTTTGCCAAGGAGAGCGGGTGAGGCTCTTGTCCACTGCGACCACATCTCGTTGCATATCCACGTCAGTTTGAAGGAAATATTCCCTGAGAATGTAAATCTCGCGGTTGTGGAGGGTTTTAGCATTTAGGAAACCTCGACCCCCACACTTCCGCGGGATGTACAGTCTCATCACTGATGACCGTGGGTGATGCATCCGATTTGCTGTCAGCAATATACGGACCTTCCTATCCAGAGCGTCAAGTTCTGTCTGAGTCCATTTGAGTATGCCGAAAGAATACATCAAAACAGGCATAACCCAACCGATGAAGGCACGCACCTTGTTTCCGCCTGATAAAAGACTATTTAACACTTTATTCAGGCGGCCAAAGAAGCGTTCTCTCAACGATTGTTTCATGTCGGCAACATTGATGCCTAATGCTTCCGACATACCCAAGTACTTGTAGGTTTCGGTTGAGGAGAGAGATCTAAGGTGTATGGAATCCGAGAGTTGGGTTCCCATGGATTCCATAATCCTCCCTCGCTTTACATGCATGACTGCACATTTGTCCACACCAAATTCCATCCTGATGGTGCTACTGAACGTTTCTGTTATCTTCAGTAGCTCCATCAGTCGCAAATTGTTGGGGGCAAAGAGTTTCAAGTCATCCATGTAAAGGAGGTGAGATATCACCTGACCACCCCTTGTCAACCGGTAGCCTAGGCCTAAATCCTCCAGCAGTGTGCTTAAAGGATTCAAGGCTAAGCAAAACCAAAGCGGACTCAAACTATCTTTATTATTATTTTATTTTTTCTTGATATTATTCTGGTTAATAATAATTTGTGAAATTGTTTCGTGCAATGTATACAGGGTTATTGGTTATAATACGTCGGCAATACGTTAAGGAGATATAGGAGAGGTCATTTGCAACCAAATTACCCCTGATGACCTCTATGCCAATGTCAACCATTTTCGAATAATTTGACTTAAAAAAAATGAATGAAGTAAAAATATAAAATGTACCCAATAACCCTGATATACAGGGTTAATGGTTATGCGTCGGCAATACATTAAGGGGATGTAGGAAAGTTAATTTACAACCAAATGACGCCGTTTGACTCACATGCAAATGTCTAAAAAATTCGAGTTATTTAACATTTTATATTTTTATTTCATGCAAAAAAAAAATTGACATTGACATTGGCATAAGAGTAAACAGGGGTAATTTGGTTGCAAATGACCTCTCCTACATCCCCTTATCGGATTGCCGACGTTTAAGCAATACACCTGTATTTAAAAAACAAGATGGCGGCATTCGTTCCGGTTTTGGTCACGTGCCAAAATATACTTGTTCAGCTATGGGTACGAGTACATTATACTTAATGTCTACAGATTGGTGATAGGGGTGTCTACGGCGTGGGACCCTGAACAATCGCAGTCATGGAACCAGACACAGGGCCCGTACCCTGGGATGGCAGGCCCACGCCTCGTCGAGTTCGGCGCGAGCCCCGTGCCCGCGCGGCGCCGCCTGTTCGCGTGGCTTGGACCAACCGCGCGTGCCCTCGCTGCCTGCTGGCAGCATGTCCGCTGGGCATTCTACCCCAATCAGACTGCACTTACAAATTGTGACTTTGTCGGAGCAGTGAATCCCCAGTAAGTATCCCACTCATTGTGCTCTGCCCTGTAGTCAGCTCCAACAACGGCTTCATGCGGGTCTGTCACAACTGAGGCATCTTTCTCCGTATTTCAACAACCCGAAAAGGTTTCATCACTTTTCCTCCAGGAGCTCATGCTCAGCAGTAGCGCTTGCGACCACTAGACCAACGATAATTAATTAATTAATTATTATTAATTATGTTTTTTAATGTTGAAATTGATTTTAATACTTATTGTCAATTAATAAAAATATCACTCTTTCAAAACATTAAATCATATAATTTTAGAGGCAACGTATCCACGGTAGAAGTGCTCGGCGTCGGTGACTGCAACACCACGCTGAAACGGCTCATGAACCGCACCACTGCTACCAAGACCCTGCTGCAACCGCGGCGCGTTAATCGCACCGACTTCTTGCACATTCTTCAGACTGCCAACCGCTCATTTCTGTTCCTCGATTATGACATGTGGGAGGGAGATGCAAACGTGAGTGTCGTGGAGCCTCCTCCCTGCGTGAATTGCGAACAGGAGCTAGATTCCGCCATAGCAATGCGCGTCGCCGATGTCGAAATTTTACAGTCGTACGCCCCTCAGCTTTTTCAATTCGTTTATGACTTTAAACCATCACCAGAATCTTTGAGGCTGATCCTTGAGCGACAAGCAAGCGGAGTAGACATTGAAGAGGCAGGGTGCGAATGGGCTTTGAATAATACAAAATATGTCGTTAGTGAAAAAGATAGAAATAATTATGACTTCAATAAATACATTGTAGTGACATATTTATGCTTGGATGATCCTAGCAATTCGCTGTATGATAAGATTATTATGTCACTTGGCGAACCAATCTTTTATAAAACGTCTAATGTTGGGTGCGATATACAATTAAATAGAGCAGTTATTAATTGTTCCGACAAATACAACATGAGCAATAGGCTAGACGCATCCACAAGGACAAAAGGTTCCTATATCTTGGTGGGCGTGGTGTCTATGGCAGTGGAAGGCGCGGCGGCGGCGTCGGCCAGCGCAGCCGCCAGCCACGTGCCGCTGATGCTGGCGGACGTGGTACCGGAGGACGGTACGGACGCCCAAGCCACGTGGCGCGTGGCTGGCCGCCCACGACATATCGCACGCGCGCTGCGTCACTTCGTGCAAGCGTCGGGCTGGACCCGCGTCGGCGTGCTGTCCCAGCATACGAAGCTCGCTACTGATTACAATGCTGCGCTCAAAGACACGGAAATCATTCTTCGCGACTTTTCAATTCCACCCCATTTAACGGATCAGCAAGCTCAGACAGTTTTACAAAAGCTCCGAGCTACAAATGCACGCATCGTGTTTGTAAACGCAGATTCACAAGCTGCCCACACAATCCTTACTGCGGCGGTCGCAGGTGGCATGGGCTACGCGGACGGCTTCGTCTGGATACTACGCGAGTGGCGACAGAATAATGTTACGTGCGCTACTAAATACTTTACAGTATCGTTTTGGGATCGGGGGGTGGAGGACATGCCAGCCGCGGATGGTTGGAAAGGGTTGCAGCTACGCAAGTATTTGAGTACGTTGGTACACCCTTGGCCGCCTCGCGGTGTCTCACTCGCTAACGCACTACTCACTCTAACAATCGGCTTCAAAGATGTTTTGGAACGATTCCCGAACAGGCGACAAGACCTGCATACCTCTCAAATGATTCGGTAAGTACTTGTGGGTCAATATTATTTTGTGTTTATCCTTATCCTTACATATTATAAAACAAAGTCCCCCGCCGCGTCTGTCTGTCTGTCTGTCTGTTTGAACGCGATAAACTCTAAAACTGCCGAATGGATTTTCAAACGGTTTTCACCAATAGACGGAGTGATTCATGCGGAAGGTTTTAGTGTATAATTCATTAAGGTTTTGTGTAAATTGGCTGAAATTTGATAATTATTGTTGAAGATGTCGGAAAAAATCATGCCGACTGTTAGCTTTATTGGCGTGCGCCGCGGAAATCGTAAAAGTTACATAAAATTTATGTTCTACAGTATTGTTTATCTTAAAAAGTTCAACAAAAAACCCGCGACGGCATATGTCTATCTTCTAAGGATAACCCACAGTAACCATTATTATCTTTCAGAATTTGATGAAAATTTAATTGTTATTTCCGAAGTTTTTGACCCGGTATTACATATATTAATCCTTATCCAATAAAATATGTTATTTAAATTGGACATTTAATTTTGATTAAAATATGCCTCAACGTCATATCATTTAAATGAATAGTTGAAAAGATATCACAGTTTCAAAATTACGCGAAACTACATAATTGTGGTTGACAACAACGGTACGCACGCGGACGCAACGGTATTAGTCATTGACATTTCCTCGGCTATTAGGTATGTAATCCCGGTAGTACGTTCCTGTGGGATATTTTTTGACATCCATGCGGGCGAAGCCGCGGACAATAGCTAGTTATTACATATCACACCTCTAGATGAAGACTCCGGTAACTCAAAAATCCAAATTTTTCAGAAATAACGAAAATCTGTTTTTAGAATATTTAGGAAAGATATCAAAAATCTATTGAGACATTCACAGAGGTAACGTTTTCTAAAACTGTTGAATTAGCTTGTTTGTATTTTGTATGTTAAAACTCTGGAAAATGTCGAGATTTTTTAGTTACTCTAATTTTGCAGCGGGAGTAAGCAAATTTTTTGTGTACTTAGTCAAGTTACTATACTTCATCTGAAATTAAATAAAGTTACATTACTTTTCTCTTCAAAAATAAGATAACATTTTGTTGGAGGTTTTGAGTTATCCTATGAACGGGGTGATTGCAACATGCTAATCTTAGGAACACTAGTTTTAGTTGTTATAGAACTAAAATAGTTGAAATAAAAAGAAAATGTACTCAAATATAAAGTTGTTATTTATTTACTAAATTAATAACAAAGAAAAAATTAAATAAAATCAAAACTAAATTTTTGAAATAAGTAGTTTGTAACATTAGAATTCGGTGTGGACAAATGTAACTCTCGGATACCATACACCTAAAATCCCTCTCCTCAATCGAAACCTACAAGTATTTGGGTATGTCGGAAGCGTTGGGTATCAACGCTGCTGACATGAAGTAATTGTTGAGGGAGCGCTTCTTTGGCCGCCTGAATAAAGTATTAAATAGTCTTTTATCACCTATAGATAGTATTAGATACTAATGACCGCAGGGAGGTATTGTAGAGCAAAGAGCTTCACGGGCGCTTTTACCGGGCCTTACATGGGCCCCATGTAGAACTGTTAACGTCCGTATCCTGGTTGCGATTCGGAGATCTCTTTGGGGAAACCGAAGGTTTTGTCTTTGCGATTATGGACGAAGTTATTATGATGAACAACTACCGGAAATATATTGTGAAGGACGGCACGGTTGACATCTGTCGGGCATGCCACCGTCCGGGGGAATCAATCCGACACATATTTCTAGCTGTTCTCGTCTGGCTAATGGAGACTACTCGCACAACCTTGTAGCCAGGATTATCCACCAGTTAGTTGCTCTGAAATACAGTCTTGTGGAATCGGAAGGTACTATAGGTATGTGCCCGACAGATCCACCCTTTATAGCAGAACTTTTTATGTCATAATATTATTTTGCATAACAGCGGATAGCATAAACTTCATTTCGCAGAAAATCTTTTGACAGACACTCATTTATCATACATTCAAAACTCATAATTTTGTAAGTCAGAATCACCTTTAGGCATAAATCTCGGTTCACTAATGTTTCACCAAAACACCATTGACTAATTTTTAGTTTACAACCAACGTTTCGTATCTATTTGTTTTACAAACAACTTATTCCGCGAATATTTTAGTTTATAATCACTCGTTTTACAAACATTTATTTAATGCTTCTCTTTACAAATGTTTCGCATGATATTTAATCATTTGTACCTACATTTTTCATTTAATATTTAGATTCTTTTGGAAAGATCACGTTTAATCACTTTTTTTTTTAAACCAATCACAAAGTGACCTTGGTTGCAATTTCCATTTGGGTCAAATAATTTATAGGCAAGTACTAAAGTTCTTTAAACCTAATAAAGTATTTTTTTCCATATAATCTAGTCGTTTTTGGCACTCGCCGGCCGCTGCCACGGCACCGCTCGCTTCACTCGCTCGACTCGTGCGTAGAGGGTCACAGTTCTATCCTAACCTAACCTAACTACATAGTTCGGTTCCGGATAGCTTTTTTTTCTCTTAGCTCAAGTCGTTTCTGGCATAAAAATTTTATTGTTGATTTTTTAATTAAAATTACCCTTTTGACTATTTAATGAGTTTCATTTTTAGGAAATTACGTAATGCAATATGTAAAACGTTTTTATTCCAAACGCTGTTTTATGAGATAACATGAATAAAAAATGAATTGTTTGTCAAGTAATACGTCGTTATTAAAACAAAGTTTATCGGATAACTAATTTCTTAAGTGAATTATTTGGCAAACTTGTTGTTGTATGATGATGAAATAACAAATCATATTTTTGCCAATCGTTATTTGTCAAGTAAAAATTTGTAAATTATGTTTGGGTGAAATGACTGAACACCATAAATTTCATATCCATAATAATTAAAAAGTAGAACCATCATATCGCAGAAAGTTCACAGTCAGAATCATCGTTTGACATACATTTCATATCGATAATCATTAAAAGGCAGAACTATCATATCTCAGAAAGTTTACAGATAGAATCATCTTTTGGCATACATTCCATATCCGTAATAATTGAAAAACTCATCTATCATATTGCACCACATCTATCACATTGATTGTGAACATATGTGGTTTTTATTTCCCTGTAAGAAACATACAAACATGCATACACCATGCATGCAGCAAGCATGCAGCATGCAAACAAGCATACAACATGCATGCAGCAAGCATGCAGCATGCAAAAAGCATACATCATGCGGGAAGCAAGCATGCAGCATGCAAGCAAGCATGCAACATGCAGCAGGCATGGTTTCTGTCACGGTTTCGGCGCTGCGGAGCTCCAGTGGTCCCACGCGAGCTTGTTTCCTTACTGAGAAAAATGAGCTCACACATCATTACTTGTACAGCAACGAATATGACACTCAAATTAAGTCACTGCGTCATTGTGTGTCAGAGCTGTCAAAACGAATAAAAAACGTGACTATCTTTTGATGCGGTAGGGCGAATCTAAAAATTTAAATCTTTGCCGTTGCCCTCTTTTTCATGACAGCCGTTACTGCGGCCGTTAATGGCAGCTACCACTCTTCTAGGAAACCGTAGCTTAATCAACACTCTAACAAATTGAGCGTCTTTTTGGAAGCCTCAACAAAATTTAAAATGATCTTTATTTCAATCACTTTTGATCAACCGTTCATATTAAGACGTGTGCGTACAAAAAAAAAACCGTCTATGGAGGGTTCCGTAGTTGAGATGAATTTATCCTAAAAACAAACTTAACATTGTAGTTGAAAAACATGTGCTCCCTTATATCGGTATACGTCACGGTCAATTCTCTTTTTTATTCAATTTTTTTTTATGTGATAATTCAACATTATTTTCGTAATATATAATGTCAATGCTATTTTCGGACTTTTTCCTTTGCTGCTGTGCTGTGAGACCGTGTTTCCTGCCAAATTTAATTTTAGGTCAACGGGAAGTACCTGGTAGGTTTGATTTATTTACGAGTATCTAAATATGTCGCTTACAAGGCCGTATTTTTTTATTGCGTTGAATTAGAAGCTTGATTTTTTCAGAGCTCCAAGGGACCATAGACCGACATATTTGATATTAATTAATTTCAACTTGATACCTCCACGCGTTCCTGACAAAAAGGGTCTTGACAGACTGAAAGACTTAGATTTGCGGTTGTAAAAACATGTTCTCAACATGTATGAAAGATTTTTTTCAACTACAAAGTTACATAAGTTTGTTCTTGGGATAAACATCCCAACTACGGAACCCTACATTGTGCGTGGTCCGACATACACTTGGCCGGTTTTTCCTTTTTAGGTACGGAACCCTAAAAATTAATAAATTTTTTACTGAGATGAGACTATTAGGTACCAAAATGTAAGAAAAAGAACATTTGTAATAATTGGATATCATTGATTTCACAGGTCACTCCAAGAAAGTCTCATCAAAACGCCTGTCACAGGCGTCAGTCAACGTCTACGGTACAAGGAGCGCTCGCTCGAGGAGACCTTTGTGTTCGTGGACCAGTGGTGCGGTAGCAAGTTCATACGACTGGCGACGTGGCGCGTGAATGCGACCAGTGGCGTCGTGCGCGGCAAGAGCGAGGCGCGCGCCAGCTACTTGCGGCCCGCCGACTTGCCGCACGATGACGGCGCTTCGGGCTGCACCGTGCGCTCTGGCGATGAGTTCGACCCCACCTGCCACGACGCCGAGTGCGCCTGCGCGCTGTTGCTGCTAGCGCTGGCACCCGGCGCCGTGCTGCTGGCGCGCCGCGCATTGCGCCGTCGCCTCGCACGCATGCAGCTGGAGCAGCAAATCCAAGTGATCGCGCGGCGCCGGCACGTGGCCACCGTTCTGGCCTCGTATCTCGTGGAGCGCGCTGCGCTGGAGCTGCACGAGGAGCTCGGCGCAGGCAGCTTCGGCAGTGTCCGCCTGGCGCGGCTGCGCGAGCCTGCCCGCGCCCCGCGCTACATCGCCGCGAAGGCTCTGCGCGACAACGCCGCACCCGCCGAGGAGAGCGAGTTTCTCCGCGAGGCGTGCACGATCGCCTCTCTCGACCACCCGCACATCGTGCGACTGGTCGGCGTGTGCATAGCAGACGGACCGCCGCTGGTGCTCATGGAGCTAGCGTTCTTCGGCGACCTGCTGGGGTATCTGCGCGCGCGTCGCCACCTGGTGGAAGGCGCGGGCTCGGAGGCACCGGCGGAGAGCGGCGAGACGGAGCACGTGTCTGCCGAAGCGCTAACGCGTCTGGCGCGCGAGGCTGCGGAGGCGCTGCAGTACCTCGACGTGCGCGGCGTGGTGCACCGCGACGTGCGCGCCGCCAACTGCCTGGTGGACGTGCGGCGCTCATTGAAGCTGGCAGACTTTGGCATGGCGCGTGACACTGTGGCCAGCGCGGACGGTGTGCCCGAGTACTCGTGCCGGCGCCGCGGCCTGTTCCCTGTGCTGTGGATGGCACCCGAGAGCCTCGCGCAGGGCGTGTTCTCGGCCGCGTCCGACGTGTGGGCGCTCGGCGTGCTGGTGCTGGAGCTGGTGACGCTGGGCGTGCGGCCCTACGGCACCATGTCACCGCTGCGCGTGTTGGAGTACGTGGCGGCCGGCGGCTCCCCGCCGCTGCCACTGGACGCCACGCCGCAGACGTAAGTGTGTGGGTTGGGGGCAGGGGCCCGGGCGCTTGGGGCAAGCGCAGTCTGACGAAACGTGTTGCAGGCGTGGGCTGGCGCGGTTGTGCTGGGCCCGCGCGGCGGAGCGGCGGCCGAGCGCGGCGGAGGTGGCGGCCTACCTGGCGGCGTGGCCGCGAGCACTGCGCCCGGCGCTGCTGAGCGAGCGCGACGAGCCGGCCGACGCCGATAGCGGCTTCGGGGAGTCGCCTTCCACAGAGCTGCTGCCGCCCGACTCTCCTCTCCATTCTCTCGATCAGTTCGGGGATCTAGTCTCCACTCACTGATCTGCCCAGGTAGGTAACATAGTGCAATCCATTTAAAGTCGGACACAGCACATTATCCATCTACAAACAACACTCATTCAAAATAATGGCTCTTAATGATAAAAGTAAAATAACATTATCTACTTTTATCTGTAAAGGTGTGAACAGATCGGTGGAATGTGTGAGAAACTTATGCAAGAGTGCTGACATGACTGCACTCCAAGAGACCTGGATTTGGCCACACGATATAGGATTCCTGGGAAACCTAGACGAAAACTTCGCGTACAACGGCAAGTCAGCCCTAGACACGTCCGTCAAAGTTATCACAGAAAGACCATATGGTGGAGTGGCACTGCTGTGGAGAAGATCAGTGTTCCCATCTGTATCAACAGTGAAGTGTTTCAGTGATCGATTGGTTGCGATAAAAGTTGAATACGAAAGCCGTCCTATGTTGATATTTTCAGTGTATATGCCCTACGATAACGGTAAGAGTGACAATTTGACTTTGTTTACACAAACTCTCAGTGAGATTATAGCTATAATTGAAAGTAGTAGTGTTGAGTGTGTAATTATACTGGGGGATTTCAATGCCAACCCTGGCTCGCGGTTTTTTGATGAACTGGTTTCAATTTGTAATGAACAAACATGGTTTTGCTCGGACTATGAGCTCCTGCCAAAAGATACACATACGTTTGTTTGTCAAGCTAGCGGCTCGCGACGTTGGTTAGATCATTGTTTGATAACAAGCGCAGCCAAAAACTTAATTACAAAAGCATCAGTCTCGTATGGGGTTTACCAGTCTGATCATTATCCTAATTTATTTGAATGTAGATTACATTTAAAATTTATAATTAATTACATTTAAAATTAATCAAAAATTATCAGCTCAGAATTCTCTTAGTAATAAAGTGCGCTGGGGTGAAAGAAACGGTGATCAAATTAATAATTATTATGAGTACTGCAATGATAAACTAAAACTAATAGATTTTCCCGATCAATGTACCACGTGTTCTCATAAAATGTGTAATAATGTAGATCATTTATTATTAATAAATAATTTGTATTTGGAAATAGTATCAACTCTTCAGGAGGGTGCCCAGTATACATATATTATGTTGGTAGTGATCGCATCAAGAGACAAAAATATGTCACAGGCTGGAACAAATATGTCAGCGATGCTCATAGGGAGGCTCATACTTATTACCAAACGTGGCTATTATATGGTGCACCCACTCAGGGGACTATGTATGAGAAAATGCGCGAAACACGAAGGATATTTAAGACTAAATTAAAATTTATTAAAAATAATCAACAGCAAATTAAATTAGATATTTTGGCAAATAGTTATTCGAAAAAAGAGTTTGCTAAGTTTTGGAAGTCCACTAACAAATTAAATGCCAAGCTGAGTCTCCCTGCAAGTGTGGCGGGTCTGAGTGAAACGAAAGATATTGCCAACCTTTTTCAAAGACATTTTAGAGTTCAGTCTCTCTTGCAAAAGGATTGGGGGTGTTCGATGAGGGGGAATTGTCGGGGTCTGGTGAGCTTGCTGTAATGTTTACAGTTAAACAGGTTGCTACTGTTATTAAGAAAATGACAAGAGGTAAATCGCCCGGCCACGACGGCCTTAGCGTCGAGCACCTGAAGTATGCACCTGAAGTATCACCTGTATAGGGTTCTTGCTCTTCTTCATCTTGCAATTTCTAACATCGCTCTTTACACTTTTGTTTGATTTTTATTGTTAATTTTTTTTTTATCTGCTGTTAATTATTTTGTGTGCTTTTTTGGTCTGTGCTAAATAAATGTATTTTCTTTCTTTCTTTTCTTTCTTTCTTTTTAATTTATGTCTCAGTCACCGTTACTTGTGATATTGTTTTTATTTCTCTGCTAGTTTTAGTGATGGTCTGGCAGTTTGAGTAGTTTATGCGGACTACCCAAATGTCCTTTCTTTGGTATTGTTCGTCGAGTTGAGCTCCTTAAGTTCTGAGTTGAGCTCCACGATTACTGACAAATGCTTGCACTGACTGGACAGGTCCACTCAAATCTGTGTGGTTCTTTCCTCAAAAGACCTTTTCAGACACTTATCTACATGGTCCTCATATGGCCTGACCAAGATTATGTCTGGACTTTAAAAGAGACTGCGACCTCTGAGTTTGTTTCGGCCTTTCTTCTCAGAGTAGTCAGATAGGAAACGCCGAACTCATCTAGCTTATTTTTAATATTTTTTTATATGACGTGTAAAAGTGATTTCGATATCCTATTTACAGAATAAACAATTTCATTTCATTTCATTTCATTTCATTTCATTTCACTTGCCGCAGGACCTTATGCGTACAGTGGTAGTTCCGATTATTAAGGACAGGACAGGGGACGCTTCTGACGTGTCCAATTACAGGCCTATTTCGTTGGCCACGATAGTCACCAAGGTCTTGGACAGTTTGCTTGATCAACAGTTGGCTGAACACGTTAAACTCTATGACGCGCAATTTGGATTTAAATCTGGTTTATCCACGGAAAGTGCCATTCTGTGTCTCAAGCAAACTGTTCAATATTATACTTCCCGAAAAACACCTGTTTTTGCTTGTTTTTTGGACCTGTCAAAAACGTTCGACCTAGTATCGTACGAGATGCTATGGGATAAGTTGCGGAGTGATACAACACTACCGAATGAAATTAAATCCTTGTTTCATTACTGGTACTACCACCAGAGGAATAGTGTCAGATGGGCGGAGGCTCAATCGGATGTGTACGCATGTACGGAGTGCGAGGTGAGGCAGGGGGGGTTAAGTTCACCACGCCTCTTCAATTTGTACCACTAACTGCAACACGTGCCTGCAGCCAAACCGACCGTTTATGGGCCGGTGAAAAAGAACTCTACATATATTAAATTAATGGCTATGCAAGGTGCAATTGAAATAATTGAAAACCGAAAGAAGTCGTCGTACTCATTATTATGAACAACTTTTACTTAGGGACCAACCCTAAAATCACGAAAAAAACAGCTGCTCCATACATTCAGGCTCTATTATTTATATTGCCACCGAACAGAAAGAAAAATCACAGCTACTAATTTTACCCGAACAGGATAAGTCACCGTTAAGTCTCATATTACTTATTTTATTCTTTTGCATTTATAGATTCCCACAATATGACATTTGAGGAACTGGCGAACAGAACCGGAGTAGTCCACTATAAATTCAAAAGCATTTTTTTTTTCGAATTGTGATGTCTAAGACCCGTTGCGTCGATCCCTGTTAATATTATCAATCAAAACCGGCTCTTAGTTGGCCAAAAAAGGCTTTAAAAAGTGCATTTTCAAATGAAACCGGATCAGTCCGATATCCAACATAAATTTTAAAAATTTCATCTATTTTCATTCTGAAGCGGACTTGTCCTTTAAAGTATTCATTTCTTCACCACATTTTTAATCAAAACCGGAAATGTACAGCAAAAATAAAACACGAAGTAGAAAATGTCTGTATTTTTTGGACGGCAACACTGGCATTAATCTGGCAACTAAAATATGATAAAAAAAACATCAGCTGTTGCTTGCAATCATTGTGGGTGTTTTGTATTCTTATTTTCTATACTTTTTGCTTTGATTTTTAGTTTCTCTTTTATACAAAACCGGATTTGTCCGATACTAATAAAACCGGACGTGTCACACGTTTTCATACAACAACCGGATAAGTTCACCTTTTTCAAACAAAACCAGATTAGTACATTTTTATTTTTTGAATAACTTCTAGAATATAAAAGTTTAAAAAATAATTATTACTGATGCAACAATGGATCTAATCCACCTACCTATAATAATAAATAAATAAATAAATTCATTTATTTCAGGTAAACATAACACCCATAGACAAACACAAATTAATAAATAAGATCAATAACAGAAAATACAATAAAATCCAAGATCAATTAAAACAAAATAAAATAAAATGACAATAAATTGTGTTAAAGCGAAAACAATAAAAAAAACAAATAAAAAAATCAATTTAAATTAAATCAAATAATATCAGAAATAAATACATATTACATACATAACAAGCACAGACAAAAACGAACACTCACACAGTAACAATATGTCTGCTGCAGCATTGCCGGATGTTGTGTATTGTTATGTTATTAATCACCTCCATATTTTGATATTAGTTTTTTAGCCAGTGTGTAAAATTTATTTTTGCGGACTAATCCGGTTCTGTTCGCCAGCTCCTCATTTGTGACCCCTGATTATAAGCCCCTGATGGTCAGTACGGATATTATGCATGCCTTTCGGACTTACGCTCTTAGTACACCGACGCGTTCGTATGCGGCAGCGAGTCTCTGCGAAACCATTTCAGAACGTTATGCACTGCAGTTTTTTCGCAAAGAAATGTCATTGTAGCTTTCGTGGACTGTGGGTGTGGACGTCATCACAGAATATACTAGGAGGTCATATTATTATCAGGATGTCGTCGTAGTCATCGATTTCAGATTCAGATGAGGAAGAATTGTTGTTGCTGGCGTCGGTATTGTCGTGATTTCTTTGATTTAATTTAAAAAAATGTATTATTTTTATATCGATTTATAATATCCACTGTGGCAACACTGTCAAAATACAAATTTTAAAATTATCAGAAACTTCTAAATGTAATTTCATTATGGCAAGTGAATGTATTGTTTTACTTTGGCAACACTTAGAAATGACGGTTATAAATAAATAAAAAAAATAAAAAATCTTTTTATTTCAGACACATTTGGCCCATAATGTTGTTAGTAGAAACGACTTACAAACTATTATTAGTTAAATATATTATAATACTATATTAGTTAGTTAAAATTTAATTCAGGTACTTGCCGCCCACTTGGGCCCCGGGCACACGCACTTGTGCTTGAACCCAGTGCCCCAGAAGGGGGCTGTCCAGCTTGTGACTGAGCACGTTTAGAATGGTGTTGGCGCTTCCACGCGTGCGGAACATCAGCGAAGCGATGCGGCGCCGCAGCACAGTGTGAAAGCCGTCTGTGTGCGCGTGCGCAAACATCGCAGACGCACTACAGTAGCGCAGGAGCCCCACCAGCACTCTGAACGCGTTATTATATTGTATTCGGAGAGCGTTGATGGCCCGCTGCGTGTAGTTGACCCACAGATTGCAGGTGTAGAGAGTTTGGCAGAATGCTTTAAATAAAGTGATCTTTACTCCTAAACTACACCTCGCAAATCTGCGTGCCAACATGTTACAGCGGACCGCCATCGCTCTCCTCTCCCTTTCTAAGTCTCCATCGTCTTTCAAATCCTCGGTGACCACAAGGCCGAGGTATTTAAACTCTCTCACTCTTCGAAGAGCGACAGCGTTAAGCAGCACAGGTGCCACTTCCCACAGTTTACGACCCCTGGCTTGAAAAACCAAGAGCTCGCTTTTCTGTACATTGTACAGGAGACCGTGTACTCTCGCATACTCTTCACACACGCCCATCAGCTTTCTGAGCGCAGCTATTGATGGACTGAGCAACACCATATCATCCGCATAACTAATACTGTTGATACAGTGACCATCGATTGAGCATCCTACTCCAGTGTCACTCAGCTCATCAATCAGCCCGTTCACGTACAAGTTGAAGAGTGAAGGAGATGTTAACTACTAACTAACGTCTCACTCCACACTCCAACCTGTACTCATCAGAAAGTGCGCCAAGTCATTTGACCTGGTTAGTTTGGCGGTCATACCAATATTTAAAAATATTAATTAACTCACCCGGCACACCTGTATCTTTCAATTTACGCCAGAGAATATCATACCTAACCAGGTCAAATGCCCTGGAAAAGTCAAGAAAGGCTGCATACACAGGCGTGCTCCTATCTGTGTAATACCTGACAGTCTGCTTGAGAGACATAATCGCACATTCTGTCGAGAGTCCCGGTCTAAAACCGAACTGTGCATCGTTTAAATTAAGGTGTTCTTTAAGCTGTCTCTCAATCAGGCCATCAAGCACTTTAGCTGTGGTTGTAGCTAATGATATCGGCGGTAGTTGCACTTCTCGGAATAATCTCCAGTCTTGTTTTTAGTTATAGGCACTACCACCGTCTTCATCAGTTCATTTGGCAGGTAGGAATGCCTAATACAGAGCGTAAATAACAGTCCCAGGAGCCTCGGGAGGTATGGCCCCGCATGCTGAAAATGTTCGATGCTAAGGTCGTCGTGTCCGGGCGACTTCCCTCGAGTCATGCCCTTTATTATTAGAGCAACTTGTTTTGCTGTGACACGCTCGGGCACCGCTGACACGATGACCCCCACATCCCTGGTCTGCTCACCCTTTAGCGGAGACTCCACTTGAAAGTGACATCTAAACACATTAGCAATGTCTTTTGGTTCGCTGATACCACTGACACTCACCGGGACGCTAGGTTTTAACTTTAGCTTTTTTGTTTGTTTCCAAAATCCTTTAAAATCTTTCTTTATGATATTATCGTTATTTCTGGGTGAGGCAAAAGCCGTTTTAAATAGTAAAATGTAATGCATAGTCAGTCGTCGTTTGATTGTGAAATAGTACAGTAGTGGATTAAAAGTATTAGTAAGAAAGAGTGTTTTTCTTTATAAATCAGAAGTGACAAGAACCACGAGCCATATGTAGGTGAAATCGTAAGTAGCTTTAGAAATTGTGCGAGTATATGTTGGGAATTTCGCCACGAGATTTCACTTTGAATAATCAGAATAGTATTTTAAGTCTGTTCCATTCACTGAATTATCTAAGCAGCTTTACAGTTTGATGATGTTGTACTTAGTGGTTGGTTTGGTTATGGTTTGACAAACAGCATATTGGAAATAAAAATGATGTTGAAAATGTAAAATAACAATTTTTTTTAAATTAGCAACTGGACATTGTATACTGAACATTGTACTCATTCCAAAAAAGAACAAAATTGAACAGAACTGCCTCGTTGGTCTAGTGGTCGCAAGCGCTACTGCTGAGCATGAGGTACTGGGTTCGATTCCCGGGTCGGGCAAAGTGTTATTGGGTTTTTCTATCTGAAATTTCTCAGTAGCAGCTCGGAGTCTGGATTTGTGCCCGGTTGATGGCAATAGGCTCGCCCCCTATTACATGGGACTTAAACATAACTGGCGAAATGTGGGTGTACCTGCTACAGGGACACCTCTGCCCAACCCTTCGGGGAAACAAGGCGTGATGTTTATGTTAAGTATTTGCAGCAGCATAGATTTATCTCTTATTATGCCTTTAATGTCGGCGCGCAAATTTTACACATTTATAAGATAAACATTATTATATTTATATGATAATTTATGATTAATGACTGCGTTACCTATTATATAATAAAATGTATACTGTATTATGCGTATAGTTTATAGCAGCCATGTAGGCGGATTATAGTTCAGAATTTAAAATAAAGATGAACGAGTATAGTTCAGAGTTCCATGCGGCTAACACTCTAGTTCAGCCATATAAGTGAGCTTTATGGAGATGTATGTGTATAAGTTTATAGCAGCCATGTAGGCGGATTATAGCTCAGAATTTAAAAATAAAGATGAACCAGTAAAATTTTGAGTTTCAAGCGGCTTACACTCTAGTTCAGCCACGTAGGTGAGCTTTATGGAGATGTATGAATATAGATTTTGGGTTTCAAGTTTTTTTTAAGACTTTGAGTACTAATCTTTTTAGTTCAAAAATGCATTTTTTTTTATTATTTTCCTACTTTTCTGCAATATTCTAGTGGGAAGAACACAAAAAAAAAATGTAGATAATATAATTATGTAGCTTCTTGTATAGATTGTACATATAACAAAGATAATTAATACCTACGCCAAAAACGCATAATGGGCTATTTATTGCATCATATTTCCATGCTATATATACTTGGACCATTTGGAACCGTTTGTGCTACAATTATATTTTAACCATAGTTAAATCAAATCAAATCAAAAATATTTATTTGCTAGAATATGGTACAACAGATATTACAGTAATTTTGGTTTCAGCATATCATGCCATGATATGGCGTGGAAATACATTTCATGTCAATTACATAGACATTACGATTACTACAAATTTACATTGGGTATAGGTTCCATCGACTTATCCTTTAAATATTTCATATATTGGTGTAATATTTTTAAACAGTAAAAGTTTAAACAGATTTTTTTAACAATGTAATGCAATATTTCATTATACATTTAGTAGACATTTCTCCTAAATAACTTTAATTTTATTGGTGGCAACCGTAGTCTGTCTTTATGGCATATCCGGCTAGCTTGTCACCAATATTTTCGAATTGATTTTAAGTAATAATTACAAAAAGTTATTGATACGTTTACAAAATATCTCATTGCTAGACCAATTCAAAATGTGCATATTCATATATCATGTTACTCATGTTTGAACAAATAAATTTATCTTTATCTTTATCGAAAAATTTATTAAGTGATTTTGGATCACCGACTAGAATAATATCAGATCATGGAAAAGCTTTCACCTCGAAACAGTTTAAAGACTTTGTACTAGGGAAATTAAACATATACTAAACGCAGTTGCTTGTTCTCAAGCAAATAAATTCCCAAGAACAAAGGTTTAACCAGACAATTCTTACGGCATTGTCTACTCAAAAGTTTGGCAAAAACAAACGCATCTTGGACCAGCAACTGGTTTAAGTACGATGGGTTATTAGCAATGTCATTTTCGCGACAGTAAAAGTAATAGTAATAAAGTCCATTAGAATTATTTTTCGATTTTTTTTTAACCGGCAATAGATGTCGTGCGGTGTCCCACAGGGTTTAGTCCTGGGGCCGCATCTGTGGGACATCGGATACGACTGGGTGCTGCGCGCCGACATCCCGAGCGGCGTCAGCGTCGTCTGTTACGCTGACGACACGTTGGTCCTGGCGCAGGGTAGGTCGTACCCGGCGGCGGCCGATTTAGCGACACGCGGGATTGCGACAATCGTTGACAGGATCCGGCAGCTGGGACTCGAGATGGCCCTGCAGAAGTCTGAGGCTATGGGTTTTCATGGTCCTCGGAATGTGCCACCGTCGGGCTCCCAGGTAATGGCGGGAGGGGTTCACATCGGTGTCGAGTCGACGATGAAGTATCTGGGACTCGACAGCCGGTGGAATTTCGTAGAACACTTCCGACGTTTGGCTCCCAGACTGGAGCGGGCCGGTGCTGCATTGAAGCGGCTCCTGCCCAATCAAGGGGATCCAAACGCCTCCTGCCGGAGGCTCTATGCGGGGATCGTGCGGTCCATGGCCCTTTACGGGGCACCGGTGTGGGCGCGTTCATTGAGGCTGCGGCCAGCCCGCCGGTTGAACGCGTCCCAGAGAGTCATGGCCATCCGGCTGGCCCGAGGATACCGCACGGTCTCCTGCGAGGCGGCGAGCCTCCTTGCTGGATTACCGCCATGGGATCTGGAGGCAAAGGTCCTCGTGCACATCTGGGAGTGGCGCGAGCAGGCGAAACGCGAAACGAAACGCCGGGGCTTAACTCCGATGCCGCAAGAAATCGCGGCACAACGGACAGAGCTCCGGCGGGATCTCATGGCGTCATGGAGAGTGCGATTGTCGCAACCCAGTGCTGGGCACGCCACAATTGCGGCGATAAGACCCCTCTTTGAGGAGTGGCTTGAGAGGTGCCACGGCGTCCTCACCTTCTGCCTGACGCAGGTCCTCACCGGACACGGCTGCTTCGGGAGGTTCCTGTTCAGGATAAGGCGGGAGGAAACACCCGGGTGTCACCATTGTGTGGATCGGCCTGAGGACATGGTGGAGCATACGGTGGAGGTCTGCCCGGCTTGGGCGGAGCAACGCCGTGTCCTCGTAGAGGCGGTCAGCGGCGGTGATCTCTCGCGTCCGGCCCTGGTTCAGGCCATGGTACGGAGCGAGAGGAAATGGCAGGCCGTCACCTCCTTCTGCGAAGCGGTAATGCTCGCGAAGGAGGAGGCGGAACGCGTGAGGGAGAGGCAAATTTCGCGCCCTCACGCCCCTAACCGCCGCAGGAGGAGACGCCCGGGGCGGGAATCACGAGCCGATTTCCGGCCACCGTAGGCGCGGGCTTGCGGACGGTGAGCAATGGGTAGCTCGCCGTCCGATAAGGACCAAGCCCGGGTCGACGGCGCGTTGTGTTCCACGCGCGCCTCAAAGAGATGTCAGCAGAATTGACGGGGTCCGCTAGGGCCAATGCCTGCCGGGGGTTCGAAGAACACCGATAGGGAAATCGTGGCCCCCGGCAACAGGGCAACCGAAGGAACCCGGGTGAGTTTTAGTCAGTAAAAGTCTGACACGCTATGGATCCACATACAATCTTTAGGAATTGAAAAATCCTCTAGGTTGGAATTTGATTTGGACAAATATCTATTAAGACGCAGATATATGCCAGTGACCTTGAATGGTTAGCCTGCGTAATCTGTACTGAGTTCACGCAACGCGTCGTAGGTACGTCCAACCCGCAATAGGACTCGCCCATCAAGGAGGGCTGTCTCAAATTAGACTCATTATTAATTTATTTTACATGAAACAAAAAGTATTTTAATCATCATCAGCCTATAATGTTCCCACTGCTGGGACACGGGCCTTCTCTCTCTGAGACGGAGTGGGCCGTAATCCACCACGCGGGCCTAGTGCGGGTTGGTAGATGTCACATGTCTTCGAATTTTCGGTTGTAGGACATGCCGGTTTCCTCACGATGTTTTCCTTCACCGTTTTGTGAGCAGTGGTGATGAAATAATTTACACAAAGTAAAGCGCCTGTCTGGGTTCGAACCTACGACCTACAACTCGTAAGTCGCGGCCGTTACCACTGGGCCACCACTGCCTTTAAAATTTGCAATTATATTTAAAATAGTGAAGGTTTCAGAAAAATACGCTTGATAGATTCTTAGTTTTTTATCCGCGTTAGACATAATTTTATGTAAATTAATTTCACCATGTAAAATTAACATAAATAAGCATATATCAAGTTGTAGCGAGTAGGCAAGTTCACTCGCACGACTCAACGCAGCACAGGATCATACGACTTTACGTCAGAGCGTGGCGTGATCGAAACAAGTTGCAAAGCTCCGCCTACTTCATGACGTCAGTCGGACTTAGCCCCGCCTCTCGGAACACGGCGCTCGCGCATCTACTGTACGGACACTAACGAGGCAAGATGGCGGCGGACTCGCCTATCGTCTACGTTAATGAGAGGGCGTCAACTCCTGCGCAAAACCGTCAAGCCCGAGCCGTTATTATTATTATTTAGCTATAATCACATTAGTATAAGTACTGTGTATTTTGTAAGCATCATTCATTACTGTTCCATACCTCATAGTCGCAATATACTCTGTCGCTCCGCACCCGGCATTTCATTTCATCGCTTATCGCTTCAATAGCTGTTCACTATAGCTACGCAATAACGCAAGTAGTATACCGATCCTATAACCAAGATCGATACTACTTCACTGGTGACCCCCAACGTTCGCTCCGGATTGAAGCTTAGAAAACTCGTAAGCGTCAGTTATGGACAGCAGAAAGGAAGAGCGCAAGGAGTTCTTCATGTCATACCGAGTGGGGGTTAAGACTCCAGCTTTCAATGCCGAGGACCCGCTGTTGTGGTTCGCACAGCTTGAAGGACAGTTCGTCCTCTCCAACATTACCACGGACAACACGAAGTTCTACTACGTGCTGGCGCAGCTGGAACCTCAACACTCAGCAGAAGTACGCGACCTCATATTAAATCCCCCCACCACCGGAAAATACGAGAAGCTGAAGGCAGAGCTAGTCAAACGGTTGTCCGTCTCACAGGAACGCAAGACTAAACAGCTGCTCATGCATGAAGAGTTGGGAGACAGGAAGCCATCGCAATTCCTCCGCCACCTGCAGCAGCTAGCCGGTCCCACTATCCCGGCCGATTTCATCAGATCCATCTGGTCTAGCAGACTGCCGACGAATCTCCAAACTATAGTCGCCATGCAAACGAGTACGACTCTAGAGGAAGTTGCAGAACTGGTGGACCGTATAAACGACATCGTCCCAATAACCACGCAAGTTGCTGCTACTGGCATGACAGCGCCCGGGCAAGTAGCTAGCTCACAGACCGCAACAGATCAACAAGCCAGCGCGATTGAAGCATTGACCCAGAACGTGGCTGAGCTGACACGGAAGCTGGAGGCTATGAGCGCGCACTCAGGTAACAGGTCGTCACGGTCTCGGGCAGGAGACAGGTATAGCCAGAATCGCCACAGATCGCAGTCCCGATCCAGAGACAGCCGGTACTGCCATTACTATAACCGCTTTGGAAGTAACGCCCGCAAATGCACACAACCGTGTGCCTATACAAAGAAGCCGTTAAACTACCAAGGCAGCCAGTAAAGGCGGTTTACGACTGCCATGCAATATCGAGCCGCCTGTTCATCACGGATCACCGCACAAAGATACAATATCTTATAGATACGGGTTCGGACCTGTGTGTCTTTCCACGATCCGCTGTTTGGGAACAACGCATAATGACTAAATACGAGTTGTTTGCGGCAAATGGGTCAATCATCAACACATATGGATTTCATACACTCACGTTGGACTTGGGACTACGCCGCGCATTCACTTGGAGGTTCATAATTGCCGACGTCACCAAACCAATATCGGAGTCGATTTCTTAGCATACTACAACCTAATTGTCGACTGCCGAAACCAGCGTCTCAAAGACAACGTAACATCACTGGCAGTTCAAGCACCACAGCTCCAAACAGTCGAGGCCATATCGTCTGTCCGCACAATAGCAGAAGACAGCAACTACCATCGTATCCTAAAGGAGTATCCTGACCTCACTCGACCCGCTGGTAAACCAAGGGTGCCAAAGCACAACACGGTGCACCATATCCGCACCACGCCTGGTCCTCCGGTCTCTAGCCGACCCCGTCGTTTAGATCCACAACGCCTTCAGATAGCAAAGCGGGAGTTTGAGGAGATGCTGCAGAATGGCACAGCGCGCCCATCGGAAAGCGCCTGGTCCGCGCCACTACACTTAGCACCCAAAAAGAACGACGGGTGGCGACCATGTGGTGACTACCGGTCTTTGAACGCACGGACCATCCCAGATGTTTACCCTATCAGGCATCTCCAAGACTTCACTCATGAGTTAGCGGGCAGTACCATCTTCTCCACCATAGATTTAGTGTAGGCTTACAACCAGATTTCGGTCTTTGAAGATGACATACCCAAGACGGCAATAACCACACCATTCGGCCTATACGAATTTCCATGCATGACTTTTGGACTTAGAAATGCTGCCCAGACGTTCCAGAGGTTCATGGACGAAGTGCTACGGGACCTACCCTTCTGCTACGGGTATCTTGACGATATCCTGGTCTTCAGCAGGGACATTCATCAACACCAACAGCACCTCAAGCAGCTGTTCGAGAAATTGGTAAAGTACGGCGTCCTGTTAAATACCAGCAAGTGTGTTTTCGGCCAAGCAGAGGTGAAGTTTTTGGGATACAAACTCTCAGCATCAGGTGTTCAGCCCCTTGACTGCAAAGTCCAGGCCATACAAGACTTCCCAGTACCGAAGACGGTCAAGGAACTGAGACGATTCCTCGGAATGCTCAACTTTTATCGACGATTCATTCCCGAAGCAGCTTCCAAACAGGCACCTCTCAACAGTTTGCTAGCAGGACCAAAAGTCAAAGGAGCACACCCAGTCACTATGACACCAGAGTTACTGGAAGCTTTCAACAGCAGCAAACAGAGTCTTTCAGAAGCCACACTCTTGGTACACCCAGACCCTTGCGCAGAACTGAACATCTTGACGGATGCATCTGACACAGCAATCGGAGCTGTACTGCAGCAGCGGAGCAAAAAGGAATGGCAGCCACTGGCATTCTTTTCGAGGAAGCTCAGCCCTTCGCAAAAGAAGTACAGCCCGTATGATCGAGAGCTATTGGCAATATACGAGGCGATCAGATACTTTCGCTCCATGGTCGAGGCACGCGTATTCCATATCACAACGGACCATAAGCCGTTGACGTATGCGTTCGCAAGACCACACCCAAACTGCCCTCCCCGACAATTTAGGTACCTAGATTATATAGGCCAATTTACGACGGACATCAGGTACATAGCCGGTAAGGACAATGTGGTCGCGGACACCCTTTCACGCATTAATGAGCTTCATCTGCCCTTACCAGTCCCTGGCCAGAGAACAACAAACTGACCCCGAACTGCAGAACTTGCTGAAAGATGGATCGTCTTTGAAGCTGAGGAAGATGAAACTACCACAATCTAACGTGGAGATCTACTGCGACGTAACGGGTACTCCACGCCCATTTATAACAAGAGCGTTTCGCAAGCAAGTATTCACTTCCCTCCATAACCTCAGCCACCCTGGGCGAAAGGCAAGCGTACGCTTGGTCACGGAAAGGTTTGTTTGGCCAGGGGTTAGGAAGGACTGCAGACAGATGGCCAGAGAATGTGAAACGTGTCAGAAGAGTAAGGTGACACGCCATACCTCAGCCCCATTACAGGCATTCAAGCCACCATCGGCACGTTTTCGCCACATCCACCTTGATTTGATTGGTCCCTTACCACTGTCCTCTAATTACAGGTACTGCCTCACGATTGTCGACCGCGCAACGCGATGGCCTGAGGCGTACCCATTGCAGGATATAGCCGCAGAGACCTGCGCCGCAGCTCTCACCACCGGGTGGATTGCACGGTTCGGCTGTCCCGAACATATCGAACAGTTCGAGTGCCGTACCTTCAAGAGCCTAGCCGCTCTAATAGGCGCCACACATCATCTAACCACTTCTTACCATCCCGCAGCTAATGGCCTCGTCGAGAGACTACACCGTCAGTTGAAGGCCGCGATCATGTGCCATACGAATTCAAGCTGGACCGAGGCTCTTCCTTGGGTGCTACTAGGCATCCGCAACGCATGGAAGGAAGACCTAGACGCAACAGCCGCAGAACTCGTCTACGGTGAGCCACTACGCTTACCTGGACAGTTCTTCACAGAAGCCTCAAGGGATGTCGTGGACATGAGTGACCTGGTCAGCAGGTTGCGCGCACATATGACCAAACTGACGGCAACCCACGCCTTCCTGCGCGAGGGACCCGTTCGAAGATCTCTGCAGGCCCCATACACAGGTCCACAAAAAACCCTCGCCCGCAACCAGAAGACATCGAGGTGCATGGAAAGAGACAGAGGGTGACGATTGACCGTGTTAAACCAGCATACGTGGCGAGAGAGGATCAGGTTCCAGATCAAAGTCAGGCCCAAATTCCAGATCCAATGCAACCTGATAACACAGTCAGAAAGACAAGAAGTGGCAGAACAGTCAGATTTCCTGATTACTATCGCCCGTAGTCACGGTCTCACCGGGGGAGTGGTGTAGCGAGTAGGCAAGTTCACTCGCACGACTCAACGCAGCACAGGATCATACGACTTTACGTCAGAGCGTGGCGTGATCGAAACAAGTTGCAAAGCTCCGCCTACTTCATGACGTCAGTCGGACTTAGCCCCGCCTCTCGGAACACAGCGCTCGCGCATCTACTGTACGGACACTAACGGGGCAAGATGGCGGCGGACTCGCCTATCGTCTACGTTAATGAGAGGGCGTCAACTCCTGCGCAAAACGGTCAAGCCCGAGCCGTTATTATTATTATTTAGCTATAATCACATTAGTATAAGTACTGTGTATTTTGTAAGCATCATTCTATTGACCGGTTAAACAGTGACGGTTTGAACCAGCTGTGAGATGCCATTCCGAAAAAAAAAAAAAAAAAAAAAAAGCATCATTCATTACTGTTCCATACCTCATAGTCGCAATATACTCTGTCGCTCCGCACCCGGCATTTCATTTCATCGCTTATCGCTTCAATAGCTGTTCACTATAGCTACGCAATAACGCAAGTAGTATACCGATCCTATAACCAAGATCGATACTACTTCAAAGTTATTAAGAAAATGTTCTAATTTAACATATATTTTTTCCAAATCATTAACACCACTCGTTTAGACGTGATCTTCAGTATAAAATCATTAAAAGTTATGGTTAACGGTTATCGTCGCCTTAACACGAATTGCTATTCAAGTATTTATTTATAAAATACTTAGTTGTTAACATTAGATTCAACCCCGTTAGTTTCGTGTTCGCGAGCGCGGCTGCTGAGCATGGGGTCCTGGGTTCGATTCCCGGGTCGGGCAGGGTGTTTTTTGATTTTTCCACTAAGAATTACTCTGTAGCAGCCTGGAGATTGGAAGTTGGAGGCGTGACACCCCGTGCCTCCTGCACCGAAGCCGTTGCGTCCTGCACCTGATCTCTACCCGGTCGTGTCGGGTTGCTGTCCCGTCGGAATGTAGGAGAGCAGGAGAGCAGAGAGTGCATCTGTTTGCGCAGACACTTGTGCTTTTGTGCAGTATGCCTCCTGCATGCTTGGCTGGTCTTCATTGAGATTGACCGCCCCGTGGCCGGGATTTGGTCAAAAGAATTTATACTAGTGAAATGAAGTGAAGTGAAGTGCATACTCGTTTCTCTTTTAATTAGGTGCTAGGTATGCATTGCCTGCCACAAATGTATAATGTTTATCATAACGATATAGTATCTTGATTATGTATTTTGTTTGTTTAGTTACTTTTTTTTTGCTATTTGATGTATTGCCTCAGTGTGCGTGATTATTGCGTGCTTCGGAGTTAGCACGCCGTCGGATGGCCGAGTGTCGTGATTTCTTTGATTTAATTTAAAAAAATGTATTATTTTTATATCGTTTTATAATATCCACTGTGGCAACACTGTCAAAATACAAATTTTAATATTATCAGAAACTTCTAAATGTAATTTCATTATGGCAAGTGAATGTATTGTTTTACTTTGGCAACACTTATAAATGACGGTTATGATACTATCGTTATTTCTGGGTGGGGCAAAAGTCGTTTTAAATAGTAAAATGTAATGCATAGTCAGTCGTCGTTTGATTGTGAAATAGTACAGTAGTGTGGATTAAAAGTATTAGCAAGAAAGAGTGTTTTTCTTTATAGTATTAAAGAGAAAGCGTAGAATCTGGGTGCATGAAATAAAACAAACAAAGGAAACTTGAAGAAAATAAACTATGCTTAGAACTTCAATCACATGAAGACCGTTTCTATAAGTATTTCAGAATGAAGACAAAAACTTTCGAATATTTACACAATCATCTTGAACCTCACATTAAAAAGAAAAATAGAAACTACAGGAATGCTATTTTAATTATAATTTCGTACCTATTTAAATTCAAATATATTTCTATATTTTCGCCTTCCATTATGTGAAAATCTGTCCGCTCGAACAGATCGCGTGGTGACGCCTTGCGATGCGAAACACCACTAGCGATGTTGCCGTCAGTGTAACATTTCACAGTTACCTGCGAAACAGTACTGACAAGAACGTCTTCGAGATGTAACGACGCCCCCGCAAGGGGGCGTGGCGAGCGGGGTCAGGGCGACCTTCGCCCGCGGTGGCTATACGTTCGCCCATGAATATGGGCCAACATATAGGCCTCGTGTTCGCCTATAGCGGCTTAATAAAATCGACCGCATTTTTTGAAGCAAAGATGCGTCGGTGTGTTTGGTTGCTCTAAATATTTCTGTAGGCGCGCCGCGCCGCTAACAACTGTAGCGCCGCTTTCTTCACGACATCTCGGCGGTCTGTCCCCGCCAGGTGTGACCCCCAGTTACCTGGGGGAGGCCCAACGAGAACGACCAGCGACGGAGATGCCGACTTGATGTTCCTACAGGTCAATATGTAGTCTCCCCCTCGCCCCGCTTACAGATCAAGATTGAGGGGTAGGCAGTAGTGTATGTGTGGACTGCTAGTGTTGTAGTGTAACACCGCCTAGTGTCAACGTGCATCGCGGCCTGCGTCGCGCCCGCACGTGTTATGTATGGGTGTATTTATAGTCATGAATGTCTGTGCTGAGTTACGTAACGCGCCTATATTAACGGTGGGCGCGCATGCAATGGCGCTATCTGCCTGACGAGGGGCCAGGCAGAACCGTTCGCACGCGCGAACATCACCTTCGCGAGTCGCCCTACAAACTCATCCAGGCTCTCGTTCCCGAGGTCCCGGTGAAGAACATCGTTCCTCACACAGCGAGGGGCGTCAACGATGCTCCGCAACGCAAAAATCTGTTGCGTGCGGAGTGTTTTTCGGCTCGACTCGCTCGTGAGGGCGAACCAAGCCGGGGCAGCATACGTCAAGACTGGCCGTATGTATATCTTGTACACGCTCAGCCTGACGCGCGCCGGGATGCGGGATGAGAGCACGGGCTTAAGGAGGTTGCGGGCGACCTTACCCTGCGCGACGAACTTGCGGATATGGAGCCCCATCGTGAGGCGGCGGTCGATGGTCACACCCAGGTACTTGGCTTGGGGCGACCAATCGACGTCGACTCCATGTAGCTTCAGGGGTGGGAGGGGCACAAAACCAGTTACTATCGCCTGCGTCTTACCCACGTTCACCGACAGCCGCCACTTTGACAGCCACTCGGGAACGAGATCGAGGGCGCGCTGCATTTTGACCGCCGCGTACTTCGCATTAAGCGAGGTAGTGATGTACGCGACGTCGTCGGTATACAGCGCGAGCGTCGCATCTGAAGTGGTGGGGATATTGTCGGAGTAACGCGAGCAACACGCCGGCGAGACGCAGCTGCCCTGAGGCACGCCAGCCATCACCGGGCGGGCGCCGGACAGCGCCCCGTCGACCACCACCCGGAAGGTCCTGTGGGACAGAAAGGAGGAGACCACCCTTACAACGCGCCGGGGCGCATCTGAGGTGGCCAGTTTATATAGTAGGCCCTCGTGCCACACACAGTCGAAAGCCTTCTCCATGTCGACACGTTGCTAAATAACGAGATCAGCGTAGATATACTGTGTCTTACTGAAATATTCTTGCTTGGAGGTACTGAAAAAACTTTCGCCTAAAAGGCGTTACGACGGCAGCTTACTATTCAAGGAAAACTTCAAAAAAAGGGGGCGTTATTATTTCTTTAAAAAACGAAATTGAATTAAAAATAATACAGGAAATACAAAAAATAATTTAGAATTAACCAAATACGGTATCTTATTAATCTGTGTATATAGAACCCCTTCGTCGAATGTTACGATATTTCTTAATAAACTCGAGACTCTATTGAGGATGTTGTGTGAATACAAGAAAGAAAATTATTATGTGTGGGGATACAAATATCGATATTTTAAAACAGTCAAAGGAAAGTAGGGAATATAATTACTTGCTAAATAGTTACAACATAAAACATGCTATCTTGACAACTACTAGAGTAACAGAAAAGACACAAACTTGCATTGATCACATCACATCATAACCAGCATAGAAAAAGAGTGTGCAAAAATACATAATTTAGGTTTATCGGATCACTCAGCCCAATCATATTCTTGGGCTGTTACAAAAATACAACAGCCAGTTTTAAAATGGTGGTATTAATTTAAACGAGACTATAGTAATGACAATAAGGAAAAAATTTTAAACACAATCTCATGTCTATCTTTTAGTGACGTATTTGAAGAAAACTCAACAAACGAAGCATTCCACTAATTTATCGATACATTTCTGCTATTTTATAACTTATGTTTTCCTATCATTCGCGTAAAAGTTACAAATAAACATCGATCACTAATAAAGAACTAGATACACAATCAGCGTCAAAAAATGTCCTCACCGAATGAGCACCCAATTGAACATTTGGGTGCTCTTTTCATTTAGTAGCATTCGGACGCTCCAACTGTAAACAACTCGTAAAAAAATTGTAAAAATCACACATCCAGGACGCTAAACCGATCCGATAATTAAACCGATCCATAAAAAGAACATAAAAACTGACCCAAATAATTATCGACCAATAGCTATCTTGCCCTCAGCCTCCAAAATTTTCGAAAAAGCTATGTGTAATCGAATTTATACCTTTTGCGAAAAATTTAACATATTAAGCGATTGTCAGAACGGTTTCCGGAAAAATCGTTCGACCACATTAGCTGTCTATAAATATATCCAAGAAGCCCTTAATATTATAAATAACAAGGAATACGCCGTAGGGATATTACTGGACATGACCAAAGCATACGACAAGGTACAATTTAAAATACTGCTTAATAAACTGTATGGAATAGGAATCCGCGGGAAAGCCCATGAATGGCTTACGTCATATTTAAAAAATAGAGAACAAGTAGTTGAAATCGAATACTATAACCACAATAGTAGAGAAATAGAAAACATACGATCTAAAAGCAAAACAACCAACGCTTCCATCCCCCAAGGAAGTGTCATAGGTGGCCTATTATTCCTCGTTTACATCAACGACTTACCAAAAACCATACAGGGGCCATGTGTTTTATTCGCGGATGACATATCTTTGTTAGTCTCATGTCAAAACAATATAAACATAGAAGAAAAACTCAGTTCCATACTCACAAAAACATGTAACTGGATGACTTCACATAATCTAGAAATTAATTATACTAAAACTAAATTAATGACTTTCCACCCTTATCAAAAAGCTCCTCTACACTTAAATTTTAACTTTAACGGCTCAAAATTGGAAACTGTTGCTGAATTTACATTACTTGGACTTACAATAGATAAACATATTAATTAGAAAACACAAATACAAAAAACCCGTTCAAAACTCTCAAAATTCTCATACGCTCTCCGCGAAATTAAAAAAACAACTAATCTAAAAACTGCCCTCACCACCTACTATGCGTATGCCAATGCATGGCTTAGCTACGGCGTAACCCTCTGGGGAAATAGTACAGATGCACCGACACTCTTTACCCTACAAAAGAAACTACTTAGAATCTTAGTAAACATTGATCAAACTGACAGCTGTAAACCCTATTTTCTAAAGCATAACATTCTAACTCTCCCTAGTATTTACATTCTAGAAATATGTAAATTTGTCCGTAAGCACCAAGAATTCTACACAAAACGCGAAGATATCCAATCACACTTCACACTTAGGCACCGATCTAGGCTAAACATACCAACATCCAAACTAAAAATGCATTCTACAAGTCCCTACGTAATGTCTATAAAAATATACAACAAACTACCTGACATAATAAAGAAAGAAGAAAAGTTAAATATATTTATAAAAAACCTTAAAAAATTACTCATAAACAAATGCTATTACTCCGTAGATGAATATTTAAATGATAAACATAAATAATAGCAGTAGTACAATTATTATTATAATGATGATAATCACGCAATTTATAGGTATGTTAAAATATATTAATAATACGGTAATCATAATAATAATTATAATCAATAAATAATATAATATAATAATCAATATAACAGTAACAATAAAATAGCAATAATAATAAATTATAATCAATAAATAATATAATATAATAATCAATATAACAGTAACAATAAAATAGCAATAATAATAAATTAAATAATAATCAACAAATAATAAAATAATAATAATCAATATAACAATAATAATTAAATAATATAGCAATAACGTTCGCGTCTAGCTAACGGCGAGTACCTGCACAGACATAACCAAGTGGCTAGGATTATTCACCAGCAACTTGCTTTGAAATATAAACTTGTGGACTCTGAGGTTCCGTATTACAAGTATGTGCCCGACCCAGTTCTCGAAAAGGACCATGTCACGTTATACTGGGATCGGTCTATCATTACTGACAGGACTATTATAGCAAATAAGCCTGATATAGTAGTGATAGACCGATTAGCGCGCCGCGCAATGATAGTCGATGTTACCATTCCACATGACGAGAACCTCGTGAAAGCTGAGAAAGAGAAACAAATAAAATATCTCGACTTAGCACACGAGGTTGTTGACATGTGGAATGTGAGCTCGGCTATCATTGTGCCGATTGTCATAACGGCAAATGGCCTGATGGCCGAAAGCCTCGACCAACATCTCTCGAGGCTCTCGTTAGACGGCTGGATCAAACGCCTGATTCAGAAGGCAGTACTCCTCGATACGGCTCGCATTGTGAGGAGGTTCCTGTCTCTGCAACCCTAACCACCGGTAGCTTGGACCCTGCTCCCGACACCGGCGGAACTCTATTTTTTTATATTTTTAAATGTTTTTTTTTATTCTGATTGTTTTAAGAAATATTTAAAAATGTAAATTAGTAAGAAACTAGATAAATAAACGAAAATTATAATCAATAAATAATATAATATAATAATCAATATAACAGTAACAATAAAATAGCAATAATAATAAATTATAATCAATAAATAATATAATATAATAATCAATATAACAGTAACAATAAAATAGCAATAATAATAAATTAAATAATAATCAACAAATAATAAAATAATAATAATCAATATAACAATAATAATTAAATAATATAGCAATAACAATTATTCAAAAGAAAATAATTTATTTATATGAATATACAGAATTATAATATATAAAAAATAAAAGGTATATAAAAATAATCTAAATTTAAATACTTTTTACAGATAAAACATAAATAATAATAGTTAAGCGAAATTTTAGTAGGTTTCTTATTCGCAATCTCCTGACTTTTGATTATATGTAAGTTAAAACTTGTTCCCACAAAAACAATGATCTCCTAAAACAGGGCTTCCTCTCTCCTACCCTTTCTGCTGTGCCCTACAGGGTCCATAATGATCTAAATTTTATAACTACCACCTAAGTACACATTATGGTAAAGCAATAAAGATATTGAGTATTGAGTATTAAAAAAGGATGGAGTTTCATATTTTCGATAAGTATTAATATTATTATTATTTAATTGTTATCACTGTACCGTAAATGCTGATATTTTGCCAAGAAATCATCGTAAAATTTTTTTTTAAATTAATTCTTATTAAACAGCAGGAGTTATAAAGCATCTCAATTGTAAAGACTCTTACTAAACCTATTAATCGTACTATCGCATGCTCACTTAAATTGTTCAGGTTATATGCGTTGACTCTCTTCCATTTGTTGGAGACGCTATTATTTTTATTATTTTTTATTATTAAAGAATGATTGTTTTTTTTAAAGTGAAAGCTTCTTTAGGCGCGTTGGGCATTTTTGAGATGCGAAAAACAATTGAACTCGCGACACCGTTACCAACACCTCATTAAAAGTATTTCCTGCACAGTAAAATTGTTCAAGTTGTCACTTCTGTCGGCACTCCCAGAGTGCCACTGTTTTTTTTTTTAGTTTAATGAGACTTCTTTGCTGTTTCTATAAATATTGTAGTAATATTTTATACATTTAATTTTGACCAAGTACATGTAAAAATTGTTGTTATATATTTGTTCCTATATTTTATTTAATTTTTTCCTCTGTATATAGTTAGTTCTATTTACTTGGACACTAATATTACGGTGGAGGTCGAGATCCAGTGAGGTGTGGAAAATGAATATCAATTATAGCATGTCAAAGATGTTGTGTGTGAGACGATGTCCCTGCCGCCCTGTATACACCATGGAATAGAATAAAATATGCTTTCACAATTATAGAAGAACAAATATAGAACAAAATTTTTTTTATACATTAAACTTAACGAAATTAAAAAAAGATCATTAATAATTACAGTATAAACAAAAAAATATTGGACAGTTCGACTCGACTCATTTCTTGTCCTAGCGGCGAGCCTGGGTCGTAAAACTTTATTGCTTTTTTTGACACTTTATAATTCTAACTTTAAAACATGCGTGTAAGGTTTAATTTGATTTGATGTATGTTGACCAGTGAGTATCGGTCGTAAAAAATTATTGCTTTTTGTACATAGCTTTGTGAAAACAACTTTAAGATATGCGTTTAAGGTTGATTTTACATGAATGTATATTTGTTTCAACTAGAATTACCTAAACACAATTTGATGACAGATTTTTGAGAACTTTTGCTTGGCATTGTGTATCTAGTTCTTTATTAGTGATCGATGCAAATAAAGCATTAAATAAATTAAACTGGCTTTCTAAAGGTATAAAAATGCTACGGAAAAGTGCTATGGTTGCCACAGTATCATTGACTTTCATACACTGCGGCCATTTCATGTCATTATATCAAATAAAAACAAAATTTGAGATTTATTTCATTTTAAGGATTTTTGGTGCCACAACTGCTTAAATTTTACCGTGTACAATCATTTTTTGCAAGATGAATGTGATTATTGTTTCTACTCAGTTCCTGAAGGAATTGAAAAATAGTATTATCATACCTTCAATTTCAAAAGTTCTCACTTAACTTTTTTTTTTACTTGCGTACACTTTGAACAACGTCAACTGTAAACAAAAATTCATTCTCATAATTTTAAATATTTTTTTATAATTGTATAGGATGTAAAAAAATTTGCTGGCATAACTTTCAGGGGTGAACCTTCCCAAGAAACTGAAGAACTTTCCCCAAGAAACATGGGTCGAAATATGAAAAAAAAAATTTTTTTTTTTAATATATTTTGCTGGCAATTTTTTTTATAACCTGTATAGATTAATCATTTTAAAATTTACTGATTAAAAACGTATCAATTAACACAACATTTACTGATAAATAACGAATTCAATATCGGAAGAAATCACACACAATATTTTTGTAGAAATAAAATAAATATTTATACTGAACCTTTTTGTTGTTCATGTGTTGTACACTTTTCTTCTTCAACATTTGTTATTAATGCCACGGTTGTTGGCGTTGTACTTTTTAATAAAAGGAAATCTCGATTTACTTTCCTTTTGAAAGTTCCACTACGTTTAAGTCTTCTCCACGAATTTTTTGCTTCCATTTTTCGTAGTAAATCTAATCAAAAGTTCCGTAAATATGGCGGCCTAGACGTTTTAAAGTCAAAACCTGACTTAAATGCGCCTACAAGTTTGATTAAAGTCAGGGCATGACATTAAACGGACATCATGTAATATATAGGTTTTATTTGAGTATTAAATAAACAACCAAGTCATTTAAGAGTCTCCAATTGACCGCTGTAAAACAGGATAGTGATAGTTATAAAAACGTCACTGTGAAAACGTCTATGCAACTGCTACGTTATATAAATGTCATATAAAGGTTTTTCAAAGACCTAATTTGGTCAGTTCAAAACGTTTAATGGACTCTAACGTTAGTATGACTATGGCGTTGTCGTACAAACGTTTTAGCTAAGACTGTAATATAACGTCGTTTAGTTTAGTCTTACCAACGTTGCTAAGACCAGCTTATTATGACATATTCGTCGCACGACTAATAAGTTAAATTAAAGACGTCTAAAGGACCTAGTAGTCATCTCACTATCATTATAAGACTGCTATCCAACTTTATGTCGTATAAGTCAAGACTTATATGACGTTTTTGTTTGTTGATAGTTTACGATACCGAAAGTGGAGGTGCATTTTGTAAGCTATGCCAAATTTTGATGAAAAATGAGCCAAAATTTTGCAGAAAACAGGTGGGGTGTTCATAACAGTTCCATTCAAATCATTCAAAAAGGCTTTAGGAAAGGACGGAAAATTACAGAAGCATGAGCATTCATCAGCTCATAATAATATATAAAAAACGTAGTAAACGTCGAAAAGATTGGATATGCACCCTGCTGCGAGTACGCTCAACTTTTGTAAAGAGATTTTTTCATTTTCTTGGTCCGTTCCTATATAACAAAATAAACGAAGAGTGTGAAATCTACGGACTACCGTATTAAAAATGTAAAAATATTGTGCAATCTTACCTCCAAAATAAGTCATATGACGAAACAGAAAAATCAATAACACACACTCACACACCCTTGTTTGTACAGACACCCTTACGAGGACCTTGTTAGTTTTAGAACGAACCGAGGACCCTCCAAAAAACTGGTTTAAATACGTCGTTGGCCTTTTTGAATGAGATAGAAAGAGACAGGTGAGTAAATCTATAGTGATGAGTTTATTGGAATAATGCTATCTCAACATTTTTCTGTATGAATTACGGCTATCATACCGAGGACCTGAAATACACAGCTAAATGTGACCAGCGATGCACATACGAGGACTTTGTGTAGGCCAACCGAGGACCCCTTATGTAAGCCCTGCGACGCCCTTCCGAGGACGTATTTTTACACAATATTTCTTATATCTTGTACAAAGTGCGGACGCTGTGTTAGACTTTATATTACTAAACCGAGGACAGTTTTTCGCGTAGAACTTGTACAAAGCGAGGACATGAAAATCTACCTACCTAAACCATTTTACGTGTAAGGTAACTTATTGTAGAACGTTCCGATTTATTTCTTACACACATTTTCTAAAATAAAGTACCAAGCGAGGACGAGTCTTTACGTTTGTCGGCGCTTTCTAAAAGTAACGGCTTAGTTACCATTTTATGCTGATGTTATACCTAGGGTCGTTTCTTAATGAATAAACTCTTCAACAGGAGAAAGAAACTATCATCACTTTTAAATTTGGCCAACGCGTTAGGTTTGCGTAGTATAACTGAGATAATAACCAGTTTGTGCCGATGCTGCAGCCAGGGTCGTTTCATCATGAGGACACTCCTCAAAAGCTGATAGTATCATCTTCAAATTGGGCATACGCATTAGGTTTATCTAGTAACACTCAAATATTTACCGGTTTTTGCTGATGCTGCAGCCAGGGTCGTTTCCTTATGACGGAACTCCTCAAAAGCTGATAGTATCGTCTTCAAATTTGGCATACTCATTAGTTTTATCTAGTAACACTCAAATAATTACCAGTTTTTGCTGATACTGCAGCCAGGGTCGTTTCCTTATGATGGAACTCCTCGAAAGCTGATAGTATCGTCTTCAAATTTGGCATACGAATTAGATTTATTTAGTAACACACAAATAATTACCATTTTTAGCTGATGCTGCAGCCAGGGTCGTTTCCTTATAACGGAACTCCTCAAAAGCTGATAGCATCGTCTTCAAATTTGGCATACGCATTAGATTTATCTAGTAACACTCAAATAATTACCAGTTTTTGCTGATACTGCAGCCAGGGTTGTTTCCTCATGATGGAACTCCTCAAAAGCTGATAGTATCGTCTTCAAATTTGGCATAAGCATTAGGTTTATTTAGTAACACTCACATAATTACCAATTTTTGCTGATGCTGCAGCCAGGGTCGTTTCCTTATGACGGAACTCCTCAAAAGCTGATAGTATCGTCTTCAAATTTGGCATATGCATTAGGTTTATCTAGTAACACTCAAATAATTACCAGTTTTAGCTGATGCTGCAGCCAGGGTCGTTTCCTTATGACGGAACTCCTCAAAAGCTGATAGCATCGTCTTCAAATTTGGCATACGCATTAAGTTTATCTAGTAACACTCAAATAATTACCAGTTTTTGCTGATACTGCAGCCAGGGTCGTTTCCTTATGACGGAACTCCTCGAAAGCTGATAGTATCGTCTTCAAATTTGGCATACGCATTAGGTTTATCTAGAAACACTCAAATAATTACCAGTTTTTGCTGATGCTGCAGCCAGGGTCGTTTCCTTATGACGGAACTCCTCAAAAGCTGATGTATCGTCTTCAAATTTGGCATACGCATTAGGTTTATCTAGTAACACTCAAATAATTACCAGTTTTTGCTGATGCTGCAGCCAGCGTCGTTTCTTCTTGATGAAAGTCCATAAAAGTCGATAGCGTCGTCTTTAAATTTAACATACGCGTTAAGTTTACATAGTTTAACTAAGATAATAACCAGTTTGTACTGATGCTGCAGCCAGGGTCGTTTCCTTATGACGGAACTCCTCAAAAGCTGATAGTATCGTCTACAAATTTGGCATACGCATTAGGTTTATCTAGAAACACTCAAATAATTACCAGTTTTTGCTGATACTGCAGCCAGGGTCGTTTCCTTATGACGGAATTCCTCAAAAGCTGATAGTATCGTCTTCAAATTTGGCATACGCATTAGGTTTATCTTAACACTCAAATAATTACCAGTTTGTGCTGATTCTGGAGCCAGTGTCATTTCTTCATGAGGGAACTCTTCAACAGTTAATAGCATTGTCTTCAAATTTGGCATATGCGTTAGGGTTATCTAGTAACACTAAAATAACTACCAGTTTTTGCTGATGCTGCAGCCAGGGTCGTTTCTTCATGAGGAAACTCCTCAACAGTCGATAGCATCGTCTTTAAATTTGGCATACGCGTTAGGTTTATATAGTTTAACTAAAATAATAACCAGCCAAGGTCGTTCTTTCATGAGGGAACTCCTTTTTTTTGGGTGGGTAATTATCAAATAACTTCTCCCGCTCTGGGCGGAGTGGGAGGGCGTGTCAGACTCTTACTGACTAAAACCCACCCGTGTTTCTTCAGTTGCCATATTGCCAGAGGCCACGGTATCCCTTTCGGACTTCTCCGCAACCCCGGCAGGCATTGACCCTATCGAACCCCTTCAATTGTGCTGACATCTCTTGGAGGCGTGCGTGGAACACAACGCGCCGTTGTCGACCCGGGCCTGGACCTTATCGGACGGTGAGCTACCCATTGCTCACCGTCCGCAAGCCGCGCGGACTTGCGGACGGTGAGCAATGGGTGGCTACGGTGGCTGGAAATCAGCCTGCGATTCCTGACGCCCAGGTCGTCTCCTGCGGCGGTTAGACGCGTGAGGGCATGACATTTGCCTCTCCCTCACGCGCTCCGCCTCCTCCTTCGCGAGCATTACTGCTGTGCAGAAGGAGGTGACGGCTTCCCATGCCCTCTCGCTCCGTACCATGGCCTGGACCAGGGCCAGACGCGAGAGATCACCGCCGCCGATCGCCTCCACGAGGACACGGTGATGCTCCGCCCAAGCCGGGCAGTGCTCCACCGTGTCCTCCGGGCGATCCACACTGGTGATACTCGGACATTTCCTCCCGCCTTATCCGGAACAGGAACCTCCCGAAACACCCGTGTGCGGTGAGAACTTGCGTCAGGCGGAAGGTGAGGACGGCGTGGCGCCTCTCTAGCCGCTCCTTAAAGAGGGGACTTACTGCCGCAATTGTGGCGTGCCCATGAGGGAACTCCACAATTGTTGATAGTATCGACTTCAAAGGCAAATGCGTTTGGTTTATATAGTAAAACTAAAATAATTATCAGTTTGTCCTGATGCTGCAGTCAAGGTCGTTTCTTCATGAGGGAACTCCTCAACAGTTGATAGTATCGTCATCAAATTTGGCATACGCGTTAGATGTATCTAGTGAAATAAAAATAATTACCTTGTTTGAATCGTTTTATAAACTGTTAAGTAAGTTTTCTGCTCATGTTTATCAAAGATGTCGCTGCAACTTGATTATTACTTCAATGAGTATAGCGTTGGTAAAAGTTAGTTAAATAATTCGTTTCAATTTAGAATAAACCTACTTCTATTTCAGTAAAGTTTATGTTGTCTTCTTTACTACGTTCACTTTCTTTATTTTTTTATACTCTTTGTTTGCTTCAAATCTTGGTGCCGACATTTCACGTAGGAAGGCATTTCTACTTTAAATTCTTCATGAAGAGCACATGCATTCAGCTCCCATGACAATACAATATTTTATGGTTCAAATCATAATGTTGTGTAATCTAAGTAGGCACATACTGCAGAAGAAGCCTCCTTATTCCTTGTGCACCTAGTCGCTACTAACGATTTGCTTAAGGATTCAGTGTACCTTCAATTTTCTCTTCCATAATTGTATTTAAATGATAGCACATAGTTCGTCTTGTACACACGAGGAAAACTGTCTAAGCGAGGACTAGAATACACACTGTTCGGAAAATCTAGCAAACCGAGGTCTTAAATACACATTGTTTGGAAAAGCTACCTTACCGAGGTCTTTTGTGTTAAAGTTAACACAAAAGTCCTCGGATAATACAACCAACGTGAAATGAATGTAAAGAGGCTGTGTATGAGGCGACAGTGGCGCCACCTGGTGGATACACAATGCGTGTGTAAGATTATGAAAAATCTTGATCAAACCGAGGTTCAGACCACTTTTTCTTATTAAGTATACAGAAAGGCTCAAAATCGCTTGCAGAATACGAATCTTTGGTCAAGTCAAACCGAGGACCCTCGAAAAGGTCCTCGCTTTGAAAAGGTCCTCGGTCGTGCCTTGTGTATTCATACGCACGTCCTCGGATGGTACTTAAAACAAACACACATACACACCCCCCTACACTCACACACCCTTGTTTGTACAGACACCCTTACGAGGACCTTGTTAGTTTTAGAACGAACCGAGGACCCTCCAAAAAACTGGTTTAAATACGTCGTTGGCCTTTTTGAATGAGATAGAAAGAGACAGGTGAGTAAATCTATAGTGATGAGCTTATTGGAATAATGCTATCTCAACATTTTTCTGTATGAATTACGGCTATCATACCGAGGACCTGAAATACACAGCTAAATGTGACCAGCGATGCACATACGAGGACTTTGTGTAGGCCAACCGAGGACCCCTTATGTAAGCCCTGCGACGCCCTTCCGAGGACGTATTTTTACACAATATTTCTTATATCTTGTACAAAGTGCGGACGCTGTGTTAGACTTTATATTACTAAACCGAGGACAGTTTTTCGCGTAGAACTTGTACAAAGAGAGGACATGAAAATCTACCTACCTAAACCATTTTACGTGTAAGGTAACTTATTGTAGAACGTTCCGATTTATTTCTTACACACATTTTTTAAAATAAAGTACCAAGCGAGGACGAGTCTTTACGTTTGTCGGCGCTTTCTAAAAGTAACGGCTTAGTTACCATTTTATGCTGATGTTGTACCTAGGGTCGTTTCTTAATGAAGAAACTCTTCAACAGGAGAAAGAAACTATCATCACTTTTAAATTTGGCCAACGCGTTAGGTTTGCGTAGTATAACTGAGATAATAACCAGTTTGTGCCGATGCTGCAGCCAGGGTCGTTTCATCATGAGGACACTCCTCAAAAGCTGATAGTATCGTCTTCAAATTGGGCATACGCATTAGGTTTATCTAGTAACACTCAAATAATTACCAGTTTTTGCTGATACTGCAGCCAGGGTAGTTTCCTTATGATGGAACTCCTCAAAAGCTGATAGTATCGTCTTCAAATTTGGCATACGCATTAGGTTTATCTAGTAACACTCAAATAATTACCAGTTTTTGCTGATGCTGCAGCCAGGGTCATTTCCTTATGACGGAACTCCTCAGAAGCTGATAGTATCGTCTTCAAATTTGGCATACTCATTAGGTTTATCTAGTAACACTCGAATAACTACCAGTTTTTGCTGATGCTTCAGCCAGGGTCGTTTCCTTATGATGGAACTCCTCAAAAGCTGATAGTATCGTCTTCAAATTTGGCATACGCATTAGGTTTATCTAGTAACACTCAAATAATTACCAGTTTTTGCTAATACTGCAGCCAGGGTTGTTTCCTTATGATGGAACTCCTCAAAAGCTGATAGTATCGTCTTCAAATTTGGCATAAGCATTAGGTTTATTTAGTAACACTCAAATAATTACCAGTTTTTGCTGATGCTGCAGCCAGGGTCGTTTCCTTATGACGGAACTCCTCAAAAGCTGATAGTATCGTCTTCAAATTTGGCATACGCATTAGGTTTATCTAGTAACACTCAAATAATTACCAGTTTTTGCTGATACTGCAGCCAGGGTCGTTTCCTTATGATGGAACTCCTCAAAAGCTGATAGTATCGTCTTCAAATTTGGCACACGCATTAGGTTTATCTAGTAACACTAAAATAATTACCAGTTTTTGCTGATGCTGCAGCCAGGGTCGTTTCCTTATGACGGAACTCCTCGAAAGCTGATAGTATCGTCTTCAAATTTGGCATACGCATTAGGTTTATCTAGTAACACTCAAATATTTACCGGTTTTTGCTAATGCTGCAGCCAGGGTCGTTTCCTTATGACGGAACTCCTCGAAAGCTGATAGTATCGTCTTCAAATTTGGCATACGCATTAGGTTTATCTAGGAACACTCAAATAATTACCAGTTTTTGCTAATACTGCAGCCAGGGTTGTTTCCTTATGATGGAACTCCTCAAAAGCTGATAGTATCGTCTTCAAATTTGGCATAGGCATTAGGTTTATTTAGTAACACTCAAATAATTACCAGTTTTTGCTGATGCTGCAGCCAGGGTCGTTTCCTTATGACGGAACTCCTCAAAAGCTGATAGTATCGTCTTCAAATTTGGCACACGCATTAGGTTTATCTAGTAACACTAAAATAATTACCAGTTTTTGCTGATACTGCAGCCAGGGTCGTTTCCTTATGATGGAACTCCTCAAAAGCTGATAGTATCGTCTTCAAATTTGGCATAGGCATTAGGTTTATTTAGTAACACTCAAATAATTACCAGTTTTTGCTGATGCTGCAGCCAGGGTCGTTTCCTTATGACGGAACTCCTCAAAAGCTGATAGTATCGTCTTCAAATTTGGCACACGCATTAGGTTTATCTAGTAACACTCAAATAATTACCAGTTTTAGCTGATGCTGCAGCCAGGGTCGTTTCCTTATGATGGAACTCCTCAAAAGCTGATAGCATCGTCTTCAAATTTGGCATACGCATTAGGTTTATCTAGTAACACTCAAATAATTACCAGTTTTTGCTGATGCTGCAGCCAGGGTCGTTTCCTTATGACGGAACTCCTCGAAAGCTGATAGTGTCGTCTTCAAATTTGGCATACGCATTAGGTTTATCTAGTAACACTCAAATATTTACCGGTTTTTGCTAATGCTGCAGCCAGGGTCGTTTCCTTATGACGGAACTCCTCGAAAGCTGATAGTATCGTCTTCAAATTTGGCATACGCATTAGGTTTATCTAGAAACACTCAAATAATTACCAGTTTTTGCTGATGCTGCAGCCAGGGTCGTTTCCTTATGACGGAACTCCTCAAAAGCTGATAGTATCGTCTTCAAATTTGGCATACGCATTAGGTTTATCTAGTAACACTCAAATAATTACCAGTTTTTACTGATGCTGCAGCCAGGGTCGTTTCTTCTTGATGAAAGTCCATAAAAGTCGATAGCGTCGTCAGTAGGTTAGAATTGGGGGTTCTGCATCACTTGCTCTCGCTGCGCTCGCGCCGTGATGCAGAATCCCCAATTCTATCAGCGAGAGCAAGTGATGCAGAATCCCCAATTCTATCAGCGAGAGCAAGTGATGCAGAACCCCCAATTCTATTTCGACGTGATGCAGAACCCCCAATTTTATTTCGATAAATAAGCAATGAAATCTTCTTGCACTGTATCGCTGACCTGAGACTTTGATGAGTCTATGCTCGATTTATAATTTGCAACAAGTATTAATTATAAACTCTCTTCCTTTTACAGCGTTCAAATAAAAACATTGAGGAAAATGTATAGCATGTTGCATCCAAGGATCGTCATAAATCTCCCAATCTTCTATAACACCTCCACATGAGAAACATGCTACTTTATCATCTATACTATTGCCACAATAAAAGAATCCAGCGTCAGCCATTTCCATCACTAATCTTTTCTTTGAATCAGCCGTTGCCCAGTAATAATTAAATGAAAATTCACGCATTTTATAAGTATTATACATGTCATAGCGGGGTTTGTATTTATTTTGAGACATGCTTCGTTTTATAGATAAATGCATAATGACATCGCTTAGCTACAGTTAGTAGCTTTTAATGATTTGATGACGTTGACGGGGTTGGGAGGGATAGGAAACGTTTACCTAAGTATTTATATAAATTAAACAAGAAAATATTTTTATTTAAAAATTTTATTATCATAGCACCATTTATTTAAACACAATACATTTTTTAAAGCACAAACAGAGTCATGATACATACAACTATACAAATCTTGACAGTATTTATATTGATTGTACAGACTTGACAAACTAGAACAACCTTTGTCTTCTAAATTAAATATATTACTATTACTGTTTTCTAATATATTTTTTAACCACGAGACTTTTTCTGAACCCTTAACATAGACACATTTATCTCTTAAAATATCAGCAATAAAATTCTGGTAGTTGGAATAAGGTACAATTCCTTCACGCCAATATATCTTTCTGTTACGTTCAATCCAACTAACTTGCTTTCTTTCTGCTTTTGTCAAATTGTAAAATGGAAATGGTGGCTTAATCAAAAACAATTGAATTTTTTTATTATACAATATAGCGATTTCTTTTATTATAAATTCATCTGTTTCTGTTCGAAAACCTTGAATATCTACAATAGCAATCATGATAACCGGCGTACAGTGTTGGTGAGAGGTTTATATTCCACAAGTCGATCGTTTATAATCAAACAATATGCAGTTGTCTTATCTGGTATTGGCGTTGAACATTCAATTTCTAATCGCACGTCCACTGGACCTGATTTTAGACTATCGTTTTGCCTTGAGCAGTCTAAGATAAAGAGGGGAGCTTTTTCTTTAAAGTCCTTTAGGTCAAGCAACGGGTCTGCTGGACAGTTGTAATATGACTGACGAAATTTCACATACATTTCGTATAATATACTGTATTTGTTGTCAGAAAACTTTAAACCCAAAGGCTCATAAGGATAATATTGTGAATTTAAGAAAAGCGTAACGTTTGTCACCTCGCAATGATCGAATAGCGAACTGTCTTTAGTTTTATTATTTTTTCTATTAGTTTGTAAGCAAAAAATTACATATCTAGGCTTTTCCAATTGTGAAGCAGTCTTAACTGACCAAGAATGTTTTGTGGTTTTAGGTAGTAAAGGATATTCATATAAATCCCAATTTCTAAAAGCCATCTGAATGGGTTTATCTCTTTCTAAATGCTTTAAAAGTGTTAATCGTTCTCGATCTGACACTTTTATGTGTGGCACCCTCCATTGAACTCTTTGCATATCTATTTGAAAATGAGCAACATCATCAGTAAGAATAACGCTGTTTAAGTTAGAGTTACTTCTATTCAATATAAGTTCGTGTTTACAATTTATAACGATTTTATTGTAATCCTCTGCAAACCCTAAAATCTTATTTAACGGTATCACAATACTAAAATGACCATCACTTTGGAATCCGTTTAAATTCCAACCCCATAGTGCAGCAACTTTATTTTCACCTTCATTTAATGAGATGTATGATTTTATTGCTGATGTTATTCCAGAATTTTTTATACGATCTATTTCAATACCATTCATTTCGTACCTGATGTCTTGAAACAAAGACATAATAGGGTTATTAGTGAACGAAACAGTTTTCTTGATCGGATTCCCATCTTTACCGAGCAGCTTTGCTTGGCCTTCGATGTAAATTGAACTGGCTGATGGTAGCACGTATATGTCTTGCTGATGTATGGGGATTCTGATTTCATCGTTTTCTCTAAAGCTGTTGTTGTAGGGATTATATGAATGGATTTCATAACTTTCGATCGAACTATCGAAGTGAGGTAATTCAGTAATTTGTAGTATATTCATACTTTAAAACCTAGGGCTCTAAGAAAATCTCTATTTGCTTTAGTCAATTTCTTAACTTTTTTCTTACGTCTACGCACCTTAATGGTTGTAGAAGGAATAAGACGTTTTATTTTCACAGGAGTGTTTTTATAATATACTATCATTTTGTTTTTCTTAAATGAAGGCGTAATTGAATATCAGGTTCATCACCAAAGTTAATACAATAACCAGATTGATCAACAATCTTAACAGATATAGATGAAATTAAGTTTTTGTTAACTGGAAAGTAAATAACGTTTGGCGGTATTTCTATGCACTGATGACCAGGAGCAGTATTAAATACAAATTCATGAATAAAATGAGTTGGTAATCCATTACAGTAGGAACCATGTACAAGATCACATTCGATTCGGATTACAGATTGACTGCTGATATTGATGGGCACATTTGGTCTTGAATTTAACACTGAAAAGTATAACAAACCGCACTCGTATGGATCAGATAAATGCAGATGTGGTTGAAAATATGACACCAATTCAGATTTATTTCCGGAGATAGTAACCGTAGTAGACATGCTTGCATACTGAACTCTTTCAGAATATCCTCTTTATTTTATCCCTTGACTACACCAAAAATTTTTTAAGAACTTTAAACAGAGATGGCCGCAATTGAAAGGGTGATCACGTTGTATATTATCATAATTATAATGGACTTTAGAACCTACGTATTTTATAAATTCTTTTGGAGGCTTAAGATTTCCGTAACTGTCAAAGTACTCAATATAATCATTGTATTTTGCATAGGCTACCCAATGAGAGCCAGGATCTTTAGAACTATCTAAATTAATAACTCCACATTCTTTTTTAAACGGGTATTTAGGAAGCTCATCTCTCATATAGACTCCTCTAAAATAGGGAATACTATTTCCATACTTCAAAATGTCAAAGTTAGTTAAGGCTCGTTTGGGTAGCCGACTTAGTTTTTTTCATTCGATACAAAAATTCCAAGCCCGTTTTTATGTGGTTTAAGGTGTAGTCCTTTCCCAATGCAGAGAGCTTCCATTTTTTCATTATGTCTCTTCGATTCAGTCAACAGCTTTCTAGCCATTTTGAATTCATTTATGGTTTTGGCTATACCAGCTGCCCCGCCTGCTATTGCTCCCACTGCTGATAATCCAGCAAAAATAGGAATTAAAGGTAATACACCACCAGTTTTTGGTATAGGAATAACTCGAGGAAGTTTAATGGATAAATCATCAGCTAATTCTCTGGCTGCGGCAATAGCTAATTCTATTGCCACTTTTTTGCATTTTGGCTTCAATTTTTTCATGTGTCTTTTCGTTTTAGTAATAACATTTTTAAATTTATTTTTTAAACCTTTTCCAGATGTAACTTTTCGATAGCATTTTTTGCCACGTTTTTTTAGTCCAGAACCACTTTTAATTTTTGTAGACATTGTCTTGCTTACCAAGCCTGCTGCGAGTTTTTCGCTTACACTCGCATCCGAGGCAACTACTCGCTCTTTAGCCATTTGTAGTAAAATTAAATCAGCTCTGTGACGATCCTTTAAGTTTGATGATTTATGATAGGCAATGTCGTGTTCTTTGCAATATTCGTCTAATTTATTAATACCTTCATCTCCGCGTGTAAGCCTTTTAATTAATTTTGTACCAGGGCCACAATAATTGTATCCTGGTAAGTGTAATTCAAACGGTAAATTGTTTATAAGCCAATTGAGAAGACTACTCTCTCCAATACACATCATAAGACTAATGAATCTGGATTGAACACTTTAATAAATACTTATACGATTCATTAATGACTTTGTTGTTAAGTTATTTTTATTTATAATAGTATATTCGATTTATCAATCCAACTATTTTCAGCAGAAGGCAAACCTAACCATTTTACTAAAACCCTGTTTCCTTTTCTTCTAAGAACTTTCTCAATTAGATATACATTAGGATGTTTAGTCTTTTGAAGCTCTTGTAAGTAAAATGCTCCTAAAATAGGTTGACCTCTGATTGTATCTTCAATTAAGTAGGTGATAGGAGTTGTATTTTGTATTTTTCGAATTTTAAATATTTCCGTTGACCAGTTGGGCGTATATCCTTTTTCAAATGTTCCTTTGTACTTACTGATACGTACATAATCTCCAATTTTATACTTGCTTCTTATTCTTTCGTTTTTTACCAAACCTAAATACGTTTTTAATATACATTTTTTATTAATATTATCCACATTAGCAGGGATTTCATGAATTGTCCGATGATAAGTGTGATTGTATTTATAAATAACATCATTAAGGGTATTATCTATCCAATTATAGTTACCTTTTAAACTAAATTCCTTATACAGTTTAGATTTCAATGTTCTGATAAATCGTTCAACTATTGAGGCCTTTTTTGTTGAGAAGGTTGAATAATGGTTGATATGATTAGATTTCATAAGCTTTTGAAATTTATTATTATAAAATTCTGTTCCATTATCCGTTTGGAGATTTTTTGAAACACGTCCTGTAGCCAACAAAATTTTGAAAGATTTACATACATCATCTTTGGTTTTACTTTTCAGAGGAAAGGCCCAAGCATATTTAGAAAATGTGTCAATAACGGTAAGTATAAATCTATGATTTTTATTTTCTTTTGAAAACGACTGCATATCAATTAAGTCTGCTTGCCATAGGTCATCTATATCTTTCATTATAACATGTCTTCGCGGAAAGTTCACCCTCGCATTTTTATGTATTTCGTTTACCACATCAGCTTTGCTCATTTTCAGAATTCAGTACATTTGTCTTGAATCCATCTACAATACTGAATGTAAAGCATATTATTACAACTATTTATTCTGTAATTATGTCAGCTTCTTTTAACTCTTCAATTATCGATAAAATTTCATTATCGTGGTTTGTATTGCCAGCATCTTTTGAAGCAACTAATAGTTTCAATCTTTCAACTAATTCGTTAGGGTCATCCCAATATACCAAGTCAGTGTTGTTTTTGTATTTTTTTAGTGTTGCTAAGTTTCCTCCAAGTTTAGGGTGAGCAAGTATATAATCGTTTGACGATTCGGAAAACAGTGGTTTGATTATTTCACGATATTTTGTTCCTTTATCGCCTCTTATTTGTCCATTAGGATTAAAATCTCTCTTATGAGCATTTGTATAATGCAGCATATCCTTATAGACAAGCTTATCTTTGCTAGAAATTAATTTTAAATCAGGTTTTTTTCGAAGTAAAAGTTCCTTCAGGCCTGGGGTTAAATTATAGGCTTTATCATCGACTTTAATTAAAATTTCACTATCGTCATTTAAACCATCAATTTTAGAAAATGATACAACTGAATTGCCCATCAATAAAGTTTTGTTCACACTTCTTATTCCAAACGGTATATTTACACCATCATAAATATCATGGATATCACAACCCTCTAATGAAATTTCTAAATCATCTGGTAATTCCATTTTATTAGACTTTTTAGGTGATTGAATAGAATTTAGTTTTGGATCGTAGCAGTCTTCAAACTTTGTAGATGAGCTAGTATTGATGTCATCCAATTCAATGTCTTTAGAATTAGCGAGTATTGTATTTTCTAAATGTTTTATTTTTTCCATAGATATATTTGAATTAACTAGGGTTTTAAGTGGATCTGTGACAGGTTTTAGCATTTTATCGAATGACAAGTTTATCGAGTGTTCCTGGTTTTTCATTTGTTTTATTTTATTCTTTATAAAGTTTACAGACTTCATTAATTCTATTTTAATATTTTTCTCCATGTTGTAACAACTGGGTTCAGCTGAAGAACAAACAATACTAATTTTCTTTTTGAGTGTTATTTACTTATATTTAAAAACATTCAGTCAAATTTAAAAAAGAAATCAAAATTCTGTCTGTACCTTCCATTATTTAATGGTGACTCTTTATTAATAAGAAGAAATTGATATGGATTACTCCAAACAGTTTTACAAATATCTTTGAACTGATTCCATGGTAGATCGGAGTTGACATGTTCTCCATAGATATGTTTTAAATTTACATCATCTTGTTTAAATATTATAAGAAAATTGGTGTTATCACGTAACAACTGTTTCGGTATTTTGGAGTAGGTTTGCGATAAGTAAAAGCAATCAATTTGTTTATGTCTACCCATTGAGAAATAATTACGGATATTTATTTGTTTTTCACACGCAACATCATCAAATATAAATATAGAATTCGGTAACGCTTCATTGGGAGATATGACTTCTTTATTGTCATTGAATTCAATGAAATTAATCTGAGGCACTCTTCTTAATACTTCACTTAAGAAACGATATTTTGGTTGGAAAGCAGTTTTCGAGTAAAGATAAAGATTTTGGAATTTAAGACCATTTTCATGCAGCAATAAACTGATCATAGCGTTTGTTTTGCCGCAGTTCGAGGGTCCACATATTATGCAACGAATCGTATTAGGCAATAAAGCACTGTGTCTAATCTGACGAGCAGAGTCATTAAAATTGATATTATTCACGTTCAGGGATATGGGTTGTTTGATCAACTTCATCTTGCTTATTATTTATTTTCATTACTTACTATCCTTTATATATGAATATGTGAGCACATTATTCAACCAACAGGTTTGGACCTGTGTCGTTATTAAGATGATGTTCTCGTCTTACCGGCCATAAATGTATTTGTGACTAATAACCGAAAGGAGAACATATTCTAGGTATGTCAAAGTAATTAAACATTACACTTCATTGCAGTAGCTGATCAAAGTAGGACCTTACGCAAATTTTTCACGATTTAAACAATAGTTTCAGTCTAAAGGTAAGTGTTTGAATAATAACCAATCAAACAAAAAGAATAAATAAAATATTTGTTTAAATGCTTATTTGTAAATAGTATTTAATTTTTTCAGAATAATGTCTCGAGCACCGTCACCATCCTACAGCCCCAGCATATTGGACAATGAAAATGTGATTTCTGTTGAACAAGAACAATCCAGATTACGTGAGGTAATCTTTGTTTTTATATTTCATAGAAGTAGATTATTCTATTGCTATTTTTATTTTTTTACGAGGCAAATTTCTTTTTTTTTTTTGCAGTGGAACTCCGAGGTACTCAATGGCAATCCTGTTATGAGTTCATTTTTTTACTCCCAGGGCAACTACGAGCCATATTTTGAAGGTTTAAATCAGAGCGCTAAAATTGAAAAGCTGCTCACTGGAAATGATCAAGCTCAAACATCTAAAAAGTCTTCAAAAAAGAGAAAATCTTCATTGGGATCATCATCATCATCATACATTGTTCGCAGAAAGGGAAGCGATAATGCAGGTCATCTAATTAAATTAGAAGTGCATAAACTTAAAGATTCTAAAAATGAAAATGATTATAGTGATAGTGACAATGCGTGTGTAAGTGTGCAATATGTGGTGCATGAAACTTATAACGAAGTGATGGAAGCAACAGAGACCCTTATTAAAAAAATTGGGAAGAAGTTGAGTGACCCGGAACAGTTTTAGGTAATTTTTGTATGCCTAGTTAATAAATAGTTTGTACTGTCAAAATGCACATATACTTGGACATTTCGTTACTAACTTATTATTTTATTACTGTTTCGAGATTTGATTTTATTATTTTATACATAGTCGACTGTAAATGATCCATGTTTTGTTTTTTAAAACAGTTAAAAAGACTACATTTTTGTGAAAATTAAATAAATGTTATGATTATCAACTATTCTTGGGTTTCATTTTTCTTTGACTAGGTACAGTTACGAGCACTAATATGTATCCACTTACCAAAACAAAAAGCGATTTTCTCGTGGAATATTTACTGCAACTTTGAGATAAGACCTATTCCATATTGTGGGTTCCAAAATACTATATTTCGTAACAATTTAAAATGACAATCAACAGAGTAGGTGAAAATCACTTTGAAAGGTTGCTAAGTGTACCTATACATATTAGTGCTCATGACTGTACTTAGTTTAAATAAGAAGTAGGTATAGAATATCATATTTAAACACAATACATACTGATTACAAATGATTTATTTCATATTATGTAATAATTCAATACATTTTTGCTTACATACTTTACCTTAAATTAATACATTGTTATTAATACAGCGCTTAATTAAAATACTGTTTTATGATGCCCCCAAGGCAAAGTTTTGCAACCATCTTCCATTATTTGTCTTTTATCATCATCCCTACTAAGAATCAGCTTATTAATCTTCTGAGTGAAAATCTTATGATTTTTCGACTTTATAATACACATGTCATCTCTTAAGCATTCATTGTACCGTAAAGCTCGTTTATATTTTTTTATATCGAGTTTTTTCACAGCTGATTTTTTTACACCTTTTGCTCTGATGATTGAAGAAGCTAGAGAGTCTATACAATACAATTTTGCTCTTAAACCTACAAACTCGGTTATAATATCACCACCCATTTCATCCTTAAAAAAACCTGGTATTTTACAATTTGCTTTGTGTATATTAAATTGATTTCCAGTTTCAAAGTTGCTCGTATCAAAGTATTTTATATTCTGTTTCATGTCCTCATAGAAATCTTCTGTATATATTAAATACAAAAGGCTATCAGTATCAGTATAACATAGTTGAATATCATTTTCGTAAAGACGTTTCATCACAGAGTAATTAAATCGATACAAATGAGTCTTAGCCAATTCTAATATTGAGAAACCAATATAAATTGGTCTATCAAGAACAATTTTCGTTTGTTGTAACTGGATTGCTACTAATGTATCAGAAAATACAGATAAGTTTTTGAAATTGGGGGCACTTACATATTTTTCAGCTCCACAAATTTTGTTTGTTTTATTATGAATATCTTTCCATACATTAACCAGTTTTACATCGACTTGTTTTCTTTTGTTTTCTATAGTTTTTCCAAATATAGAGTTGTTTTGTTTTTTAAAAAAGTCTCTTTCAAAATCGGAAGACGCTCTTTGTCTGAGAGTAGTATTCAGCAAGATATATGGAGCTAAAAATGAACTTTGTTCAAACGCTAGTATTCTATATATCTTTAATAAAATAAGTCCATTTTTTACACATTCTTTAAGATGAACATAGTGAATGATATATTTATGTTTATCATACAGGTTAGCAATTAGTTTAACATTTTTACTACCTGGTGGAGCAAATTTTTCGGCGGCAAATGGTAAATCCGAATGAGTTTCGTGAATTTTATAAGGATAACATAAGTCAACTTCTAAAATAAATCCTGTGTCACTATCATTTAAAATACACATTACATTAAAATTATTTATTTCATTTTCGTTTAAAAACCTAAAGTTTCGAGTAGGAAGCGGTTGCATCATAGCGTGGCCATATAAATTTACACAATCAAGATAAATTAAATAGCTGTCAGGTTCCTTATTGTTATAATTTGGAAGATATTTATTATTTGCCTTCGCATATCTTAAAGAACATTGGGCAAGTCCCCCCCTTATGCCTTGTTCTAACATTTGATACATATCAATATCTGAAATTAAGTCTAAATTAATTTTTGTATATAATAACATCGCATCCCAACTTAGCGAGGGAGATGATACATAATAACAAGGATCAAGGTCATAAAACTTTAAACTCATTGATCTAAACTTTTCAAAAACATCACATAAAAGTAGGACATCACATTTCAAATATAAGTCTGTGTACTCCCCTAAATTAGAAATATCAAATGTATTCCAGACTTTTAATGCATGATTATAATCTTCATCCGAAATAGATTGGGATGTGAGCTTATTATAAAATTTTGATGAATCTGGCAATTTAGTATCTTTATAACGATCCCACGAATCGATGTAATCATAACAATATACACCTTTCTTGCATGCCAAATTAAACAAATAATCATCATTAAAAAACTTTCGTAAGTTTTGAAAATCTTCCGTTTTCATCGTTTTTATTAAATTATCTAGACTTGAACTTAAAAAGTTAAAAGAATCAATAAACTTTAACTGAGCTACATTTTTTTTGTCAATCGGGACGAATTTTGTGAAAGAAATATATTTTTCTTTGTTTTTGGGAATAAGATTTATACGACCGCAAAGACCTGAAAGTTCCTTTATAAACAAATGACAATCATAACCAGAAAGATTATGAAATATGACAGGTATAAATGGACAAGATTTTGCATTCAAATTACATGAATTGTGTGCTGGTCCTCTATACATTCCGGTGAAATGATCATGATCAGCAACAACGAGGTCAGTATCAGAAAAAGTTTTCTTACATAAGTGACATTGTTTAGCGTTGTTTAAAGACATTTGTTGAGCTTTGTTAATTATTAGGGGTTTTATCTCTGACATTAGTCTATGAAGTCTTATTACATCCTGACTAATAGATTTAACGAACTTTTTCGAGCAGTCTGGCCCTCTATAAGATCTAAACTCATTTAATTCAGGTTTAGACTGACAAAAAATGTAATATCCATAACAACTTGCCATATGGATTTGAATATTTTCTACACATGGGGATTTATTTTTGTCTGAATATTCTTGTAATAAACTTTCAAAATCGCCGTAAATAACAATGGGAACTCTTTGAGTCCTATTAAAATTTGAAAAACTAAGTTTTGAGTTTTCTTCGGGAAGGATAGTTTGCACTCTTGCACAGCTATGATTGAATTGTTTTTCTGGTGAGTCGAAATACACAAAACATTCGTCACATAAATATAACTTAGACTTATGTTTTGTAAGTTGTCTGTGTACAAGCTTATTGAAATATTTAATTAAGCAAAAATGACTTTTACCGTTATTATTGAAATAAAGTAAATTTACATGATAAAGTTTTCTTTTTAAAGTTTTATACAACGGCCCTGTTACATTGTAATTCTGTTCCAAACCATAGACGTTAACACTTACGTTTGGATTTAAATCTTCAAATAATTTGATGTCGTCTAAACTGGGTGGAAATGTCATGTTCGTAATGTTTAACACTTTTGAATAGTGAGGATATGATGTAACTCTATTGGGGTTATTCTTTGCTGGGTACAAATATGCTACTATGCTCCAAAGAAAACAATGATTATCTTTATTAACTATGTTTAGACTTGATTTCGTATTTTGAATTCGTTTAGGTAATTCTAAATAAGAACCCGCTCTCAAAGGACTGTATTTAGCGAAATTAATTTCTAAATGACTAATCGATTCGATTGTCCAGCCTGACTCACTTAGTTCGAACTCAGAACATTTATTTAAGATTTTTTCTGCAAATGCATGATATGTGGATAATATATCTGTGCTTTGAAGTATAATTACATATCTTGTATTAAAAGATTTAAGACTAATTTCGTAATTTTTAGGTAAAGTGTACGAAACAAAAAGTTCGAAATTGACTTTCAAAGAAACGTGTTGTTTTAATAATTCTTTAATTAGATAGCAACATGTGTCTGAAGTTTCAGTTAAAAAAAATTCAGGTGTAATAGTAAAACTTTCAGGATTTATTTTGTAACTGACTATTTTGTTTTTAAAAGCACAAGCTATTATACGGACATTATCAAATTGAGTTTTTATGAGATTATTAGATTTATGGATGTTAGTTTTTTTGTGAGAAGAATAATTGGGACAGTTAATGTTACAAGTTTGACAGAATACCATTTTTGAATAATTTTAGAATAGCTTTATTTGTATTTTCTTAGTATTATTATTATTTAGGTTTTTGTTTTATCTACTAAGTAGATTCTGTAAGAGAACAATGCAAAAATTTAGAAATATAAGTTACATTCAGGTTAGTAGATACTTAACCAAATTAAACATATTTTTAAAACATACTATTATCGATTATATGTATATTATAAAGGATTAAATTAAAGTTGAATAAAATTTAAGTAATTTGTTAAACTAAATTTACAAACATAGTATAAGAGATAATAATTATGTTATGAATATTTTATTATTTTCAATTTTAGGTTTTTATTTAGGTTTTTGTTTTATCTACTAAGTAGATTCTGTAAGAGAACAATGCAAAAATTTAGAAATATAAATTACATTCAGGTTAGTAGATACTTAACCAAATTAAACATATTTTTTAAACATGGGTAGGTACTATTATCGATTATATGTATATTATAAAGGATTAAATTAAAGTTGAATAAAAGTTAAGTAATTTGTTGAACTTAATTTTCAAACATAGTATAAGGGATAATAATTATATTATGAATATTTTATTATTTTCAATTTTAGGTTTTTATTTAGGTTTTTGTTTTATCTACTAAGTAGATTCTGTAAGAGAACAATGCAAAAATTTAGAAATATAAGTTACATTCAGGTTAGTAGATACTTAACCAAATTAAACATATTTTTAAAACATGGGTACTAATATTGATTATATGTAGGTATATTATTAAGGATTAAATTAAAGTTGAATAAAAGTTAAGTAATTTGTTAAACTTAATTTACAAACATAGTATAAGAGATAATAATTATATTATGAATATTTTATTATTTTCAATTCTAGGTTTTTATTCAGGTTTTTGTTTTATCTACTAAGTAGATTCTGTAAGAGAACAATGCAGAAATTTAAAAATATAAGTTACATCCTTGTTAGTAGATATTTAACCAAATTAAACATTTTTAAAACATAGGTACTAATATCGATTATATGTATATTATAAAGGATTAAATTAAAGTTTAATAAAAGTTAAGTTTTTTGTCAAACTTAATTTACAAACTTAATTTAACTGGAATAAAAAGGTTTACAAAGAATTTTGGGGGTACAAAATTGGTTGGATAGAGGAATAATCCTCTTTAACTGCTGCAACCACCTGAGTAACCGCCTTCCAAGTTGGGCTATTGTCATTTACCGCTGTTTTGAAAGAAACCAATGAATGTTTCCAGCGGTTGGTTGTTATGGCCTCCAACTCCTGACAATTCGATATGCGAACCTCAATATAATATTCTCCGCGCCTTGTGGGGTTGCTTTGCATAGTATACCCAGATCCGACTCGACGCGTCAGGTAGCTCTTCAGTTTTGCTGCCCGAATTGGTTCACGTTGCTCTTCATCCTGGAAACAAACCAAAAAATAGTTTCATTAAATCATCGTTATAATATGATCATTTTAATATGATGATTCATAATGATCATCAGCCCCCCTTGCTATTGTTATAAATCATCACAATAATAATCTTAAGACATACGTATTCTTCATTGATTTAATTCGGTTTCAACATGTGAATGAAATCTTTTAGAACTTAAAAAATGTAAACCGTACAAAATCCTAACAAATCATGAGTTGACCTTTACTTATTACGTAACATCACGCCTATATTTTTCGAATAGTTATAATTTCATGCTGCTACTATAAAATTATTGAAACTTGGTCCAATTATCTACACTTAGTCAGACCTGAGAATCGAACTCAGGACTTCACAATTATCAGTAACTATGCTTACACCACTACTAAACCTGAACAACTATCTGTAGGTGGTACAATATTTATTCTGCACGGGAATCGAAGCCGCACAGCAGCTAATCGCTCAGCCCCTGCGCCAACCGAGTCGTCAAAATATAATAATTAAATGACAATTTCATCTCAACTTACCTCGGAATCAGGGTAGATAGATAGTTTTCGTTTCTTTTTAGCAGATGTAGACGCAAAGACAGGTGCGGTCGAAGGGTCAGCCTCTGATTCAGACCCACTACCAGCAAACGGCTGTTCTTGGAGTGGTTTTTTAGTTTTTCCTTTTGGTTTCGAGGGTTTTGGTGTTAAAGGCTTACTTGGTTTCTTCTTTTGTGATATAGGGATCACTTCAGTGTCTGAGTCAAATGGATTGGAAAACCTAAAAATAAAACATAATTTTCATCAAGTCTACTTACAAACATTCATACGTTTAGTTACAACTACTCGTATTATCGAACAGTCCAGTCATGATAAGTAGGTACTACACAATAGGTTCCTGTCACGCCAAGCTATTTTTCTGCAAGGAAGTCGAACTTATAAACTCATTCTCAACAGCGACAACCTCTGAACCTATAAGACCATCGATCATATTGATCAATAAGACCTACTAATAAAAATGCCCGGTTGCACCCCACCCACACACACACCCAACTGCACCCCTCACAAATATACACTGATCACAAAATTTATAAAGTTAAAATGACACGCACATACTTACTGTTTTATTTGTTAAACGCACTAATTATTAAACGACGTTAAGTTAGACGAAAACCACTGCAGAATGCACTGCTAAAAATATTCTGTGAGACTATCGCCAGGTGACACTGATTTTATATCCATAAATTGTAAAACGGCATACACACATAATGAATGCTTATTAGTTATAGTTTATTTAAAATTAAGCGTAAATATTGGCATACAATTTTAATCCCTATGCGTATTGCGCATAAGATTTATTATTATTTATTTCATAATAATCATTCATACTCAATTGTAACGTTGTCCTAACTTACCGTTTTAGGAGGATATATAATACGGCGCCGCGCGGTCGCTGAAAACTGAGACGAAATTTTTATAAGGTAATCGTACGTACTTGTATACAAATGGGTCTCTCCATCATGAAATTCTAGAGATCAACCATAACGAGTTCTGATATTAACCTTGAATAAGACTAATATAAATTGAACTCCAAAATATTTAACATTTTTTTTTATTTGTCTGCCTCGTTGGTCTAGTGGTCGCAAGCGGTACTGCTAAATATGAGGTCCTGGGTTCGATTCCCGGGTCGGGCAAAGTGTTATTGGGTTTTCCATCTGGAATTTCTCAGTAGCAGCCTAGAGCCTGGATTTGTGTTCGGTTGATAGCAAAAGGCTCGCCCCCTATTACATAGGACTTTAACATAACTGGCGAAATGTGGGTATCCTATGGATATACCTCTGTCTAACCCTTCGGGGATTACTTCATGCGTGATGTTAAATCGATCTAGATAGGTTTCATTTTTAGAAAACTACAAAAAAAAACGAGAAAGCTCGTTCATCCAGAAAATGTTATAACATAACATAACATCACGCCTTGTTTCCCCGAAGGGTTGGGCAGAGGTGTCCCTGTAGCAGGTACACCCACATTTCGCCATGTTATAATTTATTGAAAAACAAAGATAATATTAAGACTCATTAAAACCTCAGGTGTTCGATTCAGTGCAAGAAGATTTAATTGCTTATTTATCGAAATAGAATTGGGATTCTGCATCACTGGCTCTCGCTGATAGAATTGGGGATTCTGCTTCACTTGCTCTCGCTGATAGAATTGGGGATTCTGCATCACTTGCTCTCGCTGATAGAATTGGGGATTCTGCATCACTTGCTCTCGCTGATAGAATTGGGGATTCTGCATCACGGCGCGAGCGCAGCGAGAGCAAGTGATGCAGAACCCCCAATTCTAACCTACTGTCGTCTTTAAATTTAACATACGCGTTAAGTTTACATAGTTTAACTAAGATAATAACCAGTTTGTACTGATGCTGCAGCCAGGGTCGTTTCCTTATGACGGAACTCCTCAAAAGTTAATAGCATCGTCTTGGAATTTAGCATACACATTAGGTTGTAAAACTAAAATAATTACCAGTTTGTGCTGATTCTGGAGCCAGGGTCGTTTCCTTATGACGGAACTCCTCGAAAGCTGATAGTATCGTCTTCAAATTTGGCATACGCATTAGGTTTATCTAGTAACACTCAAATATTTACCGGTTTTTGCTAATGCTGCAGCCAGGGTCGTTTCCTTATGACGGAACTCCTCGAAAGCTGATAGTATCGTCTTCAAATTTGGCATACGCATTAGGTTTATCTAGGAACACTCAAATAATTACCAGTTTTTGCTAATACTGCAGCCAGGGTTGTTTCCTTATGATGGAACTCCTCAAAAGCTGATAGTATCGTCTTCAAATTTGGCATAGGCATTAGGTTTATTTAGTAACACTCAAATAATTACCAGTTTTTGCTGATGCTGCAGCCAGGGTCGTTTCCTTATGACGGAACTCCTCAAAAGCTGATAGTATCGTCTTCAAATTTGGCACACGCATTAGGTTTATCTAGTAACACTAAAATAATTACCAGTTTTTGCTGATACTGCAGCCAGGGTCGTTTCCTTATGACGGAACTCCTCGAAAGCTGATAGTGTCGTCTTCAAATTTGGCATACGCATTAGGTTTATCTAGTAACACTCAAATATTTACCGGTTTTTGCTAATGCTGCAGCCAGGGTCGTTTCCTTATGACGGAACTCCTCGAAAGCTGATAGTATCGTCTTCAAATTTGGCATACGCATTAGGTTTATCTAGAAACACTCAAATAATTACCAGTTTTTGCTGATGCTGCAGCCAGGGTCGTTTCCTTATGACGGAACTCCTCAAAAGCTGATAGTATCGTCTTCAAATTTGGCATACGCATTAGGTCTATCTAGGAGTATGCTAAAGTGATATTTTTTGCCAAAAAAGGCAGCACATGGACCCAGCATAAACCTATCAGCAATAGATTTATTTTTCACAAAGGAATCGTCATAAAAAATTATAACGATTTTTGTTCTCAACTGTACAAACCCTGTTGTTTTTTGAGATAAAATGTCAGTAATTGCCGGTTATAAGCAATAAGTTGACATGCATTAGAACTCTATTGGTCATCAGGCCAGGCTTCAAAGAAAAATGCCCATCATTCTTTCTGAAATAAGGATTTTTGGATTCAGAATAACAAAAAGGCGTAGGTACATTTTGGTAATGGGCTCTCGTACCATTATTTTTCGGTCCATTAGATTCGGGGCAAATCGGCTGTGCTAGACAGACAGACACATAAATGATCGTATAGGGGCTCCATTTTTTCAGTTGGACATACGGAACCATAAAAATAGACCTATTTGAATTTCGGGACAGTGCAGGTGTTACCAATATTAGAGCCAAGTCACTGAATAAAGATCCTTTATTAATTTAATTCGCTATAGAATGTTACAATTGAAATATAATATTTATTAACGTTATAACAATATCACCATAAAGTACATTCATCAGGGTGTCGTCCAAGAATAAGTGTTGGTGTACCAGTCACTTCGCCCGGCCACACTACGGCACCGGCACGGGCTTTGGAAGGGCACAGACGGGCAACAGACGAGCGGTAACCGGGCGACAACCGGGCGACAGCCAGGAGACGGAGACCGGCGCAGCGGGCAGGGACCGCAACCATCAGCACCTGCCGGCATTTCAATAATATAATAATAGGTATGTACTGCTGTGTGCAGGTGTTTATTGTATGTATCTCAACAACCAAGCTTATGAGAAGCCCGTTACGAACCGAGGGGGCGGCGGGTGCAGCGGCGGGGGCCCGAAGGCGTGCGGTGGGTACGCGGGAGGGGGGGGCATGCCCGGCCCGTGTCCGAACGCCGGCTTCAGCGGGTCGCGCATCAGCGAGTGGTACAAGTTCAGCGCGTCCACCAGCTCCGCCGACAGCTGCGTCAGGCGCGCGTGGCGTCGGTCCGCGCGCTCCAGCGCCGCGTCGACCAGAGAGCCCATGCCGTGCGCGCGCGCCTCCAGCCGCGCCAGCTCCGCCTCGCCTGCGCCCGCCCCCGCCTCACGCGGATCCGCCTCGTGCAGCAGCGCCAGCGCCGCGTCCATCGTGGCCTCGTCGATGCACGCGGGCGGCTCGTCCCGCGCGCCCCCCGCGCCTACGCCTGCGCCCCCGGCCACATCGGCCGCGGCGGGCGAGGGCGCGCGCGCCGCGGGCTCGGCCAGGTCGCCCGTCACGAAGTTGGCCGGAAACAGGCCTTCGCCTCGCTCGTTGTACCCCTTCCACCAGTTCGGGTCGCTGGAGTCGGTCACGTGAACTGCGAACAATGAACAGTCGGTCGTGAGTGGCACCGACGCGGGCGAAGGAAGGCTCGGGAGGAGCGGCGCGTACCGATCTCGCCGGCCAGGAACGTCAGCTCGTTGTCCTCGGCCGCCTCGAAGTCGTAGAGCGCGCGTACCTTGCGCGCCGGCTGCTCGGGCGCGTCCACGCGCGGGTACAGCGGCGCAGGCGCGGGCGCGTCGCGCAGGGACAGCGCGATGGCACGCGCCAGCTCGTCCTGCTCGCGCTGCGCCTGCGCGGCCGCGGGCTCGGCGGGCGCGGGCCGCGGCACCTCGCCCGCCTCTGCGCGCAGCTTGGCATGCAGCGAGGGAATGAGGTCGAGCTGCGGGTCGTCGCGGAACTCGCCCTCGGCCCACTTGCGCAGCAGCGCGCGCATGCGCTGCCCCACGGCGGGCTGCGCGCGCGCTAGCAGGCGGCGGAACTCGGTCTCGAAGTCGCGCGAGGCCACCTCGAGGTGGAAGGCGCGGCCGCAGTTGGCCACGCAGGCGTCGAGCAGCGTGGCCGCGTGTACCTGCACGTGCGGGTCGGGGTGCGCGAGACGACGCATGACGGCACGCAGGCACTCCTTGGCGCTCTGCGTGGAGGCGCCAGCGCGGTCACAGATCTCCATGATCAGCCCCCATTCCTCGCTCGTGTTATTCTCGCTTGTTGCGCGTTCTATAAATAATGGACTCTGATAACACCATTATGTCTTTAATTTACAGTTGTGCAAGCTAAAAATTCAAAATATTTTATTTCACATAAACCTACAAGGGCACTTATGAAACGTCAGAAGCTAGGTGCACGGTTCCAATTGGTCGCTTCCTATGGAGAAGAGCCGGCAAGAAACTCCACGGTTACTCTTTTCATAAATGGTTTCTACGATGTTTCCAAATTACAGTGTTAATAGGTACAGGAGGACAGTGTAGGCATATCAACAAGTACCAGGTACTTAGTAAAATAGAAAATGGTCCACAAGTCTAACATTCACAAAATCTAAAAGAAAAGAATCTATTTAAAAGATAAACAAAATAGTAAAAATAATAAACCAAATGACATGATTGCCACTACAGCAGTAACAAACCTAATATGATTAAAAAAAAAAAAATATAGAATATTGTAGGTATAGGTACAAATTATATAACGTCAAATAATGAAAACATTATGTCAATGAAGTACATCAGTTAACTGCCTTATTTTTCTTACTGCATATGCAGCGGAACTTAATTGCAATTTCGAATCTAGAGTAATTCCTAGAAACAGTTTCCGTAATAGCATCTAGTTTATTGCCATCAAGTTTTAAATTGAGACCTACTTGAGGTACAAAATGTACCTCAAGTAGGTCTCAATTGACACCCGACAACCGAACACCGACACCGGGATTATGCTCTTTTAAAAGCTTTTATTTAACTTGCAATGTATGTATGTATGTATGTTCGGGTGGAATCTTGCTACTCAATTTTGAAGCAGATATCTTCAACCAATTGAGCTGAAATTTTGTATACACGTTTAGTTTGGATGACAATATACGATAAGTTATGTGACGTCATTCTAAATCCAATATGGCGGACCATCCAAGATGGTAGAATAGTTATTTTTAATGTATTTCTACAATATGGGTATCAAATGAAAGGGTTTGTTGAGAGTAACTTGAAAAATAATGTGACGTCATTCTAAATCCAATATGGCGGACCATCCAAGATGGCGGAATAGTTATTTTTAATGCATTTCTACAATATGGGTATCAAATGAAAGGGCTTGTTGAGAGTAACTCGAAAAATAATGTGACGTCATTCTAAATCCAATATGGCGGAACATCCAAGATGGCGGAATAGTTATTTTTTATGCACTTCTGCAATATGGGTATCAAAATGAAAGGGCTTGCCGAGAATAATTAGAAAAATATTCTGATATCACTCTTAATCCAATATGGCGGACTTTTGAAGTTTTTTATGCTTTCCTATAGTATGGATATTAAATGAAAGGGTTCGCTGAGAATAAAAATGCAGGTTAAATTTATAATTAATTGATTAAATGCTACCTACTTATATTTGTACGCCGTTGAGGCAAAACATGACTGGTAAAATTTTATTGTAACATCTTGCATGCCATGTGTGTGTATACTAATGTTTTGGACAAATAAATTATCTTTATCTTTAAAAAACGATGGTGATTATAAGCTCCGTTGCTCTAATCCACCTGAAAGATGTAGAGACTTCGATTACCTACTAGTAGAAACCTAGCCAGCGATAACTAAAAAGTAAAAAATACTATATAACGTCGCCGTGCAGTGAAAACCTTGTAAAGTATTTTTTTTGTTGTATTTTTTTTAAATTTATTTGTTGGGTAGAAAACCTCGTAATGCATAATTTAGTTTAGAACGAACGTGCACAGCTCTAAGATGGTTTTAATGCCTTCTATTTATGATAATGAGAACCTCGGAGAACGTCAATGGCGGCCATTTTTCAGACAGTTTTTATTTTCTCTTGTAAAATAACGTTTATTGCAATCACGAGGTTTTCACTGCACGGCGACGATAAGCAAAAAAACCTTTTTAAAAAAAAGCTTTTATTTAAAGTCTCTAAAAAGAAGAAAATAAAATTTTCTTTTAAAATTTTAACTATCAACTTATAACCTCATCATACACAATTTATATGATAATAAAAGCTTGTCGCGAGGTTTACATTAGTACCTATAAGTGTAATCGCGCGACAAGCTTTTATGATGAGCACAGTAAGAGACAACACCATAAGGAACTCGAGTGCGAGTGCCTGTCCGACTTGGTAGGTACTGTCACAGTACCTTTTTAATGGTAAGGACAACATTCAACACGGTTCCAAATTTGAACAATCAATAGGATATGTAGATAAGTAATATAGTAAATAACAGAATTACATCACAATAAAATATTTAAATTAAAAACGTTATTACCAGCAGTCTGTGGGCTAATCATACCCAAAAAGCAGAAAGCGCACTGCGCATTCAATATAATAACGCCTTCAGGGCGCTGTTGAGGCTTCCACCTTACTGTAGTGCGTCAGGGATGTTCGCGGATGCGCGCACTGACGATTATTTCGCGATCATGCGCAAAAAAGTGGCATCAGTGATACGCAGATTGAGGGGAAGCAGCAATAGTATTCTGAAGGTGTTTGCAGAAAGGCTAGAAGGGCCTACAATGGATACATTTATCAAACGGCATGTCAGACATGGGACTTGATAAATCTTCTTTCTCTAATCTTGGCTGTATTTTTAGTGTGTATTTGTGTTTTTATTTTTGTACTCATGTGTGTCTAAGTGTTACTACTAACATAGTTTTTAAGTTTGTACTGATTACTAACACGCTATGGGCCGTCGACGCCTGAAAATAAAAGTTTTTTTTTTTTTTTTACAAAAAAAGTTTTTATTTCTCGCTTTTTAGTGGGTTAATTTGTAATTTGTCTAAGTTACATTAGCCTAATGCCAACTGCTCATCACCTTTTACAAAACATTGCTTTTCCCGACCCAGGGACGTTCATCGTTGAGGAGTTCTCCTGGTACTTCACCATCAGCTCCACTTCTCCATATGCATTGTGACGAGCATAAATTGCATTGCAACCATATTAAAGTAATCGAATCGCAACCCGTGAAATACTTATTATTGAGTAGTTCCGGTGGCTATTTGTGGTCTTCATCATCAGTTCCACTTAACCAAATGGTGCTTTCCAAGAGCAACTGCACGAGTTACTATAAAAAATACCCAAATCGCTATAGGTTTGCCTATAATATTTGAAGAGTTCCCTCGATTTCTCTGGGACGCCATCATCAGATCCTGTTTCCTTATCATGGTACTACCCTTGGGATATCTCCTTTCCAACAAAAAAAGAATCATCAAAATCGGATCACAAACGACGAAGTTATCCGCGAACACACATAAAAAAAAACTCCTCAGTAGTCGTCATTGTTGAAAAGTGACTATTTTATCGACAATGCGTGTACCCACGAACAACATTATCCATTCGTTTGATCCGCTTGTGACGTAGGCAGTGGTCGCATTAATGCGACAGCCGCGCTAGACTAACTAGAGAAATGTGTTGCAAACATAAGCGTCTAGGGATGGGAACTAACGTGAAATGTTATCATAATACAAAGATCCTGAGCTTCGATCAACAATAACAACTAGATATCGGGTCGGCGCGAAAAAAACGTCTCGGCAAATAACACCTCACTTGAAAGTTGAGCCCCAATTTTGTTTAGTTCGCTTGATACACAGCCAACATAACCACGTTTCACAATGCCGCATTTTGCCGAAATTTGTAAAAATAATGCCCGAAAAAGCAATTTAACGGCTGGAGTTTCTTACTTTCGGTAAGTACATCTATTCTATGTTACATTTTAAGCTTTAACTAACGAATAATATCAAATTTTGAAGAAAATTACCAATTAAACCACCGCTACAAATGTTTGGCCAAGGTTGGCCAATACACACGCAAACTTTTGTGTAACGGAACAGTAGATGTACGGAGTAGATTTGTATTGTATTTTTTTTAAAGTGAAATCTTTTGGCGCGTTGGACATTTTTGAGATGCGAAAAACAATTGAACTCGCGACACTGTTACCGTTACCGACACCTCATTAAAAGTGTTTCCTGCACAATAAAATTGTTCACATTTTCACTTCTGTCGGTGTTTAATCGTTAAACAATTTCATTTATTAATTGCACTGAACTGTACTTGTATTATTAAGATTGTAAAGATGATTATAAAAATGTGGAATTTAGTGATATTTTTATTTGTGACATCCAGCGACCTTGGCCAGACATTACATATTTTTGAAAAACTGGCCAAGTGCGTGTCGGACCACGCACAATGAAGGGTTCCGTAGTTGAGATGAATTTATCCCAAATACCAACTTAATAACGTAAATTGAAAAACATGTTCTTCCATACATTCCAACTGCAAATGTAAGTTTGTACGCACAATATTGAGAGATTTACCATATTGTTTTAAGACTATAGGCTTCTTATAGGTTTTCCTGTAATCTAAGAGTAAAAAGCCATACTATGTACTTTTTTTTTTAATTTTAGGTCCTGTAGTTTCGGAGATAGGGGGGTAAATTTTCATAGAATTTCTTAAATAGGTATCTTTAAAAGTATTTATTTTAAATTTAAATAAAAAACATTTTTAAGATCCTCACAACAAATCCTTTCATTTGATATTTCACAACGTCCGTGTTTGGGTCACAGAAATACATGTGTGTACCAAATTTCAACTTAATCGGTCCATTAGATTTGGAGCAAATTGGCTGTGACAGACGCACAGACAGACACACGAGTGATCCTATAAGGGTTCCGTTTTTTCCTTTTGAGGTACGGAACCCTAAAAACAACAGGCATACTTACATTTTGTGTACAACACATAAAACAACGGTTAAAGTAAATAAACATATTATACACAACAACATAACGCTAATAAAGTAATACGTATACTAACAAACATAGATGCCCAAAACATTAAAAAACTAACCAACTAAACTTTCACATTCATTTTATAAATTATGTTAGTGTTCAATGCGACTCCATGGTACCTTCTGTAGTAAAATTGGAAGAAGCAAAGACAAAACGATGTAACTCGCAAGGCAATAACTGGAAAAAGTACTTTATTTGTTGCGGTTTAAGGTTGATTTCACACTAAATGTTATTTTAAGTAACAGGAGTAATAATATTACTTTGCTCGTTTTTTGTGATTATAACATAATATTTTGATGATTTGTGACTTTATTACTAGGTGCCATGGTTGTGATTAGGTTGACCTTAAAACTGTTTTAAAACTTTAATGTCAGTTCGTTAGTAAACAAATGAAGATGTATAAGTATATATTCACGAAGACAGTTTTTAGCTTTGATTTTGTACGTGACCCGTTATCTAGTTGGTATTGTTGATCGAAGATCCTGAGGGATATTTTTCTTATGAAAAACAAGGAAAAAAAGAATTCATAACACAAGGCAATATGTTAAATAAACTTTATTTCGTATGACACTGTTTATTTTATCCTGAATGATGCATTATATCTGATTATTTAACAGTTTGTTATTTAGTTTTTAAAATGCGTATTGCATTGTATCTCATCCCTATGGTCATATATATGCGACACGCGCGATACACACCGAAGAAAAGTCCGAGCTTCCAATTACTTATTTTTGTTTAAGCTTTTTCAAAACTTAGAGCAACGAGACATAAGTTTAAGTAATTGTTTTATATAATATCTCTATTTAGTAATGGTTTTAGTTGTACCACGTAGTTAATAGGACGAAAATTGAACGAAAAAATCATACATGTTCTCTGTCGCAGAAATACGACACGAGCGGTAGGGGCACGGAAATATTTGTCGCATAAATGCGACACAAGCGGTCAAAAGGTTAAAGGACCTTTCCAATGATACCCCACACTAAGGGTTAAAAAAAAAAAACACCACTTTACGTGTAGGAGAGGTACCTTAAAAAAAATGTTTTTCATAATTTTGTTTTACCACTTTGTCGGCGTAATTAATATGACAATACCTATGCCAAATTACAGCTTTCTAAGTACTAAGGGTCTCGGAGCTAGACCGCGGGCGGACAGACAGGCAGACAGACAGACGGACATGACGAAACTATGAGGGTTCCTTTACTACGGAACCCTAAAAAGTGAGTTTTCAAGTTACATAATTATGACAATTTCAATTTGCTAAAATTTCCTTCCAAATTAACTTTTAACACTGTTAATAGATCAAAGTAAGTATTTAAACACGAACCTAATAAGAATCTAATATGAATCTACCCGAGATCACAAGCAACATAATAACAGTTAGCTGTGCACAAAGACAACTTTGACTCGCAATTTCCCTTCATTCTTATCGGGCTAGAATCTTATCGGGCCAGCTAGAATTTCTGACGATCCGAAGATCGTCAAAAATTCTAGCTGAAGTTAATTATTAGTTTTGGTAGGTACCTAAGTAAAGTAGGTACCTACCTACTTAGTTACTTTCTTACATCACAGTTCAGAATGTAGGTACAAAATAGCACGCAAAATGCACCATTTCCAACACCACTTCAAATTAAAATAGTTAGAACACTTAGAACTCATTTTCACAAAAAACGCGCGATACGTTCCTATTACGTAAGTACATCGGATGCACACGTGTAGCCCGCTCGAGAGATTTCGGTAGACTGGCTACCGCCCGGGCGGCGGGAGCGACCCGCGGCTGTCAACAAAAGAAATGGGCGGGACGATACTTCGCGCGATTGCATGTTATTGGCTAATGATTTATTTGCATTTCGGCATTTAGGCCCGCATTGGCCGAACATCCTTATAGTCCACGTGAACTCCTCGTAACTCGTTTGAATGCCATATCACTACCGCGATGAGTAATTTGATGTTACGGTAAATGTTTGAACACGTTTGAGTAACATAAGACTTATTTGAGAATGTCTAGTTTAGTTTGTTTTAGATAAGATGTAATTTATTTCCAAGTACACACGGCTACACATCAAGCTATGTCACCACTCCAATCCTTCACCACTCTTGTCAGCTAACAACGTTAATAACTTCTTTGTCAATGTTGGGAAAACTCTTGCTGAACAGATTCTGAAACATTATCGTGACCAATCACCTTTCCAAAAATCAAGCAATAACTGTAACACGAAATCTTTTGCTATGCTGGACACTGACGAAGACGAAATAACCCGAATCATTTCTGGACTAAAAGATGACTGTGCAGTTGGATGGGATAATATAAGCAATAAGATCCTTAAACTCTTTAAGCATATTTTAGTACCTCCCTTAACGCATTTACTTGGAATCTGTCTATCCAAAGGAATTTTCCCGAGCTCTCTTAAAAGGGCAGTTGTAGTCCGTCTTTAAATCTGGTAATAAAGACTTAGTAAATAATTATAGGCCAATATCGTTACTTCCCTCAATATCAAAAATATTTGAGAAAATTATAAACAGTAGACTAGTTAACTATCTAGAAAAAAAACATATTTTACCCCTGCACAATTTGGTTTTAGAGCCAAATTATCCACAGCCGATGCGGTGCATAGCCTGACCGATTATATTACAGAAGAACTCGGCAAAGGTTACCAAACCCTGGGAGTCTTCCTTGATTTAGCCAAGGCCTTCGACACAGTGTCTGTTCCTGTTCTTCTAAACAAATTAGAGGCCATGGGGAACGCCGCTGAAACTTTTTGCGGACTACTTAGATGACCGATACCAATGTGTTAGAACAGATAATATCACGAGCGATGAGCAGAAAAGTACTGGTTTTGGTGTTCCCCAAGGAAGTATTCTGGGCGCTACGCTATTCCTGATTTATATTAACGATTTGTGTAATCTGAATATTAAAGACGGAAAAATTATATCGTATGCCGACGACACGGCGTTAATTACCGCTAAAACCGTAAAAGTAGCGAACTGTTCGAAATTGCTCAGCTAGGTTTTAATATTGTGACTAATTGGCTTCAAAGCAATTTACTAACATTAAATGCTGACAAGACAAAATACATTTACTTCTCCATGCGCAAGCCTCAATTTAACATTACTAACCCTCATCTATATGCCCATCAATGTGGAAACCGTTCAGTCAACATGTGTAATTGCCCTTTTATCCTCAAAACGAGCAGCATAAAATACCGGTGTAATAATGGACGACACACTGTCTTTCAGAAAACATATTGAAAGTCTAACTAAAAGAGTGCGCAAATTAATATATGTTTTTAAAAAATTGCGAACATTTGCAGATTCAAAATTAATCACTCAAGTTTATTTGGCCCTATGTCAATCTATAACTCAATACTGCATCACTTCATGGGGTGGCGCACCAAAATCCTATCTTCTTCCTCTTGAAAGAGCTCAGAGAGCAATTTTAAAAGTAGCAAACTTCCATCCCTTTTTCTTTCCCACAGATCTGCTATATAAATCCTGCAATGTGCTGACTGTTCGCCAACTTTTCATTATGCACTTAGTATTAAAACAGCATACCATGCTTACCTACACTGCTGACAATTTCTAACAAGAGAAGGAATGATATAGTATGCACATCTAATGCGACCTCAAAACATGTCTTTGTAGAAAGATTTTTTACATTCTTAGGCCCATTTCTGTACAATAGATTAAATAGGAAACTTAGTATTTATAAATTAAATTACTTTAACTGTAAAAAAATATACTTGAATATTTACTAACCATAGATTATGCACAGACAGAAGATCTACTTGTTGTCTGCAAGTAGAACCGCTAACATGCTATTTTACTTTTGTTTACATAGTTTATACTTTATACTCATAGTTTAATTTATTACATTAGTATTTATGCACTTCGTAGCCTGAAACACAGGTTTAACCTAGTTCAGGCAAATAAGCAACTGTGCTCTATTTTAATTATTAAGTTACCTACATATTGTAAATGTGCACCTTTTTATAAATAAACGATTTGTTATTATTATTATACATTTCCAGTATAAACTGACCTCGCATTGTACAGAAATCCTATACAACGCGAGATCAACATAAACTGGTTTTCAATAGCTTGATGTGTAGCCGTGTGTACATGGTACATTAATATCTTAATATTAAAAAGTTTCATATACAGGGCGTCCCAAAGTTATGGGACATGAAGGGAAAGTACCTTAAATATCGTAGATAGGGTATTTTGCTGAAAGAAGACTTTGTTATTTTTAAAAGTTAGTAATTCTGCATTTAAAGATTTTCTAAAAATTACTTGCCTCGTCTGGGAATCGAACCGACTTAAATGTAAAAAAAAAAACACCTCTACTTTTATAATGCCAATCGAAACAATGACCAAAAACTAATAACGTATTTTAAAAGAAACGAACAACGTAAAATGTTTGATCAAATTTCAAGAAAGTTATTGATTGCCGACGACGACGTTCGAAAAGCAGTGAATGTTTTCCTACTTGGATTGGTACGAATGGACCGATTAGATGGCCGGCCAGATCCCCGGACCTTACACCATTAGATTTCTTATTTTGGGGATACGTGAAAGATATGCTGTACAAAAAGCGATACGAGAACGTGGGCGAGTTCAAACAGAATTGTGCCATATCATATCGAGTATTCACCATAAAATGATAAGAAAATCAACAGGCAGCGGACTCATTAAAAGATTGGCGATTTGCGTAAGACAAGAGGGATCACATTTTGAGCATTTAATTAATTAATTTACAAAAAAATACCCACTTAATTGACTATGGCAGTTTCATGTATGTTTTTAATTTGATTAAAATGATTAATTTCACGCTGTTCCTTTCTTTTACTACCGTTGTTGGTGTAGAAATATTAAAATGAACGTATAGTTTATTACATAATAATTACAAATTAGTTTGAAATGAAAATAGTAATTTTGAATACAATGTGAATTACAACTTTTTCTTATTATTTATGAATGAAATGTCAAAAGATTGCAATCATAATAATGTCAAAGATCAAAAAAAATAAAAAATATGAAATCAATCAAATACACACAAAATATTTATAAATGTAATGTCAAAATTGAATTTAATAACATATTTGATGCTTTAGAATGGTAGTAGACCATGGTTTGAACAATGTTTGTTCCAGCAAAACTGTGATTCAAATTTCACAGTGTATAGTGCAGGAACAAGCGATGTTGGAACGTGAGGTGTGGGTTGATCACGGGTTGATCTTATTAATATTTAAGAAATTTTTGGTTTTCACTGACTTTTGTATGTATTATTATATTTTAATGTTTATTTTATTTAGTTTAAGTATTTATTTCTTTACTCCTCTATTGGGATTTTATTTTGTGTCCGTAGGTGTGTCCATGGTATCACAGCAGGCCCTATCAGAATACCAGCACTGCGGTATTTGTTTTTTTCAAATATCGTAGCATTATGCTGTGATAGGAGTTTTGATTTTTTGAGTACCTACACAATTTCTTTTTAATTGTTTTTTTCTGAAATTGTTATTGTTTTTATAATTTTCTTGTTTATAATGTTGTATTTATAGTGTGTGTCCCAAATAAAATAAAAAAATTCTTTCTTGTTTAATTACCTATTAGGTTAGTTATGTTCTATTGCCCGATTCGTAAACCATGAACAAAAAATAAAAAAATCTGAAGATATTGCAAAAAGTGTTGATATTTATTAGTCATGGTGATGATAGAGCACATTAGTAGTCAGTGTCGGATCACAACCACATCTGTACTAGGAATGGTTAAATAAACATTTGTTTTGCTGTTTGTTATTATTATTTTCCAAAAATACCATTTCTTTACATACCTACCTAATAATGGAATGTGATGTGGGGATGATAGTATTTTGTGAGCAAGAGCGAGCATGTTGCTGTGTAAAGACATTGAAATATTGTAAGATGTTTGAAAATTCAATATTACCAGTCTCTACCTATCCAGGTGTTTGATTTCCCACTTACAGGTAGTTGATACTCTGCCTCATCCAATAACAACTGCATGTTATTCAACACATTTACCAAACACCAACACATTGCAGCAACATACATTGAAAAGTTTATTTTATTACATTGTTATACTGCCCTGCTAAGCTGAAAGGCGCTATCTCTGAGATACGCCCTTTTATTTTCTTTTGTACCATTCAATAGCTTTAACAATTTGACAACATTTTGATTGCAATAGCTTTAACAATTTTGCATCTAATGGTATAAGCTAAATAGCACTACCTAACTTGAAAATTAAAAAAAAACCACTAAGAAGTTGTTTAAATCTCATTTTTTCCTTAAATTTAATTTTTAAAAAGTCTATTTTCTCTAAAGTTACTAAGATTGAGATAGCGCCTTTCGGCTTATCAGGGCAGTATAGCTCTATGAAGAAACTAAACAAAATTGAAAGAATCTTCACTAGCCGCCTGCTGTGTATTTATTTATTTATTTAATACTTCAAGCACACAAATATACAGAGGCAGACTTAATATATATATTTTCATTTATTGCGGATCACACATAAAGGTACATACATTCCATATACAGTGGGTTGCCATATTAATAGGGACAGTCACGAATTATTTTTATTTGTGAAGTTATGAGTCTTAAATTAATTATAAAAACACATTTTTTAATGAGGAAAGCTTTAATTACACAAAACAGTTATTAACAAAGTAAAATAACAACAAAAAATAATTTAAAATAATAATTAAGTACATAAATAGGCGAAAATAAATGTTACTTAGTAGTGATTAGTACTTAGTGACATTTCCTTTCGCCTCAATTAGTGCTTCTATACGCCTGGGCATGCTTTCTATGCACTGTTTGGCACTTTCTTTTATCTTTTGGTTGTGATGCCAAACATTAATTAGCTTTTCTATCAGCCTGACCTTGGTGGTAATCATTTCTTTTGCTATTTCGGCCTTGGTAATCTCCCATAAATTTTCTATGGGGTTCATGTCAGGAGAATTACCAGGCCAAGGTAAAACTGGAATGTTATGGTCTGCCAAGAACTTGGTAACGCTTCTGGCTTTATGGCATGGCGCTGAATCATGCATAAACATAAATTCCTCACCATCAGGGAACCATTCTTCAAGTGTCGGTAGCAGGCGAGTTTGTAAAACTTGTCTATACTGGTCTTGTTTCATGGTTCCCTGGACAATGTACAGGCGCCCAACCCCCTTGGCGCTTATTACAGACCACACCATTATTTTAACAGGGTGTTTCACCCTCTCCACGATGCAGTCGGGGTGGTATTTTTCTCCTGGGCGTCGCCTGACGAAGCTGCTCTTGTCGGCTAGAATCTCGAATGTTGACTCATCCGAGAAACACACCTGAAAAAAATAGATAGTTGTTTATTATGTTATTTTTTAAATTTTTTTTATGGTAAAGTATACCAGTAATAATGCAAACTGACCTTATTCCAGTCCTCAACCGTCTTTTGGCGGTGTTCCCGAGCCCAGGCAAGGCGTTTCCTCTTCATTGCATCAGTCAACCGTGGTTTTTTCACAGGACGATGACCTGTCAAGCCTTCCTCTGCCAATCTGCGCTGCACTGTTCTCTTGGAAACTGGTATTCCTGACTCCTGAACTAACTGAGTTAACAGTTCAGCACTTTTTTTTCTGTTTTCCAAACAGATGTCTCTAATTTTCCTATCTGAACGTGGGGTAGTGATGCGTTTTCTGCCGCAGTTGCCTTTTTTCTTAGGCGAAATTGGCTGATTTAGGTCCAATTTAATTTTTATTTTATTGACTGCTGACTTCGAAACACCAGCAATGTCTGCTATTGTCCTTTGGGAATGACTAGTATGCTGGAGTAGGGTTTTTCTTTCAGATTTTTTTTTTGGAGTCAAGTCGCATCCTCGACCCATACTGAAAGCAAAAAATAAATAAAAATAAATATTAATTTTATCGTAATATGATAAATAATTTAATTTTATAATAATATAATAACAATACTTACATTTTATCAAAATTTTGTAACACAAATATAAAAATAACTTTGTTAAAATATTCAAGTTCGTCTTTCACTGATTAGCGTCTAAATTGCACTACGGCCCTCACGTAACTTAAATATTTGTAGAAAATAAAATATACCCTTAAATCTCAACATCTACTTCAAATTTGAGATACAGACACATGACGAAAATAAATAATACATTCCTGGAACCCTTGTACCACTTAAAACTGCAGTCAAGTGCGCCCAAAGTAAGAAATTGATAAAAAATGTGACTGTCCCTAATAATTTGGCAACCCACTGTAGTATTAGTAACAAAGACTTAGAAACTATGTTAGTAAAACTTACAAACTAACCAAACAACAACTAATAACTACGTGGGTCAACACATGTTGGCACGTGCCTCCGCATCCAGTGCCTAATAAAAGGGTTGTCCACCTTGTCGACCAATGTTTTTAGGATGCTGTTGGAGCTTCCGTGCAACCTACCCATTATTGACGCCAAAGGCATTTTCTACCAGTCAACCGGGTAACAAAGAAACTCCTACAGCTACTTTGCTGTGGTTGTGAGTTGTTGGAGCACGGCTCATGTCTGAGGCTTTACAATTAGTGTGTTAAACTTAATTACAACTCATCTGACATGGGTAGTGATCATGATACTAGAGTAGAGGACTATATTTTGATGCATTAACAATTGGTCAGTGGGTCGTCTTAGGGGTTTTACATCTTTAGTCAGATAATATCAATGTCATGCCAAGGTAGTAACTAAAACAAGTGGACCACTAATAGTCTATTACTTAAAACAAAGTTACTTGGCAAAACAATCAACCACACATTAATAGAGAATAAAAATAAGTATTCAATAAGTATTCATAATTAGCTTGTGGGTTTCACGAAATCATAATGATTGCTATCACATAACTAAGTTTACAAAGAAACTCGCAAATTCCAGTCAGTGAGTCACCGGGAACTTAATGCCTCTGATTACAAAGTGAACGTAGTAAGAGCACTAATGTGATCAAACACTGATGCCCATGAAGTGAACGTCTTCGTGTACCTACGGCTAATTACTACAAATACAAAGCCCCATTACTATTGAAACTGTAACAAAAACTTACCAACATCCTGATCAAAAGGTGAAGAGTTACCGAAAATCCCCATAATTTTATTAAACAATAGAAGCACCCATGAAACACTCTTAATTAGCCACGTACTGTAAAGAGTATGAACTGATAAGCACAATTTTTATAGTATTAGGGTAACAGGAGTTACTTTTATTGGCACGTATTAAATTATTGAACACTACACAAAGAATAATTTTATCAATAAAATACGTATCATTTCAATCAGTGTTGCACTGTTGCAGTGTTGTTATCGTAAAAATCTGAGCTGCCGTACAGTGTTGCCAACTCCAAAAGTTCAAATTATCGAGATCTCACATCAAAATTATCGTTTTTTGGGCAAAATAAATCGTAGACGCCAGCATATCAAGCTACCCGAAACTGTCATTACGAGCAAAAACATGATTGTACCTTATGCACTTCAGCCATCCACAGACGGAAAACTTAGTTAAAGAACAATACTCGTTTAATGAAGTTGAAAATCTATTAAAGAAATTTGACAGATTGTAGTAGCTTGTGGTGCTGGCGTCTGAACAAAAGAAAAATCCAAAAAAAAAAAAAACGTAAGTCGGCTATCAAACAACAATAAATAATTTTATACTATACTCCTTTTGACTCTATACTCCATTTGAAATAAGATTAGACATTTAAACAAACCTTTTTTACAGTCCTTTCAACCGATTTTGACTTCTATCATGTAAGGCATAAGGATGGCATTAAAAGCAAAAAAAGTGGTTACAATAACAACTGTTTACTGCAGCTGCCATTTGTCATGCCACCAACGCAATAGAAATCGGTTAGGTAAATGGACTGTAAAAAAGGTTTGTTTAAATGTCTATTCTTATTTCAAATGGAGTATAGAGTCAAAAGGAAAGTATATATGCCAAACTTCACCACTAATGGTGCTAAAAGCACAAACCGTAAACATGTTTTGTCATCGTTTTTAGTTGATATTTTTGTGTTTTCACTGTAAAATTAAAAAATAAACTAGACAGCGAAACAGAGAGAGATACTTGTTGATGTTGACTTAATGGGGATAAAAACTGCCATTTGCTCACTTCAGATGTCGCTATCATTGTCCGTCTTTAAATTTGACAGCTAGCTGTCAATATCCATACATTTTTTGTAAACAATCAACTTAATTTACGCCTAATTAAATAATATGCCCCCTTGCGCAGCTGTTGACTGCAAAAATCCGGGGGCCCATGTATTCCCCAAAGATCTTAAAAGAAGAAAAGTGTGGGAGAGAGCTCTCCGAAGAAAAAATTGGAAACCAAATAATTCGTCGAGGTTATGTACTATTCATTTTAAACCTGAAGACTTCTATCAGACGAATGCATATACAGGTGATGCTCTTTTACATAATACAGTGAACTTAAGTGTGTTTTCATTATAGGCATTTGTGGATATTTATTTATATACTTCATACTAAGGTTGTGTTGTTAAGATTATCTTTTAATCGACCAAAATACTCGTATGTCTAAGTAGCAAGCATCTATGCAGCATTCGCTTTATTGCATTGTATTTAATACCTTCATACCAAACTACCTACTGCCTAATATTAACACATATCCTGCTCTGAATCCTACTGAAAGGTCTGGCCCGCAGTGGCAGTGGACAAACCTGTGTGGAAAAGGGAATGGGAGGCCTTTGCCTAGCTGTGGGACATTACGGGCTAAATAGATAAATATATCTTCCACTCATCATATTTGTATTTAATGTTTCGCACAAAGATAAGTAGATCATAAATCCTCTTTGTCTGTTCTAGGTGATGAAAATATTTACAAAAGGCTCAGGAAGACTGCTGTACCCTCTATTTTTTCTTTTACTAAAGTCAACCAGTCCACCCCTTAGCTGAAGACAGAGCAAATAGACTGTTACAGAGAAATGAGAAAAAACAATGTTTTGAGACATATAGTGATCAAATTGCTGGACCTAGCCATGTTCAAACCCGTGATAGTTATGAAGAGCCATATAAAGACGAGGAATTTACAATGTTTAACGAAATAGAAATTTTTCCTAGCACACCATTGGAGCCAGATGATGGGCCAGAGCGGGACCAACATACTGTATCATCAAGGCATACTCAAGTGAATTGTGTGTACATTTATGGATCTATAAAGAACTGTAGAAACAATGACAGTATCATTGCTTTCTACACAGGTTTTGAAACCTACCAAAAGTTCTATTTTGTGTGTTCGACTTAAGTATAATGGCTCACAAAATAAAGTATTATGGAAGTCATGTGAAGAATATTACTATTGAAAATGTTATTTATTTCAATGTAATTTAATTTATTATTTAATGTAAACCAAATATTTGATCCTAGTTTATTGCATTATTGCTTTGTTTTTACATAATTCTAAATCAGCCATTATTAGAAATTGTTACATCTGTCGTAGTAAAGTCTGTCGTAGTAAAGTAGGTACTTTGACATTTTTTTGTTTCTTTTCTGCGTTTAATTTTGTCTGACAAATACATTTTGTTAATGGAACTTGTTTTTTCAGCAAATCGCAAAATTATCGTACATTAGACATTAATTATCGTACATCGTACCATAGGCCAAATGGGGTTAAAAACTGAAAGCTCATAGCAGATGGCAGCACGGTTGTGCGTCTTTAGTCCGCCATTGTTGTTTATGTTTTCACTGTTGTGTCGATATCGTTTATACGAAAACTAGACAAAAATGTATGCGATTTGGAGTGTAGTACAACTAAAAGCCGGGTTATGGAAAAGAGATGCGTCTACCACGGGTAAAAAAGCAGCTTTAGTGGAAAGGTAAATAAATAATGACCATTTTATATTTGATAGATTGTTTTGTTTACATTATTTAAAACTCCTTTTTTTGTTGAAGACTGGAGGCATACGACAGGAATAACTTGATCGGAGTTGAAGCAGAGCTTGAGGATGATAACCTTAACATTCCCGCCCTGGAAAAGTTCAGGGATGTCAATTCTAGCACTGATCTTCCAGCGCTATCTAAAACCCACATTCAAACGTTTGCTGAAGGGTAAGTTTTCATACAGTGATCAACTTATGATGCATTCACTACTTCCTTTGTGAGTTCAACTATAAAAAAACGTGTAATATAGGTACTTAATTTAATGTTAATATTATTTCAGGTTTCAAATATCTCCTAAAGTGAAAATCCTCTATGAAAATAGGAGCTTGATCAAGCTAATGATCGTAACCATGCTTATTTTCATGCACAATGCAAGGCACAAATGAAAAGATTAATGAATAAGACTGGTATGATATGTGAAAGTCATTGTGAATGTGCAGCTGGAAGTGGCTTGGAAGCACACTGTAAACATATCTTCACAGTCCTCCATGGTATAGAGGATATAGTATGTACAAAGATTACAATTACCTATTCATACAGTATGCACAGAAAAATTAATGATGTTCAAACAACCAAAAACAACATCATTTTATACTGAGTATCTCCAACCAGCAATTTACGATAAATACTATGATACTGTAATAAAACGAAATTAATATTATATACAATGTTTTATTTATCTCCTTATACACAATACATATTACATAATACATTCCCTAAAGTTACAGCACATAAGACAAACAAAAAATATCTTTGATGCGAGGGGCACAAAATTGTGATGTTTTGTCAAACATAACAAACGTTCAATGTGAACGCGTTGACTTATTTATTTATTTATTAATGAATAGGTTAGCCTACAATTGTTTACACATTAAGTACATTTCTTTTAAAACTACACGATATACATTTATAAGTGCAACAATTACTTAAAGCTAACACCACATGCACTATATTTGAATTTAACATTTTTACCCCCATAATTATCGTACGGGTTGGCAGCACTGCTGCCGTGTGTCTTGATATGTCTATGGTGTCTTGTCACAGTCTGGTTCAGTGTTGCCAACTCCAAAAGTTCAAATTATCGAGATCCCATGTCGAAATTATCGTTTTTTTGGGTAAAATTATCGCACAAAAGAAAAAACCAGAAAAAAAAACTTGAGAGGTGTCAAGGGACACCCGGATGGAACGAAGTTCTTTTCGATTAATTAGTGAAGGAATTGTAATAAAATAAGTAGGTAAGTGAGTGCATACGCCACACACACAGCGTACACCGCAGCACCACACAATACCAAAATAGGGAATAATGCGGCGTTTTCCCGTGATTTTAATGGAGCCAAAAGAGAGGTCCTTTTCTCCTGATTTCGGGGACCCCAAACTTGATAGGTCTATGACCTCTGGCTCCAAAGTTAAGACCCGGGGGGTGAGGTAACCCTGAAGGGGCATGGGGGAGGGGAGGAGAAGAAGATGGAAGGGGGGAGGTGTGCAGGGGGTGTATCGGGATCAGGGGGTCGCGGGAGGATATCGAGGAGGGGTTCGGGGGGAGGTTACATATATAAGAGAGTTGTAAGATATACTTAATTAAAGATATTGGGGTCAAAAGAAAAGGGGGTCAAAAATGGGGTCTAAGGGGTCTAACTGAACGTAGGTTCTAGCTGAGAAATTACAGATATTGGGGGTCAAAAATGGGGTCTAAGGGGTCTAACTGAATGTAGGTTCTAGCTGAGAGAGTAAGTCAAGGGGGAAGTATATGGACGGTGAGCAATGGGTAGCTCGCCGTCCGATAAGGACCAAGCCCGGGTCGACGGCGCGTTGTGTTCCACGCGCGCCTCAAAGAGATGTCAGCAGAATTGACGGGGTCCGTTAGGGCCAAAGCCTGCCGGGGGTTCGAAGAAAACTGATAGGGAAATCGTGGCCCCCGGCAACAGGGCAACCGAAGGAACATGGGTGGGTTTTAGTCAGTAACAGTCTCACACGCCCTCCCGCTCCACCCAGAGCGGGAGAAGTTATTTGATAAATTCCCACCCAAAAAAAAAAAAAAAAAGGGGGAGGTATATGCCAAGTTTTATCACTAATGGCGCTAGCAGCACAAACCGTAAATGTGTTTTGTCATAGTTTGTCATAATATTTTTGTGTTTTCTCTGAAAAATTACCTATATAAAAAACTAGGGAGGGAAAGAGAGAGAGATACTTACTTATTGATGTTGACATATTTGACAATTGACATTGAAATTATGACAAACTATGAAATTACTTGCCATAATGTCAGATAGCACCATTGAAATATATGTCTATGGCTAGCACACGCCAATATACCAACCAAAAACATCCAGAACTATACTCAAGCAGAATTTAAAAAAATAAAAACTAAACGTAAACAGAACTAAATAAAAGCCTCCAGGCTTATAGGGCGTGCCCGTTTACATAAAGTTGTAATTGGAAGTTATAAATGATAAACTAGGACCATCGAGCTAAAATAAATGAACAGTTAATTACTAGTAACAATAACAAAACCATGATCAGCAAGACGACCAGTCACCACAAGCAGCAGCCGTTCACGAGCATAACGCAAAGATCAGCCACTACCCCCTCGCGATATTTGAGGGAGGGAGGCAACCCGACCACCGACGCTACCGCAAGCATTGACATCTAATGCCGGGGCCACACCAATGGGAAACGCCGTTAATTTCAAAGTCAAAGTCAAATAATTTATTTCAATTAGGCACAAAAAGGCACTTTTGAACGTCAAAAACAAAAAATAGAATTGATTCTAGTCGCCCCTTCCAAAGGGTAGTTTTCGTATGGAGAAGAATGGGCAAGAAACTCCACCGTTACTCTTTTAAAATGTTTTACAATATTTTGTATACATAAATTATATAATTATATGTGAAAACGATGCACCTGGATTTAGATTACTATACCACAATAGGTAAAAATAAAAATGAAGCAACGATAGAAAAAATTATTATGTAATGGATACATGGTGTTCACATATTTACAAGCATTGTAAAAGTAGGTACCTATACGATATTCCTAAAAAAATTACAAGTGATACTAATTAGTCAGTGTGTGAGTTCAAGTAATCACAGAATGTAAAAAAATGTTGTAATATTTAATTACACAATTAAATTAGCAACCAGTTTGATTTTGTCTAGACTCAAAATTGTCCCATGGAGCTAGACCAGCATGCTTCCAAGCATTCTTATCTAGGATATACCTCCTAATCCTCTAATTTGTAATATGCTTGTTTACAAAGAGTACTTTTAATATGCGTTTTAAATTTTCTTTAAGTTAACTGTAATATATCACAAGGTATTTTGTTGTAACATTTAACACAGTACCCCATAAGAGATGTTTGTACTTTGGATAATCTGAAAAATGGTTGATCTATTTTATCTTTATTTCTAGTATTAAAATTATGTCTATCACTTATTTTCTTAAAAAGATGCAGATTTTTCCTTACATACATAATATTTTCATAAATGAATTGGCAAGGTACCGTCATAATATTAATCTTTTTAAATAGTTCCCTGAGAGATTCGCGACGACATAGATTATAAATGGCTCTGACAGCCCTCTTTTGTAAAATAAAGATGAATTCAATGTCAGCAGCCCGACCCCACAGTAAAATGCCATATGACATAATACTGTGAAAGTAGCTAAAATAGACCAAACGCGCGGTTTCTACATCTGTTAACTGTCTTATCTTTTTAACAGCATAAGCGGCCGAGCTTAGCCGCCCCGCAAGAGATGTTATATGAGGTCCCCATTGTAATTTCTCGTCTAGCGTGATTCCCAGGAAAACTGTTTGATGAATAAATTCTAGTTTTTCTCCATTCAATATGATGTCACATTCGCTACTTCTAACATTCGGTAATTTAAATTATTTACCGTAAACCAATCTTGGACCTGAAGAATAGAGTTATTCACGTCGTCAAGATTTTGTGACCGTCGGTCTATTTTAAAGATCAATGATGTGTCATCTGCAAATAACACCATCTTCGGTTGATTTTGAAGTAATTGGGGTAAATCGTTAATGTAAACTAAAAAGAGGAATGGACCCAATATCGAACCTTGAGGAACACCCATTGCCATTTCAGACCCCAACGAGTTTACGCCGTTTACTTGAACTTTAATCTTTCTATCTTTCAGTATGATCTTAGTAAATCAAGAGCTGTATTCCTAATCCTATAGTGTTCTAGTTTCAGCAGAAGTGTTTCATGGTTTACGCAATCGAACGCTTTCGAGAGGTCGCAAAAGATTCCAATGGCATCTTGTGCTTCTTCCCAGGCATTAAAAATGTTCTTTATTAGGGTGACACTGGCGTCAGTGGTACAACGCCCTTTGGTGAAACCGTACTGTTGTTCATGAAAGATGGAATTTTTATTAAAGTGACGTAACATTTGATTAAGCATCAACTTTTCAAACACTTTACTGAGAACTGGCAGAATTGACACGGGCCTATAATTGTTGGGTTCGTTACTATCACCGGACTTGAACAATTGAACTACTTTACTGAGTTTCATGAGATTCGGAAAGACTCCTTGGTCTACACTGGTGTTAAATATGAAAGCTAAATAGGGCGCAATGATTTCGATGATAGATTTACAGACTTTTACATACATTCCCCATAGATCTTCTGTTGATTTAATTTTAGGATCTTTAAAAGCTTTTATAACAGCCTGGAGGTTTGTATGCTGAAACCTAAACTCTAAAGGGCATGCATTTACATTATTTCTAAGTAAGGCGGCAGAACGCGCGGGTGATGAATTTAAATTTTCGGTAGTTTTAAGGGGAACATTAGCAAAAAAGTTTTCAAATTCCTGAGCTATTTCTACATCTGAGTTGATGGGGCCATGTGTAGTCTCTAAATTTAATTCAGTATTACGCTGTTTTTACCTACCTGTTTCATTATTTATTATTTGCCAGGTAGTTTTTATTTTATCATCAGCTGATTTTATTTTATCGCTAATGTAAAGAGCTTTAGCTATTTTGCACACACTTTTAAAAGTTTTAGAATATTTTGCGACATACTGATGAAAGCTTGTATTATTCATATGTTGCTTTAGGCCATAAAGTTCAAAAAGTTTTTCCCTGCTTTTACGAATACCTGGAGTAGCCCAATCACTAAATAAGAACCAACTTAGTCTGTGATAAGAACTTTGTGTAAATAGTTTTAGTCTTTAGTGGAAAAGTGTCAATAAATTGCTTGTTTAATAGTGAAAAGAACTCGGCGTAAAACTCATTAGGGTCAAAAATATTATTAAAACTCTGAACACATAATTTACTTGCCAAAGAGTTATCTAATTTCTCTAAATTTTTACATGTAATTGGCCTAAACCTTATTTGAATTTTTTGTAAAGGCATGTAGGTGCAAAATGTTATTGTTTGTCCACTGTGATCAGATGGTAACTTATTTATAATTTGTTTATGTAAGTAATCACAATTACAAAATATATTATCTATACAAGTGGCAGATGAAGCTGTCACTCGGGTTGGTTCAATAAAAACATTTGACAAATCAAATGACCTAAAAAGACTTAATAATCTGATAGTGTTCGAGTTATTTTCTAATAAATTAATATTAAAATCGCCACATATGATTATTGACTTACTACTAGCACTAAGTTTCTTTAGAACATCTTCCATTACAAAATCAAACATAAGTAGATTCTGGTAACTTGGAGGTCTGTATACGCATACTAAAACATGCTTATCAAGCTCAACACAGGACAATTCAATGGTGTGTTCAACAGACAGTCCTATGATGTCTTTTCGTTCTTTCGATTGAATAGAATTTTTTACTAATATTAATAAACAGTACAGTACTACACATGGCCCCATCAACTCAGATGTAGAAATAGCTCAGGAATTTGAAAACTTTTTTGCTAATGTTCCCCTTAAAACTACCGAAAATTTAAATTCATCACCCGCGCGTTCTGCCGCCTTACTTAGAAATAATGTAAATGCATGCCCTTTAGAGTTTAGGTTTCAGCATACAAACCTCCAGGCTGTTATAAAAGCTTTTAAAGATCCTAAAATTAAATCAACAGAAGATCTATGGGGAATGTCTGTAAAAGTCTGTAAATCTATCATCGAAACCATAGGTTAGGTTAGGTTAGGTTTTTTTTTTTTTTTTTTTTTTAGGCAAGGCTGGGAAATCCTCATGGAAGCCCAGACTAACTCACAGATGAGCTAGTCTGGGCAGTGCCGGACTCTTACCGGCTAAAACCACACTCCTGCCTTGCCTGATGTCCTCTGACATGATCAGAGCCCTTGTACTTCTTTTGCGAGATGTCAAGTCAAGGTTATCAAAATTTCAACAAGCAGTTACAGAGAGTTTCCTCTACTAGACTCTATTCCAATATCACTATATCTATGCTATGCTAACCTATATCACTATATCTATGCTATATCTACTATATTTGAGGTTTCTCACCGTACTAAATCTTAATTGTCACTATGAATTATTATTTTTTTTTTCTCTGTTTTTCTTTTTATGATACTTTAAGTATATACTTATTATATATTAAGTATCATATATTTTCTTAAGCTACTTTCTATTTATGACTAAGTTTCCTACTTTGCTACAATAATTTAAAAACGCTTTTCTATTTTTACCTTCCATTATACTTGGTAGATTTTGGGCAACCAATGCGACGGCGAGTTGTTGCTCTGTTTCAAATCGCATCTTTGCGGTGATTGGGCACTCGAGCAATATGTGCAATACGGTTTCTTCCACGTCAGGCTCACAGACGCACGATGGATTCTCTTTACACTTGAAGCGTTTAGAACCCACCGTGTCCCGTCAGGATTTGCGTGGTTATGCTCGTGGGGGCCATCTTCCGTACTACACCGTACGCTACCACCGCGTCAGGGAAGAAATATTTAGTGCCCGAAGCCGTGTCACCTGACTTATATCTCGCGTTCCACTCGTCAAGCGTTTCCGATCGGATTCTTCGCTTGACGAATGATACGGGACACATATCGTAGTCCGGCCTCTTCTTCGACCCCAGGGCAGCTTCCTTCGCGAGCTGGTCGGCTCTCTCGTTTCCCTCCAAACCTGCGTGGGCCTTGATCCAGAACAAGGAGACACTCTTGTTCTGGAGCTTACAGCGTCTTTATGGTGTCTCTGGTTTCCACAGCCAAGGGGTGGGGGGAACTTACATTGATCACCGACTGAAGGGCCGCCATTGAGTCGCTGAAGATGCCGAACGTGGCTTCACTGCGCTTGTCCACTTCCCTTACCGCTCTTTGTATAGCCAGGAGTTCAGCCTGATAGACGGTGCAGTAGGACGGCAAGGCGAGCTTGAGGGCCTTTGTTTCGGTGGTGCTATTCCACAAAGATAGTGCCGCTCCGACTTTGCCCTCAATTTTGCTGCCGTCGGTGAAGACACGCACGTCGAAATCACTGTGGTTTTTATATTGTTCCTCGTCTACCAGGCTTCCAAACTCCAAACTGATTTGCTCCGCGGGGTGTGGGGCCTCTATCGCTGGGGCCATCCGCTCAACCTCCCTGTCTCCCAGTATGTGCTGGGGCACTCCCCTCTTGGCTCCGTAGAGCGCGGCCGCTTCCCGGATACGGAGGTCGAGTGGGAGTATCCCAGCCAGAACCAGTGCCGAGTTCAGGGAGACTGTGCGGTAGGTTCTGCACAGTTTCTGGGCAAACCCTCTTTGGATGACGTTGAGCTGTTTCTTGACCCCCAACTTATTGGCAGCTGGTGCCCATGCGCTTGCGGCGTACAGCACCGTCGGCTCTATTGCTGCGGTGTATATAGCCCTTATCACCTCTGGATTCAGACCCCAACTGACCCGGGCTGCCCTGGCCAGCTGTTTGTACATAGCTATCGCCTTCTTACAGACGACAGCTATGTGGTTGTTAAAGGTGAGTTTGGCATCTATAACGAGCCCTAATATTTTAACATGTTGGGACATTCCAATGTCGATCCCCCCCATGCTCAGGCGTGGTGTGTCATACTTCAGCCTCCGCGTTAGCACCATCGCACAAGTTTTGTGCGGCGCGAATTTCAGCCGATTTCTGACACCCCACGCACGAACTTGTTCAAGAGCGGCATTGGCTTGTCCCTCAATTTCTTGTGCCGTATCGCCGTCAAACAACAACACCACATCGTCGGCAAACGCCTGGCAGTAGTCGCCCCTACTTTCCAGCTGTTTCAGGAGCGGGTCAAGCAGTAAATTCCAAAAAATGGGCCCCCCTATAGATCCCTGGACGCATCCTTTGCTCGTCTGTCTCCTGCTCTCCTCCCCGGCGTACCTCACAGTGACCACCCTGTCACTGAGGTAGCTGCTGACTACCCGTCTCAAATTTACAGGACACTTTTCCTCAGCCAATCGTACCTTAATAGCGGGCCACCACGCACTGTCGAAAGCTCCCTCGATATCCAGCGACACAAGCGTGATGATCCTCTTCTGTGCCAGCTTTGCGCGGATGTATTGCACGAGGGTATAGAGAGAGTCTTCCGTGCTTTTTTGGGGCATAAAGCCGTATTAGCGAGTACTAATCCTAGGTAGCAAATAAAATTTGAGACGAGCAACCAGCATCTTTTCGTACACTTTCCCAAGGACAGGCAAAAGCCCAATCGGCCTGTACGACTTTGGTACGGTGTACGAGTCTTTGCCTGGCTTTCTGAGCACAACCACAGTAGCTTCCTTCCAGATCTTCGGGAAGTGGTGGTGTGCCAGGCATTTGTTCATCAGTGCCAGGAAGTATTCAGGGTCACTTTTGATGGCATGCGAGCAAATATCGGCCGTGAAGCCGTCGGCTCCCGGGGCCTTTTTAGGATTGAACGACATCATGGACCTGCTAAGCTCGCTTTGGGTAAACGGTGGGTCATGTCGTTCATCATGACTCCATGCGTTTACCATATCTGCCAGTTGTCGGGTTTGGCGATGATCCATGTTGTCTTCTTCCTCTCGGTCCTCGGGATAGAACGACTCGGCCAACAGCCTCACTGAGCCTTTCGCGTCCAGTGTCTCTCCTTCCCTCTGCAATGGCAGATCTTCCTCTCTCTTCGCTATCCTTCCCATTACCCTATATATCCCTTCCCAGACTCCCTCTCTGTCCTGTTTCCCACAGAAGTCCTTCCAGCTCTCCGTTTGGGCTTTTGCTGCTGCTGCCTCATATTCTTCTTTTGCTTCCAGGTACAGCTGAGCAACCATCGCTCTTCGGACCGGCGCTGCGTTCCTGACTCTCACTTTCTTGGTGGCGACCAACCTCTTCATCTCCGCGAGTTCCTCAGACCACCACGGCATAGTAAATGTTTCTGTGTTCTTTTTGTGTGGTATTGTGTCTGTACATGTGTCGGTAATTGCTTGTGTGTATGTGTTTATTTTTAATTCTAATTGATCTGTGGTGTGTACGTTTGACAAATCCAGTAGGGTTAAATTTTTGTCCAGCATAATTTGAGACAGTTTCTCATGAAACTGCCTCCAGTTAGCTTTCCGTGTGTTGTATACCCTAGTGGTCCGTTGTATTGCAATTCCTTTTGATTTTTGAAGGTTAATGCTGAAGGCTATGCCGTTGTGGGTTAGGTTAGGTTTTTTTTTTTTTTTTTTGGTGGCAAGAGGGGAAATCCTCATGGACGCCTAGACTGCCTCACGTGTGACGCAGTGTAGGCAGTGCCGGAATGATGTTGACATTAAATCTATGTACATAGAATAAATAGTAATTATACGATTGTTTAAAATATATATAAAATAAAATATGAAAGAAATAAGACTGTACAGTCTTATTTCTTTCATATTTTTTATCTTTACCTTACCATTCTATTTACTGCTATTTATCTAATTACATCGTATCATCACGTGGTCTAAGTACAGTTTTATTTGGTATTTTGCCTCTCTCGATTTCGAAAATTTTTCAACGATTTGTTCTTATGCTACTGTTAAATATTATAAACAAATATAAATACTAAGCATGGTCGTTTACTTGTTCCTCTTTATCGTCTTTTCGGCTAACTTTATACAGAACCTAATAAAAATGTCTCTAGTCCGTTTTGTGGTGATTAGGGCGTTTAAAGTTTCCGTCGTTACCTCAATTCCCAGTTCCTGCTCAATCTCGTGTCTCTCCAGGCCATAAGCGGGGCAGTCAGTCAATATGTGTACGACAGTTTCCTGTTTGTCAGAGTCGCATATGCACGATGGGCTATCCTTACACCTGAACCTGTTCTGGTATTCAGAGAACCCACCGTGCCCTGTCAGTATTTGTGTGAGTGTTCCTGTCGGTTTCAGTTTTGTGACATGTCTGAAGGCTTGTATGGCGTCTGGGAAAAATAGTTTTGTAACGCCGGCTGTGTCTTCAGATCTGTATTTCCGATTCCATTCCTCGAGTGTATTCGCTCGGATCTGACGCTTTATGAATGAAATCGGGCATTTATCGTAATCTGGCTTTTTCTTTGTTTTAAGGGCGGCGTCCTTAGCTAGCTGGTCAGCTCTCTCATTACCCTCAAGTCCTGCATGAGCTTTTATCCAGAAAAGTTCAACTTTTTTGGAACGCTCTTTGCAGTGTCGCAGGTTTTCGCGGATTTCGACTGCAAGAGGATGGAGAGAGCGGTGGTTAGTGACCGTTTCCAACGACGACCTGGAGTCGCTGTATATGCCAAAGCTGTTTTTTGGACTTGACACGATTTCCCTTGTGGCTTTGCATATAGCCAGCAGTTCCGCCTGGTAGACGGTACAGTGGGACGACAGCTTGAGCTTTTGGGTTTTGGTTTCAACATCATTGCTCCAGTGAGACAATGATGCCCCGACCTTGCCCTCGATCCTGCTGCCGTCCGTATATATCCTCACTGTTTGTGTGCAGTGGTTAGTGTGTTGTTCTTGGTCTGCCAGGCATATAAACTGCAGGCTTATATGTTTTGCCGGGTGAGGGGTCCTGTCAAACGCGGTACGTCGCTCTATCTCCTTATCTCCTAGCTCCGGCCGAGGTATCCCCCTCCTTGTCTCATATAGGGCCGCTGCCTCTAGTATTCGGAGGTCGAGGGGTAGTATCCCGGCCAGCACCAGTGCCGAGTTCAAGGAGACTGTACGATAGGATTTGCACAACTTCTGTGCAAATCCCCTTTGGACCGCGTTCAATTGCTTACGTGTCCCTAGCTTTTTGGCTGCTGGTGCCCACGCACTTGCCGCATACAGAATGGTCGGCTCGACTACTGCCGTATAGATGGAGCGTATAACATCCGGATTGAGTCCCCAGCTGATCCTGGCTGCCCTTGACAACTGCTTGTACAGGTTTAATGCCTTTTTGCATACACTCGATGCATGGGCATTAAACGTTAGCTTGTTGTCAATGGTAAGCCCAAGGACTTTGATTTCCTGCGACATACCAATTTCAATCCCGCCCATGCTCAACAGTGGGGTGTCATGTTTAAGTTTCTGCGTAATGACCATAGCATTTGTCTTTTGCGGTGCGAATCTTAACTTATTTCTGACTCCCCACTGGTGAATATACTCGAGAGTGTCATTGGCACGTCGCTGGACTTCCATCGCTGAGTCCCCATCGAATATCAAAACGACGTCATCGGCGAAGGCTTGGCAGTAATATCCCCTTTTTACCAGGCCTTTCAGCAGGGGGTCGAGTAGAAGGTTTCATAGAATGGGACCCCCTATCGATCCTTGCACACAGCCTTTGTTGGTTGCCCTTGTGACCTCCTGTCCCGCATACCTCACCCTAACCCTCCTGTGTTCTAGGTAGCTGTCCACTACTCTTCTTACGTTTACCGGGCATTTCGCCTCCGCCAACCCGATTTTTATGGCCGGCCACCATGCACTGTCAAAGGCTCCCTCTATGTCCAGTGAAATCATAACAATCAACTTCTTGTCTTTTAGTTTTGTACGTAAGAGTTCTAGCAGGTCATAGAGGGAGTCTTCTGTGCTTCTTTGTGGCATAAAACCATATTGGCGTGTGCTTAGTCCGGGTATGATGTGCCACTTCACCCTACCTATCACCATTTTTTCCAGGACCTTTCCCATCACCGGCAACAAACCTATTGGCCTATAGGATTTTGGAACTGTATAGCTCTCCTTCCCGGGTTTCCTCAATATTACTACCGTCGCTTCTTTCCAGATTCTCGGGAAGTAGCCCAGCTCCAAGCATTTGTTTGCCAGTGACAGGAAAAGTTCCGGATCACGGTCAAGGGCTTTTTGGCAGAAATCGGCCGTAAGGCCATCTGCTCCCGGGGCTTTTTTGGGATGGAAGCTACTTATTGCGACGTTCAGCTCTTCCTGAGTAAACGGAGGATCATGTTCTTCATCATGCCCCATCTCGTTTGCTTTTTCAGCTATCGTCCTCATACGCCTGTGTTCGTCAGTATCGTCTTCCTTCCTATCCTCCGGTTAAAACGTTTCCGCCAGCAAAGTGGCAGATTCAAGGTGGTTTAGGGTTATACCTTCCTTTTATCAGGGGAAGGTCTTCCTGTCTTTTTAGAGTCCTACCTATTACCCTATAAATACCCTCCCAGAGTCCCTCTCTATCTTGTTTCTCACAGAAGCTTTTCCAGCTTTCTGTTTGAGCCGTTCTTTCTGCTTGCTCATATTTTTCTTTCAATTGCAGGTACTCCTCGACGACTTTCGCTCTCCTGATCTCGGCTGCACAGCGGACTCTGCGTTTTCTAGTGGCGACCTCCTTCTTCATCATGGCGAGCTCATTGGACCACCAAGGTAAGTTAATTTTGCTATTTGGCTGTAGTTTAGGAATACTTAAATTGCATGCTTCTATTATTATGTTTATATATGATACTATTTTTAATTCTAATTCAGTTTTATTATTAATTTCGTCTAATTTAGTTTTGCTTATGTTATTTACTTGTAGCAACTGGTCCAATTTCTCACAAAATTGTTCCCAGGTTGCTTTTTTACTATTAAATATTCTTGTAGTTCTGCTTATATCTAAACCTTTTGCCCTTTCTAGGTTAATTTAAAAAATTATGGTCTTGTGGTCTGAGCTCGTCATGCCTTCGTCCACTCTCCAGTCCCCGACCAGATCAAGTAGATCCGCCGTACATGCCGTGATGTCCACAAAACTCGTGTAAAGTGTGGATCCCCTCACCGTGTGGAATGTTGGTGTGTCGCCTATGTTGAGCACCTGCAATCCCATCTCTTCTAGAGCACCGGCCATTTTGATCCCTCTCTGGTCGATTTTTTGGCTACCCCACCAAGAGTTCTTGGCATTCGCGTCTCCTCCCAGGATAATTTTTCGGCCAAAGCTCCTCTCTACCTTGATCAGCTGTTCCAGGTATGGCTCTATCAGTGTTGGTTTCGGTTCAAGGTAGAATGATACCACCACAATCTCCCAGGCGCTTGTCCTCATCTTCACCACTGTGATGTTGGGCGTGGTGAAATTCGGACACTGGACGACGTCTATATCACCATCAAAGACTGCGATTGCCGTCTTGTTGACGCCGTCGCCATCACCGGTATGCTGGTAAATTCGAGCACCGCGGTAGTCTTTCATTCTACCCAAACTCCCGATGTACGGCTCCTGGAGCAGTGCAAAAGCCATCCCCTTTTTGTGAGCCTCAAGCATGATCTCGTTTGTGGCCAGAGCCTTTTTCCGCAGATTTGCTTGGGCCACAAGGTATGGTCTTTTTTGGGGGACAGAGTTTTCGCCTGGGACCACCTTAGCAATATGCCACCCTTGTTCTTGCTATCGCATCCCATTTTGCTCTGATGGGGCACTCTTGGCTAAAGGCATTATGGCCTGTGTTATCAAGCTTTGAACGTGCACAGTTGCAGCACGACGGGGCCGCACCCTCAAGCCAACTGGGGCAATCTGCTCTCATGTGGGGTCCCCCGCAATGACAGCACTTTGCCTGGGTCTTCTGGCAAAATCGTCTGCCATGCCCATAGCCTAAGCAGAGCGAGCACTGTACTATCGGAGACTGGTCGGCCACTCTTATCCTCTGTAGGTCAATGAGGACCGATTCAGCCTCTGTCAGTCTCTGCAACATTTTGGGGGACACCCTCATCACGATATGACTCGTGTGGGGGTTTCTGGTGCGTTTTTTAAAAGCAATTTCAACTCTGTCGTCTTGCGCATCCAGGTTTGTGAACATTCTTTTATTTTGGTTCCTTAGAGCATTTAGAATTTCCCCGTCACTGTTGCAACTGAGCACGTCCCTTAAGATTACGAGGGGGTCTCTGTTCTGGATGTTTTCTATGTTGAGGCTTTCTCCGGATTCTCTAATTCTATTTTTAACTCGTTCTCTTTCCTCATCGGTTTTACAGCCAATAATGATTTTCCGGTCCTTTGCCTTTCTTATTTTTTCTACCGCGATTCCTCCTTCTTTGGCATTCACGGCTTTCCTAATTCTATTTAAGACCTCTTCTCCTGTTTGTTGGTCGTCATTCGCGGTAACTATGAAGGAATGTAGGGCGGTCTGGGCCGGGAGCCGCTTACCAATAGGAGTCGCAGCTACACCGGCGTAGGACCGCTTTTCCATGCTTTCTATTTGTTCCTTTAGTTGCCCCATACTCTTGGTGTTTTCCTGGATGAGGTCTGCATGGTCCTTTAGTTTGCCGATGAGGTCTGCAATCTCTCTATATCCTTGTTCCTTACTTTTTGGTTCTACGCACTGTACCACTTTTTGTATATTCTGACTGTCCTTTAGCGGTTCTTTATACTTCCCTTTATCGGCCTCTGCCTCCTTGACGAGTTGAAAGAGTCTTTCCAGTGCCTGGATGACCTCCGTCTTTATCTCCGTCTTCGTATTTCGGGAATTGCCCATGTGCATTTTCGCTTTTAGGAGACAGGCTCTAGCTTCTGAGGTCCTGTTTGCGAATCTCGGTGGTTTTCCTGCTTCTTCATGGGCGCTTCCCGCTAGCTCCATTGATGGTTTTTGGGTATCCCTTTTTGCCTCTTGTGGATTTATGGGCATTCCTTTTGGTCTTTTTGGGTCTACCTGCGAGGAGGGTGACGGAGATGAGGATGATGATGGGGCCTCTTTGAGAGTGGTCTGAGGCTTCTCTGACTTCGCAGCCTCCCACTCTCCAATGGATTTCCTAACTGAAGCAATTTTTAGTGATTCCTTCGGTGATGTGCTTTTTATAAAGGTCTTATTTCCCGCCGTTGGTGATTTCTCGAGGTCCTTGTTTACCGCTTTTTCTTTGCCTGGCGTTCTGAACATTTTTATTTTTGTCTGTCAGAGGGGTGACTTAAATATGTCGAATCTAAATTTGTATAAGTTGTAAAAAGAAAATTTTAAAGTTGTATAAAATGTAAATTTGTATAGAAGAAGAAGTGTATAAATATGTAAAAATGTAAATTATTTGTCCGGCTGGGTAAACCCGCAAGTCAAGTCTTACTTTTCTGCGTCACTAAATTAATCAGTTTTTGTCCCTTTAGGGTCAAGTCACTTCACGTCGGTCTTGGCCGGAAGAGTTTAATGACGTTCCAATTTATATAAAGTCAATAAAATTACTATAATAACAATAATATTCGAATAAAATTAAAATCTCGATAGGGATCCAATTCAATTTCCAGTAAATTGCAATTAATTCCCAATCAAACTTCAATTAAATTACCATAAAAATCTCAGTAAAATATCAACAAGTCGCTTTCGAATATAAGGAATAGATTAAATATAATACAACGGTAATAGTAGTATAAAGATAAGTTTTCTTTGTGCTAATTCGAGAAGGGGCGTTTTTTCGGTAGTTTATTCGGAGCCAAGTAGGAGATCTTTTATTCCTGATTCTAAAGACTCCAAACTCGGTTGGTCTGCGACCTCCGGTAACGAAGTTAAAGTCCGGGGGGGTGAGGTAGGCCTTAACGGGGGGGGGGGGGGGGGGGGGGTATCACGGGAAGAGGTCGCGGGGTCACTGGGGGTCACGAGAGAGTATAGGAAAGTAAAGGGGTCTTGGGGGTCACGAGAAAAAAGGGGGGGCGGGAAGTTTAAGTACTATAAACGGGGGTCTGTATAGATTCTAATGTATATAAAATAGTGCAAAACAGTATTTTGTGTCAAAAGGAAGGGGTCAAAAAGGGGGTCTAGGGGGCTTATCTGAATGTGGGTTTAAGCAGGGAAGGGAATTGATGGGGGGGGGAAGTTTTACTCAGAATTTTGAAATCCTCAGCCGTTTCCGAGATATTTGGGGGACAATAAATTTCGGGGGAAGGGAGTAAGGGGTACCAAAGTGGGTGACCTGGGGACTGCTGCAGCATACACATAAATAGTGTATAATGCCGGCGAGCGGAGAGGGAAGGGGTTAGATGATGGTTCGAGGAGGGGGGAGGGTTCAATTTACGGGGTTATAGCATATATACATATATAAAGTGAATAATATTAATCGCCCGCGGAAGGTGCTTGTGGAATTGTGGAAGGGGGGGATATTTATTGAACTAAACTATTTATTTAAAGAAAAAAGGGGGGATTTCGAAAGGGGCGGGGGGGCAATAGAGTTCTTCAGTATATCTATACGTAGTATAGATATGCTGGCTGGCATTAAAAACAGGCTAACTGACTCCGTTTCTAAAATATCAGCGTTTTAGATTCTTTAAGAGTCCCGGGTTCGATTCCCGGTTGGTGAAAAATTTGAAAAGTTATTTAAAAATATAAATAAATGTAGTAAAAAACAGGGTATTTCCTGTATTTCCGCGCGCCAGCCCGGAAAAATTCGGGACTTTTTCCTGGATCAAAGGTCTTGGTCCGGTGATCTTGATAGCTTTTTAAAATAACTATGTCGTCGCTTTAGTTCCCGAGTTATTCGACTTTATAAGTCGAACATTCCCGAGATATCACCTTTTCACTGATAATTTTCACTGTTTACCACTTTTCACGAAACTTTTTCCACTCCCGTGATCGCCTTGCGATAGCGCGTGTTTTGATGTATGACACGTGTATTTTGGAGAACTTTTTACTGTTTTTCGCGATTTAAACGTGCGGAGCGCGGTTCAAACGTGGCGTTCGGGGCGGCGGTTGAAGCCTGACTGGGTTAGGTTAGGTTAGGTTAGGTTAGGTTAGGTTAGGTTAGGTTAGGTTAGGTTAGGTTAGGTTAGGTTAGGTTAGGTTAGGTTAGGTTAGGTTAGGTTAGGTTAGGTTTTTTTTTTTTTTTTTTTTTTTTCGGCAGGAGTGGGAAATCCTCATGGACGCCCAGACTGCCTCACAGATGAGTCAGTCTGGGCAGTGCCGGACTCTTACCGGCTAAAACCACACTCCTGCCTTACCTGATGTCCTCTGACATGATCAGAGCCTTTGTTTTGCGTTTGGGAGATCTTCATTTCACACTTTTCTAAAATTACAACAAGCTATTATGGAGAGTTTCCTCTACTAGACAGCCACCAAACTTAAAAAATAGTAATAACATTTCTGCTGTCTATGCTATCTTTATTTTACCTATATTATATCATTATGTCTATGCTATGTCTAGTACTTTTACCTATTTGACTTTTCTAACATTACCAAATCTATGAGTTATTATCAATATTTTTTTTTTTTTTTTTTTTTTTTTTTTTTTCTATTTTTCCTTGTTTATGATACTTTAACTATATACTTAATATATATTTAGTATCATAAATTTGCTTATGCTATTTTATTTCTACTTACGACTAATTTTCCTATTTTGCTACAGTAATTTAAAAATGCTTTTCTTTTCTTTCCTTCTATTAGATTTGGTAGATTTTGGGGAACCAATGTGACGGCGAGTTGTTGCTCTGTTTCATATCGCATTTGTGCGGTGATTGGGCACTCGAGCAATATGTGCAACACGGTTTCTTCCACGCCAGGCTCGCAGGCGCACGATGGATTCTCCTTACACTTGAAACGTTTCAGGTATGCAGAGAACCCACCGTGCCCTGTCAGAATTTGCGTGGTGATGCTCGTGGGGGCCATCTTCCGTACCACACTGTACGCTACCACCGCGTCAGGGAAGAAATATTTTGTGCCCGAAGCCGTGTCACCCAACTTATATCTCCCGTTCCACTCGTCAAGCGTTTCCGACCGGATTCTTCGCTTGACGAATGACACGGGACACAGATCGTAGTCCGGCCTCTTCTTCGACCCCAGGGCGGCTTCCTTCGCGAGCTGGTCGGCTCTCTCGTTTCCCTCCAAACCTGCGTGGGCCTTGATCCAGAACAAGGAGACACTCTTGTTCTGGAGCTTACAGCGTCGTATGGTGTCTCTAGTTTCCACAGCCAAGGGGTGGGGGGAACTTACATTGATCACCGACTGAAGGGCCGCCATGGAGTCGCTGAAGATGCCGAACTTGGCTTCACTGCGCTTGTGCACTTCTCTTACCGCTCTTTGTATAGCCAGGAGTTCAGCCTGATAGACGGTGCAGTAGGACGGCAAGGCGAGCTTGAGGGCCTTTGTTTCGGTGGTGCTATTCCACAAAGATAGCGCCGCTCCGACTTTGCCCTCAATCTTGCTGCCATCGGTGAAAATACGGACGTCGAAATCACAGTGGTTGCTAAGTTGTTCCTCGTCTACCAGGCTTCCAAACTCCAGACTAATTTGCTCCGCGGGGTGTGGGGCCTCTATCGCTGGGGCCATCCGCTCAACCTCCCTGCTTCCCAGTATGTGTTGGGGCACTCCCCTCTTGGCTCCGTAGAGCGCAGCCGCTTCCCGGATACGGAGGTCGAGTGGGAGTATCCCAGCCAGAACCAGTGCCGAGTTCAGGGAGACTGTGCGGTAGGCTCTGCACAGTTTCTGGGCAAACCCTCTTTGGATGACGTTGAGCTGTTTCTTGACCCCCAATTTATTGGCAGCTGGTGCCCAGGCGCTTGCGGCGTACAGCACAGTCGGCTCTACTGCTGCGGTGTATATAGCCCTTATCACCTCTGGGTTCAGACCCCAACTGACCCGGGCTGCCCTGGCCAGCTGTTTGTACATAGCTATCGCCTTCTTACAGACGACAGCTATGTGGTTGTTGAAGGTGAGTTTGGCATCTATAACGAGCCCTAATATTTTAACATCTTGGGACATTCCAATGTCGATCCCCCCCATGCTCAGGCGTGGCGTGTCATACTTCAGCCTCCGCGTTAGTACCATCGCACAAGTTTTGTGCGGTGCGAATTTTAGCCGGTTTCTGACACCCCACGCACGAACATGTTCAAGAGCGGCATTGGCTTGCCCCTCAATTTCTTGTGCTGTATCGCCGTCAAACAACAACACCACATCGTCGGCAAACGCCTGGCAGTAGTCGCCCCTACTTTCCAGCTGTTTCAGGAGCGGGTCGAGCAGCAAATTCCAAAATATGGGCCCCCCTATGGATCCCTGGACGCATCCTTTGCTGGTCTGTCTCCTGCTCTCCTCCCCGGCGTACCTCACGGTGACCACCCTGTCACTGAGATAGCTGCTGACTACTCGTCTCAAACTTACAGGACACTTTTCCTCAGCCAATCGTACCTTAATAGCGGGCCACCACGCACTGTCGAAAGCTCCCTCGATATCCAGCGACACAAGCGTGACGATCCTCTTCTGTGCCAGCTTTGCGCGGATGTATTGCACGAGGGTATGGAGTGAGTCTTCCGTGCTTTTTTGGGGCATAAAGCCGTATTGGCGAGTACTAATCCTAGGTAGCAAATAAAATTTGAGACGAGCAACAAGCATCTTTTCGTACACTTTCCCAAGGACAGGCAAAAGCCCAATCGGCCTGTACGACTTTGGTACGGTGTACGAGTCTTTGCCCGGCTTTCTGAGCACAACCACCGTAGCTTCCTTCCAGATCTTCGGGAAGTGGTGGTGTGACAGGCATTTGTTCATCAGTGCCAGGAAGTATTCAGGGTCACTTTTGATGGCATGCGAGCAAATATCGGCCGTGAAGCCGTCGGCTCCCGGGGCCTTTTTAGGATTGAACGACATCATGGACCTGCTAAGCTCGCTTTGGGTAAACGGTGGGTCATGTCGTTCATCATGACTCCATGCGTTTACCATATCTGCCAGTTGTCGGGTTTGGCGATGATCCATGCTGTCTTCTTCCTCTCGGTCCTCGGGATAGAACGTCTCGGCCAACAGCCTCACTGAGCCTTTCGCGTCCAGTGTCTCTCCTTCCCTCTGCAGTGGCAGATCTTCCTCTCTCTTCGCTATCCTTCCCATTACCCTATATATCCCTTCCCAGACTCCCTCTCTGTCCTGTTTCCCACAGAAGTCCTTCCAGCTCTCCGTTTGGGCTTTTGCTGCTGCTGCCTCATATTCTTCTTTTGCTTCCAGGTACAGCTGAACAACCATCGCTCTTCGGACCGGCGCTGCGTTCCTGACTCTCACTTTCTTGGTGGCGACCAACCTCTTCATCTCCGCGAGTTCCTCAGACCACCACGGCATAGTAAATGTTTCTGTGTTCTTTTTGTGTGGTATTGTGTCTCTACATGTGTCGGTAATTGCTTGTGTGTATGTGTTTATTTTTAATTCTAATTGATCTGTGGTGTGTACAAATCCACTAGGGTTAAATTTTTTTCCAGCATAATTTGAGACAGTTTCTCATGAAACTGCCTCCAGTTAGCTTTTCGTGTGTTGTATACCCTAGTGGTCCGTTCTATTGCAATTCCTTTTGATTTTTGAAGGTGGTTAGGTAAGGTTAGGTTAGGTTAGGTTAGGTTAGGTTAGGTTAGGTTAGGTTTTTTTTTTTTTTTTTTTTTTTTTTTTTTTTTTTTTTTTTTTTTTTTTTCGGCAGGAGTGGGAAATCCTCATGGACGCCCAGACTGCCTCACAGATGAGCCAGTCTGGGCAGTGCCGGACTCCTACCGGCTAAAACCACACTCCTGCGTCACAATTTGTCCACAGACTTGGAGGTCCGTGCCTTTGTTTATGTACATTTCTTTTGTTTACAGTATTTTTTTTTTTTTTTCACTTATTCAGTTATTGTGCTCCTACATTGGACACATATTAGCTTAAATACTAATCTTAAAATCTACGTGAGTCCATCAACGTATTTATTCATATACATATATCATTTTTTTTTTTTTTTTTTTTTTTTTTTTTTTTTTTTATTATTAACACAGGCATTAATTATTCTATTGTTACACATTTATTTTTATACAAACAAAGTTTTTACTACATGGATTGATTGAAACTTCATGGCAGTGCGAGCCGACCAGCCCCAGGCGACAGCTTCCGTTCACGGATATGACGTACACATCTGCGCCGTTCAGTTCAACCATTTCTTAGGGAACCGATCGACCAGACGTGTAACGCCACCATCGGCGGGACATTTACGTAAGCATGACAGACTCGCTCTGCCATGAAATTTTACATGATTCTGTTTTGGCGGTACGTGGAGGGTTGGGATTGGTTAGTATTGGAGTGTTGGAAGTATGGATGTGGTCTGGTTTGTGGAGTCTTATTTGAGGCGGGATGTCACGACCAGGGATTTCGCTAGCCCGAGCAGGGCTTCCACGACTGCTGCGTCTCGATGTTTCATGGCCATCTTAAGGTTGTAGTCGATGACCGTTTTGGTAGGCGCATCCATCGCCCTCTTCGCAAAGCGGCCTGTGGCGTCGTCGGCGTCGTCGGAGTAGTAGACGCAACTGACAGTATGTCTCGACACCGCCACAACCGCGTGGGAGATGCTTTCGTGGACCTGGAGCCTCCTGGACTTCGTGTTGACGATGATTACGCTGTCGTAGGTCAACCCCTGAGCCTCGTGGATTGTTAACACGCGCGACCCTTCACCGGACCCGTACCCCTGGCTCATAAGAGTAGCTTTCTCCTCTTGCGTGTGAACCAGGAACAGGGTGTTTTGAGCGGTGCTCGGTATTTGCGCTCCTGTGTAACCTTCCACTCTCAAGGAGTGGACCCGCGACAGTGATGACTTGGAGGAGTATATACCGGAGTATATCTCGCTCAGTGCAAAGGCCACATCCATCGGATTGCGATGTGTGCAAAGCAACTCTTGGGTGATTCCAGCCACCAGGTTTGGACGGGTATACCTTAACTCGAATAGGTTCTCTCGGTCCAAAAATGGAAGCTGGTTTACGTCTCCGATGAGGACCACCTCGCTTGCTCCCGACAACTTTACTGCCATAACTATGGCCCCAAAATGGTTCATTAGAGCTTCGTCTACCGTGAGGCGGTAGCATTTCTCTTGTTTCTTGAATCCATTTGCTAAAATTGAGGCCATAGTGCGCACCTTTGTCTTTACTTGGTCTCCTAAGCGGTGCGCAAGCTTTTCCCTGAGATCTTTGGCAGCTTCGGTCGTCGTGGTGGCTACGACGTCCTTCTCCCCATCGAAGTGCTTCACCACCCAGGTTGTCTTGCCGCAACCCGGGACTCCGTTGACCCACCTGATACTGGGTACCGCCCAATTTTCCTGTGATGCTAGGGTGTCTGAAGTCCCCAAAATGGACTGTGCCATTTCGAGGATCTTATCGTCCAGCATGATCTTGGTACATTTGGCGGTAACCACTATCGGGTCGTCGTTTGGTGTTTTAAACTTCAGTTTGCCTGAGCGCTCCGTTTCCTCCTCGTCCAGGGTCACAAAACCACTCTGCGCACTGTAGGCTGCCATGTACGACCCCGTCATTTCCCCTTTGATGACTTGAGATGTGACGTTGTTGTACACTGCCGCCTCTGCTTCCTCGAGTAGTACCCTTAGCAGTCCTTCTGTGTTTCTCTGGAAGGTCTGCAGGATCTTCCTGCATGTCATAAGATTGACCTCTCTGGTCGCTCTCACGATTGCTATGTACTCGAGGAACGCGCTCTTTACGTGGTCCGTGGTGCCTGAATTAACTGCGAGGGTCGGCGGGCTGACTTGCCCCTTGTCGGCTCTTGTAGGCGTAGGCTTCTGTGATGTTGGTTCTTTCGCCTTTCTTTTAAAGAACCTCTCCATTGCTGTTGGTGATGCGTGGCTGGTGCTTGGGAGCAGTGCGTTGAGGAAAGTGCCGAAGGCTTTCAGGCGACTCCTCGACCGGGCCTGGTCCTCCAGGCTAGCGGTTTTGCTCTGCTCCTTTGCAGCTTTTTCGGCGGCTGCCTTTTGCTGGGCCCTCTCTGATCCGCTTTGAGTGATCGAGCCTGACGTGGAGCTCGTCGCGTCGGCTGTTGGGTGTCTGGGAGCTTTGAGGAAACTCAGAGTTTCCCCTCTGTCCTCATACACTACTACCTCGTGGTGTTCTGAAGCTTTTAGACAGCCGAAGCGATCTGCGACGTCTCCTCTTTCCCCCTCGATCATCATTGCGTCGATGCTGATGGTACGGGCTGTGACTGCCATGTACTCTCCTACCTCCCTGATCTTTTGAAGCAGTGAGCTTGCTTGGGCAAATGGAGTCTCCTCTCTCCACTCGAATAGTGCGATAGTCTTTCCTTTGACTCGCACCAGACGGCATCGGTGAGTAGCTACTTCCACATGCGGCAGTGCGGCGTACTTACTGCCTTTCATGCTCGTTTTGGTGGTGCTTCCGTTGATCAGGGCGGCAAGGCCTGGTGAGATATGTATACGGGCTCCAGCTCGGCTCGAGCCCACGCAGAAGCTTATGCCTAGCCTCTCTCCTTCTCTGTTCATGAAGAGGGCGACGCCTCGCAGTCTGACGCCAGGGGCTCCGTCTCCCCCGCATGCCAGGAGCTCCGAGATGGACATGGAGTTGAGTGCTGGTTGTAGGCTGGCTTGTGCTATCGCTGCTGCTGGTGCTGCCACGAGTGCTGGTTGTTGAGTTATGTTTGTACGAGTATGTGTGGTTTGAGTGATTGTTGTTGTTGTTGTTGTGGAGTTTGCTGTGGTTGTTGTTGTGGTCGTAGATGGTGGTCGGTTCCGACTACGCAAGGGTGCGTCCGTTTTGTTGGCCGCTGCTGCGACTATGGAGACTTTGCTCGCGAATGCCAAGAATAGTTTTCTGGAAGCCGGTCTCCCCATGATGGTGTGGAGTATGGACTGGCTTAGCTGGGTTCCGATCTTTACTTCCAGCTCTATTCTGTCGTGACTGAATCGTGGGCATTCGAAGAGCAGGTGCCAGACTGTCTCTTCGCAACCTGGGTCACAGACGCACGAGGGACTATCTTTGAGATGGAAGCGGTGGAGATACGCTGAGAATCCTCCGTGTCCTGTTAGGACTTGTACGTGGACCGGTGTGAGAACTGCGTCTGTAAGTGTTCTTTTTGCCGCTAGGACGTCTGGAAAGAACACTTTTGTGACCGCTCCTGTACTCGAGGATTCGTATCGCGCTTGCCACTTCTTTATAGTCTCTTCCCGTATCTTCCTCCTCACGAACGATACGGGGACCTTGTTGTAGTCGGCTGTCGCGTTATTAAGGGCTGCCTCCTTGGCCAGCTCGTCCGCTCTCTCATTCCCTGCAGTTCCCACATGGGCCTTGAGCCAAAAGAACCTCACTTCTCTACCCTCTTCTCTGGTCTCGCGGACGCTTGTCTTGATTTTAAGTGCCAGGTGGTGAGTGACAGATGGTCTCCGCAGCAGGTCAAGCGACGATCTTGAGTCACTTAAGATGCTTACGGAAGCCGCCCTGGATTCTCTTGCCATCCTGACAGCTCTGAAGAGAGCGTACATTTCCGATTGGAAGACTGAGTTGTGGGGTTCAAGGCCAAAGGTGCTGAACGATGACTCCTTCCCGTTTTCCCACCAAGTTAGGGCAGCGCCAACTTTCCCCTCTATCTTGCTGCCGTCGGTGTATATTTGGGGACCGATTACTTGATGGGTTTCCAGGGTTTCGGGAGTCAAGTCCTCTAGGCGTGCGTACTCTGTTATCGTGAGTAGCGATGGGTGGGGATATTGGGAGTGGGGCACGTTGCACTCCAGCTCGCGGCCCGGTGGTATGAACTCTTGGGAGTGACCCTTTCTGATCTTAAACAGGGTTGCTGCCTCGATTACCCGGAGATCTAGTGGGAGTTGACCTGACAGAATAAGTGCCGATGTCAGAGATACCGTGCGGTATGCTTTGCAGATCTTCTGCGCGAAGCCTCTCTGCAGTGAGTCAAACTGATTCCTTGTCATCAGTTTCTCAGCTGCGGGGGTCCACGCACTCGCTGCATACATCACGATGGGCTCTATCACCGACACATATATTGTCCTAATTATCTCTGTGTTGAGTTGAGACCCCAAGTCACCTTGGCCGCGCATGCCAACTGCTTGTAGATGTCTGCGGCCTTTTTACAGATCGCCGACACGTGCGCGTTGAAGGTGAGTTTGGAGTCTATTGTGAGGCCTAGCAGCTTTACCTCCTCGACCAGGTTCAGCCGCGTGCCCGACATGTAGAGTACCGGAACGTCGTACTTAAGCTTCCTCGTTAACACCATCGCAAAGGTCTTGTGCGCGGCGAAACGTAGCTTATTTTGGACGCCCCATTCCGATACTATGTCTAGCGCGTTGTTGGCTGATTGCTGCAGGGGACCGGCTGTGAGATCCGAGAGAACTAGGACAACGTCATCTGCGAAGGCTTGACAGTATACTCCCTTACTAGCCATCTTATGTAGGAGCGAATCTAGGATCAGGTTCCAAAACGTCGGACCGGCAATTGAGCCTTGGACGCATCCCTTTGTGGTACCTTTCTCACTAGTCGCTCTGGCGTAGTTGACCCTGATGTTCCGGTCTTCCAGGTATGAGGTGACGAGAGTGTAGATGTTTTTGGGACAGTTCTTGACTACCATCTGTCGCTTGAGTGCTGGCCACCACGCGTTATCGAAGGCCCCCTCTATGTCCAATGATATCAAAAGCACGATTTTTTTGGCTTTGATTTCGGCTCTTAAGTGCCCCATTAGGGCATAGAGGGCGTCCTCGGTTCCACGTTGCGGCATGAAACCGTACTGGTTTGTGTGTAGTGTTGGGAGAAAGTGGTGCTGCAGTCTGCCTACTAGGAGCTTCTCGACGATCTTTCCTAGGACCGAGAGCAGACCTATTGGCCTGTACGACTTTGGGCTGGTGTAGTCGTCCTTTCCTGGCTTCCGGAGGATGCACACATGGGCGACTTTCCACTGCTTCGGGAAATGTGACAGCGACAGGCACCTATTAGCTATCGCTAAGAACACTTCCCGATCGCAGTTTATTGCTGCCGTGCAAATGTCCGCCGTTAATCCGTCAGGACCGGGGGCTTTTTTCGGATTCTGGTTCTGGAGAACCATTTCCAGCTCCGCAGTCGTGAAGGGAGGATCATCGGCAGACAGGCCCAGGGGGTTTTTTTTTCCTCCGCCAGCTTCCTTAGGCTCCTGTGGTGGGGCTGTTCGGCATCCGTTGAATCGTCGGGGTAAAAGGTTTTTGCCAGAAGATCCGCTGACTGCTCGGGGCTGAGCGTCTCGCCTGCGGTATTTCTCAGGAGAGCGTCGTCCTGGGTTAGGTTAGGTTAGGTTAGGTTAGGTTAGGTTAGGTTAGGTTAGGTTAGGTTAGGTTAGGTTAGGTTGGGGGATCCCCCACAGTGCATACTTCCTCGTAGTTTCCCCCGGGCAACGCCGTGTCTGACCACCGTAACGGAGTGGCAGACCGGCGGCTAAAGTGCGCTGTGATTCGTAGACAAAAATGCGGTCGTCTGCGAATATGACGAACAAACCACCCACGCGTGACGCCTCTGGGCGTTTTATTTCGAATCGCTCCTCCCAGGGCGATTCTAACGGCCCTTCTCAGGGCCATCCCAACGGCCCTTCTCAGGACCAACCCAACGGCCCTTCTCAGGGCCAACCCAACGGCCCTTCTAAGGACCAATCCAACGGCCCTTCTCAGGGCCACGCCGGCGGCGCTTTGGCGTCGGAAGCTGACCGCACACCATCTGCGGCCAGCTTTTTCAGTAGGCCAGACGAGTTGTCGGACTCCGACGACTCCAACATGGACACGTCGGGTGCCGAAAGCGACCGCTTCAAGCGGAAGAGGTCCGAGGGCTCTTCGGAGTCGACCAGAGGTGGGGCGAAGAAGAAGTCGAAGTATAAAAAGGCTTCGACTTCTACTGCGCCTTCTACCCACGATGTGGGCTTGTTAGACGCCGAGCGCCAGCTACATCTGGCAAAAAGGGCGCAACTCCAACTAGACCTGGAGGAGAGGGTCGCCGCCAAGGAGCAGCAGGCGCAAGTTGCCAGATCGAGGGCCGGCTATGGTTTATCCAAGGTGCTGTATGCTGACCACTCCCTGGCGGAATTGGAGCGCATGGCGCAAGAAGATAAGGAGGAGGTCCTGGAGGTCGCCTCAAAGTCTTCAAACTTGAAGGGGACCTTTCAGAAGGCCCTCAAATGCCGGGCCGCCAGCATGCACGGCATTGTTTTGGAGCTGGTGAAGAGGACGGCCACGGACGAGACACGGCAGCTGCAGGCCAAGGTGGATCGCCTGCAGGCAGAGGTCAGCCAGCTACACCAGAAGCTGGCTGAGGCAACGGCCACGCCTGCCCAATCTGCACCAGGTCCGGCGGTAGGAGGCTGCTCCTCCTCCCCTGCCAGCCTTGAGGCAACAATCCGCGGGGTTGTCATGGAGGAGAGGGCCTTCATCAGAGCCTGCTTTGCAGGCATCGAGGACCGGCTCTTGCCGGAAAGGCGGCTCCGCCCGCCACTAGCGGCGGACAAGAGTCCACCGCCGAGGGAGCCGGAACCGGCGCCTCTAGCAGGCCCGGTACCTGAGGGCAAAGGCAAGGGCAAGAGGACCAAGGCGGCTCCTCATACCCCTACCAAAAGCGCGGAGGGAGCACCTGGGTCGTCTGCTACTCCAGCAGCAGCTCCCCAGAACTCTCAGGAGGAAGACGCCCTTCTTCCCTCCACCACCCCGTCCAACCAGTCGTGGACGGAAGTGGTCAGGAGAGGAAAGGGAAAAAAGGGGAAAAAGTCAGCCCCCAAGCCCGCTGCGACTGGTTCGGCTGCGACTGGTCCAACAGCCAAAAGGGCACCAGCCGGCGGGAGAAAGCTGGTTCCTCCCAAAACCGCGGCCGTCGTGGTGACCGTCACCCCAGAGGCCGTGGGGCGGGGCGAGACGTATGAGTCCGTCCTAAGACGGGCTCGTACCAATGCTGATCCCTCCCGGCTGGGGATCAGCAACATTACGTGCCGCCATACCCTAACCGGGGCCCGAATTTTCGAGTTCTCGGGAGAACAGCGCAGCGCAAATGCGGACCTCTTCGCAACAAAGCTGCAAGAGGTCATTGCGGATGCGGCAACGGTCGTCAGGCCCGTTAAGACCGCAGCCTTGGAGGTGGCCGATCTGGATGATTCGGTCACCAAAGAGGATGTGGTAGCGGCCGTCGCGGCGACTGGAGGCTGCGACGCTGGCGCGGTGAAGGGTGGAGCCATCAGGCTCGGCCGCCGTGGCTTGGGCGTCATCCGCGTTGAGTGCCCAGTCGCCGCGGCTGGGGCCGTCCTTGCTGCAACCAAGGGACGGCTGCTTGTGGGGTTCAGCACGGCTGTAGTCCGGCCGCTTGAAGACCAGCCTGTTCGCTGCTTCAAGTGCTTCGGGTTCGGCCACACCCGAGCCACGTGTCCCTCCAAGTTCGACTGGGGAGACACATGCTTCCAATGCGGACAGGAGGGACACAAGAGTGCCGCTTGCCACGCCGCCACCGCACCACACTGCGCGGCGTGTGCCGCCAGTGGCCGCCCCGCGGACCACAGGATGATGGGCAGGAGCTGCAAGCCCCCCGTGAGGAAAGGCATAGTGCCAGCGCAGGTTCGCCCTGTTGCTAACGCCGCTGCCGTCGTCGTCGCCGCTGTAGCTCCAGCGGCGGTAGCTGAGGGGACAGGTGCGATGTCGGAATAATGGTTTCCGACTACCGCATCCTCCAGGCGAACACCAATCACTGCAGAGCGGCCCAGGACCTGGTGGTGCAGGTCATGGCCGAGTGGTTGGTGAACGTAGCGGTGGTCGCCGAGCCCTACTCAATCCCCGGCAGCTGGCTGGGTGACGAGGACGACTCGGTGGCACTAGCAGCGCGGTCTACCACAGACTCCCCTCCCCTCTCACTATTAGAGAGGGGACCGGGATACGTGGCCGCCGCGTGGGGAGACTTAGCTCTTGTAGGCGTCTATTTCTCCCCAAACCGCCCTCTTCAGGACTTCGAGAACTATCTCGGAGTCCTGGCCGCTGTGGTCGGCAGGGTGGCGCCGCGTCAGGTCTCCGTACTGGGAGACCTGAATGCCAAGTCGGTGACTTGGGGCAACCCGGCCACCGACGCACGCGGGCGGGCAGTGGAGATGTGGGCAGCCTCCTCTGGACTTTCCCTCCTGAACAGAGGAAGCGTCCAGACATGCGTGCGGCGGCAGGGTGGCTCAATAGTGGACGTCACTTTTGCCACCCCTGCGTTGGCCGCGCGCGTGTTGAACTGGCGGGTGGACCTGGTGGAGACTATGTCGGACCACCGCTACGTGCGGTTCGACATCTCCACCAGTGGCCCTGGAGAGACGCAGCCCCTCTCGGTGCGATCACCGTTCCCACGGTGGGCTCTTGCCCGCCTGGACAGGGAGGCAGCGGTGGAGGCGGCGTTCGTCCAGGACTGGCTTTCGCCGCCTTCCGCCGGCCTGGATGTGGATGCAGTGGCGGGGCACCTGAGGGACTCTCTGACCGAGGTATGCAACTCCAGCATGCCTCGGTCTCACCGACCACTACCCAAACGCGCCGTATACTGGTGGTCGGCGGAGCTGGCGGGGCTTCGAGCAGCGTGTGTGGAGGCAAGGAGGGCCTACACGCGGAGACGGCGGCGGCGTCGACGGGATCTGGCCGACGAGGACCACCTCTATGAGGTATACACGGAGGCAAAAATGGTCCTCGATCGGGCCATCGCCGCCGCCAGAGACTCGGCGAGAGCGGAGCTGCTGGAGGGTCTCGACAACGACCCCTACGGGAGACCTTATAAGGCGGCACGCAACAAACTGCGCCCCTTTGGTCCCCCGGTGGCCGAGACCCTGGAGCCCTCATTTCTGGATGGGGTGGTTCAGTCCCTGTTTCCGTGCAGGGACAACTTCATCCCGCCAGTTATGGACCCACCACGGGGGATAGCTCCGCCAGCTGAGGAAGAAGAGGAGGCCCCTCCTGTTACGGAGTCGGAACTTGGCGCGGCGATTCTCCATATCCGCGCCAAGAAGACAGCTCCGGGCCCCGACGGTGTTCCGGCAAAAGTGGTGGCGATCGCTGCCACTCAAATGGAGGAGAGGTTTCGGGACCTCTTCAGCGCATGCCTTGCGTCTGGAAGGTTCCCGAAACCGTGGAAGGAGGGGCAGTTGTGCCTCCTTCGTAAGGAGGGCCGCCCAGCTGATTCCCCCTCGGCATACCGGCCCATCGTTCTGCTCGATGAGGTCAGCAAAATGTTCGAGGGGATAATCGCTGCCCGCCTTAAGAGCCATCTGCGGAGTATCGGGCCGGACTTGTCGGACGCTCAGTTCGGTTTTCGGGCTGAGCGTTCCACGGTGGATGCGCTGGCCTGCCTTAAGGGCCAGGTGAAGGAGGCGATGGAAGCGGGGGACGGATTGTTGGCTGTGTCATTCGACATAGCGAATGCCTTCAACTCCGTTCCCCACTCCACCATCCTAGAGGCACTCCGATTCCACGGAGTGCCTCGATACATGCGCAGGCTGCTGGCCGACTACCTGGAGGATCGGGCGATCCTCCTGGTAAATAGGACTGGCCAAGTCCGGCGGTACGCCGTTGAGGCCGGCGTTCCACAGGGGTCAGTCTTAGGACCTCTCCTCTGGAACGTCGGTTATGATTGGCTCTTGCGGGGAACTCTCCTCCGAGGCACGAGTGTCGTCTGCTATGCGGATGACACTCTCCTCACCGCCCGGGGGGAGAGTTTCAGGGAGGCGGCCAACTTGGCCTCGGCGGGCGGCTCCTTGGTCGCAGGGCGGATCCGCCGCCTAGGTCTAACGGTGGCGCTGCACAAGACCGAGGCCGTGTTCTTCCACGGCCCTCGGCAGCGTCCCCCACCTGACGCCCACATCTTCGTGGAGGGCGTCAGAATTGAGGTGAAGGCCCAGATGAAATATCTGGGCCTTGTACTCGACAGCAGGTGGCGCTTCGGTCCGCATTTTAGCGGGCTGTCGTCGCGCCTGCTGAAGACCGCGGGCGCACTCTCGTGGCTGCTTCCCAACTTGGGGGGGCCCAGCGCGCGATGCCGGCAACTTTACGCCGGCATCTTGAGGAGTATGGCCCTCTACGGGGCTCCCATCTGGGAGGAATCACTCCAAAGAAGAGAAAACGCCGCCGCCTTGCGGGCACCCCAAAGGGCCATAGCCCAGCGGGTGGCGCGGGCCCATCGCACGGTGGGCTTTGCGGCAGCATGTGCTCTGGCCAGCACCCCTCCTTGGGAACTTGAGGCGTGGGTGCTCGCCAGAGTATATGAATGGACAGCAGGGCGGCGGGCGAGAGGAGAACGCCCAGCCCCGGAAGAGCGGGAGGCAGTCCGACGGGAGGCGAGGGACGCCATCGTCATCCATTGGACGGACGACCTCGCCATCGCAGCCTACGGCCGCCGAACCCTCGACGCGATTAGGCCAGTCCTGCGAGACTGGCTCGAGCGCTCGCATGGGTTCCTCTCCTTCCGTCTGGTGCAGGTGCTGTCCGGACACGGTTGTTTCGGATCGTACCTGCACCGAATAGGACGGGAGGAGACGCCGTCGTGCCACCACTGTGGCGCGGCAGAGGACGCGGCCCAGCACACCCTCGAGGTGTGCCCGTCGTGGTCCGAGCCGCGCCGCAGTCTCGTCGCGGTGATCGGACCGGACCTCTCACTCCCCGGCTTGGTTAACGCCATGCTGAGGGATGAGAGGTCCTGGGCGGCAGTCGCCTCCTTCTGCGAACTCGTCATGTCTCAGAAGGAGGCAGCGGAGCGCGCGCGGGAAGACGATCCTGACGCGGCGCCGCTCCGAAGGCGGAGGAGGGGTCGAAGAAGACGTCAGTTTGACAGTCATCTCCGACTCCTCCCAGGTGGAGGCCAGCAGGCAACGGGTGCGGGGGCACCCTTGCCTGTATTGCACAGGCATCCACCAGTGTCGGACGGGAATGGCCAGGTGTTCCCGGCCATTCCCGTAGCCCCCCAGCCTGGGGGGCATGCGGGGCCCGCCAGCTAGGCGGGCATGCGCCGGGAGGGTTGTGGAAGTAAAGGCTGAGCCGGTTTCCCATGGCCCTCCCATCACGGCGATGTGGGAACACCGCTGAGTTTTAGTGGGTATACTGTCATTACCGACAGGAGTCCCACATACCCCGACTCGTCCCCCATGAGCGGGGATGCGTAACGCATTTCTCAGCGACAAAAAAAAAAAAAAAAAAAAAAGGTTAGGTTAGGTTGGGGGATCCCCCACAGTGCATACTTCCTCGTAGTTTCCCCCGGGCAACGCCGTGTCTGACCACCGTAACGGAGTGGCAGACCGGCGGCTAAAGTGCGCTGTGATTCGTAGATATCAATGCGGTCGTCTGCGAATATGACGAGCAAACCACCCACGCGTGACGCCTCTGGGCGTTTTATTTCGAATCGCTCCTCCCAGGGCGATTCTAACGGCCCTTCTCAGGGCCAACCCAACGGCCCTTCTCAGGGCCAACCCAACGGCCCTTCTCAGGGCCAACCCAACGGCCCTTCTCAGGACCAATCCAACGGCCCTTCTCAGGGCCACGCCGGCGGCGCTTTGGCGTTGGAAGCTGACCGCACACCATCTGCGGCCAGCTTTTTCAGTAGGCCAGACGAGTTGTCGGACTCCGACGACTCCAACATGGACACGTCGGGTGCCGAAAGCGACCGCTTCAAGCGGAAGAGGTCCGAGGGCTCTTCGGAGTCGACCAGAGGTGGGGCGAAGAAGAAGTCGAAGTATAAAAAGGCTTCGACTTCTACTGCGCCTTCTACCCACGATGTGGGCTTGTTAGACGCCGAGCGCCAGCTACATCTGGCAAAAAGGGCGCAACTCCAACTAGACCTGGAGGAGAGGGTCGCCGCCAAGGAGCAGCAGGCGCAAGTTGCCAGATCGAGGGCCGGCTATGGTTTATCCAAGGTGCTGTATGCTGACCACTCCCTGGCGGAATTGGAGCGCATGGCGCAAGAAGATAAGGAGGAGGTCCTGGAGGTCGCCTCAAAGTCTTCAAACTTGAAGGGGACCTTTCAGAAGGCCCTCAAATGCCGGGCCGCCAGCATGCACGGCATTGTTTTGGAGCTGGTGAAGCGGACGGCCACGGACGAGACACGGCAGCTGCAGGCCAAGGTGGATCGCCTGCAGGCAGAGGTCAGCCAGCTACACCAGAAGCTGGCTGAGGCAACGGCCACGCCTGCCCAATCTGCACCAGGTCCGGCGGTAGGAGGCTGCTCCTCCTCCCCTGCCAGCCTTGAGGCAACAATCCGCGGGGTTGTCATGGAGGAGAGGGCCTTCATCAGAGCCTGCTTTGCAGGCATCGAGGACCGGCTCTTGCCGGAAAGGCGGCTCCGCCCGCCACTAGCGGCGGACAAGAGTCCACCGCCGAGGGAGCCGGAACCGGCGCCTCTAGCAGGCCCGGTACCTGAGGGCAAAGGCAAGGGCAAGAGGACCAAGGCGGCTCCTCATACCCCTACCAAAAGCGCGGAGGGAGCACCTGGGTCGTCTGCTACTCCAGCAGCAGCTCCCCAGAACTCTCAGGAGGAAGACGCCCTTCTTCCCTCCACCACCCCGTCCAACCAGTCGTGGACGGAAGTGGTCAGGAGAGGAAAGGGAAAAAAGGGGAAAAAGTCAGCCCCCAAGCCCGCTGCGACTGGTTCGGCTGCGACTGGTCCAACAGCCAAAAGGGCACCAGCCGGCGGGAGAAAGCTGGTTCCTCCCAAAACCGCGGCCGTCGTGGTGACCGTCACCCCAGAGGCCGTGGGGCGGGGCGAGACGTATGAGTCCGTCCTAAGACGGGCTCGTACCAATGCTGATCCCTCCCGGCTGGGGATCAGCAACATTACGTGCCGCCATACCCTAACCGGGGCCCGAATTTTCGAGTTCTCGGGAGAACAGCGCAGCGCAAATGCGGACCTCTTCGCAACAAAGCTGCAAGAGGTCATTGCGGATGCGGCAACGGTCGTCAGGCCCGTTAAGACCGCAGCCTTGGAGGTGGCCGATCTGGATGATTCGGTCACCAAAGAGGATGTGGTAGCGGCCGTCGCGGCGACTGGAGGCTGCGACACTGGCGCGGTGAAGGGTGGAGCCATCAGGCTCGGCCGCCGTGGCTTGGGCGTCATCCGCGTTGAGTGCCCAGTCGCCGCGGCTGGGGTCGTCCTTGCTGCAACCAAGGGACGGCTGCTTGTGGGGTTCAGCACGGCTGTAGTCCGGCCGCTTGAAGACCAGCCTGTTCGCTGCTTCAAGTGCTTCGGGTTCGGCCACACCCGAGCCACGTGTCCCTCCAAGTTCGACTGGGGAGACACATGCTTCCAATGCGGACAGGAGGGACACAAGAGTGCCGCTTGCCACGCCGCCACCGCACCACACTGCGCGGCGTGTGCCGCCAGTGGCCGCCCCGCGGACCACAGGATGATGGGCAGGAGCTGCAAGCCCCCCGTGAGGAAAGGCATAGTGCCAGCGCAGGTTCGCCCTGTTGCTAACGCCGCTGCCGTCGTCGTCGCCGCTGTAGCTCCAGCGGCGGTAGCTGAGGGGACAGGTGCGATGTCGGAATAATGGTTTCCGACTATCGCATCCTCCAGGCGAACACCAATCACTGCAGAGCGGCGCAGGACCTGGTGGTGCAGGTCATGGCCGAGTGGTTGGTGAACGTAGCGGTGGTCGCCGAGCCCTACTCAATCCCCGGCAGCTGGCTGGGTGACGAGGACGACTCGGTGGCACTAGCAGCGCGGTCTACCACAGACTCCCCTCCCCTCTCACTATTAGAGAGGGGACCGGGATACGTGGCCGCCGCGTGGGGAGACTTAGCTCTTGTAGGCGTCTATTTCTCCCCAAACCGCCCTCTTCAGGACTTCGAGAACTATCTCGGAGTCCTGGCCGCTGTGGTCGGCAGGGTGGCGCCGCGTCAGGTCTCCGTACTGGGAGACCTGAATGCCAAGTCGGTGACTTGGGGCAACCCGGCCACCGACGCACGCGGGCGGGCAGTGGAGATGTGGGCAGCCTCCTCTGGACTTTCCCTCCTGAACAGAGGAAGCGTCCAGACATGCGTGCGGCGCCAGGGTGGCTCAATAGTGGACGTCACTTTTGCCACCCCTGCGTTGGCCGCGCGCGTGTTGAACTGGCGGGTGGACCTGGTGGAGACTATGTCGGACCACCGCTACGTGCGGTTCGACATCTCCACCAGTGGCCCTGGAGAGACGCAGCCCCTCTCGGTGCGATCACCGTTCCCACGGTGGGCTCTTGCCCGCCTGGACAGGGAGGCAGCGGTGGAGGCGGCGTTCGTCCAGGACTGGCTTTCGCCGCCTTCCGCCGGCCTGGATGTGGATGCAGTGGCGGGGCACCTGAGGGACTCTCTGACCGAGGTATGCAACTCCAGCATGCCTCGGTCTCACCGACCACTACCCAAACGCGCCGTGTACTGGTGGTCGGCGGAGCTGGCGGGGCTTCGAGCAGCGTGTGTGGAGGCAAGGAGGGCCTACACGCGGAGACGGCGGCGGCGTCGACGGGATCTGGCCGACGAGGACCACCTCTATGAGGTATACACGGAGGCAAAAATGGTCCTCGATCGGGCCATCGCCGCCGCCAGAGACTCGGCGAGAGCGGAGCTGCTGGAGGGTCTCGACAACGACCCCTACGGGAGACCTTATAAGGCGGCACGCAACAAACTGCGCCCCTTTGGTCCCCCGGTGGCCGAGACCCTGGAGCCCTCATTTCTGGATGGGGTGGTTCAGTCCCTGTTTCCGTGCAGGGACAACTTCACCCCGCCAGTTATGGACCCACCACGGGGGATAGCTCCGCCAGCTGAGGAAGAAGAGGAGGCCCCTCCTGTTACGGAGTCGGAACTTGGCGCGGCGATTCTCCATATCCGCGCCAAGAAGACAGCTCCGGGCCCCGACGGTGTTCCGGCAAAAGTGGTGGCGATCGCTGCCACTCAAATGGAGGAGAGGTTTCGGGACCTCTTCAGCGCATGCCTTGCGTCTGGAAGGTTCCCGAAACCGTGGAAGGAGGGGCAGTTGTGCCTCCTTCGTAAGGAGGGCCGCCCAGCTGATTCCCCCTCGGCATACCGGCCCATCGTTCTGCTCGATGAGGTCAGCAAAATGTTCGAGGGGATAATCGCTGCCCGCCTTAAGAGCCATCTGCGGAGTATCGGGCCGGACTTGTCGGACGCTCAGTTCGGTTTTCGGGCTGAGCGTTCCACGGTGGATGCGCTGGCCTGCCTTAAGGGCCAGGTGAAGGAGGCGATGGAAGCGGGGGACGGATTGTTGGCTGTGTCATTCGACATAGCGAATGCCTTCAACTCCGTTCCCCACTCCACCATCCTAGAGGCACTCCGATTCCACGGAGTGCCTCGATACATGCGCAGGCTGCTGGCCGACTACCTGGAGGATCGGGCGATCCTCCTGGTAAATAGGACTGGCCAAGTCCGGCGGTACGTCGTTGAGGCCGGCGTTCCACAGGGGTCAGTCTTAGGACCTCTCCTCTGGAACGTCGGTTATGATTGGCTCTTGCGGGGAACTCTCCTCCGAGGCACGAGTGTCGTCTGCTATGCGGATGACACTCTCCTCACCGCCCGGGGGGAGAGTTTCAGGGAGGCGGCCAACTTGGCCTCGGCGGGCGGCTCCTTGGTCGCAGGGCGGATCCGCCGCCTAGGTCTAACGGTGGCGCTGCACAAGACCGAGGCCGTGTTCTTCCACGGCCCTCGGCAGCGTCCCCCACCTGACGCCCACATCTTCGTGGAGGGCGTCAGAATTGAGGTGAAGGCCCAGATGAAATATCTGGGCCTTGTACTCGACAGCAGGTGGCGCTTCGGTCCGCATTTTAGCGGGCTGTCGTCGCGCCTGCTGAAGACCGCGGGCGCACTCTCGTGGCTGCTTCCCAACTTGGGGGGGCCCAGCGCGCGATGCCGGCAACTTTACGCCGGCATCTTGAGGAGTATGGCCCTCTACGGGGCTCCCATCTGGGAGGAATCACTCCAAAGAAGAGAAAACGCCGCCGCCTTGCGGGCACCCCAAAGGGCCATAGCCCAGCGGGTGGCGCGGGCCCATCGCACGGTGGGCTTTGCGGCAGCATGTGCTCTGGCCAGCACCCCTCCTTGGGAACTTGAGGCGTGGGTGCTCGCCAGAGTATATGAATGGACGGCAGGGCGGCGGGCGAGAAGAGAACGCCCAGCCCCGGAAGAGCGGGAGGCAGTCCGACGGGAGGCGAGGGACGCCATCGTCATCCATTGGACGGACGACCTCGCCATCGCAGCCTTCGGCCGCCGAACCCTCGACGCGATTAGGCCAGTCCTGCGAGACTGGCTCGAGCGCTCGCATGGGTTCCTCTCCTTCCGTCTGGTGCAGGTGCTGTCCGGACACGGTTGTTTCGGATCGTACCTGCACCGAATAGGACGGGAGGAGACGCCGTCGTGCCACCACTGTGGCGCGGCGGAGGACGCGGCCCAGCACACCCTCGAGGTGTGCCCGTCGTGGTCCGAGCCGCGCCGCAGTCTCGTCGCGGTGATCGGACCGGACCTCTCACTCCCCGGCTTGGTTAACGCCATGCTGAGGGATGAGAGGTCCTGGGCGGCAGTCGCCTCCTTCTGCGAACACGTCATGTCTCAGAAGGAGGCAGCGGAGCGCGCGCGGGAAGACGATCCTGACGCGGCGCCGCTCCGAAGGCGGAGGAGGGGTCGAAGAAGACGTCAGTTTGACAGTCATCTCCGACTCCTCCCAGGTGGAGGCCAGCAGGCAACGGGTGCGGGGGCACCCTTGCCTGTATTGCACAGGCATCCACCAGTGTCGGACGGGAATGGCCAGGTGTTCCCGGCCATTCCCGTAGCCCCCCAGCCTGGGGGGCATGCGGGGCCCGCCAGCTAGGCGGGCATGCGCCGGGAGGGTTGTGGAAGTAAAGGCTGAGCCGGTTTCCCATGGCCCTCCCATCACGGCGATGTGGGAACACCGCTGAGTTTTAGTGGGTATACTGTCATTACCGATAGGAGTCCCACATACCCCGACTCGTCCCCCACGAGCGGGGATGCGTAACGCATTTCTCAGCGACAAAAAAAAAAAAAAAAAAAAAGGTTAGGTTAGGTTAGGTTAGGTTAGGTTAGGTTAGGTTGGGGGATCCCCCACAGCGCATACTTCCTCGTAGTTTCCCCCGGGCAACGCCGTGTCTGACCACCGTAACGGAGTGGCAGACCGGCGGCTAAAGTGCGCTGTGATTCGTAGACAAAAATGCGGTCGTCTGCGAATATGACGAACAAACCACCCACGCGTGACGCCTCTGGGCGTTTTATTTCGAATCGCTCCTCCCAGGGCGATTCAAACGGCCCTTCTCAGGGCCAACCCAACGGCCCTTCTCAGGACCAACCCAACGGCCCTTCTCAGGGCCAACCCAACGGCCCTTCTCAGGACCAATCCAACGGCCCTTCTCAGGGCCACGCCGGCGGCGCTGTGGCGTCGGTAGCTGACCGCACACCATCTGCGGCCAGCTTTTTCAGTAGGCCAGACGAGTTGTCGGACTCCGACGACTCCAACATGGACACGTCGGGTGCCGAAAGCGACCGCTTCAAGCGGAAGAGGTCCGAGGGCTCTTCGGAGTCGACCAGAGGTGGGGCGAAGAAGAAGTCGAAGTATAAAAAAGCTTCGACTTCTACTGCGCCTTCTACCCACGATGTGGGCTTGTTAGACGCCGAGCGCCAGCTACATCTGGCAAAAAGGGCGCAACTCCAACTAGACCTGGAGGAGAGGGTCGCCGCCAAGGAGCAGCAGGCGCAAGTTGCCAGATCGAGGGCCGGCTATGGTTTATCCAAGGTGCTGTATGCTGACCACTCCCTGGCGGAATTGGAGCGCATGGCGCAAGAAGATAAGGAGGAGGTCCTGGAGGTCGCCTCAAAGTCTTCAAACTTGAAGGGGACCTTTCAGAAGGCCCTCAAATGCCGGGCCGCCAGCATGCACGGCATTGTTTTGGAGCTGGTGAAGAGGACGGCCACGGACGAGACACGGCAGCTGCAGGCCAAGGTGGATCGCCTGCAGGCAGAGGTCAGCCAGCTACACCAGAAGCTGGCTGAGGCAACGGCCACGCCTGCCCAATCTGCACCAGGTCCGGCGGTAGGAGGCTGCTCCTCCTCCCCTGCCAGCCTTGAGGCAACAATCCGCGGGGTTGTCATGGAGGAGAGGGCCTTAATAAGAGCCTGCTTTGCAGGCATCGAGGACCGGCTCTTGCCGGAAAGGCGGCTCCGCCCGCCACTAGCGGCGGACAAGAGTCCACCGCCGAGGGAGCCGGAACCGGCGCCTCTAGCAGGCCCGGTACCTGAGGGCAAAGGCAAGGGCAAGAGGACCAAGGCGGCTCCTCATACCCCTACCAAAAGCGCGGAGGGAGCACCTGGGTCGTCTGCTACTCCAGCAGCAGCTCCCCAGAACTCTCAGGAGGAAGACGCCCTTCTTCCCTCCACCACCCCGTCCAACCAGTCGTGGACGGAAGTGGTCAGGAGAGGAAAGGGAAAAAAGGGGAAAAAGTCAGCCTCCAAGCCCGCTGCGACTGGTTCGGCTGCGACTGGTCCAACAGCCAAAAGGGCACCAGCCGGCGGGAGAAAGCTGGTTCCTCCCAAAACCGCGGCCGTCGTGGTGACCGTCACCCCAGAGGCCGTGGGGCGGGGCGAGACGTATGAGTCCGTCCTAAGACGGGCTCGTACCAATGCTGATCCCTCCCGGCTGGGGATCAGCAACATTACGTGCCGCCATACCCTAACCGGGGCCCGAATTTTCGAGTTCTCGGGAGAACAGCGCAGCGCAAATGCGGACCTCTTCGCAACAAAATTGCAAGAGGTCATTGCGGATGCGGCAACGGTCGTCAGGCCCGTTAAGACCGCAGCCTTGGAGGTGGCCGATCTGGATGATTCGGTCACCAAAGAGGATGTGGTAGCGGCCGTCGCGGCGACTGGAGGCTGCGACGCTGGCGCGGTGAAGGGTGGAGCCATCAGGCTCGGCCGCCGTGGCTTGGGCGTCATCCGCGTTGAGTGCCCAGTCGCCGCGGCTGGGGCCGTCCTTGCTGCAACCAAGGGACGGCTGCTTGTGGGGTTCAGCACGGCTGTAGTCCGGCCGCTTGAAGACCAGCCTGTTCGCTGCTTCAAGTGCTTCGGGTTCGGCCACACCCGAGCCACGTGTCCCTCCAAGTTCGACTGGGGAGACACATGCTTCCAATGCGGACAGGAGGGACACAAGAGTGCCGCTTGCCACGCCGCCACCGCACCACACTGCGCGGCGTGTGCCGCCAGTGGCCGCCCCGCGGACCACAGGATGATGGGCAGGAGCTGCAAGCCCCCCGTGAGGAAAGGCATAGTGCCAGCGCAGGTTCGCCCTGTTGCTAACGCCGCTGCCGTCGTCGTCGCCGCTGTAGCTCCAGCGGCGGTTGCTGAGGGGACAGGTGCGATGTCGGAATAATGGTTTCCGACTACCGCATCCTCCAGGCGAACACCAATCACTGCAGAGCGGCCCAGGACCTGGTGGTGCAGGTCATGGCCGAGTGGTTGGTGAACGTAGCGGTGGTCGCCGAGCCCTACTCAATCCCCGGCAGCTGGCTGGGTGACGAGGACGACTCGGTGGCACTAGCAGCGCGGTCTACCACAGACTCCCCTCCCCTCTCACTATTAGAGAGGGGACCGGGATACGTGGCCGCCGCGTGGGGAGACTTAGCTCTTGTAGGCGTCTATTTCTCCCCAAACCGCCCTCTTCAGGACTTCGAGAACTATCTCGGAGTCCTGGCCGCTGTGGTCGGCAGGGTGGCGCCGCGTCAGGTCTCCGTACTGGGAGACCTGAATGCCAAGTCGGTGACTTGGGGCAACCCGGCCACCGACGCACGCGGGCGGGCAGTGGAGATGTGGGCAGCCTCCTCTGGACTTTCCCTCCTGAACAGAGGAAGCGTCCAGACATGCGTGCGGCGGCAGGGTGGCTCAATAGTGGACGTCACTTTTGCCACCCCTGCGTTGGCCGCGCGCGTGTTGAACTGGCGGGTGGACCTGGTGGAGACTATGTCGGACCACCGCTACGTGCGGTTCGACATCTCCACCAGTGGCCCTGGAGAGACGCAGCCCCTCTCGGTGCGATCACCGTTCCCACGGTGGGCTCTTGCCCGCCTGGACAGGGAGGCAGCGGTGGAGGCGGCGTTCGTCCAGGACTGGCTTTCGCCGCCTTCCGCTGGCCTGGATGTGGATACAGTGGCGGGGCACCTGAGGGACTCTCTGACCGAGGTATGCAACTCCAGCATGCCTCGGTCTCACCGACCACTACCCAAACGCGCCGTGTACTGGTGGTCGGCGGAGCTGGCGGGGCTTCGAGCAGCGTGTGTGGAGGCAAGGAGGGCCTACACGCGGAGACGGCGGCGGCGTCGACGGGATCTGGCCGACGAGGACCACCTCTATGAGGTATACACGGAGGCAAAAATGGTCCTCGATCGGGCCATCGCCGCCGCCAGAGACTCGGCGAGAGCGGAGCTGCTGGAGGGTCTCGACAACGACCCCTACGGGAGACCTTATAAGGCGGCACGCAACAAACTGCGCCCCTTTGGTCCCCCGGTGGCCGAGACCCTGGAGCCCTCATTTCTGGATGGGGTGGTTCAGTCCCTGTTCCCGTGCAGGGACAACTTCACCCCGCCAGTTATGGACCCACCACGGGGGATAGCTCCGCCAGCTGAGGAAGAAGAGGAGGCCCCTCCTGTTACGGAGTCGGAACTTGGCGCGGCGATTCTCCATATCCGCGCCAAGAAGACAGCTCCGGGCCCCGACGGTGTTCCGGCAAAAGTGGTGGCGATCGCTGCCACTCAAATGGAGGAGAGGTTTCGGGACCTCTTCAGCGCATGCCTTGCGTCTGGAAGGTTCCCGAAACCGTGGAAGGAGGGGCAGTTGTGCCTCCTTCGCAAGGAGGGCCGCCCAGCTGATTCCCCCTCGGCATACCGGCCCATCGTTCTGCTCGATGAGGTCAGCAAAATGTTCGAGGGGATAATTGCTGCCCGCCTATAGAGCCATCTGCGGAGTATCGGGCCGGACTTGTCGGACGCTCAGTTCGGTTTTCGGGCTGAGCGTTCCACGGTGGATGCGCTGGCCTGCCTTAAGGGCCAGGTGAAGGAGGCGATGGAAGCGGGGGACGGATTGTTGGCTGTGTCATTCGACATAGCGAATGCCTTCAACTCCGTTCCCCACTCCACCATCCTAGAGGCACTCCGATTCCACGGAGTGCCTCGATACATGCGCAGGCTGCTGGCCGACTACCTGGAGGATCGGGCGATCCTCCTGGTAAATAGGACTGGCCAAGTCCGGCGGTACGCCGTTGAGGCCGGCGTTCCACAGGGGTCAGTCTTAGGACCTCTCCTCTGGAACGTCGGTTATGATTGGCTCTTGCGGGGAACTCTCCTCCGAGGCACGACTGTCGTCTGCTATGCGGATGACACTCTCCTCACCGCCCGGGGGGAGAGTTTCAGGGAGGCGGCCAACTTGGCCTCGGCGGGCGGCTCCTTGGTCGCAGGGCGGATCCGCCGCCTAGGTCTAACGGTGGCGCTGCACAAGACCGAGGCCGTGTTCTTCCACGGCCCTCGGCAGCGTCCCCCACCTGACGCCCACATCTTCGTGGAGGGCGTCAGAATTGAGGTGAAGGCCCAGATGAAATATCTGGGCCTTGTACTCGACAGCAGGTGGCGCTTCGGTCCGCATTTTAGCGGGCTGTTGTCGCGCCTGCTGAAGACCGCGGGCGCACTCTCGTGGCTGCTTCCCAACTTGGGGGGGCCCAGCGCGCGATGCCGGCAACTTTACGCCGGCATCTTGAGGAGTATGGCCCTCTACGGGGCTCCCATCTGGGAGGAATCACTCCAAAGAAGAGAAAACGCCGCCGCCTTGCGGGCACCCCAAAGGGCCATAGCCCAGCGGGTGGCGCGGGCCCATCGCACGGTGGGCTTTGCGGCAGCATGTGCTCTGGCCAGCACCCCTCCTTGGGAACTTGAGGCGTGGGTGCTCGCCAGAGTATATGAATGGACGGCAGGGCGGCGGGCGAGAGGAGAACGCCCAGCCCCGGAAGAGCGGGAGGCAGTCCGACGGGAGGCGAGGGACGCCATCGTCACCCATTGGACGGACGACCTCGCCATCGCAGCCTTCGGCCGCCGAACCCTCGACGCGATTAGGCCAGTCCTGCGAGACTGGCTCGAGCGCTCGCATGGGTTCCTCTCCTTCCGTCTGGTGCAGGTGCTGTCCGGACACGGTTGTTTCGGATCGTACCTGCACCGAATAGGACGTGAGGAGACGCCGTCGTGCCACCACTGTGGCGCGGCGGAGGACGCGGCCCAGCACACCCTCGAGGTGTGCCCGTCGTGGTCCGAGCCGCGCCGCAGTCTCGTCGCGGTGATCGGACCGGACCTCTCACTCCCCGGCTTGGTTAACGCCATGCTGAGGGATGAGAGGTCCTGGGC